>OZ018310.1:6834292-8034292 GCA_963969455.1 Arge pagana | reverse complement strand
AGTATAAATGTGAATATAAATATTATATGATTTTTTATTTATCAGTTTTTGAGTCAGTATTCATTAACGCAGACGATTTTTTTTTCAAATAATTTATTTTCGAACATAGCGCCCAAAGTAGACAATTGCTATCTGACAAGCGATACTGCATGCACGAAGCAAGTAACTCGCGATTGATCACTTATTGGCTGAAGTTAGCTGTTAATAGTTTTTTCGTCAGTTGGTTTTGAGGTCAAATATGTTGGAACGATTCAAAAAGGCTGTACGATGCGGAATACGATAGTGGAAGGCTGAGATTGTCCTCGTTCCACTGTTGGAAAAACTGTTCTTTTGTCTTCGTCTTATGTCTGAAAATTTTGAACGTGATGTATACATTTATTGGTCTGTTCGGTTTTGATAAATACAGTTGATGAAAGTTATTTCCGGCGGTTCCACAACTGTAACCTCAGCAAAATCTGTTTTGTTGAGGTATATTGGTTTTATACATTATTTCACTTTTCATTGCCAAACACATTCGCCAAATACTCGCGTGATGCATTGCCAACGCGAATATTCGTTACATCGCTAGTCGAGTACTGTACGTATAGCCGGTATACACATCGATAATTGTCAACTCGAGCTCGTCGACGACAGATGATTTGGAGAGTCGTTTCGCGTGTCTCTCTGCGAGACACCCCGAAGAGAGCTGTCCGCTCGAATCGCGGTCTCCGCTGATTTTCGACGACCCGAATCACTGATTTTCCGAATCGAGCGAAGCGTCTGGCATCGAGGCTGTAGATTATGCCTACTATCCCGTGTATTCGTCATCGTCGATGAGCTCGTCGACGAGGGCGGACAAGGAATGAAAATCGTAGCCGGATCTGGTTTTTCTTTGCGGGGCGACTTGGGAATTAATTTTGCTGTCGGCTCGCGCCGGGAAATATACTTTTGCTCGGTGAAATTGTTTAATTCTCCGGCCCTCCGACGAGGGGCGGACGAACCGCGAGGGAAAAGGTTTATTGAAATGTTGAACGAATCTTATAAAATTTCACATCTCTTCTCGGAATAACTCGCGTAAGCGAGCTTGAAAATGTCTATTTCCGTGTCGCCGGGGAGTCTGCTGGCACATATTGTCATATAAATATATCCTCCAGGCCATTCAAGTTCGTGAGTCAACCGGCGCTGTTATTGTTGTTATTAAAAATAATCATGCACCCATGTCGACGATCGCGCGACGCGGGCTGCGCGCGAGCAGGCGCGGCGAAAGTGGGAAAATCGAGGGCTCTGCTGCGGCGACGACGATGATGATACCAATAACGATGGCCAAATTAATCGTTAGCGTTGTTATTTTCACGAGGCTTGTAATTATTCAACGTTCGCGGCTGCAGCGCTTCGCGTGAAACTCGATCGAGGTAACGCGAGGGCAAAAACGTTTCGAGTTCTCTTCGAATTACGATTTGCAGAGGCGAGTTGACGCGACCGAAACGAAAATAATGCGTTTAAAGATCGATTGCGCATAGTCCCGATGGCATCCGATGGCCAGAACTCGTAAAAAATGGCAAAATTGGACTTTTCAGGGGTTCATTCGGTACGTTTTTCGTGTTTTCCGGGTTTCTCGACTTCTAGTGAGTGTAGATGCATTGTTAGGTACTGTTTGGAATCCGCAAGGGTCGACTTCGATCGATTGCGCATAGTCCCGATGGCGTCCGATGGCCTGAACTCGTAAAAAATGGCGAAATTGGACTTTTCTGGAGTTCATTCGGTACGTTTTTCGCGTTTTCCGGGTTTCTCGACTTCTAGTGAGTGTAGATGCATTGTTAGGTACTGTTTGGAATCCGCAAGGGTCGACTTCGATCGATTGCGTATAGTCCTGATGGCATCCGATGGCCAGAACTCGTAAAAAATGGCACAATTGGACTTTTCAGGGGTTCATTCGGTACGTTTTTCGCGTTTTCCGGGTTTCTCGACTTCTAGTGAGTGTAGATGCATTGTTAGGTACTGTTTGGAATCCGCAAGGGTCGACTTCGATCGATTGCGCATCGTCCCGATGGCGTCCGATGGCCTGAACTCGTAAAAAATGGCGAAATTGGACTTTTCTGGAGTTCATTCGGTACGTTTTTCGCGTTTTCCGGGTTTCTCGACTTCTAGTGAGTGTAGATGCATTGTTAGGTACTGTTTGGAATCCGCAAGGGTCGACTTCGATCGATTGCGCATAGTCCCGATGGCGTCCGATGGCCTGAACTCGTAAAAAATGGCGAAATTGGACTTTTCAGGGGTTCATTCGGTACGTTTTTCGCGTTTTCCGGGTTTCTCGACTTCTAGTGAGTGTAGATGCATTGTTAGGTACTGTTTGGAATCCGCAAGGGTCGACTTCGATCAATTGCGCATAGTCCCGATGGAGTCCGATGGCCAGAACTCGTGAAAAATGGCAAAATTGGACTTTTCAGGGGTTCATTCGGTACGTTTTTCGCGTTTTCCGGGTTTCTCGACTTCTAGTGAGTGTAGATGCATTGTTAGGTACTGTTTGGAATCCGCAAGGGTCGACTTCGATCAATTGCGCATAGTCCCGATGGAGTCCGATGGCCAGAACTCGTGAAAAATGGCAAAATTGGACTTTTCAGGGGTTCATTCGGTACGTTTTCCGTGTTTTCCGGGTTTCTCGACTTCTAAAGCGTTTGGCTGGCCTGCAGTCGAGAATGACCGATCGCGTTGACAACGGTGACTGGTATAAAATTACTCGCGCGCTAATTTCGACCAATTTGTCAGGCTGATTGTTCTTACGACGTTGCAGACCGTTCAATAATCCATTACCGTTATTTTCCTCGGTTACTTTTCTCACATATTCGCGTTACGATGCGGGTTATTTCACGGGAAAAAAACACGGACGCTTCGCCTCTAATTACGCTGTGTGTTTTCATTTGCATATTTACTCGCCTACTTCCGAATTGCAGGAAATTTCCCATTAACCTGGCGCTACTTTCCTGCGTGTACCTCTGTGTTTATTACGCGATCTTTACAATCGGAGAAAATTGATTCTGTCCTACGCTTCCTTCTCCGTCGACTCCTCCAGCCAATTAAAAAAATCTTGAATAGCTTTTATTTTTTGAAACAACGCATTTACTAATTTTTCGTAAATAGATCATCCATTTTCAATTGAAATACTATTTTCAATCCTGGTTATACCCTTCTGGTTGATTAGATCGTACGTAAAATCATAAACCATCGAAAGGAATAACAGTGGCATAACAACCGAGTAACATGTTAGGCCGACTGCTGCCTAAACGACGTCAGATAGAATAAAAAGCGAAGAGATCAACTTTGTAGGGAATAAAATTTCCGATGAAACGCTATCGATGAAATTTTTTTATCATCGATATTCCAACCCCGAGAGGTGCGAAACCGTTTGGCTGCATATTCTTCTCGCGCTTCGGATATTTTAACGAGGGATTTTCCGTCGAATATTTTATCTCCTTCGTTCGCAAATCTGCAAGAATATGCGTAAATACGTCGAGTAATGCCGTAAGAAAGTGGTGGTTCGTGATTTGTCGACGGGGGGAAAATAAAAATCTTGCCACTTTCCGACATTCGATGAAATTCGACATATTTGTACGGATCATTAGACGATGATTATTTGCGAGGCGGAAACTAATGTTGGGCGCAAGCGAAACGTGCAATCGAAAAGTCTCGAGATAAAAAAAGCGTCGGAAGAGAGTGACAAACTTTCGGACTCTGTATACGAAGCTCGTGGCTTACAGCCTCCAGCCATCCGTTCCGCACGATGGCAAAAGCTCGTTTCTTCGTTTCGTCTCTACGAACGACGTTTTCTCAAAGTGTTCGCAAAGTTTGACGACCGCTTTTACAAGCCTTTTCAAAACTTTTCACCCTCGCCCGTGCTCTTCAAAGTCCTCGTTTCCTTTCCGACGATCCGATCGTTCCGTCCAAACTTCATTGTCGAATCGCGAACCGTCGACACAGACAGAAAAAGTACCCGCGCATCCAAGAACACAATGGATGAAAACTTTATAAAATTACGGTCGAGTCAAGTGGACAAATGTAATCCGGATAACTTGACTTCGGACTTCGAAACGACCGCGTCATTTTTTTTTTCATATGTGTCGAAAAATTGAAGAACTTTTTTTTTCTATTTCCTTGCATTCCGGCGCAAACGATGAGTTATAAGCGGTGTGGGATTTTTTTCTATGCTTGTTCTATCACACAGTGACAAATTTCGCAGGGAAAGTGAATTGTTCTTCGCGTATTGAGGAGTGTCGATGATGAAGAGCTTATTTGCGAATCGATGTCAGCTTCGTGAGAGCTGATGCTAACGAACGACGAGGAAACGAAAAGCTATGCGAAGTTGCAACACGCGTGATTACTCGCCGTGCACGTGACCCGTCGCCCATAGAATCAGATCAGTTGGCAACGACTGGTAATATTTCCAATCATCCCGATCAAGATAGCGTCGAAAAGTGAACCGATCCGTCCGAATAGACGCGGAATTTTCAAACTGTCACGACAAGTTAGCTGTCGTTTTCCGGCTCGAAACCCGTTTGCTTATCGCTCGAGAATTTGACGTCCTGTTAACTTTTCCTCGAGTGTCTCGTCGATCGAGTAGTGCCGGATCCAAGCTTCGACTGGTGAAATCGTTGCCGAGCGATGATCGCGATTTATGGTCCATCGCAAAAGCTCGGAGCTTCGGAGTTCACGTCGTCGATTCCGTTTTCTGTCTCCCTCACGTCGCTCCTAGTCGAGGAAATTAACTCTTATCGCTCGTTTGGCTGTCTATAGAACAAAAAAAAATCCTCACCGATCGACGGAGAAGAGCAATGATGCGAAAAATTCGTTTGCTTGCGTCGTCGTAATTTTCTTTCTCGTCGCGCGAAATTTGCGGAGAGAAGTCACAGATGCGCGTAGGGGATGATTGATCGCGAGTGATCATCGCCCTCGCAACGAGATGTTCCGAAACGCGTAGCCATACTCGTGACACAGCTCGACCATTATTTTACTGAGTTCATCTGTCGCCAGAGATTTTTTTCCTCTTCTCCTTGCATCGCCGCGCTGGTTTATTTCTTCTTCCTCTTCTCCTCCATTGATTGGGTCGTGTCCCCTTTTCGTTAACTCTGACCGATCGCGAACCACGCCCGTGCCACGTGGAAATTTTCTTCGTGATTATCTTCCACTCCCGTAAATACTTTCGTGTCGACTACCATTCACGGCTCGTGTACCTCGCATCGCCTAGGTACGGACGTAGGTTGAGCTTCTAATTAAACCTATAATTCAGTCACGTCGGATAACGTCGAAGAAATCGTGTCTTCGCCTTCCATTCTTATTTCAAGCTCCGTACAATTTTTTCCGTGTCACGTCCGCCATCGCGCGTATAAAAGCTCGCTTGCATCCAGTAGATGACGAGAAATCTCGGAAGAACGATTTTCACGTTTTTTCGTCGTACAGCATGTTGCCTTTTCCACGCGTTAGATGTACTCTCTATGATTTGTTTCGGATTTTTCGGAGCTTCCAAACCAAAGTTACACGTCTACCAAGAAATCGTCTAACGCTTGATCTATTGCCATAAATTTGCGTCGCGCAATGACATTTTTGGCACCAAAATTACAAGTTTATTGTGCAGCCTGAAAAAAAATTCAATTGAAATCAGAATCCGATATAAAGGGTCCAAATGGTGGACTAAGGTTACGACTTCCATGTTCACCGATTTCGACACTTTTTTTTTCGCGAAAAAATTTGAGGTGGAATCGTGTGGCAAATAGAAGTTTATCAGCTCAACTTGGGAGAAAATAAATCGCAACGAATTTTTTTTTAAATTTTTGTATAAATCCTTGGCACGTCCAGGATCTATAAGAAAAAAATGTGGGATCGATCGCGAATTTAAAAAAAAAGGAAGAATGCGTCATGTATGGAAGTCTGGCATACGCGACTCTTGGAAGGCGTGTACTGGGTGTTTCTCATCAGAATGTCCAATAATCTAGGTGTATATGGAGAACCTCGTATACGAGCACTCCTGTCAAATAACCTATATCCGGAAATGCCACGTACCAACGTGGTACCGAATTGGTAGTTGGTAATTCTCTCTTCTTTTCGAGTACACAGCGGGTCATTTTGACCCCGCCATCGACTTCGACGGAAACTAGTGTTTAGGAGAAAAAATGTCTTACGCCAATTTTTTAAGATCGTTAAAGACTTTCAAGACACTTCTAATTCTTGAAAGGTAGTTGAACACTATTCAAATTATGCGTCTACATTTTTTTGAGTGAAACAGTTCGGTAGTTCCGGAGTTATCGACGGTCACAAAGTGGACAGGGTCAAACTGACCCAAAGTGTAGGAAACGTTCGAAAAAATCGGTATGTACTCGAAGGGTACCAATTTTTTTTTCACACACTTCTTTACACTTCTCGACGCGCGCCTTCGAACGCAGCCGAAGGGTTAATCAAGCTTTGTGGAAACGCCTGGTTCCCGGGACAAATAACGGCGAACCATTGTTCCAGCGAGTCAGTTTTTTCGGCGGGCCCGTCGAACGCGCCGCCGTCTTTTGGGCGGTTATCCAACGGTACGGGTAAACATCGCGGGTTAACGCTTCGTTGCGCAACAACGCTAATTCCAACATGCCCTCGCGGGCAAAAGTTGTGGCCGCGCGTTGTTGACCGCGCCGTTTGATTTCTCAGCTGCGAATTTCGGCGAGGACCGGTTTCTCAAGCGCGGCAATGATCGAAGGTCGCGAATGTCAAGTTTCCGAGCCCCTTTTTCGGCTCAAGCGATCATCTCGCAAAGGCAGCAAGGAAGGAGACGGAGAGAGCGCGTCGTGAGCCCGATAAATCGGTCGTCGACAGCGCACCCTAAGCTCGACAGACTCCGCACGCTTTACGCTAGATCTCCTGATATTTATGCACCGAGTGTTCCACGATTTATCATCGGCCTCGTGGATCTAATGCGCTGAACGCGGTCTTCTCGCTCGATGTTGGTTCCCCACGGCCGCGACGTACCGCTCGCACGTGTATCAGTATGCACCGAGTAACCTCGACGGTGTACGGCTTATATACCTACCTACCTACCTACCTACCTACCTACCTACCTACCGAACCCTTTGTCGCGAGGGCTAAGTAAGTGACGTGCACGAATAGACATACGTCACTCCCTTTTCAACGGACGTTATTTATTTTACCAACGAATTCCTCCTTGTTTCTCGGCGGGTCGAGAAGAATAGAGCTAGCTGCTGCTCGAGCGTAATTAATGAACATCTAACTCGACCATCTTCCGGGAAAAAAAATTTCCGCGCTCCTTTTTTATTCTCTCCGTTACCAAAGAATTCGTGGCAAAGCGAATTAAATTTGTACTCCTTCGAGCAGGTTGAAAAGAATTGGTTGTCGTTTCTTCGAGTATCTTGGGCGAGGAGGGGAATGGTCTATCGGAGAAGGCTAGGTGTTGTTTGCGAAGATGGCCAGAAAATTGCAAGGTTGCAAGAAGTAAGGCTTTTTGATGGATGGAACATTTTTCAGAATTTCTCCGCCTCGCTCGCGATCGAGCACGATACGCGTCCAATTTACTCGAGGAGTCTTCGACTTTCCACTTTCGTCGTTCGTCGCTCGCAGGATGTCGGCTCACCCGTCACGCGACCACTTATTTGATCGTAATTTAAAATCATGATTTCATCGGGAGGAAAACGGTTCTCCGAAGCTGCGGCGTCGATTTGTTGCCCTCGTTGGTTTCAGGGAAGGATGACTTCATCGATGTATTCTCGTCGTCGAATGTCTTTCGTACATCAATACGATTCCAGGGACCGCGATAAAAGAGTCACGACGAGCGCTGCGGAGGGATCTGGTTTGTCACCGGATGCACTCGAGGACCTGGTGCGGGAGTTCCTTCGCGAGGAGAGATTTTGGCCGCTCGATAGTATTCGAGGATTGATACCACGTGGTTCCGGATTTGCCTCGATTTTTTTCCACCGTCAGAAATTGGACGTAAATCGTTTACGAGCGATACGAAGAGGCGGAGGGGCACCGTTGGGCGGAGGGCGGGGAGGGAGTCGCGTATGAGCGAGAAGATTGAATAGAACAGAAAATCAGATCGTAAGTGTTTATTGTCCCCGGAGAAACGGCTGCGAGTCATCGTTGACCTTGAACGAAACAGAACTTCTCATCGGCTCGGCTGGAGTCCAGCGCGGCTGTAGAAGAGAAAGAAACGGAGAGGTGCAAAGACAAAGTCGACATTCGTAATCAGTCGAGATAAAGGAATAATACGAGCGGGACGGAAAGGCTTTGTCCGTGGCAATCAGCGTCTTCGTCGCCTCTTTCATCCGCGACGTTTGGGACGCGGCGTTCTATAAATACCGATGAATCGATTCCCATAAATCCATACGGATCGCCGATCGCGCGGTCCGCGATGTTCTCGAGGGGAGGAAATGTCCGCGACTCCCAAACACGCGCGATAAAATATGGGATCGTTGAGTTCGTTTCATTGCAGTCGAGTACAATAAATGCATTTACAACTTCATTAGGTGCTCATCAATCTTCGCCGGCCTCTCGCCCAGACGTCTTCCAGCTCTCATCTTTCGTTCCGCGTGTTTTCCACCATTTATTTCTCCGCCGCTCGTTCTCCTCAGCATTCGCACTTTTTCTGACACTGATACGCCTCGCGTCACGGATCTCGCCGCGCGTAATCGCAATCGCAGCAATCGCAGCCAGCTCCCTCGATCGGAGCTCGCGATTCGCGGATCGCCGAGCCAATTTCACGCCGTGAATTCGTTCGAAAACGCTCGCGTCTCGGGTGGCTACTAGATTTGCGAGGAATCGTCTCGAAATTCTCAGCGGATGTCCTTGATCCGGGGAAAAAAGGGAATCGAGGGAAGTCGATTGTTTCAAAGGCTGCCGAGGAGCGGCAAAAACCGGACGGACTCGCGACTGGGAGGAACGAAAGCTTCCACGAAGACCTCCACTCGACGTCTCGTCCCAGCTTCGCTCGCGAAACGAGACGAAAGCTTCTTTCGATTCGGCGATGGATTTGGAAAAACATCTTCGGCGTCGGTTCGCGGAGGCAGCGGGATACGAGAGAGGGGAAAGTCTGATACAGGTGCACTCGGTAATTTGTGTTTCTTATAACCGGTTCGTTGCTGTTGCTTCCCGCCTTCGACGCTGTCAGCGACGGACGCCACTCTCGTTAGAATTATTATTTCTATCGACCTATCTTTCACGATGCCTTCAGCGTTTTCTCAGAGATTTAAAATTCACTTCCGTTCACCTGTCTCTCTCTCTCTCTCTCTCTCTCTCTCTCTCTCTCTCTCTCTCTCTCTCTCTCTCTCTCTCTCTCTCTCTCTCTCTCTCTCTTTCGCGTTCTCCTTTCTCACACCCACGTCATCTATCACCGACGCCGATAGATCCGAGAAGATCAGCTTTGACACGTTAACGCGTCAAATTATGTTTTTCCCCCCAACTAACGATTCGCCGGCTGCTCCATCGAATTATTTCCGTGATTTATCGACCATAGCTCTACAACTACTAATCACACCGACGAATCAAAACGTACTTCACGAGGGTATTTTTCTAAAAAACCAAATGATTTCTCGCTTCCTTCTTCACAAACTCACCAACCAATTGCGTTTGTTCCGTTTGGGATGCGGAGAAAAACATCCTTTCTAAGAAATTAGATAGTTTAATACAAAGTACTTGCATCGAATGTACGCTATTTGATCTGCGATTCAGCATCGATTCGGTAAGGCGTACCAAACTGTTACTAGCGAAGTCAGTTTTTCAAGTATAAAACGAATCTAAATATTGGACCAAGTTTGAGAACTCCCTTGTTGAGGCAGTACTGCTAAAAGTTTGCCTTTCTATGTACCATGAATTTAAGAACTTAGTCCACTAATGCTACGTCTCGTTATGTTGGGCTAATCAGTTGAATAAATAAAAAACGGGCTTCCTATTCAAACTAAAAATGGTATAGACCCTATAGATAAGAAATTTAGTTTCGACTGTGAGTAACTTAGTAAATTTTTTTTTTTTAGTAATTTCAAATTTCGACAGATTTTTTTTTTAGATAGAATCTATCGAATCTACTCGCGGGGCTATTAATTGATGACGTCAGGGTCCCGAGGGGTGTGGGGTGTTAAAAAATGTCTGCATGTTCCTATTTTGAGAAGGGAGGGAGGTAAAATTCATTCTTACGTAATATTTTATTGGTTTATATTTTCACTCAAGGTCACATTATTTATAGCACTGCGTGACTCAAACCCGCACTTAGCGCACGCTAGAAAGATAGAATCTTGCGTAAGAAGGGGGAGGGGAGTTCGAGAAATCTTTGTGCCCTCGCACGGGGAAGGAGGGGTCAAAAATTTCCAAAATTGTAACGTAAAAATAGCTACAAAAACTAGGAAACGAATCGTGCGGCGTCGGGGCGAGTTCGGGTCGCCGAACAACGACGTGGGAAACTTATTCGATCCACTTCTCAAAGTCGCGCGTGTCACGGCGAATTTACGACTTTCCTTCGCGAATTGATATTCGAGAGCTTAACATCCGTAGAATTTGTTTGACCAAAACTTTACGTACGCCGACACATCGCCGGCTCGTTTCACAATTTGCCCGGCGTTACGCGGATCATCGATGAATTGGTTATAGAGGTCAACGACAGGAAGTCGTCGGAGCCCTCGAGGCATGCCGCGAGTCCTCGTATCAGAATTGGTCCTAGGCGCATCTCGTGCAGGAAGCGAGTCCTTCTTTCGCTAAAAAAGAGGAAGACAAAAAAAAAGCTCTATCCGCGAGTCTCTAACGATGATGGTTGATTGTCGTGCATTTGTGTTATTTGTTTCCTTGCATCCTCGAGTTTCCCTGCAGGGAATCGATGTATTCTCACGAATTCGGCGTCTACGTCTTGCCTGCGAATCGGGGGTGGCTGCGGCGCGCGACAAGACGACGGGCAGAGAGCAGCGCTCCGTAGTTTGTGGAAGTTGCAAGCGCGTTGATCCTCTTGTCAAGTTGGGACGGGACGTCGGGTCGAGATCAAAGCGATCCGTGGAAGTTGTCGCGTTGATCACGGTGATTTCCTGAAGGAATCTCGGCCGAGCGTCGAATTCATCGGGGTGTGTAGAGGGTGTAGGGAAGAAGAGGAGCAGGAGAGTAGTTGGGGTGTGGCTGAGTAGTGGACGATAGCGACTCGGTAGATCGCTTGCGGTGGAGTGTTTGACTGTTCGTATAGTCGCGAGGCACGGGTGTCGATTAACTCGATAAGGCATCCGCGGAGGGCAGAGGAGTACGAAAGAGGGAGCGAGGAGTGAAAAAGAGAGATCTAAGAGGAAGGAGCGATCGTCGAGTTCGCGGGGTGACCGCAACAAACGCCTCTCGCCGGTTTCCACGCGATTTCACGCGCATCGCTCTGTAATCAGTCGAGTTTCGGTCGGTGCGAATTGAAATTTTTCCCTCGGGAATCGCTCGCTGGAATGTTTCTGCCCGGCGAACGCCAACGCGTCGCGCGGATTTGAAAGTCCTCGCGGGGAGACGATTTCAATCGCGAGTTCGTCTGCATCGGGTGAAAGTTCTCGATGGAGTGATAGCGACTAATTATCAGCGCGGATGAAAATCGATAGCGACATCTTCGATCGGAGGGAGAGAATAATTGGGTTGGGAGGGAATCGGCGATTCAATTCAAGGCCGTGACGCGATGTTTGCGCTCGTTGTTGCACTTTTTCGTTTGCGCGGCAACGATTTGCACGGCAACGAACGTGGGAATCTTCGGGATCGCGATAGACGCCGCCCGCGAGTATCGCGGGTAAAAACAGCGAACTGAAGAAAATCACTAACGTTGTCATTTCTCATATCTCGAGTTTACGACTCTCCGATTACATTCGTTGGAGTCATAAACCCCAAGGAAAAACGTGCATCGGCATCCATGCGGCGCAAACGCATCGCGCATCTACACGCGATGCTCGATCGTGTGGTGGTAATATTCAGTAATCGTTGCGGGATAATCGTCGATTAACTCTGGAAATCGTCGAGCTGAAACTAAGATAACCACAGGTTCATAGGATTCTGGGAACATGACCCAGCCAACGCGTCTTCATTAGCCTTTCATGAACGCGGCATGCGCGTGTACCGACGTTACCTCGTGCTCGCCGCTTGTCAGAAGTGCACACTCTCCGCAGGAATCTACAAGCCTGCCGCAGTTCCTGTTTGCTTATGCCACTTTATACTCCGATGGTTGCGAATTGGAATCAGTGTCGCGACGTTTGCTGGGCGGAATGGAAGGTTCCCTTGTTCGTGGAACTTTGTTAATCGGAAACAACTGCCGATCTAACTAGGCTAATCGCACCAGTAGATGGCCCCTTCTAAGACAGCTTCTACACTTTTTTCTATCGACACGATTCTACAAAATACAACAAAATGGATCATATTCACGTGAGAACGTTCGATTTCCTCGGAAAAAAATAATTAACGTGTTAAATTCGACGGAAGTTTTTTACTGTTTTGTACTGAGTTATGGCAGCTTCCCCGAGTCTCACTCCTCGCAGGATCGTTTTCGCTGCATCCATCGTTCGGATATTGCGTCGTCGGACCTTGAATCTGGACGCGAACTCGTAGCAGAATACCGGGGCATGCGAGAGGAGATCTCTATGATCGGTCGAGAAGAGTCGAAGGAGTGGCTTCGCGAAAGGCTATCTCGAGCACAGAATCGAGCACCGTCGAGAAGAGACTGGAGGACGAAGCGTAGTGCTTTCCTTCTTGCAGTATCGTGACCTCTATTATGACCACGTGATAACGGAAAAGGATGTTTTCCGCGGAACGAGAAGAGATTTGGCTTACGCGCGCGTCTACGTCTTCAGCCCAAAAGCCGGTCCAACTTCTACGTTGCGGGAAAACACAGTGAAATTCCGCTCAATTTCGTGTCGCAGGCGCGCGATGATGTTATCGCGGAACCGGCTCCGCGTGCGACTCTTCGTCCGACGAGGAGCGTGTGAAACGTTGACGCGAAGGTTACGAAATCGTCGCCTCTTCGAGTGCGATCGAAGCTTTTTCACTCGTTTGCGTCTGCCTCGCAGGATCAGGGGCAGAACACCGTTCGCGCATCCGCGATGAAACGAGTCCTCGACGCCGGTAGGTTGGGGCTGCCCACGTGTCTGTGCGCTATTCGGCGGCGTCCCCGAATTTCCACCGATCATTCATCGGGATACGTACGAATTGGCCGTACATCTTGCGTTTAATTGACTCTTTTTGCTCGCAATCGCGACTCGGGATCCGGCGGTCGCGCGGCAAGGGCAAGAGAAAGAGAGAGATGGCTTGGTCGGGAAGTAGGACGTTCACCTGAATACTTGCGAGCAATCAAGTCAGCGCGGGACTCGGAAGAGACGGGTAGCAGCGGACAGTCATCCGATCCGCGAGCACTAGATCACGTCAGGCCGAAGATCTTGGTGGCCGGTCGGTTCTCGAACCGCGTGTAATTAATTGGATCGAAATTCGCGGGATCATCTCGCGCGAGGCCCGAAGAAGTTCGGCGGCGCGGTGTTATATACAGTGAGGTAAAAGGAACAATCGTCGAATCGGCCAATTACGACGCGCGTAAAAAGTCGCGCGCGAGACGTCCGTAAAACATGGTCGCATGAGCGATCAAAGTGGCCGATCAATCGTCGATCGCGCGCGGTAACTCGAGCGTACAAAACGGAACCGTCGCCGCGCGGGTACGGTAATTATGACGTGTTCGAGTGTTTCGCGCTCGAGCTGGATCGTTCGCCAGTGCGACCGGGATCTCTGCTACTTCCGCAGGTAAAAGCGTGGATTCCGCGATGCTGATGTTCGCGAGTGTCTCGTCGTTGGCGTATTCGTTTCTTCGTCGTTTTCGATCGGTGGGCTTGTTTTTTGCAGCTCGATCGAATCGCACTTTCCGATGGTGCGTTTCGCTATCAGCGCTATTATCAGCGGTCGGAACGGGAGCTCGTAAATTTCAGGGGTTCGTTAAACGCGTTTCAACTCGCAGCGCTCGGCAGCTTTGCGGGTGACGATCGTAATGAAAAAAGGATGGATTGGAAACGGCGAGGAGAGTGGAGCGAGATGGAACGCGGGGAGCGGGAATCCATAACGGCGCGCGTTATCGAGTAGCTTGACGAATTATCGAGTGACAGGTGGAGATCGTGGCTTCGGCACGCGGAGAGAAGCTCTCTTCGCACGCGGGATTAAACGCATCGCGTCCCGACACCTTACACGAACGTTTTATAAATAGTTATCGCGTATCATTAACCTGACCGATCAAACGGTCCGGTGTATGATGTTGTTCGTGGAGCGTAGCTTCCGTATTCGTATCTCTCGATCCAAGGTTATCAATCACTTGGTTTCTAACGTTTCACGTGCGGGTAACACCAGCAGGCCAACGCGCCACGGAGATCGCTCGAGCGATGGAAACGAGCCCGAGATATTCGAAAGTAACAAAACGGACTCTCGATTCCTTTTTAATATACCAACGCAGCGTCGTTACCAGCTGCGAGAAAGCGAATTTGTTGGAAAAAAATCCACTCCAAGTTCACGAATGAGACTTCGGCGCGATTACATTCCGCGTAGAGTACATCTGGCAGGTGGTAGACGTTTCTCCCTCGCTTTGACGCCAATTCGTGTCATCTTTTCGGTTTGAAATCCTCGTCAAGTCAATTTGATCCTGTCACCTTTGTGACCATGGAAAGTGGTGTCGAATTCGACCGATGTGAAGTAAAAAAAATGAAGTCGCGTGCTTGATAAAGTGTTTATTTAGCTGATAACAGAAATGGTTGCGTAAAAATTAACTCAAAATAAAATATAGAATAATAGTTGATCAGTAGCAATTTGTAGAGGCATAGTTTAAAAAGTATTTTAACATAGTTAACGATGTTAAAGTACTTTTTAGACCTTACAATTATCTCGAAAGTCCTTAACGCGTTGATAAAATTCCACGAAACAATTTTTTCTTGTGAAAAAACAAGTTTTCGAAAAATCTCGTAGTTTTTTAAATTCTCGTACCATCTTTTTTTGAACGCAAAGTCGATGACGGGGTCGTAACGACGTCTTGCGTACTCGAAGGGCTAATCTATCGACCGTGGATCGTCGCGTCGTTTTTTTTTCCCGCATCCAGTTTCGCTCCCATTCGCGTGTACCGTACGAGATGAATGCTGCGCCTCGTGGAAAGAGCACCAAATCTTACGGCGAACAGCAACCGGTTGAATTTCACGCCACCGCGACGGAATATTACGCCAACGCGGTGGATTTTTTCCGAGGTGGAAAAAAAGGAGGAGAAAATTCGAGGTTCGAATGCTAAGGAGCGAGTTTGGGCGGTGGAAGGTTGCGATATGGAATAATTCTCCGTTCGACGCTCGTCGTGTAAAGACTGGTGGTTCCTGAGTGACCTGACGCGCCGAGTGAAAGCAAAATTCATTCGGATCTTTATTCGAGGCAGGATTTCATCGGTCGAGAAGGGCCGCACGTCCACCGCCTCCTCTGGACGTTGACAAGCTCGAAGCAGCCTTCCTCGTTGACGTATTATTCAACAAGATCGTTACGCCGCGGGATTACGATCCGTACTTTATTCACGCGAATTTCTATGCACGCGTGTCCGTCTGTTTATTTCGCTTTTTTTTCATTATCATTTCGCTATTCAAACCTCGAGAGAGCGAGCCTCGGACAGGCGGACGAATTCCTTCGGCAACGGGTTTCGCTGGAAGTGCGACGGCGCGACTCCGAAAGTCTGTCGGTTAAAAACCGGCGGATGAATAAACTGCAGCTTATATCTTATTCCACGGATCCTGGCGCGGGATAAAATAAAAGGCAGCGAACGTACGCCGTGGAAGGAGGAGGCAAGCGACGCTGAAACGAAAACGACGCCGGCGAGGAAGAAAGGCAAAAAATGAAGGGGGAAAAAAAGGAAAACGACGTAAAGAACGAGCGCGATCGCGAGCGAGACACGTGTATGTAGTTACCTGTGTAGTACGTACGTCGTACGCGGAGAGGCGAGAGAAATCGACTCGAAATAAGCATGGGTACACGCTCGAACTGCAAATTTGTTTCGTGCATACCTACCATAGTTTCTCCACCTTTTCGCGCCCCTTTTCCGCCCTATTCCCTTCTTCCGAGGCTCCTCCACCCCTGCAGAGCGAACCCCGCGAGGCACTTCTTCTCATACCATCGTGAAATATTCATTCGCACTGTTGTCCACGCGCAGCGCTGCAAAATAGACTCCCTCTTACGCGTCTAGGCTCGAGCTAGTTGTTTCCCTAGGGAAAAAAATGTGGACACGTTGAGAGTGAAATTATACTCGGTCGAGGAGATTCACCCTCGGCTGTTCGATGTTTTACCTCAGGTAACCGTTTATCCCCCTTAAATTTGCTCTCCACTCTTTACTCTTCGCTCCGTAGTCTTCTTCGTCATCGAGATGCGAGCGCGCGAGATATTCGCGGTACTTGGAAACCTTTTTTTGAAAAATCGTTTGGGATGTTTATTTGACAACGTAGCGATTTATTTGTTATCCTTGTCGTTTGCGGTACGAGCTACGCAATTTTTCTTCTCGAAACGTTTGGTTTTGCGGTGAAAGGTAGAGTTGTTTTTACGCGATGTGGATTTTTCTTTAGGTATTTTCGGCACTTTCGATGAGCTTTGTTGCGAGAGCTTTGGAAAGGGAATATCGCGGCGCGTTTTTGGATATTCGTGGTGTTGGTTTGTCTATAAATATACGGAGAATGCCGGAGATAAATATTTAGATGTCCAGTCGCGGACGTAGCGCCGCGGAGGCATCCTCCACGAATTCGCGGAGCTTTTGTCTCGTTCCGCGGCGAAGCAGAACGCTGAGAAAATCTGCGCTCCAAAGACATCTGCGTCGTTCCACTTAAGGAAATCCGCATCGGGCGTCATTGTTTCGCGAAATCCGTTTCTGCGGGTGACAACGTCCGGAGAATCGAGGCTGTCGCAAGGTCCAAGCCGAAGAAAATTCGACGAGATCTCGTCGCGTTTAATTCCACGCGTCTCGTGGTGCAGTTATTATCGCGGAAGTAGACCAAGTCGCGGAGCATCCGCTTCTCTCGAAAGCAGCATCGCGCACGGAATAATTTTCCATCCTTCAAACTTGCCGCGTCGATACGTATATACGAGCCATTCCACCAAATCGCGCTCGCAAATCCGGCCTCGAAATTCTTAGCAATTTGTTAACGACTTCCTCGTTCTATTTAGCTGTGAACTCTGCGATTTCTCGAGCATGAAACATCTCCGAATGACGTTATCAGAGTTTCCCGTAATTATTCGATTTGGCTCCGAAATATCAAAACTCGATTAAACGGTTCAAAAATGCCTCGAACAAATTTCAAATACAGTTTCCCATCGGAGATAAACCAGCGGAACATTTTTAGACACGATTTTCGTCGAAAATTCTCCGAATTTAAAAAAATCCAATTCATCGCGAAGTTGACATTTTAAGGTTTATTTCTGAAATTTCCGTCCAAGAATGACGAGTGAGCAACAAATCATCGTCTTTCTCACCATACACGTGTTTTATTGATGAACAACTTCTGTGTTCACATTCCAAGTCCAATATTAAAGTACACCATTTTTTTCAGTAATCAGAAACAGATGTGCTGAATACTTATTGATATATTAATCAATTCGCGGTGTACGCAATTTGTTACTTTACGAAAAAGAACTTACATTATTTTATTGTAAGTATTGGTAAAAATATGTTTGAATACACGAATACGTAGACGCGCGTAGTTTTTGAGATGTACTCTGATTAAAAATTGTCAAAGATTCACTGGGTATAACAAAAAAGCAAAATTTATTAGCGTGTTAGTAGTCATCTTGATAGAATTGAGCGTGGTGCTCCAGTTCGAGGGAAAACTGTGTTGTTGCGTTTTTTCGTAAATACCTCGTTTTCGGTGATACACTTTGCGCCGAATTTTTTGATGCCGTTACTCGTCGCGACTGTCGGCCTGTCTACGTACATATACACGTAGACATGGGTGAAAAAAGAAGGTAAAAAAAAACGACTCCTATTCGCCTGTTCATTTTCGAGAAACGAAACTTTCTTAGAAAGTACAGTTTCGCAGCGACGTAATCAACGGCAAATATTTTTTCGAAAGTTCTCGTTGTCGAGCGTAAAAAGCAACGATATCCTCGTCGTTCGTCCTCGTCGCGCCGCGCGTCTTCGAGCCTCGGGTCAGTTTCAAATCGCAAATGTTCGTTGCAGAACCGTTCGTACGTGCTAATTCGCACCTCGGGCTTTCGCTCGCGCCTGCAACTATCCGATCTTCTCTCGGTCTCTTCCGGCGTGCCGTCTCTCTCCAAAGTCTCGACAGACACGGGGACCACGTGTCGGCCATTTACACGTTGTTAGGACCGGAAGGAAGAATCCATTGACCACCACGCTCGTCTCCGCATCTCGCAGCTGTAGGTGTCCTCCGCTTATAATTAGAATTCCAATGCATCGTCGTCATTCCGAACGTCGTCTCGCGCAACTTATATTCATAAGCTTTCTACGATACCATTTCATTTCCTCCGATCCGCCCGTAACGCCGCGACTTTTCCTCGCCATACTCGATTTGCTTTCGAAAAAATCTCATTTTTGGAACCTGCTCTCGAATCGTTCGTTTCCGCTTTCTTATCAGACGAGCCGTAAGAAAATAGTGGAAAGAGCGCTTATTACAGTTCCTCTAATTAATTTCACTCGATTTCTTGCCTGACGCTGCTCGACTATCTTCAGTCTCCCACCCAATCGACGCATCGAAATACTACGCCGCTGCTTACGCGGAATAAGAAATTAGATTTCCAAAGATCGTTCGCATTCCAAGGAGCGTTCCGAAACGCTGCAAACAAACTCTTCGTATTTCGTCTTCCAGTACCTGCCCAGATTTTTTTTTCATGGTTGTTATTTGAAAAATAACGAGATTCAATTTTTTTTTCGAATGCCAAGTATCGTACTCGTTTTCCCTGTTGTAGAGATATCTCGCGACCCAGCGAAACGCTGGAATCCGTTTTCACGCGAACCACTCGGAATAGGAGTGAATTATTTCGGGAAGTCGACGATCGATTATTCACACATCGCCAGGGAATGCGAACGCGCGGGTGCAGAATCACGCTGGAAAGGCGAGGTGCGTTGCGTTGTAGCAGAGATGAATGAACGTCGTTCCCAATGCTTTACGTTTCTTCATTCGCGTCTCCGTGGGTCAGATATGGCGAACGCGTCGGTACGCCGAGGAACATTTGTAAGTCTTTCCGTGTCGCCGATGGAAGGCGCGTCGTCCGTCGGTTGAAAATTCTCCGGTCAGTCGTAGACGGCTGTGGGAATGTTTCAGGTCGTCGAGCCTCGGCGCCGCTGAGGAAGCAGACGGCGACAGGTTCTTCCTACAGCGAAGCTTTCCCCGAGGAGGGAATCTCCGGACCAATTCGCTTCCGCCCGACCGGCAATTAAAATGCCACCGCAATTTTCACGGGGAAATCGCGAAACGCGCGAGGAGGGGTCTCGATGATAACGCCAACGATTCCACATAAATCTGTCGCGCTTCGCGAAGAGGTTCCGAGCAGCAGCGGAACTCCGCGGCGTACCTACACACGTTCCTCGGCCATTTCGAAGCGCGTTTCACGGGAAGCTGGAAATAAACGAGAACCTTCTCGCGTGTACGTGATATAAATTCATAGGAATTTTTACCGAGTTCTAGAAAAATACCTCTCGCGCGTTGGACAAGCTCCAGGATGATTCAGAAACTTTAGGAGCGCGTAGGTGTACGTTCGGTCATATTTATCGCCAGACCGAGCCTTTCTCTCTCTCTCTGTCTCTCTTTTCCTCTCTGTCTCGAAAAGAGTCGAGAAAAATGAGTGGTTGTTCACGATGAGAAATCGGCAATTAGAAAACTACGGCTATTCGGGCTGGAAGGGAGGAATCGACCGACGAAACCGAAGGAAGAGACGGAAAACGTGTACGCGCTTACCGTATTTCTCGACGTACCAATCCACTCCCACGCAGCGGTGTACAACGGCCATTCTTTTCCATTAACCTTGCTGCGCCGTGCCTTTTCTCAGGTATTCCTTCTCACAGCCCTGGCAGGCCGAAAGTTACCGTCGGTCATCCGACTCTCCGTTTGTTAGTACGGGCAGGACCACTGGATCCGTATCTCCTGGGTCGGTCAACAACGTCGGCCAAAAACGACCACGGATTCATTGCCCCGCCGTCTCGAACCTTCTAACCGCCTCACCAACCTCAACCCGAGGTTCACTAATCTGCACCGCTGCGAGTCCTCGTTCGGACCATAGCGATCTCGAGCTTTGAAACAACGCGCGAAGTAGAGCAATTTCACCGATGCGTCGAAAATCAGCCGCGCGAAAGCTTTGGACCACCCTTTTCCGGAGTCCTGGACCGCACCACCGCTGCTGGGTGGAAACCAAAAGCCATCGACGCGGCTGTTCGATCGGTATTGTTTTGTGCCTAATTTACACGGCAGGATCGCGCTCTTCGCTCGTCTCTTTTTTTCGCACGCACCGCTTTCAAAAAGTACGTCCGGGTGGCTGTACATCCACGTGGCCCTCAGCGGGATAAGTAAACGAATAAACGAGCAGACGAACGAGTAAATGAGTAGACGAGTACCTGGGAACGATTTGGCAAGAAATACGAGCCGTGTCATTTCAGATTTCATTCGCTGTCGTCGTTGAACGACTGCCACAGGGGCGGAGGGCGAGAGACGAGATGAAATCCAAGATGAAACGAGAGAAGTTGAATTTATCAAGTTGTTCCGGGTGGAGGTTTGAAGTCTGCGCTCCGCGCGATTTCCTCCCACCGCGATTAAACGTCGGTGTAGCTGCGAACCTCTCGCGCGAGCGGTACCAAGTTCTCGCGGTTAGTTCTCTCGTCGTTCGCGAATTGGGTGCAAGCGTGGCGAAGTTGAGTCCCAGAAGAACGGCGTTCGCGAGGATGGAGTCGCTCGACCAGGTGGGGTGACCCGAGCGAGTGGAACCGCGAAGACGCGTGTTTTACGTTTGGTACCGAGCAGGTTTCACGATTTCGAGCATCGTCTAGTGAAATGCAAATTGCAGCGGCAAGGACAGCGCTGATTATTGGGGGTCCTTAATTTTCAATCAATCCGCTTTTTGCGCGCGAAACGAGGCCGTGAAATTGCGCGTGTCAATTAGTAAAGTCTAGGGAGTCTCGAGAGAGGATCGGCGGGCGAAGGAGACGAGCGACGAGCGGCGACGAGAAGTGGTCGTCGAGGAGGCGGAGGAGCAGCGGACGCGAAAGAGCGGAGGAATGGAAGCGAGAGAATACGCGTCGCCTTTGACTCGCGATCCGGTACGTACGAACGTGTGCGTAACTGCGTACCCGCGCGCGTCTGGTTAATGCAGTAACTATATACTATATACAGTCAGCGTTTTGATCTCCCACCATTTCTATTGTGGCGGTCGCAAGAGTCGGCCGACAAGAAGCCTCTGCTCGAGCCAAGTCCACGCTCTGCAGTTGGCGTTTACTTCTCGAGTGTAGTGGGTGGCAATGACGCGAAGTGACTTCGAACTACGCTTTTTTCCGAGCTGGTTCCTCCTCGCCTCGACGTATCACGCGTGAACGGTGCACGCGTGAACAGTAACGCGCAATCAAGTCGTAAATCGATCCGACTCGAATTGGAAATCGAGCGCTCGTACCGTTTTTCGTGACAGTGCCATGAAACTGGATCGTATCATGCCGCCGTACTGGTAAATATTATTCCATCCTGCGATTGCACTCTCGTCTCTTCGTAGCAACGGTTTCTCAGATTTTTTTTTCTCTTTTTTTTTCATTCCTCGCCCGCGCTTATCGACAACGTTTCACGCGCTACGATTTTTTCTCCAACGCCGTTTTTTTGTGCAGAACTGAGTTTTGGAATGATTGCTCAAAATCTGGCTCGCGAACTGCGACCTCCGTCCTACGATACTAATAATAATCAGGATATTCAATATAATCAATGTAGAGGATATGTATATAATAACCAGAAGCTTGCGGATCTGAACGATACGATCTACTTATTTTATTTACTCGTCTATTCACGACTCGTTGAAAAATAATCTTCAATAAAACGTAAAGCGCAACGACGAGCAAAAATGTGACCTTCGAAATTTAGCGTGCAAACAGCTCGCAGTTCAACAGCCGAGCTTTTGATGCTGTGGGGAAACGCACTGACAATTACGCATCTTACGGTTGTGCCTCGACAAAAATCGTATCCAACAGGAAAAGGATCAGGAGATCCTCTTCTGCAACTTTGTTCGCTGCAGGAATCGAGGTGTCGTGGAACTACGCGTGAAATTCAAGGTTGTAGATTCGAGAAGCTTCGGTACAGCCCGATACGAACGTGGATCCCGCACAGAAATCGGACACTCGAATTGCAAAAAGGAAATCGAGACGAAATTTAACGCGGTTCCATCCGCGTATCACGGGATGAATGAACGAACTGTTAGCTCGACTTTCACCCGTGTTATTTGTCGTGAAATAAAATACGATTACCAAACATGATTCGACTCGCGTGGAGAGGTAGAAACGGTGAGCTTATCGTTAAAAAAACTAGCAGGATCGAAGTACTTCGAAAATCAATTAGCTCATCTTTGCCGTCCGCGAAATCATCCTCCCTCTTTTACAACTCGCAACTGAGAAAAATGTTGCGATGGAGGCGATAAGACGACTAGAACGCGCGATGCCCGCTACGAAGAGGAGGACCAATTGGAGAGGTTAATTCTCAAATGATTTACGACTTCGTGCTCGACTCTTGTTTATTCGTACTGTTACGCAATCGCGTAAAAATCGCGTTTTTTTCTTTCCCTCGACGATCCACGACGAATCTCGGGAGCGTGGAAGTTTTTGTTGGTACGAACCTCGTCGTCGAGGGTTTGTCTTCGATGTGCGAGATGAGTTCACCTGTTTCTAGCCGTCAGCCGCATCGCGCTCTATTTTCGTCGGGAAATCTGGGTCGGATTAACGAAAGCACAAGCGGGAAAAGATCCGTGGAGGGAACGGTCCAGTCGCTAGATGACATTATCCCGTCTCGACTTGGGACGTCCCGATGCCAATTGGCAATTATATTATACCTACATCGTGGTAGCCGTAACACAGCCCGGTGAATCAGGCGGGTTACGTTTTTTTTTTTTAAATCGTGTTCCCGTTGAAAAGACTTCGGTTTTGGCACAATCGCGAATACTTTTGCCGGCATTACGTGGCTGGCATCTTTTGGCCGATGAGATAATAATCATTGCGAGGCGCGGACGAGATGAAGTTCGAAAAAAATCGCGATTCGTACAACCTCGGTGCGTAGCTAATTTTGTCTCGTGGCAAGTAGGCACAACTTGACGCTCGTGACCGAAGAATCATCGTCCAAAACGAGGTAACGCTTCGAAAAAAAATGCGCGCGCTATCTAGTTTTTTTTTTCTTACCAAAAAGTATTCGGCACGAGGAATTAGAGTTTGGCGGAGGAAATGGAGTTAGTCTTCCATTTTTTATCTTATAGTCGGATAGACGCGCGTTGGGATTTTTAAACGATCTGTAAGAAGATCGGCATTCGATGCTGGTGACGGCGAAATGGCGGAGGAAAAACGAATAGGTAACGGGAAAACGATGGAGGGCCGAAGGGTAAAGATGGAGCGTCGAAAAACAGGAGGAAATGAAAAACGATCGAGATGAAAGTATGTAATGACTTTTTACAATTGGGAGTCGAACAGCGCAGCGAAAAGGCAAGCGTATATCCATTTAGCTCGGCTAATTGCTATGTGGCAGGAACGTTTTCGATTTCACGGTGACCCTTCCTTTTCACCGTCGACGATCCTCGCTCTCGCTAATTAACAATTACCCCATGGCTCGACCAATTTGTTTCTATGGACCACGAGCGATAGCTTGGCGAAGAAGAGAGACGCGAGTTCCCTGCGGATGCGTCGCTAACTCTCGTCTTTACGAATAGCTCGTTCGACAAATAATCCGATCAATCGCGCGTCACCGGCGAATCCAGCGGACCGCGACCGTCGAAGCTTCGAACTTGCTCGTCGCGTCACACCCGAAAGGTTTCTCCGAAAGCTCTTGCTCGGTGAACCGCGAGGATGGCGACGACCAATACGCGTCGGCCACTTCGCTCGACTCCTCTTATCAATCGGTTCGATCGAATCGGGATGATAACATCTCCTCGCGCATTGCCATTCTCGTTTTATGCTCGCGCGCTGAACCGCGTATCGTACGACCACTACGACTACGAACGGTAGGTCGTAGACTCGCGGTGAAACAGAGGCTCGTCAAATCAACGTTCGGCATCGCGAATCTGCGCGTACATCAAAGACGGATACGCTACTCGTCGAGATTTCTCGGTCGTTTCTCTGCCCCGCGACGTGTACTAGGCCGGTCAACGGGGAGTTCGGCGATCTCGTGATTTTCACGCTGACTAAATTACAAGTCCGATTTTTTTATCCGCTACAGTATCACTTAACACCCCCCTGATGTTGTTATTCACGTTGTCAATGGCGTCGATATGGCGTTCGCATCCCTTGACAATTCGCGCAGGACGACCGTCGCCTGCTTACAACAAGGCAATTTCCGCGTTATATCTCTGAAGGTACGAACATTAGAGAAAAAAGTTTCGAGTAAAAGTTGTAGTAAATTGATCGGTCTTCCGAAATTATTATAGACTCTTTATCGTTTAATCTGTTATTAGCAGATTTATGGACCAAAATAAAAAAACCTGTTCATTAAATTATCCATAAATAGCAAACGGTAGGTTTTGTGGAAAACTTTATTGGAAATAAAAGATGGGAAATTTTGTTTTCTACAACAATGGTAATGGTAAGTTTTAGCCTAAGTTGCATAGTTACCGAGATATCGGCCGATAACGTTTTTTCACGATGGCGCGCTACGCAGCATCGGAATTCGTCCGCATTTTGTGATATTGTACTCGGAGGCGATACTACATCGGATAAGAAAGAAAGGGACTCGTAATTTACTCCACATCCTGATCCACCGTTCACTAGCGTGACGGCGGAGAGATACGAGAGAGACTATCGATAGCACGCGTACAGCTCGCTCGTCTCGTTAGGAGGAGACGTGGTCGAAAAATTGCGGCGCGAAGTGAAAATCCGTTGGAGGAAAAGTAATCGTCGTCATTTTGCGATTCGACGCTCGGGGTGGCGGCGTTCATCTCGAGGATGCACGTCACGTTTCAACCGTTCGATTAATTATTCGATGCCGGTACGTGTCCATCGGGTGAAACGGCAATTCTCATGGTCGCATCGAGGGTTGCGTCGTGCCAGGCGTAAATCGAAGCTTTCGTCCAATTAGGCTCGCGTCGAGCAGCTGGACTGTTCCCGAAGGCGTTGTTCCACGACGGATCCTTGTTTGCCGCTGGGATCGAGGTCGAGGAGCGGAGAGACCTCGCCTCGCGCGTTGCTTGTCCGGAGCCGCTGCGAACAATATAATCGTAAGAAACGTTCGAGTTTCATTGGCGTGCGTAAACGTCGACGAGTCTCGCGGCGAATCGGAGAAAAATGACGAGGGTCGTCATTTTTCTTCGCCGGCAATTCGACGAGTCCGCTACCGAATCGTCTTATCGGACTTCGCTGTCGCTCGCTGTTGTTATTATTATTCGATGATACGATTGTTTGATCGCGGCAGCCGATGTACGATCAATCGGATGACGATGCGAGAAAGTCGCGCGCGAATGACGAGGGATAGAAAATTGATGGACTCGATGGTATCGGGCAAGTATAGAAAAGCATTGTTGGTACGAGAGAGGGTTACGCTTCCAACGGCGTCAATGGGTCTCTCGGTCCATTCGACGCGAACCCCCGTGTCAATATCTGATTTGCTATCCAAACCCTAGATAATAGTTCGACCGTGTCGCGTCGACAGAAATTCCCATGGCAGGTAATTCCGCTACATTTCCTGCGAATAATCTACATTTGCTCTGCTCAAATCTCGCCTCGTTTTTCCATTCGCTTCGTCGTCTTCCATCCACGTATCAAATTTGCTCCGTCGCAGTGTACAGATGCTTCGTTTCGGACGCCTAATCTTTTTCGCTCCATACATATGAAAAAGAATTCTCACCTAATTCTAAGTCTTCGTACTAGTTAAGTGTATTTGAAATTTTGCTATTTCATTAACACTTAAATCTTTATTTTTTTCCTTAAATTATCTATAACTAGGCGGAATTTCAAGTTATTCGATTGGTCATTGACGGAAATTGTAGAGAAATCCTTGTTCTTCCAAACTACATATAGCTGATTTACGTTCTGTGAACCGTGTCACCTGTAAAAAAATGCTAACAAAACAGATGCTTTACATTTTTGTATACTCAATTGGATTTATCTCGGAAACTGTCAGCTCTACGGTTTAGACTCTCTGAATATTTTTTGTGGAAAATTGAATTTTCAACAAAAAAACTTCTCTATAATCTTGCTGTAAAGTTGATGGTTTACGAGAAAAAACGAGAAACCCATGAAATCTGGTAAAAAATCAGGTTTAAGATTTTTTATCGCCGACACGGTTCGCAGAACGTAGATGGGCTATAAGCACTTTTAAGGAGCAAAGATTGTTTTCGCAACAAACAAATACGTGGCCCAGTTATTCGTACTAATTTCCCAAGGATACGTCGCGTAGCATCGTCCGACTTCAGCCTGATGGGAACGAGTTCCGGTCACGAGTCGCGCTGGAAGATATAAACGTGAAATTGCTTATTCGAAAAAAATCCGAAATACCATAACGAAGACGAGGAGAACAGCGATGGGTGGGTTAATTGCACCGCCGGACTCACGAGGGTTGGTCGGTGCAGAGCGACCGGAAATGTTATCAGAAACGAAGAATCTCCCTTCTTATTCGTCCACCGCTTTTTATACGTTTTTCAAATCCTTTGTCTTTCGAAGTTTATCTCTCACCGCCGCGTGGGAAGGTTCACACAGACCGGTTGAACTTGAACGCGGGCCTAACACTCTAACCCAATTCAATCAACTGCGTCGCATGTGCGCGAGATTTTAATTAACGCGCCAATTACGATGCTCGAGCAATTCCGCCGTGAAATCGAATCATATCGATGCGCTAGCTCGCCGTTCGTTTGTCATTCGCTCACAGATCATGCTCATTCATCTCCGATTTTCTTTCTTTCCGTTTCAGTCGCAAGAATTCCATCGTGCTGAGGACCCAGCTCTCCGTACGAGTTCACACGATAATCGGTAAGTTTCCACGCTCGTTACGACGCCGACGGAAAAATGTGGAGGAAAAGAAGCAGAGACATCAGAGAAAAACATATTTTCACCTATTTGTTTGTTTTTCCTTAATTTTTTTTTTTTTTTTGATATCGAAAATATTGAGAAGGATTGTCGTTGATGGATGTGCTTGTTTTTTTCCGCAATTCTGTTGTCGTTTTATCTCCTTGTTGGGTGCAAAAATGTGGCACGTACGCGCGTTTCTTATTCACGTAGACGTATTCGTGTGCGCGCGTTTCGCGCGTATACCATCGATAATCCCACGTGGCACGAAAAATGATTGATTCGATTCGCGAGTCGGTGGCTTGGGGTGATGAAAAATATTCGCCCATCGGTTTCCGTTGCCGTATTCGACTTCATTTTTGCAATCCGCGCGCCGCCGGGAGTTGGGATGACAACGGGACGCGAGGCGGTACCTCTCGACTGAAATATTGCACGCAAATTGAATTGACTTTCGGATCATCCGGTAAGGTGGGCCGGTGAAGATTTTTTTTTTCACATCATACGTGTACCGTTATCGATCGCACCTCGCCTCGCTCTAAGCGTGCAGAAAAGTTCGACTCGCTGGCTCGTGCGAGCTGAGGAAATAAATTCAATCGGTATTATATCGAGGCTCGGAGCAAATGGAAAACAGCGAGGCGAGCTCTGTTCAAACAAGGGACCAGAAATCACGCCAAAAAAAAATTACGAGCTCTTATTTTAGATTTCCATAGTCTCCTTCCTTTTCTTCGCTGCCAAAGATCTTCTCGAAGACGTAATAATCTTCGGTCCTCTATCTTCTAAAGTATTCATTTTGGCGAAAAATGTTTCAAACAAAAAATAAAGGTCTTTTAAATTTCTACAAGAAAGGTCTTATGACTTTTTCCCGTAAATGCCATAGTTTTCCGGTTATTGGAATAATAACGTGATTTATCACGCTAACAACATGGAACAAATCATGCAGATACGTAGCAAGAGCACGCGACCTTTTTTTTTGTAGAAATTTTGTTTTTTTTACACGATGTGTTTGTCCCTTAAGCTCGCAGTTGCCGAGAGATATTTTCAAAAATCGAAGGATAAACGATGGAGAATCGTAATTCGAGTATTTTTTTGCTCGATCTGCGTCTTTCGAGTTGTCGCGTTGTGAATTCGACCGTGAAATTTTGAGGCGAGCGGAGAAACGTGTGCGAAATTGGGGTCGGAATTTGACGCGTTGCGCGATAAAACTGGCGGGGTGATTAATTCTTGCCTTATCGCCGAGGTTTGTTAATACCGAACGAATTTTCGGGTTCGTGTATCGCCTGCTTTCCCGATTTCACCGCACCTTCGACCCCCGCAGTTCGCGTTCCGCTTAATATATTCCCCCGACATCCGCGCCGGTGAATCCTATTATACATTATTTATAGAAATGTATTTCACATTTGAAAATCTGCCGGAGGGTTGCTTCGATAATCGAAAGCGTCTGCGTCGCGGAGGCGACAGACGGTTCCACGAAGATACTCTTCGCCGTGCTTCCCTCATCTTTCCATTTTTCCATTTTTCCGTACAGGTGCCCAACCGAACGCTTCTCGTAGTCGTTATTTCGCTTCCGTTTTCCGTCCAAATCCAATACTCGTCATCTTCCAAATTGCTCTAATGAAACGTACCAGTTCGCGCGCCCGTTTGATAGACTCGTTACGAGGCAACAACCTCGACTCGCCGTTTATTCCCGAGTGTTTCAATTAAATTACCTGGACGCACGAGGTGCACCGGCCGTTGTAATCTATTCGCTATCCTGTATTGTTCGTTGCTCGTTACATTTCCACACGAATTTCTGCACCCGCCGCAAAACCAGCGGACCTCTGCGCAACGGATAGAGGAAAACGGATTGCATTTCGCCAAGCCGCGCGTATTTTCAAACATCCTGCCATTTCATTTCCCGTCCGTTTGAAAACAACGAAATCTTCGAAACGGTGATCAAAGAAAAATTGACAAAAAAGCGACAAAAAGTGGTCGAAAAAATTCGATGCTAAAAGGCGGAGGCGGAGGTGATGCTGGATTTTGGCGGTCGCGTTGTGACTCTCATGGCCAGGCACTTATATCGAACGTTTTCGAGTGAAACGATGCGGTAATCGCGATGCGAGAAGTCGCGTCGTCGGGGAGGTAAAAGTACGATTCACCTGCCCGGTGCTACCGTTCGTTGACCTCGGGTGGTTAGGCGGGCATAAAAGTCCAGCGGCATGGGAAAAAAGGCGAGATAAAGTATCGAAAGAGACGCAGTCTGGAGCGTTTTACATATTTTAACGGTTCTCGGATCGCCGCTACTCGGTTCGACCCTCGCGCTGTGGCCGCCGCTCGCCTTCCGTTTAGCCAAACAACCGCCCCGAGAGATCTCCAACGGGTTTCGCCGTTCGTACATACCTCAACCCTCGACCCCGCTATTTCTCTGCCACTGAATTCGCTCGATCGACGAACGAGTCGAGGGTTTTCGGTATCGCATCGCCGTTTCCACGTTCACCTCCGGAGTGTTCCACCTCGATCTTTCCAGGCGATTATCGCGGAACCATTGCCAGGTAGCGATAAAAAATTCTCGCAAAAGTTGTAGGATCCGGAGGGGGAAACCATATTCCGCAGTTCTGGTTCACCTTCATCGATACTTTCAAGGTCAATCATTTTTCGCCATAGAAACTCATATTTTTCACGACGCGATTAAATTCCCCCACCGAAAACAGGAAAGTTTTGTCCTAGTCACTTTCATCTAAAACGAAAAATTGAGGGTGTCCCGTCTTTGTCTTTCCTACAGAAAAATCGTAGCGCTTACGAGATTCTCAAAAAATCAACCACAGTATCCAACTAGCAGAATCTATCCAGACTTCGACAAACTGTGCGCGTTTCAAAATTCTGCTCAAAATACAGCGACACAGGGAAAAAATGTCTTGATTCGAGAAAAAAAAAACACCTATTTTAGGAAACTCGTGCTTCTCGGCTTCGTTGTGCTGAAAACAAGAGAGTTTCTTATTTGATTAATGCCAAGATGTAGAGCTTCGCGAGTCGACATTATTGAGATTTAGATCCAATTTCGTGCGCAGTTTCAGTCGTGCAAGGTACGAGATGCAAAGTCGAGGAGTTTGGGAAGCGACTTGATATCGACTCGCTGTGTCATCATTACAAAAATGACGTCTTTATTTCATACACTTGCAGAATAATATCGCGAGCTCGCGAATTACAGAACGGTGTAATCGCTCCGCCCGAGTGTAATTTATCAAGCGTGGCGAGTAGGATAATTTCAAAATCATTGCCAATACTAGAAATGATTTCTCATTGTAAGCGGTACAAAATATCCACGTGGCATGCTTATTCGGTTTTGTGACGTTGTCTGACCGCGCGGACCTCGGATGGATTAATACGGAGCGTTTTTGCTTTCGCGAGACTACGAGACGGAGATTTGCGAGTTCGGAAACTTATGGTCAGTTGACGGATGCCTTCTGATGAGAAACATCGCGTCGCTTCTGCGTCGCGTTGCTGTAAGTTTTGTTTAATTTCTAATTCGTTTTTTCTCCGTTTTTCGAATATAGAACGTGATTCGTTACGATGCCGAGACACCTAATTCGCGATTCTGTTCTTCGTTTGCGTTCCCTGTTTTGCTTCGGCATCAAAGACTCGAGAAATCCGCGAGCTGTAATAAAGAATTATTTTTGCCCGAATATGCTTGTTCGTCATTTACATATCGTTATCCTCGTGCCTCCGAGGCAATATATCGCATTTACAAAAACGCCACGTGCCATCGACGCGGCATCAGGCGATCGGAATCAAATTTCACTCGTATTTTGCAATCGTTCGCATTTTCGTTCTCGCAACGATATTTATGCGTCGCACGCGGTTGCGTGGAAACGACCGGAGACAGCATAATCCCAAAACATCGTTCCGGCGTCGACTTCTTTTCGAAAACCGTAAATTATAAATCAGTTTTTTTTCATTCTTCTCTTTATTTTCCGGCACAAATTTAACTGAGGAAATATCAAGGTTTTGTGAACTTGAATATGCCGAATCTTCCTTCTTTTAATCATAGTCAACGTAAACAAGACAAATTTTCAATTGCCAGTGGAACATTTTTTTTCATTCTTACGGGGATTTTTGTTTTCAGTAAAATGGAATTGGTAGAATAAATTCGTGAAACCCTTGATAATGCAAAATGGCGCTACATGCCATTTTTTACCATTTTGATTTTTTTTTAATTAATTTTTTTACTACATGTTTGAGGCAACATGTTTTACCGATCTGCCCCGTTTTGCCCCTACTTCCCCTATATTCGGAGCAGCACGTAGATATACCGAATTTGTATCGGTCGTATGCAATTTTTTCTCAAATCATTCGCGAATCGAACGTACAGATGATTGTCGAACGTTTTGCAAGCTCTTCGTTCGAATCGCTTCACAAATTCGTACAGTTGGAGGTGGAAGCGCAAGAACAGTACGTTCTCGGGCGTAGAACTGAGACCGAACGATTCATCATGCTCGATTTCCGTTCGGAGCATAATCTCTAGCCGCTGACGTCTCAAAACATGTTCGGCTACTCGAGGCGAGCAGATGAAAAAGATATATGTGGAACAACTCGCGTAGTTCTCCGACTCCGCAGCGAAACCGATCGATCAATCCACCCGAAATTTGATAGACGCATCGGACACTCGTTACTCGCGTCATCGAAAATTCCGTCGTGGGTATTCGTTAAACGGTGGGTACAAAGTGTCGAGAATAACGCGTTTCCGTGCGAGACGAGGACGAGTTATGAAAATTGCCCGGAAACGCTCGACAACCGTTTCGATCCGTATCACGATTCGTCGCGTGGCAGAGCCTCGCTACTTTTCCAACTTTGTCAGCTTCTCCTGTTCCTTCGCGAGCGGGAAAATGATTTTCCGGCAAAACCCATTGTTGCGGCATGCCGCCGCTGAAAAACCGGTCGAATCGTTAACTTCTACGGCGTGGGAGGACCTCGAGAAGGTAACCGGTCCCGCGCCGAGCTCGCTATTCTTAGAAACGAAACTTGCACCCAGTCCCTAATTACCTGTACCTGTAACCCGATGCACCGAGATGCATTATGCATTCGAAGATTGCGTGATATCCTCGATTATGCGGTTGCCGGCAAAATTTTAGCGCGCCTTCGTCGAAGAAAGACCAGAGCCGTTTTTTCGATGCTCCCTAAAAAGTAGCGGGAATCTTTCACCCCGGCAAAACGGCGACGACAGCTTTTTCGTCAATTTTTGTTTCGTTTTATTTTATTTTACTTCATTTTATTTCATTTCATTTTATCTTATTTTATTGTAGTTTATTTTACTTTATTTTATATTCCATTGTTTTGTATTATTTTATTTTGTTTTATTTATTTCCTCGCGATCGAAACGAAGCGGCGTGAAGATCGTGTCCGATCCCCGTCTCGTTGATTCGCGAATCGAAACAATTTTGACCGGTTGCTTTCGGGTGAACGACTTTCGGTGGATTCGACTGCGACCTCTTGCAATTAGATTCGCGCGGAACTGGCTTTTCGACCGCTCTCTGCCCGTTCGCTTATTTTCGCGACGGTATCACGCCAGGAGAAGGAAACGGGAAAGAACCATCGCGAGGAAGAGTATCATTACCGTTGGGTATTACTTAATACCACCGTAAGATGGCAGCCTCTCTTGACGATCATCGTAAAATTATGCTAACCACTTTCTAATCTTGTATCGTTGTACGTGACCATCAACCCCGCGTTGTCGTTGCAATAGCCTCGCTCGCCTCGATTCATCTGTCGTTGGAACCGAATCACACGATTCCCATCGTGCCAAAAATGTCTATTTTTCTTCATCGGAAGGTTTCTCCGAGTTTCATCCAAATTCGTTTCATTTAGCAGCTTTCATACCTGCTGTCGTGACTTTCGTCGCGATGAAAAAAATATTCAAAAATCGTGGCTCTATCGACTCGCCGAGGAAATCACGTTGATTATCTCCTTGTAAAATGGCGAAAAATCGCGAAAAAAATGAACGTCGCCGGAGTGGTTAGCGAAAGTGGGGCTACTCGATCGTATCGGATCGGAAACGTGTATCGGAGTTCTCGCGGCGTAACTCGCAGAATGCGGTGAGCAACTGCAAAAGTGTCAGAAAGGTGCGAAGAAAACTGACGCGAGAATTGCTTTGTGGTTAATTGCTTCCTACGCTAATTGGATCGTCTGTCGGTCCGTTAACAAACTCGCTGGGCGAGAACGACGAGGTCGAGGAGCGAAAAAAGAAGGCGACGAGACGCAGCGTAATCTTGCCCGTGACCCCCGGAGTCGCGGAGAACAGCGGACGAGAATTTTTCGCGCGTTATTACGATTGTTAGCTGAAAGTACAAGGAAATGGCCAGGGTTAACGTCCTACCGGTTCTCGAGTGATTAAAATACCCGAGAGGCCCGACGTAATTATGATGTCACGTTCAAATGCCACTGCAACGACGCGAGTTCGTCGTTCTCGAAAATTTCACCTGTAACCCGAGCTCGCGCGCGCAGTCGCGTAGAAAGTGCAAAAATATCCTCCCAAAAGACGCATTCCCCCGTATTCTCAGCGTAATTAAAGTGCGCGATAACCTTCTAATTATAGGATTATAATTTCTAGATTTATCCGATCTGATTGCACCCAAATTATTCGAATAATAAGACAGTTGAAAATTCATGGACAAAAAGGATAACTGATTTGGCAGTACCGATTGCAAAAAATGATTCTCCCTCGTAAACAATAGTCGTTTGCCACCCGACACGAAGTGGGAAAAAGTTCAAATTTTTCCTTGCCATTAGCCAATTACAATCGTCGTTCATGTTTGTGTGTTTCTGCTCGTTACAGAGAAACTGCTGAACAGCGAAGGCCGGGAACTGCGGCGTGCTTTGTTTTCTCTGAAACAGATATTTCAGGTAAGTGATCCCAGCTTGCGAGTTGCTTGAAAAGTCCGCGGCGGAAATTACATCTCCGATATTACAACGTTATCGTGATGGTCGCGCGATTCGTAAATATTTATAATATTTCGGATATTTACCGAATAGACAGTGAACCGCCTTCATCGTAGCGTATTCGTCACTTATTTTTTTTTTTTTTAATTTTTAGAAAGCTCTAAAATCATTCTCGACAGTGAAATATTTTTTCCCCGTTCATTTTTGGCGCACAACGATTTTCCAGCTCGATCGTTGCTGGTGGTCTCGACTATTGAGACGTTCGCCGTCGAGATACCGTGGAGGCTCTATGCTGCGCCTTGTTATCGTTCTCCAGCTTTTTATACTCGATATATCTCCAACGATTTATTTACCATCGTTCGAGATCGTTGTAGCCGCCATGGTCTCCCACGCAGTTTTCTTTCTCGGAACTCTCCGCGATTTTTCGAAAAGCAAATTGAAGCGGAGAGTTTTGCGTCGTTTTGCAAAGCAGATTAAACCTTCGCTGGGCGCTTGACGGGAATTTTTTCCGGCTTTGATCTTCGGGATGAACGGCGTTAAATCAGATTCACCGGGCGCAAATTCGACAAACGGGTAAAATACGACGTTCACATTCGCGGATACGACTTGGTGTTGCCGTACGCTGCTCATCGATTCAGCGTATCACTCCGCGGAATACTCGGACGATTCCGCTCCGAAGGGGGCATCGGAATATATTTTCATCCTCCGACTATCGTTGTCACGAATGCAACTAACCAAACGACGATAACAGTCGCGCGTCTCACGCTCACGATTTCGCGAATCGCGATTTTTTTTTTATTTTCGCAGAAAAAAAATGACGCCGCCATCTTCGCGGTTCTTTGTAATTGAAAGCGAACTTGAAAAGACGGAAATGAACGGGAATTCTCGGTGTATTCTGTAAGGTAGATAAACTGTGTCGCAGAGGAAGGTGCGAGAATGGTTCGATCAAACTTTGAAATCCATCGTTATTCCGCGAGTTGGAATCGAATACGGAACTAGTGAAATTTATAATCAAACTTCGCGTCCTGATTGCCCACATCGACGAGGCACAACGCCCGCTACCTGCCGATGGGAGTCGAATTGCTGAGAAATAAAAAAATAAACGATAATCACTCGGCGAAGCCGTGAAGTAATTGTGGCCTGTTGCGACGATAACACTACGAGCGTAGCGCCTTAGTTGAAACACTGAACATCGAACGTTCGATGTTGTTCGGATTATTTAATTACGGGATTGATGGGCAATCGCGTTATGTAACGTGACTACGAGTAAATATAATTCATATTTACCGTGCGGATCGATATGTCGGTGTATAAATATCCCTCCACTCGACCATTGATTAATCTATTACCGGCAGCCTCGACATTCCTCGGAGTTTAATTCGATCGTATCGTGATTGACAAGTCGAACGAGCTACGGACTTCGCGATGAAACCGGCCGATTAAATTTATCGCGCGCGAATGAACGTAGCAATTTTCGTACGTGACTCGAGTCATCAAAAAAACCGTAGAAACAGTTTTTCAGGTACATGGCGAGAAGTTTCAGCAACCTGAATATTATCGCCCTCGCTCCTCCCAAAATCTCGTGTTCAAATGTTTCCCCTCCCTCTTATAGATCGTCTCCGAAACTGTAGATACACCGTTCTCGCGTGTATCTCGTATCGAAATAACGCGCATTTCACGTGAATCGCGGCAGACAGTGTTCGCGAAAATCTGACTCGTAACTTTTGCGCGAGCTCCCAACGATTAGCGACGATAATTTCTCGCAACGTTGCGATACCTAGGAATACAGACCGTAAGGATCGTTTTACCTCGACATTCTAACGCGTGTTTTTACTCCCCGTTCGTTGCAGGAAGACAAAGATCTGGTTCACGAATTCGTACAAAATGATGGCTTGGCGTGTCTCATCAAGGTCGGCAACGAGGCCGATCAGAACTACCAGAACTACATCCTTCGCGGTGAGTATCTACTCTGAAAAATCGATTGCACGCCTTCCATCAGAATCCCAAATCTAGCCACAATAAAAATGAATCTGTTGTTATCAGTAGAAGGTTCTTAAAACGAAAAAAAAAATTAAGAAATTTGAGATTGAGAAAAATGTTAGTATGTGAGATGCATGTTATTGAGAGAGAGAGAGATGTTGAACGATGTTAAACTTTCAAGCTGCTATATTCGTTTCGATAATAGATCGAAATGAATATTAGAAATATTTCTTGCACTTTAGCTTTTAGCTTGTCAGCGCCGATTTGGTTTTGTTGTGATAAGCGGAAGAAATCTTGTGAAATTCGTCGTTCGTATGCGATGTCGCCGTGCCCGAGTTTCTGAAATCCTGACTGTCGCAACGTGACGATCGATACTCGCGTCGAAGTGGCCACTTGAAACGGATAAATAGCGCAGACAACGTATGATCCATCGTGAATGGACCTCATTGAGCATCGCGAACGCAATGTCTGTGAAATTCCAAGTGCCTCGTCGATTTCTGAATTCAAGTATCGTTTCACGTCGCTGTCGAGGCAACCTTGACTCGAGTATCGCTCGTAAGACGAACGTAAACGTAAACAATTCAGAGATCGATCGAATCTCTCTTTTTCCCTACTTTTCGTGTGCATCTGCGTTTCGATGTAATTCGATTGAATTCGTCAGAATTTCATCAGATGCGACAACACGACGCTCGTTATTCTCGGTGATTCTGACCAACGCAGTTGTTATTTCGTAACTACTCGCCGGTGTCGCGTAACTCTCGGGAGATTAAGGCGAGATTCCATTCAGCGCGAGTCAAATTCCCTGCCTCTCGGCGAGAGAAGGAAGAAAAGCTTGCGATTCGTAGCGATAAAAGCTTGCAAACGATTTTCTTCCGCCCTCATGAAAATATCGCTTTCGACTCGAAATTTTAGCTAGTTGAGCGAATCAACTAATGCTGAAAAGGGTTCGCGTGGATCTTTTTCTCTCGCCCGACGGTAGCAGCGAGAGACGGGCAGCGGAATGAAATTGGAGAGGAGAAGGATTGACATTTTTAGGGAAACGCGGAAGCCTTGTCTGGCTGATCGAACGGTCGAATTGCGAAGGCGAAGGACGAGGGCGTTTGAATTATTTCGAACGGTTTGCTGCGTACAAACGGCAAAATCCTCCATTGGTTCGAAAAGAACCTTTCATTTGTTTCCCGCTCATCCGAGCAGAGTGGAGGATTCCATCCGGAATCGTACGACTCACCTATCCGTGAAACTTAATCGCATGAAAAGTTCGCGGAGAGAGAGAGAGAGAAACAGAGATTTTCGAGGCTACTTCTTCGGAGACGGAGCGCCCGCGAAGATCGACGACGAAACGATGGGGAACGAGTGTGAAGAGAAAACTGGAGAACAGCGACGCCGGAAATTGGTCTCTCTCTCTCTCTCTCTCTCTCTCTCTCTCTCGCTAGCGAACACGCCGATATTCAGCAGGCACACGTCGGATATATTTCGCAACTCGCGTCCCTTTCCCCCGTTTCGTCGTACAATTTTATCGGTAATTGGATATTGTTTAAAAGTAGGTCGAAAGAATTTAACCGTTTCCGTTGCGCGATGCCAGACCTCCGTTACGCGAATCTCACTCCCTCGGCCGAGTTTGTCCGTCGACGAGTATAAAAAAATTGCTTCGTCAACGAGTAAAAAAACTATGTCGATAGACTCGACCACCTCGTTGAAACAGCTGAAAAACATCGTTGACTTCAACGTCGTAGGTTAGCTCAGTTTCTAGCGAAGAATCATTTTAACGCTCAATGAATCGCATGAACGACGCTTTTGCCCTTCCAAAATAATTTCGTGTAATCAGCTCCTGGAGAAACATCAGCTGAGCTTTCAGCGAACTCGAAGAGCTTTGTTTTATCTCTACTCATATAAATAAAGTAAAGCTGCATTCGCATTATGGTTTGATTCGGCTGGTTTATATCTGTGATCACGCGATATGCGATTTAACGCGCGACAGGACGAAGCTCTTGAAGGTTCAAGGATGTGAAATAAATTGAGATTGCTCAGTTCTGATAATACTTCAAAAATATGCAATGTACATCTTTAGGTACGAGCGACAACGGTAGTAGCAGCAGCGTCGCTCGAGACGTTGCTACGTCCCGATTTGGGAGGATTAGAACGATGAAAGAGATCGAACGTAGACACGCGAGACCACGTGATTCGCTCGTCATTTCCGAGAAAAGTTGTATTAACAAAATTGAAGTAGCACCGAATGACGAGATACAGCCTTATTTGCGATGTAAGCATCGTTGTCGGTTCAAAATCACATCTCTCGATGAACGTTGCGCTGGTGTGTCGTTACTTAATTGGATCTGCGGGCAGGATAGAAGTAAGCCGATGCCACAATATTGATCGTACGTGCCTGGTACGTATTAGACTGTTGCTGCGAAGAATAAACTTTCCCGAGATAAATCGCGTCGTCGTAGGTTATACGGGCGAATCGTGTCGCTGCCGATATACGTCCAGCGTAGGATTTAGTATGCCGTGGCGTAAATTGGCAAGCGAATATGGAATAAAAAGACGACGATTCGCGGATAAGATAAAAAAAAGGCTCGTCGCGAAGACGCGAACCGTGCGCGTTGCGAGATCCGTCAAAATCTATGCTACCGCGCGCTTGATTCATACTCGGGCGTATTTCATTCGCCGCGAACTTTGCGAATGATTTATCTGGGCGAGTTTGCAATCGATGAATGGAACTTGGTTTTGTTTCCCTTTGAGTTATCGTTATTTCTCTTCTCCGTTTGTTTTCGTTATCGTGGTTCTCCTCCGCGCGCGAGCAGCCCTCGGCCAGGTGATGCTTTACGTAGACGGAATGAACGGGGTGATGGAGCACGGACAGACGGTGCAGTGGCTCTACACTCTCATAGCCAGCCGCTTTCGTCTCGTTGTGAAAACTGCCCTGAAATTACTCCTGGTCTTCGTCGAGTACGTCGAGACGAACAGTCTGCTGCTCGTGAGAGCCGTCAGATCCGTGGACACGTCCAGAGGCATGATTCCTTGGACGAACGTCATGAAACTGCTCAAGGATTACGATGCGGCCGACACGGAGCTGCTCATCTACGCGACGACGTTGGTTAACAAGTGTCTCAACGGGATTCCCGATCAGGATACCTACTACGATCAGGTCGATTGTTTCGAGGAACAAGGCATCGAGGGGATTATACAGAGGTACATGTCCAAGCAGGGCACCGATCTCGATCTGCTGCGACAGTTCCAGATCTACGAAGCCGTGCTTCATCACGAGGACGGAGACGACCGTGGCACACCCATACGCCAGCTGGACGACAACATCAGGTGAGTCCAGCGAGGTCATCGTCATCGTCGTTGTTCCTTCCCCGCAGCAGAGATCGCAATTTGTTTTTGTTGGTCTGTTATTTTTCAGAAAAACTCTTCGCAATCGTAAATCCTTGGTCGATTCGCACGAGAGGCGGAAGTCTAGGAGACACTCGACCGGCACCTCGCCGTTGTCCGTGTCTCTGAATGCTCGCTTGAGCCCGCGACTGAATCACACTTTGGGGTTGAGTTCCTTGAACGGCACGCTGAATTCGAGTTTGCCGGATGACGGAGACGAGTCGAGCAGCTCTCAGAGCTCTCAGGGCCTCGGTGATGTACAATTGAACGGCAGCTACAAGGAGAACAAGGGTAACGACCTTCGCCGTTGCGATATTGTCGGATATTTAAACGGCTAATTATTACACCGAGCGTTGATTAAAGTTATTCGGCGCGCGGCAACCATGTCCTCGGGATATTTGTTGTTAATTGGTGATAATTCGCGAACGGCGTGATTCTCAACGACGAATCGTTGATCCGCGAGCGAATTTTACCCGGCAGCTGCGCGGCGCCGAGACCGAACGTAATTACCAGCTCTAATCGTCGTTTGGCCTTTTCAATTATCGCGTCTTCCACAGATTCGTCTTCCCGGTGATCCAATTTATCAAGAATCACCAGCGTTCACCTCGCTCTCTTACGCTAACTCCTCTGGTATGTGATAATAGTCCCATAAATTCATCATTAGCCGTTGCCTCGATGAATTTGAACTTCGTAACGCCCACTAAATTTCGCCTGATACCGTCGCGACGCGTCAAAACTTTACGATGCTCTCATTTCACCGTCGGAACTTGCCGGGAGCCGCGCGCGGTTATCTTAATTGATCTCGTCGCGATACCTACGTCGACCCAACCGTCGTTTTTGCCAAACGGAAACGCGGATTCGATTTAAAACGATGACGACCGATCGCGGATCGCGTTGCCTCGCCAACTTTTAAGCCGGGCCGAACTTGGAAATACAGCCTCGACGAAGTGGAAACTCGCGCGTTGGGTGGAGCAGGACGAGAAATTCTTTATCAAATTCGCCGGATTACCGCCAATTGCTACTCGCGAAGAGGCTGGAGATTCTTCGTCGTCTCGGATAATTCACTTTGCTGGGCGCGAAGCTCCAACGCGGCGGAGTCGCGGAACAGTTTTTTGTTGTTCTTGTTGTTTTTATTATCGTCTTGAAGATTGCCTCTTTCGATAACGTGTTACAGTCGACGTCGGAGTTACACCAGCGCTGAGACGTCGCCGCGAACGTGCCGAACGACAGCGCAGTTTTATCAGGGAACAACAAGAAGCGACCGCCAACATGAGAGCGTCCATCGGCCACTCGGACGACCAGGAGAGTAAGTGGGAATATTGAAGACGAGATATCTTACCACTCTCATCGATGCTCCGGACCGTTTTTTTTTTTTTTTAGTGATTTAAAAAAAAACATTAACGCAAATTTCGTCGATTTCTCGTCTCACGAAGATCGATCGATCGAGTAAAGGTATCAGACGTGTCACCGGCGAGGTTGTTGACTCTGTGAAAACGACGACGAGGGAACGATCTCACCGGCTGAAATGTCCGGGAGCCTCGAGAACGGAGGAATTGAATTCTGTTCGTTGAGAAGTTACGAAAAAAGGACGAGGAATCCTGTACGCGATGTAGATCTAACGGGGATTTTTCGTCAATGCGCGAGCGCGTCGGCGTGTCTCTTGGAAGGTCGAAAAAGAGCGCGATCGAGCTGACGTGGCCAGCTGACTGCGGAGCACTCGGGGCATTGTGGTGCTCGTTGATTAATGGGCAAAAGTCTTTTTTTCCCAACAGTTTCCGTTTCCACTTTATTTGCTTCCGCGAGGTCGCGTCGAAAATATTCCGTTTCATTAGAGTCCGTTCGACGGTTTTGCGGTGAACGGCCGCCGACGAGCTCGATGCGCCAATTTATCACCGCAAATAAGGACTCGGAGAGTTTTCGGCTTTTGGATACGCGGATCCAATTAAAAGTTTGATACAGCGTTGAGAATCGTCGGAGTTAGTAGTCGTTAACTGCTCTTATCCGACGGCCCGACGTTCGAATATTTCTGAAAACGTGGTTAGCCCTGGGACGCCCGACGCCGCGAGATCTCTTCTTTTGATGTTTCCGGGACGGGAGCCGGTGGCTGAAGTAGCTGCTACGCCGAAGTTACCCCGCCTCGTTTCCTGTTCAAGGTTCCTTCTCCACGAACGGTCCTCGCTACGGTAACGGTTCCCCCTACGACTGCAACGCTGATTCCACCTCGAACAAGCTGTCTCGTGGAAATAGCCGGAAAGATCTAACGCCGTTGATGAACGCTGCCAACAAGCTTGATTCCGAGGAGAAGAAGCCTTGGTATGGGAAGAGCCCGGACGAGGGTGTCGAGTGCGACGAGGGTAATCACACCGACGAGGACGATCAGGACCGAAGAGTGGTACTTCAGCTGAAGAGGGAAGGCACCGTCAAGGATTTGACGCAAAAGCTCGCCGCCCAGAGTCTAATTCCCAGCAGCCCGGTCGAGGACAAAGTATCGAGGTGATTTTGTTATCGTCGAATCGTTTCTCTTCAATCATCTCTACCGCCCGCAACTCTCTCCCTCTCTCTCTCTCTCTTTCTGTCTTTCTCTTTCTCTCTCTCTCTCTCTCTGTCCTCCTCTCTTCTTCTACGCACGCGTGTCACCCCACGTGTAATACGAACGATGTCCCTTTATCTCACAGGATAGGCGACATGAGCGGATTGATCTCAAAGGCCAAGGAAGGTCTAGCCAAGTCGAAATCTAAAGCCGACGTCCTCAAGTCGCCAACCGGTGAGAACCTTCCGAAATTGGCGGAAGTGAAAAAGTCCGAGAACGAGCTGCACTGGGAAGAGTTGGTGAGCAAACTGAGCCGACCTCTGGCTTTATGCGACTTGGACTTTACCGACCTCAACTCTGACGACGAGATCGACGTTCTGAGTCCGGTGAACGTGGCCAACGGGGTTCCGCCGCCCCCGCCGCCGATGGCACCTCCGTCGATGGGAGGTCGGGCGCCACCTCCGCCTCCTTCTGCCGGGCGATTCCCTCCGCCGATTCCGAACGGACCGCCGCCGCCGCTGTTCGGCGTGAACTTGAAGTCGCCGCGGTCGCCGGCGAACAGCGAGTCGAACGCGTCGCCCAAGAGTCCCGTGATGCCCAACAAGAAGAGCAAGAAGACGGTGAAGCTGTTTTGGAAGGAGGTCAGAGACGATCCCATCATACTGTCGCGTCTCGACAAGTGCAAGATGATATGGGACGAGTTGTCGCCAGTTCTGGTTGACACGCAGAAGCTGGAGCATCTCTTCGAGAGTCGCGCGAAGGACCTGATCACGAAGGTGAGCGGTCGCCGTTTCGCTGTCTATTGCCTTGCTCGTCGCGGTTCGACCCGAAAATATCTCGACCCTCGTTAAAAAACTTTGGAAAGCTCCCATTCGATACGGTATAACAAGCTTCTCCCTCCGAACCAAGGCAAACGAACGAAAATCGCGGATTCGCCGGTAAAAACAATTTTACATGGAAGAACCGAGGAAGCTCTGGCGCAGCTCGAGCAGAAGTCGCCTCTTTTCATTTCTTTCGTCGCTTCCGAGCTCGCGACTGATAACAACGATCGCAGCGACACCAAACCTATCCAATTTCGCGTTCTCCTCGTCGTCTTATTTATTTATCTCGAATGCTCGTTTTCCCTTTTCCGCGCGCTCGTCGTTTCACTTCGCGAAATCGTGGCACGAAACGCGCTGGATATGCTAACGAAACGAAAGTTTCCACGATTCCAGGACTAAAGAGGATATTCTCTTCGAGATCGCGTCACGCTCTTCGAACGCTTTATCCCGACGTTACGTAGCGGTTTCAGCAGCCGCGAGATACGGTAGTGGTAGTTGCGTAGTAGTAGTCGGGGAACACTCGCGGCTGAGCCTAAGTACAGATCGAGTTTGGCTCGCAGTTCTGTAAGGCGAGTTGCCTGCCGGCAGGCGAAAGGGGTCGATTTAACTCGGGTCAGTTAACCGAGTTTGGGTTACTCGGGGATCCGGAGTCCGAGTCGTAATCGAGAAATTATCGTGCGCCGTTTGTCCGTCGTTCCGTGTAAACTCGCTCTCCGTACACTAGAATGTTTCATTTTAGGCGACATTTGTTGGTCCTACCTGCAAACCTGATAATTCATTTAAAAAAATATATATTCACGCTGGATTTTTTTTTAAGTAAATTAGAAGCTCCACTCTTCCAACAATTCGATTTCCCTTGTAAATAACACATGGACATTTTTTTCTATTCCAACTCGATTTTTCGCATTCAACAATTTTTTTCTGGAAAAAAAGTACCCAGCTTTTGTAGGGCATTGAATTTGCTACAAAAAAGTTTCTCCGAGCAAACGCTCTCCGACCAACAGTTTTTGAGTAGCAGAGCTGGAAAGGCGAAGGTCGATAATAATTGTCAACAAATTTGCCTTAAATCGGATTTTTTTTAAATTGCATTCAATATTCAACATTTTTTCCTGCGTTATTTACATGGCGAATCCCTTTTTTGAAAGAGCGGAGCTTCCAGTTTACTTGTAATTCGTTTTCCTGCGGTAATATATTTTTTTAAAACGAATTATCAGATTTTTAGGTAGGACCAAAAAAGATATATCGCCTAAAAACGAAACACGCGTTGTCTGTCGGTACTCGAGAGTCGACGCGACGTAGACAATAGTGGAAAAAAAATTCCGATGCGAATGCGTTGGGGGTGGCATCGGGAATGCATTCATCCGGGGTACTTGGAACGCTTGAATCCTACACTTTATGAAAACTCTGGACCCCCGAAGCTGCTCCGACAATCTCCCGACCATGATGTACATAATCTCTTAATATTTGCTTCGCAAATCGCTCTAACCTCGCTACATTCCAACAAAAAAAAACACATTTTCCATTGGTACGAGGCAAACTGTTTACCTCCGACTTTCATCCTTTCCCAAACGCCGGATATTAAGTTCCAAACGGGCCACGTTGACGTGGAAATTTCGTAAAAATCCTCGGAGCATTTACCTCGTCGAATACAGAAACGTCCGTCGTGTGCTTCGTCGGTACGATTAAATAAATGGCGATTGCCAATATACAACTCGACGTATAAATGAACTGCGGCTTGTCTATTCCTCGACAAAGATATCAGTGTTCGCCGTATGTTCCTGCTGCTCACAAACGATTGACAAATTTATGCGCAACAATCTCGAGTGAAAAAAAGATCGATTAGTTTGACCACCGATCATCTGTGATTAATCACGCGTTTTTTTTTCTATACCCGTGTTCTTTGTAGTGTTAATATGTCTGATCGTGAAGTGCGTGGAAAATCATTGTTCGTGCATGCGGAGCTTTCCTGCTCGTGGGATCAGCGCGGCATCCACATTTTTGTTCACAAATCGGATACTGATAATTTGTTTATTTGGTACGTGTCTCTTTATTCGCGCAAATTAAAGGCTATCGAGGGAACGAGGTACTCGCTGATTCACATCGAACGGCTTATTCGCGAAATTAATGAGGAAAATTTGCGAAATCGCATATTCTAATACGACACGGCGATGCGGGAATAGGATTTCAGGCGGAAGTGAAAGGAAGAAGTATGTAGCGTGGCCGCACACGCAGCGCACCTACGAGCACTGTCACCCTTTAACATTCGTCGATTAATCTCGACAACCGCGTGCAGCTCGGAGCGTTTAATTCAGCCGTTAAATGTTGGTGGATTGAATGTTCTTGTTAATGTTAATCAACGATCATGCGAATCGATGTACTGGTTTTATAGCTAGCGGTGGGTAGTTCTAGGTCGTCCTGGTGATGGTTTAATACAAACGACTAATTTTGTTCTTGTATTCTTTGCAATCTTGTTGGTGCGCGCACGATACAAATTGGCATGCTGGAATTTGACAGGAGGTGAGTCCTAATTCCTAAACTTAACTTTCACTCTTAATCTCTCACTTTAACGCATACTTAACGATCGGTGCGAGTCGAGGCCGTTGATTTTTGACGCGTTGTCAAAAGCTTCTTTTTTCCAGCCCGCACCCGCGTGCCGAGATAAAAGCGTCGACGTGGAAGCGGTCTTGTTTGCGAATTCGTTCGTACATTTACGCCTCGGCGAAAAGAAACGAGGTTTTCACGAGCGCCGGGAAAACTTTGCTCGAGCTGAATCGCGTCGATGGGGTATGATTTGCCAGAAATGGGAGGGGTTGAATTATTACAGCCGAGGGAGGACGAGCGAACGATGCTGCTCTTGTCTCGACGGTCCACTCGTTAGTCTCTCTTGATTTTCCACTTCGGCGCTCGCGCGGCTGCGGATGGGATTGAAAAACTTTTGGTTTTCTAATAAAATTAACGGCCAGAACCCGTCCGATTGGCTTCCCGATCGTGGATGTTGTTTGCTGTTGGTTGGTTTTCCGTTGTGTTTCCTTTGTTGGTGCTCGCGTGATTTCTCATCTGTTTTTTACTTCCGGCTAACGCAAAGCTATTAACTTCGATGCTTGCACTCTTACGGAGCTGAATTCTCGCGACCTTCCTCTCGAGCTTTCGCAAACATTGATCTGTTCGTCGCGTTGTTGGGCGATTTTTTGATCGCAAACCGTTCGGAATACTCTCGCCGATACGTACGTCGAGCGTAACTGCGATGCCGATGGAGCGCGAATCTATTATCTTCTCAATCCTCCTGCAAGGTTTTCTTTCGATGCGAGAAATGACGATCGATGGAGTCTCGAGCTTTCGCGATCGCGGCGCAACTTTTCTTGAATTTGTAGCCATCGATGCGCCGCTCGGCTTTCGCTCCGAGCGACGTATTCCGAAACGGAGATGAGAAACGTCAAACGTCGGGGAATCTCCATTTCCCGATCGAAGGACGAGCTTGCAGAGAGATGCTTTGCTTCGTTTGTCGAACGCTGAAGCTGACGGTACCTCCTCGTCACGATAATTACTGTCAATTCTCACGAACAGAAACAACAAGAGATGAACAAGAACAAAGAAATCATCGTGCTCGATCACAAACGGTCGAACGCCATCAACATCGGCATGACCAAACTGCCGCCGCCGCGATCGATCAAAACTGCTATATTGAAGATGGACGCGACTATCATGAACAGAGAAGGCATCGAGGTGAGTCGCGAGACGAGCTTCCCGTCTCTTTCCACCCCCGAATTTGGACCTCGTTTTTATTTTTGGCTTCTTTGGTTCATTCTCCCTCGTTTCTTGCAGAAACTGCTGACGATGTTACCGACGGAGGAGGAAAGATCCAGGATACAGGAAGCGCAGGCAGCTAGTCCAGACCTTCCTCTAGGATCGGCTGAACAATTCCTACTCACCTTGGCTTCCATCTCGGAGCTTCCGGCCCGATTAAAATTGTGGGCATTCAAGCTCGATTTTGAAAATTCCGAAAAGGTACGGAAATTCGTACTACCTTCGTGTCACCGCTCGCGGCGAATGTTCGTTATTCGCAGAACTCTCTTAAGTTTTCGTCGGTTTGGTAAGAATTTTTCGCGGTCTTCAATTTTCGTCCGGACTGAATTTTTGCCTTTGGAGAAGGAAAATCGCGCATATAGTCGGAACGACTATTATTCGTCGTGTTCTCAGCGCTCGTCTGCGTAAACGTGACACGGGCGTATTTATTATGACTTCAGGAAATAGCGGATCCGTTGATGGACCTGAAACAGGGGATGGAAACTCTAAAGGTGAATAAGACTTTTCGAGGAATTCTCAGCACGCTGCTTTCGATCGGAATATTCCTAAATGGGAACGAGGTACGTATACGTTGAAAAGTTGCCAAACAACATCCACCTAATTTACCATCGAACAACGGGGAATAGCTTCGCGGAAACTATTCAGACGTACCACTCTCGAGCCACTTATACGATGAAATTCCAAACATTTCGAGCAAACGCTACCCAACGAGCGCGAAACCCACGTAAACTGGGAGGGTAGACGAACGCGCGTGTTGGAGGTCGGATAAAAATCGGTGTGAATTGCAACGGAGGAAAATCTCGCAGCGCGGACGGTGGTAAAGGGCAGTTTAAGGAAAACGTACCACCTACAAATAAAAAATGTCCGTCAAATTTAACACGACGATTCGTGTTAACGACTTTTTTTTCAAACAACACGAATGTGTCATTTCAACACACTGCGTGTGTAGTGATACAGTGACACGGCTCTGTGGTAAAGGTAACGCAAACGTAACACTTGAAAAGGGTTACCTCGGTATCAAATAACATTTGTGTGCGTTGGAAAACGGACTGTGAGAACAACACTAATCGACACGCTGAAATGTTAAATATTCTACACAAAAATTGTTACACTTCACGGGATGATGGAAAATGTTCTATCGTGTAGCAGTAGTAATAGTAGTAGTTACAGCCTTGGGGCCTCGAAGCTTCCAACCATCATTTCCATGTTCTTCCTCGCTTCTTCCTCAGGTGAAAGGCTTTCAGTTGGAGTATCTAGCCAAAGTACCCGAAGTCAAGGACACCGTGCACAAGCATTCTTTGCTGCATCATCTCTGTCACATGGTAATGGAAAAGTTTCCAGACTCCACCGACTTGTACTCGGAGGTAAGTTGGTAAAGTCTCGTTGAGCGGGGTGGGCACTTGCCACTCGCGCAGGCACGTCATGTCTTTAATCAAAGTTACGTGATTGTGAGCGCGCCTGGTTCCGCTTTTCTGTTCTCGGTTTACGGGAAACAGATCGGTGCCGTGACCCGAGCGTCGAAAATCGACTTTGACGAGCTGGCAGCCAGCATTGGGAAGCTGGAGAACGAATGCAAAGCGTCGTGGGATCATTTGAAACTCATCGCGAAACACGACGGTTCGACCATGATGAAAGTGAAGTAAGTGTCTCGCTCGCGTCTGTCGCGCGTTCGCAATTAGTCGCGAGAGACTTTGATCCTTCGCGTCGATCGACGTTATTGAGAATTCTTTGTCGTCCGCGAACGAACCGTTTCCTCCCCGATTCGGGGAGTAGGGATGAAACGGTGAACGGTATCCGGTCGCTCTCGTGTCCCGTCCACCTCCGACTTTCCAGGACTTTAACCGCAAATTACAGGAGATGCGATGCTCCCGCGGGAAGATCCACCAATAAATCTGAAAGCCTTTTTCTATCAAAGTTGGCTCGCGCCCAACCGGCTCTCCATTAATTACTCCAACCGCGTTTCCGCGGCTTCCTTTCTTTCTCAGATATCCACCCGCGCGACCGTTCGTCATTTTTTATTTCCACCGTATTTAGCCGGCAATCACGCGGGATCCATTAAGAATCTGCGCCGAGGATGAAGAGAAGAGGGAAAACTTCTTACTCCTCTCGCCCAGTTCCTTTACGTTGCCCCGATGTCGCCGACTTCCTCTCGTTCCGCTCTCAACCTATGCGTTTCCCGGTTCGTTTCAGGATGTCCGATTTTCTGTCCGATTGCGCCGAGCGAATCATCGTTCTCGGCATCGTTCACAGACGGATCATCAATCGCTTTCACAAATTCATTCTGTGGCTCGGTATACCGCTGCATCGTCTCCAGGACACGAAACCGAACGAGTTCTGCAGGATTATCTCCGAGTTTGCTCTGGAGTTCAGAACAACGAGGGAGAGAGTGATCCAGCAGCTGGAAAAGAAGGCCAACCATCGCGAGCGAAACAAGACGAGGGGCAAAATGATAACGGAGGTAAGAGCATCGATATACTCGCTACTCGCAACGGGAAACGCGGAAATTTCCGGTTGCCACGTGACGGCTAACTATACGAGAGAACGATTTCTTCGCGTTTCAGGTCGGCAAGTTCCGATCGAAGGAAGATCGAGAGGACGCGGAGCTGAGACAAGTCCTGGGCTGTGACATCTCGAACGTCGAGTCGATTCACGGCACGCTATCGTGGAGAAGGCCACGAAAGGAAGGTGAGTGTCGACATCGCTTCCGAAAATAATGAGCGCAACTATTTTTTCCTCTGGCTCCTTTCATCCGCCTCAAATTCCCAATCGTGGAACATCCTCCGATTTGTATTTTTGACTTTAAACTGATCATTGGAGCCAGCAAATTGGTTCTCTCGAAATTGAATCACGTGGTGCTGATGCTGGTACCATCTTAATGCCATGAAGGCTGTGACCAATCATTTGCCCCGGGGGGGGGGGGGGGGGGGGGGGGGGGGGGGGGAAGCTAGTCAAGCTCGAGAGTACGAATATCCGTGTACTGTCCCTAGTGATTTGGTGGGCCTGAAAAAGCTGGGAATCGTAGCGCATCGGCAACGACGAAGTCGCAGAATTCAGCCCGGCATTCATCTGGGTTACATTTATTTTCGGTCGCGGTAAACTTCACGAGAAACGTACGTCAGCTGGCCGTGTTCACGAGCGTAAATCTAGATTTGGGAGACCTAGGAGCACCCTATTTTTTCCGTCGCGATCTTTGCGAGCGCGAAATATGAAATACACGGAGATTTGCGCTGGTTTACAACGTACGACGTATCAGCGGTACTGTAACTGTGAAACCGTTTCCGCCGGAAGGAGATTTCTATGCCAGCCCGGGGGATAAGGAGAGGGCGAGTTGGCGAGGAGGATGGGTACCTGGGGTGAAACGCGCACGGGTCTACGTCAGCCTCGCGAGCGAGTTGGACCAGTGTCAAGGCGACGGGTCGAGGGTGGCTGATCGTAAAGTTTCCTTGACACGGGATGGACCGTTCCGCAAAAGTTTGCGCTTCTATACTGCGTTGATAGAGGGACCTCAGACTTTTCCCCATACTGAAATATAATCAGTTGAGATAGAAGCATTCAGCCGGAAAATTAACGGTGCGCACGTCGACTGTCGCGTCTACTTGCCTTAGCGCCAATGGCTGCCGTTACTACAGCCTATTCCGCTCTGCGATAGATTGTTTTTCGTCTCAAACCTTGAGAGCCTATTCTGTTGGGTTTACACAAATTGGGTGGCTTATTTTTTGGCGAATCCTCGAGCTTTTATGGATTTTAATACATCTTGGAGATGATTTTCGTCGTTCTTGTCGCAGGTCGTCCAGTTTTGGGTCCTCTGTTGAGGGACGAATCGACGAATGGAAATCTGACTGACGGCGACGACGAGCTACTGGAATCTCTCGTGAAAACGGCCACGAAATCACCGGCGACCCGGACGACGCCGAGGGAACGGAAAAGGACACGTCACGCCGATCGTAAGTCCTGTAAGTGTGATCCCTGCACCCTGCACCCTGCACCTGCACTGTCGCGCACTTTCTCGTAGGGAATTCGAAGGGAACGTACATGTTTGTTTAGACGATCGACAGCGATGTGAGCGGAACCGTCGAATTTGTCGCACAGTGCGTGTTTGTTCGTTCGATCTCGGTATTTGCTGCTTGGATGTTACGCAACTTGTTGCCTAAATATTACGCGACGTTGGGACGTAGTTGGTTCGCGGAATTGGTTCACCCCATTTTCACAGTGTTGGATCACGCGAATCAGGCCTGATTTCGACTAGAGAAAACCTATGGGCGAGTCCTGCGGCCAACTTGGATATTTTCCTCCAGCTTCATCGTCCTTGTTCTCTCATCCATCGAGAAGCCATCGTAGAATCGAATCGACGAATCAGCTTCCTTTTTCACGTATAATTAGGCGCGTACGTCTGCTTATCCGCGCGCTCAGTTCTTCGTCTCCCATGTTTGGCTCTCGGATTCGTTGGATATCATTCGAAATTCGATTCGGGAGCCTCGGTAAGGACAGTCTGAACGAGACGCTGGAGAGAGAATAAGACACGGAGCAATTGCCGGGTAATGCAATTTAGTCGCGAAAATTCGCCGATTCCGAGATCCGCCGAATCAGATGTCTCCACTTTGCCTCAACTCGCGTCGTTTCACAAGGACCGTCGGGATATTTCGCTACCCTGTTGCCCTTTAAATTGCCTCGTCCCATCGCCGTTCCAAGGTATCGCGTTCTTTACGAGCTCGAGGAAAAAGAGAGGGAGAAAAAAAAACCAGAAAAACTCGGCTAGAAAGCGACGATCAAATTTTCGCCCCTACCTCCAGCGATTCGTTACCCTCCGTTAATTCTGACGAGAAATTCGACGATGGAAGTAAATTCCTCTCCGCCGTGCCGAACGATGAATATCAACGAAACAAGGAACGTTTCGTCGATGGAGCTGCCCGGTAATTATTCTTCGACGCGTCGCACTCGAGTCGTTCATCTCGGTCCCGGAAGTGTCGAGATTACCTGGGGGAATATCAAGGCGCCAATTGCTCTTACCTCCATTGGTTAAACGCTTCTTCGAACCTCCTCTTTTCCTCCCTTCGAAGACACCAGACCATCGAGCTACGCACACCTGTACACGCACATGCACACGGATAGGTACACGCATACGCGTCGCGGAAGTAATTTTCTCGCGAGTCAACGATCGTATTTCCCGATCGGCCAGGAATAAAAGTGCAGAATCGACGAGTCACGCGTACTGAAAATGCGGTTAAATCGCGCTGACGGGCGATATTAAGTCCGGAGAGTTCCGCGCCAAGGGCGAAATTCGCGGCGAGACTTTACCTCCGCTCGCGTTGAATCCGTTTCTACGATCAATCTACGTCTACTGCGAATAAATAAGCCGTGCAAGCCGCGAGAAATTTCACCCACTTGCCCGCGTCTTCCTGCCGGAGATTATCCTCCGGAGGTAGGTGTACTCCACGAGGCGTTGTTTGCCAAAAAAAATCACTCGTAGCCACTTGCCTCCGGGAACCCCCGAGATTCGTCTCTGTGCCTCGCCCGTCCCTCTCTCTTCGTTCGTTTAAATACGATCAAACATCACGGTAAGAATTGCTTCGACTAACGCGCTCCCGTTGCTAACTCGATGCGTCCCAACTAACCACGTTTGAAGAATTAACCTTTTTTTTCTAAACGACAATCAACAACTCAAGTTTTTCACGAGGCATTTTTTTTTTAAATCGTCCAAGGCATTCGATGATGAGAACCGAGAAACGTGGAGAATTCAACAATTTAACGAATTTCAAAATGGGTCGACTTCGCCTCGATTTATCATCGAAATGCCTCTGGGAATCCCGGCATGCATGTTGCCAGGTGACCCTATAAATGCCTGGGATATTTTATCCGTTCATCAATCGTAGCAACGAAAAGTGTACCCACGCTCCTTGATAAAATTCGCGACGAATCGCTACCTTTTAGCAGGTCGGGAAACGGGGTACACTTTCGCGATGAGCAGCTAGCCGATAAAAGTCGCGGTAGATCCATCTCTAGCGCTTGTATATACGGTATACCTATACGTAGTCTCTCAATCTCTTTGCGACCGCCAACCGCGCGTGTTCGCTGGTGTGACGAGACCCGAGAGAGTTGAAGTCACCCTATCTTTCGAACAAACTTATCGGCATGGTTGCGGACGTAACGGTTGGTGATAACGGTAATGGCGAATCAACGCTTAGCAAGGTTTCCATGGTTTTGAAGGGCTCTGTTCTATATTCTGTCTTTAACAGTGAAACGATCCCGAACCCGGGAGAACAACACAACGCCGGAAGGCTATCATCCGTGAACAACATTCGTGTCCTCTGCAACAAAGGTTCATTATTGGTTTACGTTTCTTAGCATGGTGTAACCTTGCTTCGCATTTTTCTTGCACGTGCATCCCCGATTTCGCATGACTCCTGATTCGCGCGTTGGCGAATCGAAGCTTTTCAGAGTTAATGCGCGACGGTATTCGTGTCTCGGTCGCGTTGTTACCGATATCGAGACCCGAATGGTTTGTGTTCGCTGGAATCGGCGCGCATATGCACTTTTTTCAACCTGTCAAGATAACTCGCGAGTAACGAATGTGCATTTTCGTTGATTCGGTCACGTAGAACGTAGCACTTCGCCGCATGCTCGGCGTACGACTCGCGCTTCGATCGGGAATTCAAATGATTCGAGCGTGCGAAAAAACCTACGACCTCGAGCTCGTTATTCAGCGTGCAAAAATCATCATGGCAATTTACAACGCACCGATAAACTGGGCGGGACGATATCGCCGGAAAATTCCCATTCGTCGTTATTTCTGTCGAATAGCGCGTCAACTCGCAAAACTGACTGCCGCCCGTTCGCTAATAATCAATTAACCATCGATGATCTATTCGCGTCCAGCATCTCGACTCGCTTTTTCATTTCTGGACCCGTAACCAACAATGACTCGCGTCGGAATTTTCCGCACGTAAATTTGCCGAAGATTGTGTTTTCCGTTCGCGGTTTCCTATTTTTTCGAACGACCACGATTCGAGAGAATCAATTCTCACGATTTTCGCTCGGTGCGCGTTGAAAATTCATACGAGGATAGAGATCTCGGAGAATGTAGGGAAAAGCTTTGGTCACGGTTATACCGGACTTTGGGTCAAAGGTAGAGATCACATCGAGAACGTGTACCGGGAGGGTGAATTGCAAAGGATAATTGCGGCGACGTATTCCGATCATCCCGACTAATCGGATTAGCGCGAGAAAATTATCTCGCGGTCGGCTATCGAGTAATAAAAAGAACTCATTAAACGTGCGGGGAGTTAATTTTGATCGAAAATTAGCATCTAAACGGTCAGATTTTCGTCTACTTTTTCGCAGCTATTCTTTCTTTTTCCCCGTCGTACGGATTTTTTTTCAACCGTTGTTATTTCCTACCAAGGTTCATTTTCTCGGGTTCGTATTTATCGAGGTAGCGTAATTGCGGTTCGCCGTACCTTTGAAAATACCAAACGATTAAGATTAGAACGGAATACTCGAATTTCCCTTAATTGGACTCGTAAAATACCCCGTCGTTACATCCACACGTGCGCTTAATCGTGATCAATTCCATCGCGTGTCTCCATTTATGTAAATATACGTATAGCATACCCACTCGAGCATCGCTGCTCTAGTCTTTTTTTCGCGTACCTATTGGCTTTCGCCGTTTCAAGCAACGTCGGAATTTAATCGTCCAATTTAACCGTCTCGTAATCGCTGCCAATCCGAGACACGACAAAGGTTTTTCGTGGAATTTCGACTCACACGAGATTATTATTCACGTCGCTGTTTATCCCTGTGCAACGAACCCGTTATCAAACTGCGATACGATCAACTGGAACAGGAGTTCGATATGCGCGTGGCTTATTTTATCCTCGATCTAGCATTACCGATCGTGTGACGTGAAAATGAACGTGTTCGCGCGGTTCAGCCAGAGTTTCGACGCTTTTCTATATTTCAGAATCTAATTTCGATGACAGACGAGGATACGTTTGATCCGATCTAAACGGCAAAGCCAAACGAGGATGACGAGTCGAGAACAAACGGTGATTTTCTATTTCAGCACTCGCGTGAGCAGTCAAATATGTGAAACAGATTTCGGCGGTAGCGAATTTCAGTTCGGGGACGAAACTCGGAGCAAATTCCGATGGGACAAAGGAATGCGAGGGAATGTACATTTTGCTCTATCGGTTCGATTAACGTTATCGTTGCTGCGTGTGTTGTTTGATTCTTATGGCATTCCTAATTGCACGTGATTTATCGATGTTTGCAATTGCTTCTTTATCATCGAGCGCGACTCTTGTTTCAGTGCGTAGAACATTGAAGAATGGGCTCTCGGAAGAAGAGAAGAAGCACATCGCCGCCTACATCAAGGGCTACTGACTGTGATACGTGGAAATCTCGCGAGCGTGAAAGATCTCCCCGGATTCGTGGAATAGAACGAAACCACCCGGTTCAATGGAATGAAAGACTCTTCGCTGGTCGTCTGGGGTGGCGAAGGGGATCGTAGATCAAGGAGATAGGTAGGAGATCGCGCGGGGTCGCGTCCCGCGGCGAGTTTTGCATGAGTCAAAGAAGCAAGAGAACAAGAAGTGAGATAATTTTGAACAAAATGGTGAAAGAAAATGAGACGTGAGTAATTTATACGGATAAACGCGCGTGCGATCGACAAATGGTGAATATTTACCGTCTCGACGATTTTTGTTTAATTTTTGTTTTATAAATATTATTCTCTCTGGATTCGAACGAATCCAAGATTTTCCTACGAATATCTTGCCAAATATGCGAAGCATCGTCGGATAACGACCATGAGCATCGTTAAGTAAATAAATAGAAATTTATTGAAATGTCAATTCTGAGCCAAAGTAGTTGTTACTCGCAGGGATATTCGGACACGTAAGCCTCGACGACTTCGCAGCCTCTCGTCCAAATAGCAGGATCGCGACGAAACGAAAATTATTTCTCCGCGAACGGATACCATTCTGGCAGCTAGTCGTGCCAACTAATCCAGCCATACTACATTTAAATTAAAAACTATGATTACATGCATACGTGTATGTATATATATATACATGTCGTATTTACATGTGTATTTTTAAAGAACAGTTTAACGAATTCACGGCGAACGTCACGCGAAATAACGAACGCGAACGATCGAACACGCATCCGCGAAGTTTGTACGAAAACGAAATTAGAAATGACTCGCGAGCATTTTTTTTTTCATCTCCGTGACGAAAAAATGGCGCCGAATCGTTTATGGAAACGGATCATCGTATAATCGTTTCCAGATTCGTTCTCGTTTTTGTTCGAAAATGGGAACCTAATTGGATAAAAAACTACGATAATCGAATCGAACGGTTTTTTTGTACACACCTCGTGGATCGTGTCAACGAAAAGCGCGACATACTCGATGACATACGTTAAAGATGAAATTTCGAAGAGCGCTGTCCGAAATGTATATTTTTAGAGAATCGATTTTGTACAGGCCAGAGTTGAGTTTCAATTTGAGAAAGGAAAAAGAAAAACAAGAATAAAATATAGAAACATGGTGATAAATTTAGCTCGTAATAAATTGTGCCTCTGTTTGTGATGTGAAATCTACCGTGGGTAATTCTACGGTGACCACGGCGTGCCTCTCGCTCCGCGCGATTTAGGATAAATTTACAAGAATTCTGAGAGAAAACAAAAGAGAAAAACAAAAAAAAAAACAGGGAAAAACAGAGGTGCCTTCGACTCTTAAATCAACGAATAAACTATTTTACTAGCGGATAAAGATAAATTGATAGACAAACGACGCGAGTACATCGCATTTGGGTCGAAATGCTCGTTGGAACGGATTGGAGAAAAGTGGAAATGCCTGTAGGTAGCGAAATTAACTTCTCGGAGAGATTTCTAAGAATCTAATGGCAAACGACAAATAATAAACTATAAACGAATGTAATTTAATTTTTAATCGTTACTTCATCGCGTTGGAACTCTGTATATGTATGTTTCTCCGACGCTGAACGAGTAATAAAAAATAATTGAAACAAAAAAAAATCCTACGTTGTTCGTAGATTTTCTTCGATGCGATTTTTTGTTACCCTCGACGTTGATTTCCAGATGCGGACGGGAGGGGAAACGTAATAAGGAGACGTACATCGTATATTCAACAAAATGTGTCCAAAACACAATTTATTAATATTGACCTGCCTCCATCTTTAACAACATACAATATATTTGCTAATAAAAATTCATCAGTTACAATAATAGAAATCGCAATAATAGTGACAATAGCGATGATAATCATGACAATAATAATAATAATAACAAGAATAACGAGAATAAGGAAAACACATCGCGGGGACGACGGATGTTGGAAGAGAGTAGGTAATTTCGAAAATTCTAGCTCGCCGTAATTCAGTTGGATAAAGTCGATTCTATCTAAGGGGATAAATACAATCACCTAGTCTAGGATCTATATTTTTTTTCTTTATGTAAAAAACACCCTTAAAATTATCGTTATCTTGCCTCTGTACACGATTAAAATATTCCGCAGTTATACCGTGATTCTTCCGCGCGAGCTTGGTGCTTTCGCCCGAGCTCGCGTCGAAGATTCAAGGAGCGGGGCTCTCGCTCTCTCGTTTTCCTTCGTTCTTCTTCATTTTTCCTCCGTTTTTGCATTCGTTAATTAATGTACATGGGTTTTTCGCCGGCGGAATGTTGCGGGAAATTGTTGTCGATCGCGATTATCGATCGTATCACTCGATTAGCTTGACGCGCGTCGCGCCGTGCCACCAGCAGCGTTCGGGTAGAAGTTTACAAGCTCCGGTCGCGAAGTCGGCGGCGAGCCACGGGGTGAAATGTCATCGCGAAAAATTTCGGACATTTCCACCCGGTTTCTCGTCGAATCTTTTACTATACTGGGATATTTTGTTTTTCTTCATTTTTACGACATCTCGCGGCTCGTCCGCCAGTTTCGTCGCGCTCGTAGGAGCGATGCCGAGAGAGTGGAGCTGTGCGAACGTTGATGTAGTTGTCACCTTTCGATGGACGGTGCGACGCCATTTATTTTAGCTCTTTTCATTACCGACTTCAAAGCTCGTCGTGTTTTGGCCCGCTGAACTCGTCGTGGGAAATGAAACCGTTCTTATCTTTGTCCTCGTGCTGGAAAATCTCCTCCACCAGTTTGTCGTGGTCAGCCAACATCTTCTTGACCTCGTCGCTCTCGCTTCCTCCGGCCTGCTCGGCCTCGACCATTTGTTTTCTCAGGTATTCGCTGACCTGTAACGACGAAGCAAAAAACCAGGCTGTTGTTTGCCTTTCTATCATTTCCCCCTTTCTTCTTTCTCCCCCTCATTCTCAAATACGTCACCCTTGTCGATCGTTCAAATTCCAAAAAATGAGAACCAAACTTTCCGTAGGATCATTTTTATCCTGCCAATTTTCTGCTGAACAATTTATCTGCACATTCGCATTCGGAAATCTGAATGTGGTATCCTTTGAACGATCGAGAAGATTTTTTCGGTTTATTATTCCTTTTCCCAACCCAAATTTGTCGTTCCACGTAGCGGAGTTAGCCGAAAACGTTCATGCTTCGGATTAATCGCGACAAAGTTATTAGTAACCGACACCAAAATCCCTAAAGAATGGGAAATCGATCTTGCCATTGCTCTCACCTCCTCGCGGGACAGCTGGTTGTCCTTGTCGTTGTCGATTTCTTTGAAGACGTTGGTCGTCGGCGGCGAATCGCTGATATCAATTAGTTCAACTTCGAAATTCAGCGTAGCTCCTGCAACATGAAAGAAGAGACGGAGGGAATCAGACGAGATCTAATCGTATTACGCGACGCAGACGCGATACTCTGGAGGAGCGCGGACGCGCCACGAGATTTCCCTCGCGTACGAGCGTCAAATTTTCGTAAGTAAGTTTCAAAAATATTCCCCATCGGGACGAACCACACTCGAGCCTGTCGGTCGCGACGAGCATAAATATGTAAATCAGTGCGAACTTTTACGAAAGACGCGGCGAAACGCGCTCGCTTGGGTCAAAAATCTGAGCAACGTTTACGACTACGCGGAGAGAATTCCAATCAGCGTTAATGAAAGATTCCGATCAACGGTTACAGAAGCACCGCGTGAGATTGTCCACCACTATTTCCTCACTTTCAGATCCCAAAAACTGGGGCACTGATTTCAAAAATCACACATCATCCTTGCCGAAAACTCGCTTTCGCATTTCATTTCCATTCAATTTACCCTGATACCACTTTTTTCTGCAAAATAAAAAGCGGTACCTGTCAAAGGTAAGTGTTAGAAAATAGGTGTTTCACGAAACAAAGCCTCAACAAAGAATTCCCACTGCTATTACATTGAGCACGCGTCACGAGTGGAACTCTGAATTGTAGGAATTGTATTTTTGGTAGTTTATAAAAAAATTGCGATTCCTTTCGTCGAATGTGAATGCTAGAATTACCGTCATACATCTAGGTCATTCGACACATTGTACGAAAGGTGAATTCCTGACGTGCGAACAGCAGGGATCATTGGGAAGGCCGACGAGTACGGCGCTGTAAGCGAGCGGAACTGAAAAGTAGTGTAGGTACAGTTTCCGAAATCCTCTTTGCGGCCATTTGGCTTCGAGCCGCTGAGAACGACGGACGTGCGTCTCTTATCGCGTCTATTGAGTACCGCGCAACGTGCGATCGCGTCACGGTTAAGCTATTAAATCGCGTCCATGATTAAACTAAACACTGAAATGAAATGGATCGTACTGCAAGTTTATAATAATGAAATCCTGCGCCGATCTTCGAACGCCTTTTCTAAATTTTATCCTAATATACTTCCGATGCGAATAATAATTATTCTGTTCATCCTGATGAAAGGATAAGCAAAGCGATTAATTTAGTCCGTGAAATAGACGAATTCAACCGAGAATAACAATAATTCATTGATGATCGGAATAATTTCTGCGGTGATCACTCAAACCGTAGACTAACGAAGAGGATTTTAGGATTCATTTCCTAGTAAACAATTTATCGAGTCGAATTATTAAACCAATTCAAATGGCAACTGAAATCTGACTGAAATGAAACTCCGGGTTTTTGTAAAAATGAAAAGTCGGTCGATATATTCTTTTATTTAGAACGAACGATATCGAATAATCTCATCGAGAAATCTAAGTTTATACATCGTGATTTCTCATTCAATCTGAAATTGATTAAAATACATCTATTCGATTTCATTGAACATTGAATAACGCTTGAGGCGAATCATGCTCGGATGATAAACACCTGAAGTCTCAGTTCGGTAGAGCGGTCATGGGCATTGGTGCAACGAAGGATAAGATTATCGTCGAAAAGCGTATTATGGTGTACTAACATGGATCCATTCGGAAATAAATCTATACCACATAATTTTCTGAACAAATTCATGCAAAATGCGATACACGAAACGAAGTCGAACAAACTATCGACATATTTAAGGGATAAATGTATATTGAAAACTTACAAATTTCATTTCATAGAATAATCAACTGAATTCGGACAAAGAATTTGCTTTGCCTTGACGTTAACATCAAAGATGATTTATCTCGTTATCCAATTAACAATCCAATTTCGTACTATTGACCGATGCAGACAATGTATTCACTTAATTTCCATTCGTGACGAAGATTTGGAATGAGAAAATATTTCATTATCAGACGAAACTAAGTTTATTAAATTTCCAGCGTTTATTTAATTACTCGCAGATGATTCGATTATAAAAGCATTTTATCTTTAACGTGACTCCTAAATATTCGTTCGATTTCCTATCGCGAAATGATAATTTTAGCATCTGCGCACGTCAAGTAATACGCGATCAAAGTCATTGGATAGACGCGGTAGATCTACTTTCGTCGGAACCCAAGTGACCGAATCGAACATTTTCGCAACGTACTTACGTCGAGTACGTACGTTCGAGCGGGCAGCGCACGCATCGGTATCGTAAAGCCTGGAAATCCCTCATCAATCGGCACTTTGTTCGTCTTCTAGAGCGCAATCTCGGGTGAACGTTCGCAAGCGACGTGCATCCTGGCGCACGAGCCGGCATTTCGGTGTTGTAATGCAAGTTGCCTGCCGACAGGCTTCGCAAATGACTCGATGAGAAACAATTTCTTTGGTAATTTCTTTCTATAGGCTATAAATTTCTTCGCGGGATATACATGTCGGATGGGGGTTGTGGGTCGAGTTTGGTGTGGTCAAACAGCTTTTTCAAAAATATTAAACCGGTATCATCTGTCGCATATAGTTATCTAGATAATTGAGATAATTTCACGTTGGAGGTTCCAGAATAACGCAGAAGCTGTTTCGAATCTAGGATTTTGGAGATTCTGCTCCGATCTCGTTGCTCGTAGTTTATAGCTTATTCCGCGCTCGGGAAGATTGGTCAACAACGATTCGGCTCCGAGTTCGGAGAACAGATTAAAGCGGTCTGATGCATCGCTGGCATTTTTCAATCATTTCGAAACCGCGTTCCCAATCCACAATCGATTCGCGAGTTACTTTCGATCTGGAGAATGTAAAATATACAAACAAGAAACATGCATGATCGACGACGTGCCTGGCCTGTGGCGAATCGCCGTGAATCGAAAGAGTCGATGTGATCGCAGACAACGCGGGCAGTGGAGTGGATTGGTTTTGCTTCGATACGATTGAAAATCACGACAGCCTTGATTTATCCATGATTCTAACGACTCGCTTGAAAAAAGACGCGCCTCGTCGATGGCGATCAATACTCGATTTTGCCCATGGCCAATACACTGATAAAGAAAATTGAACGAACCTCCGAGTTGGAAATAGTTTCGCGCGATTTTTTCCGCGACGTTTTTTCCGCAATTCTCCTCGTTTCAACTGCCAGTTGTTTCCTCTGTTTTTATACGCTCAACGATACGAGATTTATCCGCTACACGGACATCGAACCCGAAATACGGATAGGTTATTTCAGGTAACCAGCCACCGTATTTCCCGTACGGATCGAACGAAGGTCGATAATTGAAACTGCAGACGAATTAATTCCGCAGGTAGGTACTTGAATTTGCGCAAATTAGTCGACCAATAAATGAAACGAATTACATCGAAAATACTCGTCGGATCATTCGCGATTTATTCGTCGCTTCCATAGATGATTATTTCCCGCGCGCGACCGAAGCCCTTTCATATGCATATTGATCCAGGAGTCGGAATTCCCAACCGTCACTTTCACAATTATCGGCAATTTAGCAATAATTTATTAGTAGGTATGATTCTGATCCAGATTCGACGCTCAGTCCCATCCGAGATTGGTGCGAATTCCGTACGGAAAAATTGCCAGGCGCACGGGATTGAATATTGCACGTGGAGTCTGGCGACTATCGAACGAATGCAAAGAGACTCACCTCCGGGAATAACGTTTCCGGCTCCGCGTTCACCGTAACCCAATTCCGATGGGATGACCAGCTTCCGTTTCTCACCGACGCACATATCGGTCAAACCTTGATCCCAGCCGGCGATTACCTGACCCACTCCCAGCTGGAAGGTGAAGGGTTGGTCTCGGTCGAAGCTGTAACAAAAAACGCGCCGATATTACTGCACCGAGTAGCGTTTCACCGCCAACTATCAAGAGCAATCTATCACTGTCCCATCCCATACCGTATGAAAATGACGACGTCGCATCGGTTACATTTTCTCTCGCTTGCAAGCGAAAGAAAAAATGGAAATTCGCTCTAGTCGCGCTACTATGCTTTTCCTCGTCGAGGTTCCATTCCACAAAACCAATTCAACTAACAATAAGTCATTCGGCTTGGCGAAACCTGAAAGCAGCACTCTTCTCGCGTTTACCCCCCTTGCATAGAATTCTATCGCTGCAAGCTCTTCAATACCATCGCGATTCAGCTCTCCGTTGAGCGAGCTCCGGAACAGCGAAATTCCTCTGGTTTCAAGCGTGTGAAATTTGCTTCCTAAGCCGGCGGAAAATACGGCTTACTCGAACCGCAAGGTACCTGTCAGTTCGTCTGTACCCGTAAACGGTCAAATGGAGCTTCTTCTCGCGGTACTCGAGGCTATGATAACGCGCGTCGGCTCGAATCCGACCGACAACGCTCAAAAGCTCGGCACACCTTCGGTCTCTCCTCAGCTTCGTGCTCCCTCTCCCTAGGTACATCTCGTTTGCGCACGAGACTCGACGCGAAACTCGCGCGGATGATTCCGATCCGCGAGCTGCGATGCATCGATGACGCAACATTCCCTTCGGGCTCCGACTCCTCTCTTTGGCTGCAACCCTCGGGTTGCGAGTGCCGGGTGCTGCTCGGTAACCGTGAATCGTAGTCGACCCTGGGGAACGAGTAGCTGACGCCGGAGTCGCGGATAGCACAGAGATCCAGACGCCCCCGGGCGCTGGACGAGTTCCGCAGCCGTCTGAGATTCGTCGCGAGACGATTTCACACAGTCGGCGAGACGCGGAGGCTGAAGCTCCGTGATCCGGTGATATTTCGCAGCCGGCGCTTTCCAATTGAGAGCCGAGCTCGCGTCTCGTTAATTGCGTTCCGCTAACGTAGCAAGTCAGGTTTTCCAGGTCTCGGATCGACGCGGTGCGACGCCGCGGGCAGAACTGTGATTATGATCACGCGCGACGTATCGACGAATATGTCGCTTCTCTAGACCAATAGTCGCGAGTCGATGATTAGTCGACGCTATGAAAAGACACGGTAAACAAGATCTGCCTAATAATTCTCGAATAAATAATGAAGCAAGCGAATAACCAACTTGGGGAAAAAAAGCTTTGGATTCTGTGGAGAAAAAAAAACACCCTGCTCGCGTTCGTACGCTATGCATATTTGTCGCGACTCGGAAGTTCGCGTATATTTGTCACCCGTTCTAGCGAGTGGCTCGGAATCAAAAGTAGCCGTGTGGTAAATTTTTCTCAACGTCAACGTCTTTGAGGGAACGTCGACCTCCGGCTGCACGATCCCCTTTGATCACGCTCCGTCTTCTCGAACGGCACGTGTAATTCCTGTCAACCCTGCCGACTCATCGTTGTGCACTATTTTTCCTAATTTTCCTTTCCTCTCCCCCCACCTCTTTGCACCGGCGGCACCGTAGAAACGAGAAGTGGCTCGTCGCGTGCGTTCGCTCGCTCGCGTCGTTCGCGGAGAAACGAGAAATGCCAATATCGACATCAAAGAGCATCGGAGTCCCGAACATACGAATCTCTCGCTCCCTCTCTCCCTCTCGTGCTCGGTTCGTTGGCAGCGAAACCTACGTGGGGGGATACTCTCGTTGACAAATAAAGTAGCAAAACTGGGCGAAACAGCGTCGGGGTTCGCGAATGGATGGGTCGCGGTTACGAGAAACGATTTGGCGTCAAACAGACGGCCGTAAATACTGCATTGGTAATTTATACCACCGGGGATGAAATCAAGCGCGAACGTACCTCCGTCGAAAGTTTTGAGCATTATCTGGAGCTAATTTTACTCCCGGTAGGCGTTCCCCGACGCAACGGCAATATCCATTAAAATACCACGGAAATAGCTGTTTAATTATTTAATCAACGGCCCAGTTTTACGACTGAGTCGTGGTACAACTTGGTAGGCGAGTATTTGCCGCTGCGATACTTCGCGGCGTACGTGCGTCTCGCGATTCCCGGACGATCGAGGATTCGGGAAGTGCGAAAATCTATCTCCGGGAAAAGGCTAGGAAACAACCTCCGCGTTTCGCGACCGCGATTACGTAGGACGATTGGAAAAACGAAGGTGCGCGTCACGCAGGCACAACACCGGGCGTGTCAATGAATTTCTGTATCATCGCGAAGACCCAACAGTTCGACGTTGCTATCTACATCGGGTGTCAATTTGCAGATGAATAATTCACGCGCAGGCGGGAGTTCCACGCGAACGGGAATTTGGCGGCTGGATGCGGATAAATCATGTCGTCGGTTGATCGCGTTTCGTTATCGCGATATCGCGACGGAAATTCGGACGAGGTTCGCGCGAAGGTCTCCGAAGGGCGGCGGACATCGCGACTTTTTCGACGGGGAGAGAAGAGAAGAGGCTAAAAAATTGAAAACTTTGCTTCGTTTTTCCCTCTCGTCGAGTATTCATACCATTTTCGTGGGCTACGTGTGAGCGGGTCGGAGAAAACGAGGCGCGTGTCTTCTCGCCTCCGTAAATATGTATGAGAACGTGTATCGCGCGTGGCGCGTGTGTAAGACGTGTCAGGGGAGGACCACCGTTGGCCTACACGAAACAGCGAAGCCACGCGGATTGTGTGGAGAGAGAGAGAGGGAGAGAGAGCGAGAGAGAGAGAGAGAGGGAGAGAGGGTGGCTGTAAGCCGCGACAAGAAGATGAACTGGGTCGGAGGGTAGCGGGAAACGCGGAGCCTTGGGGTGTAGGCGAAACTTTTGTATCATAGCGACATTTTAAATATTCAAAAGATTCAGGAGATATTCGCTACCTATGTGCCTGGGCGCTGATGTGGGATCTGGACTCTGGACTCGTATCTTTCCTCAGGGAAGGGAACCCGCTCCCGTGTCTGAACGGTCGGAAGACAAAGTTCCATACTTTGTACCAAAGACCTCGATCCCTGCTCGTAAGAATACAACGGGGAACTCTTTGATGCGCGGCATTGTAACTCGTTCCACGAACCACTGCATCGTAATACGCGGTACTTTTCGAAAAGCAGATATTTACGTAGGGAGAGATACTTCGCGAACGTGTGGACGCGGCGCGTGATGGTTGAGAAAAAAATCGAAAAAACCCTGGAAACAGTCTAGCACGATACGTGGAATTCGAAACCACGGTGATCGATGCTGAAACGAGACGTGAACAAACGACGTTCGTTCCGGGTCAGCTTCGTGATACCGCGTCGATGATTCTCGAAATCCTTCGGCAAAGATCGAGATGAATTTCAGCGAGACTGAATTGAGAGAAGACCGCGGACGAGGCGAAGCTAATTGCAAACCGGAACTCGAAGCTCACCCGAGCTGAGAACCATGTACACTTCGTCTTGAGAATCTCAAATGCTCGACAGACTCATCTCCGGGCCTCAGATTATATGGACGGCTCCATCGTCACGATGAGAATAACGAAAAAAACGAGCTATCCACAAATGAAAGCAACAAAACCCTTTTCCCTCGAATAAGAGCACCAATCTCAACTTTATCGCGAATACCAACTCCAAATAATGTTGTATTTTGTTTTACCCAATAAATATTCGCGCTAATTATTATAAAAAGCGTAATCAAGGGGTAAACATACTATAAAGATGTATCAATAGCAAATCTTTCAACCTTCAATTACATTTAATTTTTTTTATTAAAAAGTAACCGAAATATAATAATATAAAAATTGATTTTCATCGAAAGCAATTATTGAGAGGCTAAGAAGAGAATTTCGAAAGTCCGGGAATCTCGGTGACGAGTGACAGCGAGCAGGTCAAAGGTTATCGAGCGATAACGTGTGACAACGATAGAATGTTCGTCGCTCGATTGGCGGTGCGTGAAACGTGTACGGTTGTGAGAGTCAAATTCTCGAAACATACAGCTTATCGCTTGTTCGTATGGGTCGATCCAGAACCTAATTCTTAGAGGACGGAAAAAGAAGCGGAGTGACGAACAAGCTGAAACGAATCGAGACCAGCGGAGCTGTAAATTGAATTTTTCAATTGAATATTCAATGCCCAAAATTTACAGCTTCGCTGGTTTGGTTATGCCGTGACGCATGGGGATTACACGGACGATGATTCATTGCAGAGTTTGACGCTCGGGAGATATATTATTTCCACATTTTCTAACGACTGTTTCGCATGATGTACGACGCAAAACCCGACTAACCTCGCCCAATATCCTCCACCGACTCTCGACCACTCGGAGCGAGAATGACCCTTCACTCGAGCTTCGCAACGGTATGTTTCGATTTTTTTCGCCATCCCAAATCCGTGGAACGAACGACACGTGATGCGATAATTACGCGAAAATTGTTTTCCAAGCGTATCTCAGAACCAGTGCCCGCGATTAGCTGCGAGTATAACGTCTCGTGAACTACGAACAAGTTCACTTCGAATTCCGCGCTGTCACGTTCAGCCACGCGCGACTAACAATAAGGGTAAACTGTTTCTCTGGTAAATAACGCGACGAGTGAGATTCGCTACTATCGCGTATCAATCGCGACGACGATAGGAAACAGCGTTGAAATAGAAACGTTTCGTTTCATAACCGAGTACGATCCAGCGACGCGAGTCTTTGACCGTGCGCCGAGTGATAAAAAAATCTTGATAATGCCGCCTATCGAGTAGCATCGTTGACGTCGATCCATCACGACCTCGACTTCCTATCCGCTATCGCTACTACCGCTGACCAGAATACATTTGCGCAGCCTACTTTTCACGCTGACGAGCCTAATTCCGCATACGTGCGCTGCAGGCAACGAGACGTCGTCGTCATCGTCGCCAAGTTGCAGTCGGAACTTATCTCGACGAACGTCGACGCAAAACAACGTCAAGCTCGCGTGTCACGTGCAGCATTACGCTCGGCATATCTATCGCTGCATTTCTTCGGACGTGGAATTGCACGCGACGTAATTGTGGTGGTCGCGCTTGTGTGCGTCCACCGATCGCTTTTTTCCGCGAAGCTCGTTCGGAATAATACGGTAGGTGTATCGCGATCTAAATACGTTGCGGGCATCGAACGAGCTGACGCGAGGGAAAGCAGAATTCGAAACGACGTTAAGATATCATTTCTTCCTGTAAGCTGAAACTTTTTGCCAATGCGGAGGTTTGTTGGCCTCGAGTTTATCGCGGTAGGGTTCGAGGTGCGGAGTAATTTAGCGTGCAAATGGCATCCAACTTCCCCTGATTTATCATCATCTACTCTTGTCAATTATTCATCGCAGCGAAAGTAACTATGCCACGTACACGACTCGCCACTTAGGAGTAGTTAAATTTGCATATTGTCAATGATATACGACGATGCTGACCCGGGAAAGACTGAATCTAATAGAGCGAAGAAAAACGAGACAAAGGGAAAACGAGAGGTTCGATGTCAAAGAATTTCGGAAGCTACGTGATACATAGTAGGAGGTGAAGATTAGCATGTCAAAGAACTCTGAATATTATTTAAATATATTCGTAGCACTTCAGTGAATATCGCGATACCTTATCCCGCTCGAGGATTCGTAGGTGTTGGATATTTCTGCTAGCCCGTAGAAAAATTCCCCGTTTCAGGTTTACCTATGAAAAATGACTCGCGTGACTTCACAGGTTGAGGATAGATCGAATTTCGAGCGACTTGACGGCTTATCGGGATACGCTCCAATTTTTTTTTTTGGTTGACCTTTGAAGATCGTAGATCTCGCGCGAGGACACGCGAAACCAAAGTGGTTTGAATTGCAAAGTACCTACGTGTTTTCATCCGGAGTAACTTGTCGCGCGGATTGCATGTGCGTAGAAATTGCAGGAGGACGCAATTTGAGAAAAATAAAGCACGATAATCGAGGAACAATTGAATCGTACAATTGTACGAAACAAAGCCATAACAGCTGAATCGTTTCGATCGGAACGAACCTTTTTGGCATCCGACGCCATACAGCGGAGTTGTTTGCGTAACCGTTCGAGTCGAACCTTTAACAGGGCGTGTGGAGGATATCGGTCGGAAAAAGCTTCCGACGCGCTCTCAAAAATGTTCGCGAATACGCGAGTAAAATATATTTGTAAGCAGCGTGGCTCCACAATCATTGCTACGACGCGTTGCAATATCGCGTAAGAGATGCTTTCGTGCTCAGTTATGTAAATCTTTGTTGCGGTCACTGGATTCCAACCAACTTTTGCACGCCAACCGTTCAGCGGAATCCGCGCAATAGGATGATCACGGTACAACGCCGCGGCGTATGACGGGTAAAAAGTATGGTACAGCCGAATCCAGAAGAACTGGATGAAAAATCGCAATATCGGAGGATACGAAAGTTGGAATTAGGTCCTTGCTGAGTCGACTCCGATTCCGGAGCCACCAGTTTTTTGCTCAGCCCTAACGGCCACGCGGCAGTGGGTCCGTTTCACACCAGCATAACGAAGCGTAGCAGCGAACGGGTCACGTGGAAATTCGATGAATACGAGGGAAAAAGGATACGACTCGCGTGGTAACTTTATTTGACGCTTCGATTCGCGCGCGAATTCATTCGACGATGTGCGACAAGGGAGTTGAGTGACATTCGGTCGTCTATGTAGCGTATCGAACGCAAAACTGTCCGTATTACGTGTCCTCGATTCAATGCTGACGCGAGTAAATGGGCAGCTGCGATTCATTTGTGCTCGATATGATTGATATTGCGATTTTTTTCCAACGTCCCGTACGTCCGCTTGTCATTTACTTCGCGATGGAGCGGCAACGCATATCCATCGAACGATGCGTAGCGCGAATGCAATTAACCGATCGTTTCCCTCGTCGTACGACGCAAGATCGACTTTCAAGGGCCAAAAGCGACGTGGAAATTCCTTTATCGCTGATTACCGACATCTGCTTTCAGGAAAGTCGCGCAGCGTGAAAATGACGACAAAGTTCGATAGACGCGACGATCAACGGACGTTCTTTGGCGAGGGCCGTCGCTGACGCTGATGCGCAAAGAAGTCTAGCGATATTCGATACCCTTTGCCGCTATTCGCCTGATTCATCGTCGAATCCCCAAAGAATTCGACATCGATACTCTCCACTTGGCGCGATATTCGATAGCGTCGAGAACGTCGAGCGTTCCCGGGGCAAAAAGCGATGATTTGAAACTATCGTTGCCTGCCGGGGTATCGAAATTGAATTTTAGCAGACGAGAAACCGTGTTTAGCTAGTTGGCGTTCGTTTTCAAGGAAGAGCCAGACGATGTACGAGTCTAGAATGTTTCAAGCGATACTGGATACGAGGTAATTAATTGTACCTAATGTACGCTCGGAGAGTAGAGCGCATTCGCGGGTTCGTGATGAAGCGGTGCTCGTGCTCGGCTTTACGATTAAGAGGATAGGTTTGAAAAAATGGTGATAAAGCGGCAGGAAAAATATAGAAGTTTCAGGATCATCCGGGCGAAACCAACCTTCCAACAGGACAATACGGCTCCCAGCAGGCGCAGACCTTGTACGTAATTTTTCCTCGAAACGCGAAACTTCCCTCCGGTCATTTTTTCCGCAGGAAATCATCACCCTTTTTACGCTGACGCGAGAGGGGAGTTCCGTGTCGGAGCTGCGAATGGACGATTACGCTGTACATCGTTGTTTCTCCGGAGAGTTGAAGTGCAAAACTCGAGAAGAGTGTCGGAATGAATGTGCCCCCCTTTATATATATATATATATATATCTACATGTATATGTGCATTACGGTGATCCTTGGTGCGATCAAATTAAATTCTTTCGCAACTTACCCCATAGAATAGTCTCAGACAGACGAAACGAGTCGGAAAAGAGCGTAGAATTCTCACGTCGAGTTCCGCCGCTCCCAAGAACATACACAAATGTATTGTTACGAAGCAAAATACGGACGTGCAAGCTGCGAGCACGGGCGAGTACGAGTTAGTAGTAAGAAATACCCCAAATGAAAGGGAGGTACTCAGGAAATAGTGATCGACGTGAATGCGCGTTGATTCATGGAGGAAGATAAATATCCTGTGGATAAAATGTATTTAAAAAAAGCTCGCGAGCTCCGAGAATTTCTCAGACACCTATCCCGTTTCGCAAAAGCGATTGAAGAAAATACAAGAAAGGGGAGAGAGAAATGGGCGTAGTGGAATCGCGTCGAATTCGCAGCTGGAGGGTGAAAGTAAAATACGCGGGCAGGTAATTACAGTTATAACGTACACTTGGCAGGTCGTACCTAATCTTGTCTAATCTAATCCTTTGTTTGTTGCTCGAAGGAGTTTACGGTGGAGAGAAAACGGAGTGTTTGGCGCAAAATTTCAACAAGCAGCTACTACTAGCCCTTCGCAGATTCGGCGCAGGACCTGATAGAGACGAAGAGATAGGGAGTAGTGTACACGGCTTTTAGTCTTAGAGACTTGGACTAATTAATTTATGGACTCCATCCTTATCTCTTACGGGAGTTGGCGCCGTTGGCGTAGCTCCGGCATGTACCGCCGACACGATAGCGCCTCCGCCGACGGGACCTGAGCTGCGCGTCGTATCGTACCAGGAAGAGTACGGAAACCGTCTCGCCGAACTAGCTCTTCCCTTAATCCCTACACGCGCTAATTGGACGCGAACTGCTAATTGAACGACATCGATCGATTGCTCGCGGCGTTTTGGGATAACGTTTGCGCACGAGGGGACTCGCTCGGCCGAAGTCTCGCGCTCGTTTGCCCCGCTCTGATCGTCGTCCCGTGGCGTGTCTTCGGAGTAATTGAATAACACCCGCCAGTACATCCGCTACTCCGTAGCCAGATACGCGAGTGAGCACCGATCATCGTGTCTCTTCGTTTCACTTAAATTCACCCCAACATCTACGTTCGGCTCGGTACGCGGCACACGGAGTAGGTGTGCCAGGGGTATGCGGGCAGGGCTACTCCTACTACTGCCGGAGCAGGAGGAGTAGTACCTACTTGTACAAGAATTCTGAAACGGTGTAACGGTACGTCTACCTCGGCGCGGAAAGTCCGGAGGAAACCTCGGCTGGATTTCCCAAGCGAGGTGTACGTTACGTTACAAGCCGGCATGAAATATGCAGCGCTATCTGGTCGCGCGACTCCCCCGACCTCGCGCACAAGCGCCCTCCTGCAGGGCTACGTACGACGTTAGGCGCACGCGATAGGTACGGACGACCGGTTCGCAAAACTGCTCTTTGCGGGTGGACGAACGTTTGTAAAACGTCCAACCACGTCGTAAGTCGATGGAGCGGACAGCGTTGCCCGGTCGCTGCCATCCGCAGGGTCGTACCTCACCTCCGGGAGTCCACATATTGGTACCACTTCGCTGCGCAAGCTTCGTAGAGCGCGTGTACGCGCGTCGGCTACACGAGGCAAAGCTACACTCGCGAACTTGCATCACGATGGTGTTCCGAAAAACTAATTTCCACGAGGCTCCTTCCCCTTGCATGAACGCTCTTGTATCCAAGATTATCCGAAACGACAGACACTAAGAGTGACATTTCATTGTTACCGTAGAGATATCATGTCGGATTCTCGTCTCATAAAGAATGCATCTTCGACGCGCTTAGCGAATCTCAAAGTAATTTGTAAGTCTCGTGGGTGGGTGGTGGACTCGGCGTGGACTTTTCTCCTGTTTGGACACGTCAGTCCATGAGACAACGATAATTTGCAACTCGGCGACGTTTACCGCTTGCTTTTCATTATACAATTCCCACGGCTCTTTCAAGTCTTGCCTCGTACTTTTCACACTTTTCTCACTTTCCGCTCGGACGAGAAAACAGAGGATTCGAAAGTTTCGTCGAAAGTAATTTTCCCCGGTTTACGCTGCCTGCTCTATTATACCTATATACGCGCGTACACCCACTCGGAAAGTTTGGCGTCGCGCGAATCCCCTTTTAACAACACCCTGGCAAATTTTAATTTCCAAGACTAAGACGAGGAAATTTCAAACGTTGACGAAGTTCCACCTCTTCCGTGGTCTGCTGGCCTCTTTACCCCCCATTTCGGGGTGGATCCACGTCGGAGTCCGCGTGCCGCGTACGCCGTGCGTCTGGGGGCACGTGCTCGTACTGTCGTATACTTACGTATACCACGTACTATATCCTAACTGCAAAAACCACTCTGCCTCGCGTCGAGGACCTCGTCCTTCGCTTCCTCCTCCGGGTTTCCGGTTTCCAAACTCCACGAAAACCCTTCTGATGCTCTTGATCTGACGTTTGAAGTCTTCGTGTCACCCGCACGATCGGAACTTTTCCCTCGTCAGAGAAAACATTTACCCTTTCCCGCATTCGACACTCTTCGACTACCGGATATCACATTCTGCGAGGCACTTCGCAGAGGCAATTTTAACCCCGTAACCACCAGGAGTGACGACGTCTCTCGAACGAGAGTGAAAAAAAAACGGAATTCGAAGCTCGTCGCAGTTTCGGAAGGAATAAGCTGCATTTTGCTGTAACTCGTAGATGTATTCTCTTACCTGCAACAGAAAATAAAAACAGACTCGTTAAGACGTATTCGTTATTGGCGAGAAATGAATAATTATTTCAATCCTAGCTACCGTTCGGTTGGTCATTTGCGATTCGCGTAGCGCGCGAGCGGTAATTAGCGTTGGCAATATCGCGATGCTCTTAGTTTATTGACCAACGTTGATGCATACGCTCGAGCGGAGATGCCGCGCGGGATCTTCGATGACGGGAAATTTGCGAGGTACTAGGCCAATTTACATTTCTATGATGATAAACAGTAACGGCAGTTAATTACCACCGAGTCGCAAATGAAAAATGCCTCCCCGCTCACTAGTGTTTCGGCGCGAGACGAGAAAGACGAGACCCTTGCTTGTTTCATCATGCGGTTGGCATTTTTTTGGCCATCTCGTCTCGTCTTGTCGCGAGTTCGTCTCGTCTCGAATGTCTTGAACAACTGGGCGAGACCAAGCAAGATCGAGCGAGAATCCTGAAGTTCATACGCTTATGAATTTTAACAAACGACTTTTCGAAATCGCAAAAATGAGAAGTCTATAGCCTTCAAGAATCTCAGATTTTCGACGCATCTCAGAATCGATCGCTGCTTCGTTTCCAGACGTATTTTCGTGCGTAGAATCGATTCCCGTTGGATTCAGGTCGATAACTCCATTAGGAAAAAAGTTACGACGAAAAAACCGACTTTTTGAAATCGCAAAAATGAGAAGTCTATAGCCTTCAAAAATCTCAGATTTTCGACGCATCTCAGAATCGATCGCTGCTTCGTTTCCAGACGTATTTTCGTGCGTAGAATCGATTCCCGTTGGATTCAGGTCGATAACTCCATTAGGAAAAAAGTTACGACGAAAAAACCGGCTTTTTGAAATCTCAAAAATGAGAAGTCTATAGCCTTCAAGAATCTCAGATTTTCGACGCATCTCAGAATCGATCGCTGCTTCGTTTCCAGACGTATTTTGGTGCGTAGAATCGATTCCCGTTGGATTCAGGTCGATAACTCCATTAGGAAAAAAGTTACCACGAAAAAACCGGCTTTTTGAAATCTCAAACATGAGAAGTCTATAGCCTTCAAAAATCTCAGATTTTCGACGCATCTCAGAATCGATCGCTGCTTCGTTTCCAGACGTATTTTGGTGCGTAGAATCGATTCCCGTTGGATTCAGGTCGATAACTCCATTAGGAAAAAAGTTACGACGAAAAAACCGACTTTTTGAAATCTCAAAAATGAGAAGTCTATAGCCTTCAAAAATCTCAGATTTTCGACGCATCTCAGAATTGATCGCCGCTTCGTTTCCAGACGTATTTTGGTGCGTAGAATCGATTCCCGTTGGATTCAGGCCGATAACTCCATTAGGAAAAAAGTTACGACGAAAAAACCGGCTTTTTGAAATCTCAAAAATGAGAAGTCTATAGCCTTCAAAAATCTCAGATTTTCGACGCATCTCAGAATCGATCGCTGCTTCGTTTCCAGACGTATTTTCGTGCGTAGAATCGATTCCCGTTGGATTCAGGTCGATAACTCCATTAGGAAAAAAGTTACGACGAAAAAACCGGCTTTTTGAAATCTCAAAAATGAGAAGTCTATAGCCTTCAAAAATCTCAGATTTTCGACGCATCTCAGAATCGATCGCTGCTTCGTTTCCAGACGTATTTTCGTGCGTAGAATCGATTCCCGTTGGATTCAGGTCGATAACTCCATTAGGAAAAAAGTTACGACGAAAAAACCGGCTTTTTGAAATCTCAAAAATGAGAAGTCTATAGCCTTCAAAAATCTCAGATTTTCGACGCATCTCAGAATCGATCGCTGCTTCGTTTCCAGACGTATTTTCGTGCGTAGAATCGATTCCCGTTGGATTCAGGTCGATAACTCCATTAGGAAAAAAGTTACGACGAAAAAACCGGCTTTTTGAAATCTCAAAAATGAGAAGTCTATAGCCTTCAAGAATCTCAGATTTTCGACGCATCTCAGAATCGATCGCTGCTTCGTTTCCAGACGTATTTTCGTGCGTAGAATCGATTCCCGTTGGATTCAGGTCGATAACTCCATTAGGAAAAAAGTTACGACGAAAAAACCGACTTTTTGAAATCGCAAAAATGAGAAGTCTATAGCCTTCAAAAATCTCAGATTTTCGACGCATCTTAGAATCGACCACCGCTGTGACGAGAGACGATCAAGACGAGATTTTTTCGCCTAACAAATCCGAGATCAAGACACGTCTCGCTAGATTCAAGACTTTCGAAACCGGATGAAATATCGATGTCCAATTTTTCGAGACGAGTCTTGATCTCGACGTTCTCTCGTCTCGTCTCGCTCACCGAAACACTACCGCAGACCCTCGAGTCGGAAGTCGTCTAACGTCACTTATCCAAGGCTGACGTTAATGAAAATAATAATCATAATTGCGTAACGCAATGAAGAATTCGGCCCTCGGTTTTCAAATATTCCTCGCGGCGAATCCTCTCCGCCCGCGAGAAACTTCATGAAAGAAGTTTGAGTCAATGTCGCATGAAATTGCTTAATTCTAATGAAATTCTTCCTTTTCTGACGAAGGGACGGTCGTACACGTCGAGCAGGACGGCTTTTTCCATAAATTATCCAACGGTTCGCATAAATAGATGTTTTTCGCTGGGGAAAACATCTGGAAAAACTTTTTGGAAAAACGGAGGACTCGCGAATTCTTTACGATCAACCGACCACGAGGTAGCCGGGTAGTTTCTCTTCGGCGCACCGTAGACAGACCGTACGTACCTACCAACAGTTCCGGGCAGCATTCGCACCTTTATGCAGATACCAGAAGATTTCATCTGGTCGGGGTCGCACGCAGTTCTGCCGGTGACAGATATTCAACGTAGTCCTCGGAATTGCAAATGTTTCGCGAAAGACGGTAGAACGAGACAGCACGGTAGTTTCCGCATCAGTATGGAAATATCAGACCCGTTCGCGCGACGCTCACACAAGCGTGTCCACCATCTTTTATTGCCCGGACTGCCATGCGAGACACGAGCTCTCCCGGGACACTCGAAGGACGTAATTCAACTCGCGTACCAAATCTACCAGCCACCATTTCCCAAGATCCTCTTGTAATATAGAAAAATCTCGAGGGCATGGTCACGACGACCCTACGACCTCGTTCGGACCTCCGGCGAGGAGGTCGTCAATTAGCGTCGCGACGCACGTGACACCGGAAATTCGCAACGAGGGAGGAAAGGAACCCGAGATGCTCGTCGACGACCGAATGCCCAAAAGCAACAAGTGCCAAAGCTGACAATTCGACGGAGAATCCTGACTCGGAGGTTCGATGCTTGCGGAAAAGTTTACGCAAACTTTCAAACTTTTCGCGCGCCGCGGCAACGAACTCGTCGACATCGCTGGATCGACAGGCAAGCCGAATCAGTTTCGAGCAGCTCTAGTCAAATTTCAGAAACACTGGACGACCGATTCGCCGATTCCACCGATATCATCGGGATCGAGTGTCGAGGTGTCGATGAAGCGTTGGGGGGGTACCTGCACCTTTGGTACGGAGAGATCGGACGTTTCCGACAAATCGATGATGGAACAGATTTATTATAGCGCGGTATTACGAGCGGATCAGCTTACTAATTTGAACGTTCTCCTCGAGAAGATGAAAAGGGTCCGTGACTGGCGTGCCGAAGGCTGACGAAGGTATCGCAAGGAGTCGATCAATTAAATAAGCTCAAAAGAATTGAAATCCTTTCAGGCACGACTCGAAAGGATTTTTCTATAGCCAGGCAATCATGCAGCACTCGACTCGACGAGATACGCGCTTTGAATAACAACGACATTTTCAAATGCATTTCCACGTCGGTGATTCCTCGTCGACTAGCGCGACGGAGATTACGTTGAAGAGGAACGTAGATAACCAATTATAATCAATATCTCCGCTCTCTCTCAAGAGAGAGAGAGATAGAGCGACGCGAATCAACCACGATTCAGCGTCACTCCAATCTTCCAGCAGCAGACGTAGGTACCCGTTGTCGGATATACATATTCCTCGGCGCATTCGAGTTGAAATGCCGTCTACGACTAGATTCGAGCATGGTAGACGGTCGTGACGGTGCGTTTCTTTTCACCGTATCCCTCGTCGAATACCTATTTACGTGTACCGTTTCCGTTGATTTATTTCCAAACGCACGTATCTAACTCGAACGATCGACGAAGGCTGCAATTAGGGATAACGACTCTAACTATTATAATTGGAACAGTTATTTGATATAGATTACGTCCAAAAGCCTGCGAACACGCGACGATGCACTCGCGGTAGCACGAGGACGAATGTCAAAGTGTTCTAATGAAAAAACGGATAATAGACTTCCTCGGGCTTGGTCGACGAATGTGGCGATCACAAACGCGTACCTCGCACGACTATTATTATTCGAATTTTCGTACGAAACGCGCCGCGTCAACTCGATCGATCAAACACGCGAGCTTCGATTCGCTCGAGCGACGTGAAAAGTCTTGGAAACGAATAGAAGTATTTACGCGTAATCGTGTTCGAAACCACTTTATTCAGAGCTCCCTCCTATATTCGCGTTATATTCAATTGTACGAATTGAAATTGGCTGTTATCTTCGGAAAGGTTTACTCCGCTATGTAAATTTATTCGCGAGATGCCACAGATTCCTAACAAGTTTTGACGCTCGAAAAGATCGCGGGTTTATATACGATGTAGCCGCGCGGCTACAAGTGTATAATATATTACGTAGCCCTCCGACAGAATGAGAGGGCAGGTTCAATTTCGAGGCGGGTAGTAACACGGAACTTCTCAATTTTTTCACCGCAAGTTCTTTTCAGCATCGCGGAGGGCTCCACAGCTTGTTGGTGGGAGATTGACGCGACAACTGGGATTCAGTTTTGGATGCGACAGATGCGTTTGGTCGTTTGGTAAATGAGATTTGATTTCTGTAGGAAAGACGAGCTGCGCTGTGGAAGTTGGTCGACACAGAGTCGATATCGCGATGGAGAACGTTTCGATCTAACGCGATGTGTCGGTCCGCGATCGTGCCGCGGCGACATCAGAGACGTAGTCGCGATTGATGTGCGTAGGCGCTGCACTTGCGCGTAGACGAATTAAAAACTGGTCGTTGGAGGGTAGTTTTTCATGCGAAAGGAAATGCGACGTCGATTCAGGGCCAACGTATTTCAAACTTTGATCCCCCCCGTCGCGGTACGTTCGGTTGCTCGTCGAGAGGAACGAACCTCTTCACAGCCAGCGTCTACATCGGATACGGAAACAAAAATAAAAGCGGCACCAATCAGCAATTCCTTTTGCTTTTAATCGTCCAATCTTCTGCTACTAGTTTAATTCCGTAGCCTCGAAATTGCACGGGGAAAGATAGAGCTACGGAGCTTGCCTTCGTTTCTTTGTGAAATTGCGCGCGGCATAGTCGGTGTACGGGCAGCATCGCGGTCCTCCCCTCGACTTCGTTCCCCCTATGACTTTATCTCGCCGTATGAATTTCGAAACAGCTGCAATTTTACCCCTTATCAGGATCCTCCCGATCGACTTTCCAACTCCCTGATACGAAACTTTTAATAGATACCGTAAAGATCCCGGCGTCGGTCGTGTGATTCGCTCGATATACACAGAGACACGAGCGAGCTTTTCGTTTCGATACACGCGCCACTAGATAAAACAGGGCGTTTCTACGATGAATTAACAAAAACTGTATTAAGGTCCCAAAAAGTTGACGGGTCTTCTAAAAAAATAGGTAGCTGGAACATGGTTGGAGACAGTGAACTGTCATTGCTCGTACGTTTCGTGGCGAGGAAAAAGGGAATGAAAAAAAGTCATTGGTAAGGTAAAAAAAAAAAAAATCCTACGCGTTTTCCAGAGTAGATGAGAGGAAATTGAACGATTTTGGTCAGCCTACGATGATTTATAGATGGCGAGGCGACGATAAAACGTTGGGGAGTTCATCGGTTAACCGACTACGCGCATAACGCGCAGACGTCTCTTGATAATGGAACGAAGTTTTGGTTGTTCGATCGAATTCGGTTGCTTTCGGCCGATTATTGTGGCGATAAGCGCGCATCGACAGGACGAGGGAAAGCGTGAATTGGGTAATAAATTTTCCGGTGAAATAATTCCAGAATTAATATGGCTCGAGGGATATTAGGCGGTGCATGTTACGCGCTGGAAGTAATATTTCGCTTTATTAACCGGTAACAATGAATAGTTAATTAACTTGTTTAGCAACAGCCAGCTCACTCGCGAGGCACGTCGACGCCGCGCAGACTCGCTGCGCGAGTTCGATAAAAAAAGCGGAAAAAAGCTCAAATTCTGTGACCGAGAATTCGAAAGAAACTGGAAATCACCGTTGGAAAATTAATCTCGATTATTCTACGAATAGATCTCCATATTTTTTCGCGCTTCCTCGCGCGAAAATTCCCAACTACTCGATCCCCGTCAAAAAGCTATTCGCCTGCTCATTTTTCACTACAACTTAGCTCCGATCCGCGGAGTTTGGATGTTTTGTATTCGTTGAATAATAAAATATTCCGTCGTATCGTTGATTCTGTTTACGCAAGCTCGCTGCAAAACCGTATCAGTCGCAGTCGTCGTCGAGGTACGTACCCGCCGACTCTCCCTCGGGATCCCTGGCCACGATTCAATGAATAATATATTTATCGCCCGATACAAACTCGGCTCGATATCGAGTGGCAGTATTTTTTTCACGGCCGTCGTCGCGACCCGAATCCTCGCAGCATCATCGTCGCTCCCATCATCTATAATCGATCGGTTTTTCCCTCTTGAAATTTTGAGTCCCGCTGTAATTCTGCTCTCACCTTCGTATCCGCGATTTACGAAATCCTCGCTTCAGAAAATAAATCATCCGTTTCATCTGCCCCAAACGCGTCGCAGGATTGGTTGGTAATTTTTTTCATACCTTTTTCTGGTAACGGTTACTATGTTGCGTGGTGGGCAATAAATGGTATACGTTACTACAGTGTATAGGAATCAAAGCCATGTAGTATGGTACTCAGTCCCACGTTACGTAGCTCTCGTTACAAAAAAACGCGCGCAACGCTTCGGGCCATTTGGAAAAGTGTTCACCGAACGCGGCCATTCCCAATTTGTATCAGTGAAACAGGGTCGTTGTTGCCAGCCAGAAACGATGTTTCTAATGTTCTGGCTGGTTCTCTCTATGTTCCCCGGTTTCCCCGCGGCGCGGAAGACTGCCGGTAATCCTCTGCATCTTTAAACCCATCCATTTGTTAGTTACAACATTTATTTCACGGAGTCCGTATGCCGAGCCGCTCGCACGCGCGCGTACGTATAAACCATCGCGGCCTTCATTTTTCTCCGAGGTACGAGAAGTACGGAGACAGAGCAGTTCGAACTGTCGAGGAAAGATATTCACCGAAACGACCCGCGGAGAGGAAACGACGTTAAATAAGGAAATGACAAGAAAATGGCGAACACAGAAAACCACTTGGATTTTTCTCGACCAAAGATCTGCTCCAACGAAACTCTGCCATCATTTCCCCCGGATTTCCAGGCGCAAACACTATAAATGATCAATTTGCTGACAACGAAGACAAATGAGAATCATAATTGAGTCGTAATTAACACAGCAATGGTCGATCCTCCGTCAACAAGCAGGCTGATCGTTAACCCATTATCCTGAAACTACATAATTACCAGAAGACATTATTGCCGCCTGATTTTTGGGGGTGGTGCGCAAATTTATACGTATTTGTATCCGAGCTGCTGCGCATAGCGATTTTATTACGCGAGAGGCCGCATCGCGTACGGTATAACAGGTTACAAAAAGTAATCGGTGACCGTTGCCCCGCTAGCCAGTCCAGCATCGTTCAAGTTGCGAATAGGTGTCATAAATCTGAGCGCCATGCGAGAAGAGCGCTAAGTTTCTTGCGCCACGGGTAATTCTTCTCGGCAACGTGCCCCGACTCGTATCGCGAGTCACGAGCTATTTACGCGGAGCTTAAATCGAAGCTCGCGACGGGTGAAACTAGCGAGCGATAAGCGGGCAAATGTCAGACGTGACGCGTTGTCACCGTGGCAGACGCGTGACACGCGTATTCCCCGTGAGAAAAACTTGCGGGTAGTTTCATTCGCTTCGATGGGCCGTTTGTCCGTTGTAACACGGAAATTATTCAAGATTCGCGCCGGAACCCCTTCGGCGTGTAACGCCTACGCGGCGAACCGGCTGGCGCGAGGGGTTGTAACCGAGATGGGCAAAAGTTGGACCACCGGTCGGCAATTCCCATGTAATCGAAAGTCGATGCGTTGCCGATGCGTTGCTCGTTTACGTGCTTCCTGTTGGCTGGGAGCGATGTTTTTCATCGAATTCATCGTCGCGCCTGATTACCTTCGGAAAAAATAACGCGGCGTGAAATCGCGGGGTAGCAGAAAAGTCAAGCGATTCGCGATTGAGCCGATAAATCGTCTCGCGAGACATCGCGTGTCACGCGTTACTCGGCTCATAAGGTTGGACCTTAAGAGCGTACGATGTGCCATGTTCCTCCTCGGATTTCGCGCGCGTTGCCGTGGAGAACGACCGTCTGGGCGCAAATAATTCGTTTCGTCGACGGGAGTGGTCCGAGAAATTGGGAGACCGATTTTACTAATAATCACGCGAGACTCTAAAGACGTATCGGCCCGCCACGCGCAGCGATGTTCTATCATACTGCGACGCTGCGTTCGGACGTCACACGCGGTTGCGGTTGCGTAATTATACCACGATCACAATCGACGCGAGTTAGCCGCGATGATAATCATCGTACATTCCTATGAAACTAGTCACAGAGAAGTTGTTATGGCGTGGCTCTACTTCGATACGAGGTGCGTCCACCTGACTGAGGAAAATGACTGACTATATCGTCTCACAAATCTATAACTCTGTAACCCTCGTAAGCATGGAGGGTGAACACTGTAACCGTACAAAACAATGTCGCTTGCTAGCAATTTCCCGGAAACTGGTGTAAGATTTGGAGGTTCTGCCGATTCTTGGGATCCGTGAAATGACGATTCTCCACGCAAAAATGGAACGAGTCATGAGATTGCTTTGGTGCAAAACTGTGGAGTGTTCAGGAACTGTCGGAAATAGTGGGACGGAAGTCGAGCTCGCGAACGTAGTTTGAACATTTTAGTCGGCAGCGTCGAGATGTTGGAGCAGACGTTACCTGAGTTGCAGCAGGTGGCGATAGCGTTGAGTCGGGAGTATCAAACCCGTTGGATCGCGGGGTTGGGAATAAGGAATAGGGAATAGGGAATAGGGAATAGGGAATAGGGAATAGGGAATATGATATCCGCGCGGTATTGGTTCGGGGAATCTCCAGGGTTGGCGAGAACCGCCGGCTTCGTATTCACGCGAGCATTGCCCCTGCGCCTGCCGAGGCCCGTTCGCTTTTGGAATACAGATGAAGCTGACAGACAACACCGAGCGCCGCGACGTCGGAGCAAGGGAAATGTGAAAGCGCGAAGAATGCGGATGCAGGTCGATCGTTCCCGAAGCGGTGAAACTCGTCCCTGCCGAAAATCGCCACGGGTATGTTCCAATTTCACTTGATAAAATCTACGCGCGTGTTATTTCATCTCTTTTTTTCCCCCCGCCCAACAGGTTTTTCGCGCGCGACCGAGCGCAACAGCGCGAGTGTAAAGACGGTCGGACGAGGAGCAGCTTCTTTACAGCTTCGTCTGTTTACTTCCACCCCGATTAATGCTTTCAAAGCAACAATTGATCGTTACGAAGTCTGTCAGCAATGCGCCCGATCACGTCCGCGTGGTCGACGCCACGCGTATAAACCATTCGATTCTAATTACGATCAAATCGGTGTCACGTACATCGATTTGTAAATTACCGGAGCAATACAACGCTATTGCACTTCATGGCCAACAAAATTACGATCACCCGCAAAGATACAGATACGTACTTAAGCTCGATGTTTCCAGTCGTGATTCAGGTCATTGGTTACACGACGATTATCGTATTGATTGGCTCGTAAATGCTTTATGCTATCGCGAGTGTTTTATAGCGTTACAAAAGCATGTCCTATCGGCAGCACTATCGGCAAACGGCTTCCGTGAAATTACGCTTCTTTACGAATTCCTTGCTATAAAGTGGGAATAAATTTGATAAGAAAACTGGATCGATATACTCAGTCGCTGAAAACGATTGATTTGAACAATTCTAGATAACGGGTTGGCAAGTTATTACCGTCGTAATGAAGACTCCGGTGCAACTATAACTTCCAAAACATCTCGCTGCTAACTTTTTTCCACGGCTATTTTGAGATTCGTTTTTACCTCGAATACATAGCTGAGAGCAGTCTTACATTCTACAGTTGCTGCAAGCTTCATAAGAGGGCATTCGTAGCAAGTAATAAACTACTGATGTCAGTGAAAATCTTCGTTCTTTGAAACGTTTGACTGCGTCGATATTCATACATAGTACAACCGTCTATCAAGTTCACTAATTTTAGCTTACATAGATATCTTAAAAAAACAGGCAACAATGGAAGGCTTATTGGAAAGTTAAATTTCAGGTTAAAAATGGATCATTGCAATTTATAAAAGTAATAAGTTCATCGAAATAGTAAGTTTTAAAATACAATATTCATACAAGCTAAAAATAAGGTTCATTTTTATCTGGTTATTAGCTAGTTTATCATAGTTTACGCAAGCTAAAACTGTAAGCTTAGTGTTAGCGACTTTGAGCGTTACCATCCATGCTTGCACTTAGTTAAGTTCGTTGGCTAGTTTTAGACTACTACTTAGAAAATTAGCTTAATAGCAGCTAATTTCATTACTCACTTTCGCCCTGGGTATCGATTCGAGTTTCCAAGTTCTTGGAGGATTATCGAAAAGCTTTCACGACCTTGGGATTTCTTTCACTTGCCAAGAACATGTAATTGACGGAACGACAAAATGGCAGGCCTCCGTTATCTTCTTCGAGCAAAATTGGAAACGTTTCAACACGCGTGGATAGTTCGTCGAAGTGTTCTCAAGTTAGCCCTGTTTCTAGGAGTATTCCTATTTTTGGGAAACGAAAAGAACAAACGGCGAATAAAAAAAGTAACGTAAAATGAAAAAAGTCACAGATCCGTGTACGTTGGTAAGCGATTCCAACGATGATATCCGTGATAAAATAGCTCGGTCGCCGAGCTAGAGCACGAGATGACGTTATTGTTGTCAGTTATTTCCTCGGCAAAAGTTCGAGCGTCGGGACAATTCATGAAATATTCCCGCGAATTAAAAAGTTTGAAATTGAAGCGAACCCTGGGCGAACATCGAGAACTCGTACATAAAATATGAGATAGGAACGACGGAGCAAGCATTGATAACGAACGAGCGAGCGGATAAATAAATAACGTCAACGGTGTCAGATGTCATCGAAGGCTCGAATTCGGACGCGGCTATTTCCACGAGCTTTTCTCCACTTTTTCCTCTACAGCCTTTGCTTAAAATCGTGAGCGTTGAATATTTGAGGTGGCCCGGGAAGGCTTAGGTCTTGAAAGCAGCCACCAGCAATGGTGCAAGGGTGGTTAATTATTTCGCGCTTTTCTCGGGGTCAAAAGACGCGGTACACCGGTATACGATGTCGCTTCGGCGACCGTGACCGAGCGGGAAGAATTGGAGAAGCTTCGACGACCACCGCGAACGAAACCCCGACGGAACTTTCTCGCCATCACCGTTAATTTCACCGCATTCGCGCAAAAGTATCGCGCGCTTCGATCACGAGCGAGAGGTCAGCAAATCACCATTCGCGAGTGAAGAGGTCGTAAAGGAAAGAAAATGTGGGGGAGGCGATCGGGAACGGAAGTACGAGATCAGGTTGGAAAAACAAGAAATGTATTCACATTTATTTACGAAAGCACAAGAGGGTCTGTTTCTCGTGCTGGGATCGAGAGGCGACGGTAGGATATGCGGAAAAATTGCCGAAGCCTGCTGAGTTCGCTCTCACGGGGGAAATCTACGACAACGCTGACCTACGCGCGGTCAATAAATGAAAACGCATCGCGATCAAATCCGGTCGACATGTCCCATTTTTTTCTCGAGTCCTTCCCCTACCAACATTTTTATATTCGACTAAATTTCACGTAAGCAGGTGAAACAACGAATTCCGCCTTATTCCTCGGACTCAAGCAGGAAAAAGACTGCTTTGGACGAAAACAAAATTTAGATTAATTGGAACACGAGCGAACACTGAGACTGTCCACGATTATTGGTTCCCCTTGTAATGGGAATAGCGAACGCTGGGTACGAAGTTCCCCGGACGGCAGGACGTAGGTACATTTGAATTAATCGAGAAAGCGGAAGAATTTGTCTCGGAATTTGTATCCTGGTCAGCGTCTAGGCTCTCGGCAGATGCGAAAGCTCGAGCTTTCACGTCCAAATAAACGTGCCGTCGTAAACGCTACGCGAATACCTTCGTACGTTACACGCGATGAAATACAACGTGGGAGCACGTAGAGAAACCGTAAATACGACGTACCTCGTACATCTTCGGGACATGACGTTTTTCATGCCCGCCTAGAAATTCTGAGCAGCCATTAACCGATCAAGGTTTGTTACTACCCTGCAAAAATATTCTCACACTCGAATTCGTAAGAACCAAATTTTCAATCTCCTCGACGCAATGAACCGATGATAGAAAAAATCACAATTTCACTTCGCTAAAATTTCACTTGTAAAAAAGTTGATAGTCACTGCTATTATTTGACAATCAGTTTTTCTTTATAATATTCCTGTTATGAATCCTGATAACTAAAATATTTCTCGTTCGTTCCAGAGAATTTGTGAGTCATTGAAAATCTTATTTTTTCCGAATACTTGTGTAAAAATTTGACCACTTGTCGAGTGATCAGTTCACTGTTTCAGTAGTGACTCGGTAACTATTTCACCGAGTGAATTGTTCGCTATTTTAATGGGCGAATATTCACTATTTAGTAGTGGTATACTGTTGAATATTTTAAATAGTGACTACTCACTACTAAATAGTGACTTTTCGCTAATTCAAATTTAGAGAGGCAGTTCGCGGTGAAAGCGGATTCGACGGAGCAGCGAGACCAGAGAAACGATTTAACGCTTCGTTGTGGCTACGGTAAAGGGAAGCGAACGATAAGAGAAGTTTGTCTCGCAGCTCTGGATACATTTTGCAACAGTGAAGCTCGAGACGCGGCAGTCGAGTCTGCCTTGTCTCGACTCGATGTGGCATATTCGCGTCTTTCAACGTTGTCAGAAGTAATATGAAAGCCACTCGCTTAAGAGGCAGTTGTATAATCGCGCGAGCGGGTGAATACCAGAGCCGGTGATAAATTGCTTGAATATTGGTGTTAGACATAGCTACGAACGGTTCGGCACAAAGTGGAAGTCGTTAAACAGTACGAATCGTCATCAACTAGAATAGAGCAATCCCGTTAGAAGACGCCGATCCGTTTCCCTCCGAATCCTGTCGGTCGTTGCGGTACGCGATGAATGCTAAAATCATTGGTTTTCACACAGGTATAAAGCTCGGCGGTGAACTCATTGTTATTTCTACGACAATGAATACGCCGCTTTTACCGCGGGGCCATCAAGCGCCGCGGATATCCGTCACTACGGAAATTTTTCAACTTTCAAACGATCCGTTTCGAAACAAGCTGCGAGTAAATGTAAATTAGCGAAAACGATCGTTCTTTTGTTTTTTCAACTGCTGCGCGATCTACGAATTATTATTTTCGTCCGGCGGAAAATAGGGATGGCGGCCGATGGATTCGACACGCGAGGAGAGCGCGTTTTAAGGCGGAGAATAAGCGCGTTGAATATTCGAATAGGACGGAAATTGCAGAAATCGTTTGAGATTAATTGTCTGCAAACGGTTAAGTTTTACAACAATAAGGCGTGCGTATGCATTGTTCTGGCTACCGTCTCTCGCTGACAGCGCAGTCTTGATTTCTCGTTGTATTCCATCTCGAAGAAATACGGTCGCTCGGGATTTCGATTGAATTCGGATCGTTTCGATTACAGCGATTCACCTTGCTGCGGCCGCGTTTGATCGCTGCTCGATGCAGCGGCGTATTGGGAGGTAAAAAATTGGTACCGATTTGCACAGTCGCATCCGTGGTCACCAGATCGTCGCAAACTTCGCCGATCCCTTAGAAAGTAGTTCTGTGCCAGCGCACGATGTCGAAGGTCATCGCGACGTTCGGATTGGAAACAGACGATGTTCTCGATTTTCTCAAATCTATGAGATTAAAATATTGCCGCGGAAACGCGAGAAGAGGAGAACATTCGGGCGGAATTCTTTGCCAGGCAGGGTCGTTGAGCGAATTAATTCGAGCTACGTACACATTTTAACTGGAACTTCCGTGTACGCGGAACGAAAACACCGTCAGGTGTATACAGACCGGTCTTGTCCCACGGGAAAAAACATTTACCATCCCTGTTCGTGTATTATTCGGCACAGAACTCTGCACGCTTCTCGCTTTTCCCACCGATATTGGCGTCCGCCCCGCATTTACTCCTCTCGCCGAGCATCCGTACGGCAGGAACTAATTAAATCGAGACGCATTGTTTCGCGAAAGAGTCGAGAAATCCGAAGCTTTCTACGTCCAGACATCCGCGGAGCCTCGATCGAGGAGCGGAAAAACGACGAGAAGATAGCTGCGGACTTTGGAGATTTTGCAAGATGCAAGTGGAAGCTCGTTGTTCGCTTCAACGATGCGGCTGGTAGAAATTTCAGGTTATGGCGGACGAAACTCGGGTTTTTTCCCTTGGAAATCAGCTCTCATAGACTTTCGAGGTTGTTGTCAGCAATTGCTACCGACGAAAAAATGAAGCAGGGCCACTTCGCCAGCGGAAACGTAGTCTGCAATGGTCGCTGCTCCCCGATCCGAAGTACAAATCGACTATCAGAGCTGGAATTACGCGGCGTAAAGGTTCGTCGCGTTATTGGGGGAGAGCACTCTCGGTGGCAGCACCTTGCAGCGCGGGTAAATTTATGACAAGTCTTTCGTCGAATTTCTCATGGCCCCACCGAGCTCGCGAGTCGAGTCCCGAGACGCGGTATGATTTTCGGAACGAGGGGGTAGTTTTATCCGCGGAATACGAGCTCGAGGTGGTTTAGAGTCACGTTGCGGCGCGTTCGATTAACGACCGTTTTGCCGAAGGGGAGTCGTAGGTCAGGTTTGTACATTCCGGTCGCGCTTACGGGCATGAAATTCATGGCTCGTCTAGTTTATCGCGACGCGTGTGTCCCGAGGTGAGGGGAGTCGAAACTGATCGTAAGAAAACAATCCGTATCGCTCTGGGCACAGCGCCACCGTCACCGTCCGCGGTGTCAGCATTACGATGATCGTTACGCGCCTGATTATCGTATATCTCTCCAGCATTGAAAGATCGTGGAGTTTTTACGAGGCAGTAAATTTCTCGCGCGCGTGCCAAATTGTATTTTATCATTGGACGATAACGAGCGTTGTTGCAATCGTCGTTATTAGTTTTCCCGATTGTTATTGACGACGTTATTACGGCGGGGAATCGCGATCGCGGAGATTGGAAACGCGGGAAACCAGGGACGCGTGAAAGCCGAACGCGAGAGTTCTACATCTGCATGAATATGAGAACGAGCAGGTCGCGAGCCGATCGCGACGATCGCGTCGTACGGGCTTAAAGCGGGTGGACTTTGCGCAACGCGCGAGCGCTTTCCATGAATGTAGATCGTCCCGTTGCGGTACATAATCCACGGTTCCAAGTTCCGGTACGCCGATGCGATTCAGATTTCAATTAACGGAGTACCCCGCCAAGAAATAGGCAGAGCCGTGGCGCCGTTCCCCTGCGATAAGGCCGACCATCGTTGGGTCCGGCAACCACGTCTCTCTCTCTCTCTCTCTCTCTCTCTGCCTCCTTCCCGCACCTATGTTCATTCTATATAATATCATCCGCCCACATGCCGCCGGATGCGATAACGCTATCGGCTTTCTTTATTGCGTACACCGCTGTAAAATCCGTTGGTTTCTCTCGCTCTTAATTATTTGACGTGGCGACCCCCCTATCTGTACATCAAAAATATATTTCCAGTCTCCGCGATCGGTGCACTTCTCCGCCCCGTTTCTCGACAATTTCCCCGCTCGCTCGTATCATTTCGCGCTTCCCCTTGTTTTTTTCCCTCGCATCCCCGTTCGCCAAGAAATTGCACGCGTACTGTGATACCGCGCGGTGTATACACACCCTGAAATATGCTCCGTCGACGACGCGAGGATTTTCTCTGATGACGCTCGTCTATTTCCTCGAGGGGGGCGGAGCCAGAAAAAAACTGCATTGAATCAAAAATAATCCTGTCCCTTGGCAAAAAAATATGCCCGTCGTTTTCCATACGGAAATGAAATCCTCCTCGCGCAAACGGATCGACGCACCTGCGAGCGGATGACCGTTCTGCCCGCTGTTTTTAGATGACGTGAAAAAAATCGACGAATGGGAATTCGTTTCTGCCAATAACGTCCGAGCAAGAGGATTCCCGAGAGGAAATCCTTCTTGGGACCAACATCCAAGGGATTTTTTTAGCCGATGCAAGTACTTTTTCTACCAACGGAATTCTGACGTTCGGAAACAAAGGAATCGATGCTGGTTGGGTTGATATTTTTTTGATATTTTTTTCGAAAAAAAAACTGCACGTCGCAAATAATGCAATCGCGCGCTGTGCACAAATTCGATGAGCTGGGATTTTGGAAATTCGCGAAATCCCGAGCTCGAGCGAATTCCCAATGGAAAGGACGAAGGACCTCGCGAGAGTTCTTTATTTCTTTGTTCGTGATGTCCGAATATCGGGTTCCCTTTCAGGTAATGCGAATTAATTGAATACCTGGAAAACGTGTTCCTCGAAATTCTGATAAAGGTCGGGATATACCGTCTCCGTGAAAGGTTTCTCGAGATAAGTGCTCTTTTACCTTCGTGTTTTTCCGAGAGGTACCATGTACGGAAGTCCATCGATATCGAGGCAGTTGCCGCAATAAAGCCGAAAAAGGTAAGCGGAAGAACGGCTCTCCGAGCAATAGCATACGCACGATGTTGATTAACGGCTAATGTGACTCTTGAATGGTATTTTGCTCGGTCGCGTTCAATTACCCGCATTAAAAATCAATATTTTCTCCACACCATTCGAAGTCTGATAACGAAGCGCCGCTTCTCACTCGCTGATCGACTAGACATTGCGAGAAACGATCAAGTGGGCTCTAAATTTCGAATCTATAGAATTCCAAGCCGAGAATTCTTCCCATGGCTAGGTAAAAAAAAACGAAACACGCGCGCGACTGCTACCAGTTTTTTAAAAAAATGTTTCTTCACAAAGCAACCTCGATGTTCGGCAACAAGGATCACGATTTCGGCGAAGGTGACGCGTATTTCGTGGAAGCGGGATAACTATGCATGAAAAATATATCGAACGATGCCGATTTATCTGCGAGGCTGAAAATGCTGCGTAAACGTTGCCCCCACCTTCCAGCGAAACAAATTACCAGACCCGGCCCCACCGTTTTACGGTTTATACCGTCCTCCGTGGTCCGCAGTTTCGTCATATTTTCACAAATGTACGTTTCCTAGACAAAAAAGAACGCTCGCTATCGTTTATCAGCGGGCTCGAATTGGACCGAGGCAAAAACTGTTTACAACCTCTCGTACGATGCGCGGAAAACGGAGCGTGGACCCAGCCTCGTAACTCGAAGTAAAAGTATACGGAAAAGGTGCGCGGGGAAAAAATAAGGAACGAGCGCGTTTGTTGCTCGAGCTCGCAGCAGCGTTAGTTTTTCTACGACCGAAAGAAGTCGGAGCCAACGCACTTTTTCAGCCGAGTCGTTGGTAAAAAAAATTTCGTTTCCACGGCCTTCGAGATCCAGGGATCGTTGAATTTCGCTGTTCATATCGAGTCGAGTATAGTTATAGGCGCAGGTAAGAGGTGCCGAGTATCGCCAGGTGGGGAGAACTTGTTAATAGCGCGAGATCCAATCGATTTGATTGTCAGTCGTGTTGGAAAGTTGGTGGCAAAACTTTCTACCAAACTTCTCCCATTTCTCGTACGCGGGTCGGAGGTACGCCAGACACGCGTCATACTCGTCGTGGTGTACGTCGCGTGACGTCACGGCGCGTAAACAGCACGCCACTAGTTGCGGTGGAATCGGATGTGTACCGTTCGTGCGCTGCGGGGGGCAGGTGTAGCGCGAACTTACCGATGGCTATCGAATGATAGTTGTGTACACGTATGAATATGTACACAGGATTATGCGGGATAAAACGGATATCGGCGGGTAGAGTTGCAGGCAATGTATGCGCGTGCGCGCGCGCGCGTGTTTGTGCTAACAAGCGAAATTCTATAGAGAAAGGGGACACGTATGGATTAGGTCTCTGTAGGGTGAGACCAATGTCCACGTGGTAGCGTTGCACACGGAGCGTAAGCGAACACGAGGAATGTACGGACGGACAGCAGTGAAATTAACAGGTTATCGAGCGACGTATGACGACAAACAACGCGACAACTGACGAGAGAGATTGTTCGTCGGTCGAGAGGAGAGACAAAACGTGAAAACGCGGCTACACGAATTTTTCCGTTCCGTTTCCACTTCCGTTTCCCGTTGACTCGCAGACCGTAGCTTTCGGATCGGTTCGACAACGGAAGTAAACTGGGGCGTCGGTCTGTTCGCGTCGGTTTGTTCGCGTCGTTTGTTCGCGCTACGCCTCTCGTTCGGAGATAAAACGAATTCTTTGATCGAAACGAACCGTGGCGAGCTAATCTTAATGTATGCGTCTAACCGAGTAAAGAGAAAATGGGTCAGCGGTTGATTATATCAAGATGTGTCAACGAGCCTCGTTAACTACTTTCAAAATCGAATAAAAATTCTCCCGCGTGGGAAGCACGCATTCCGATGCGAATCCGAGGTCACGAAGCTCGTTCCCCCGGAATCTCGCGAACGAGAGAGAAAATTCGCACTTCGTTTTCGCGTTAAAAGCTTCCGATTTCCAAATCCTCGCCACCGTTGTGACTTACATTTACTCGATTACAATATTACGCGTACAATTTTTATAATATTCGTCTGCTTATAATATAATACGTAAAGGAACGCGAATTTAATCGAGATGAGGCCAAAATGCGAGGAAACCTGTCGGCGATACCAGTAAAATCATCGCGGGAACATTGAGAAAAAAACAGAATTTTTTTGTCCTCTGGCTTTTTCGTTTTATCGCTGATCAGTGGCGGAGAAAATTCAGAAAGTCGCTCGCCAATAAGTTCTCCGTATTTTCTGGACGATAAAAATAACTGCTCAGCGTGGACTGGATTTGGTCGTAAAGCTGCCCTGATTAACGTCGATTGTTGGTCAATGTTCGTCGTAAATTATAATAAATCAATTGGAAGTAATTATTTAAAATTACGCGCAGGTACGCGGCGTGTCCGGAGAACAAATCACCGTTTCACGGGTAAGCCAGTGTTTCGCGACGGTTGATACCGTTATACATGCGGCGTCATCTCGCCGAAGCGTAAGCCGCGGTTTTAAAGCAAAGTAGAGTCTCGTTACGTTTGATTAAAGTCAATCAATCGCGGTGACGTTGCGCCGCCGGAATCCCGTCGAGCGTGGAATTTCGGAAGTTTCTGGGAAACGCTGAGAATCCGAAATTGATGAGACTGAGATGGATATTAATTCGTATCACCGCGATTTAATCACTTCATCGCGATTAACTTGGATTCGCCGCGTCGAGCGACCATCATCATCGTCAGCGTCGTCGTCGTCGTCGTCACCCCCATCGCCACGCGACTTACGTTTCGTCGTATCGAGCATCCAAAATTGAGGATCGCGCGCGAACGAAAACGAGAAACATCGCGTTTGATATTCCCGAATTTCGGGGAGAGCTTCTCACGTGGACGAAGGTCTTCCCTCTGTCTAGGGTACGTAAGCAGGTACGGATAAGTAGTGTAAGACCGCTACGAGAAGACGAATGACAACGGTTGAGCGATAGCGAAGCGCGCGATCGATTTCATGGAGTAATCGTAACGATGCGAGCGAGATTAATCGACGAGAAGTTTGCTCGGTCCGATATCTCGAACAAACGAAATTCGGCCACGTAGCTCGCGCGCGTTTCGTAACGAGCGTGGCAGCAGCGCGCCGCCCTCCTCATTTTTCGTAGCGGCGATGAAAATGCGGGCAAAACACGGAGGGAAATTTGGCGACTTGAAATTAAGCTTTTTGCACCCCGGATCCATTGAGACCGACGCGCTGCACGGGGATGTAAGACGAGCGAAGGCGTGGAGCGCCGTTCCATCATACGTAATGGAAATTTAATAGGAGTCGTCGGGGAGAGAGGCTCGTCGTCGTCGCTCACTCGAACTGTCGAATGCGGGCAGCGGAGAGGAACGAACATCCTCTTAGCAACGAAACGATGTTGTGGTTGTCGCGCGAGATTTTTTTATCAGCTGCGACACACTCGCGACAGACAGATACGACGGAGTCAAAAATCAAATATCGAATCGACGCGCGTCAGCGTTCGTCTTCCCACGTTTCTATCGCCTCCTCGTCGTGCATTTCGTTGCTATATTTATCTCCCTCGGTCCCGTCGTTCGCGGAGCTTTTTTTTTTATTTCTATTTCTATTTCGCACGCGAACGGCGAACGGTGAACGGTGAACACTGACCTTGAGTCGAATTTCGTACCATCGGCCAGAGTTCCGGTGTAATGCATCGTCAGCTGATCGCCTTTTTTCGACTTGACGTCACAGATTTCCGGTACGTAGGTCTTTTCCACTTTGAAACCGTCGGAGCCGGCCTCCGCGAAATTCGTGGCGAGGAACGCGAACGCGCAACACGTCGCCAGGGCGACCATCGGAGAGAGTACACGGCTCATGACTGTACGGTGTCGGGTGCCAACGGCAACTGAACATCAAACGCGATAGTCGGCAGCGCCGAGCCGAGCCGAGCTACAGCTACGAGTCAGCGCCGTGCCGCGCTACGCTTCCGCCGAGGGGGGTGACATGGCAGAGCTCAGGAGGAAGCGACGAGACGGTGACCTGCTGCCACATTGCGCCGTCTCATTGGCTCTCTCTCGAGTCCACGTAGCGCATCCACGCGTGTTCGCCGCGTTCGCATCGTACAGCCGCGTGGATCGGCGCAGCAGTAGTAGTAGTAGCGCAGTAGTAGTGGTAGCAGTAGCGTAGGAGTAGGAGTATAAGTAGTAGTAGCAGCAGCGCTTGGTACGGCGAGGAGAGCGCGTATTCGAGTTCCAGACGAGCTGCTCCGCGCCTCTCGCCGTATCGCTGTCTCGTTTTTCTGTTTTTTGTCCTGCCTTCCTTTCTGTTCACTTCGCTTCCGATGATGTCATCAGAACTTGTTCGAATTTCTCCTAGGAGCACAGCGCGAGTACTGCTCTCCGTGGTACGTGGGGCCGGACGCTCCCGGGATTTCGAGCTACGGCTGGGCTGGGACTACGATGGCGCTGGAACGAGTAGATCGGACAAATTGGAAATGATACGTGGAAGATAAAGACAACGGAGCAAGATCCGCGAGAGGCGTCGGTTGGTTGGATCGTTCGCTTCGTTTCGGATCGACAGTTATTGTTATTGGTGTATCGAGGCGCTGGCACGGAAATTCGTCACGACAGGTCCGTTCGTTCGGGTGTAATCGATCTCGGTACGGTCCGTAGTTTTACTAGCGATTACGGAGGGTCAGGATTTCTACGAGACCTCTATCAGCGGGAGATCTCCCGACCTCCGGATTTCTACCGATGTAATTCATGTAAATTCTTGTTGACGAAAACAAACGAATGGAAATAAAAAAAGCTCCGAGTTTACGCCCGAGCACGAGGCAGCTACCACGCTGCCGCCAGATTCTCGAATAAATCGCGGTTAATTGACGGTACGGGCATGGCGCGGACTGTTGGCTGGAACAACGACGGGATTAAACGTTCGAAATCGTGATCGTAATCGCTAGCAACTTTATTATCGTATGTATATGATCTTCGAAAGGTTTTCCCGATCCCGGATTTTACCTCCGTTCTTTCATTGTCGTTCGTTGTTTGTTTTTTTGTTTTTTTTGCATCGTAGGCGAAACACCCCGTCGAGGCCTGGCGCTGAACGGTGGTTGGGATTTTCGTTAAAACTCTGAACAAGCCGAAACAAAATTCGCCTCTGTTAAGCATACAATTCGAATAAATCCGAATTAACGCAGCGACAAGATTACTCTCCGCCGGCGTGCGGAATACGTTTACATATAATTTTGAAATCGCCTTAATTCCGACGGGAGCCGGAAATTTCGTTACATCCCAACGCTTCGTGACAATCGTATGTTTATCTGCACGATGGAATATTATTTGGATTCGGAGATCGATATAAACGGGTGGATGAAAGGAGGACGATGCTGAGAGGACAGCCCTCCGAAAAGTGGGGTGAAGGGTAACGATGTTAAAACTCCTCGCAAGTTGAGAGAAACCGAATCGCAAGGACACGAAAGCGCGTGATTCGCTACTGTTGGGTTTCCCTCGAAACTGGGAGTTGTATCTGACCATGGCTGATCTTCGCACCCACTCATCTTCGCCCACCCACCGGCCGGATCATTCGCGTTGTTTTCGTCGAATCGAGACATCAGGATCCGTTTTACGAACTGCACGCGTTCCTCGCACAGCAAGCGCAAAGTTTGTTCGGAAATTTTCCATCGAGACGTCAAAACTCAGCACAGCTCGTGGCAAATGGGAGTAGGGTGTTGACGTTCGATAAGTCAATATCATAGGTGTTATTGGAAACGTCAAGTATGGGGAAGCATCGATTTCCCGTCGACAATGACAGGCGATACATTCTTCCTCCTCTCAGAAAGCAAACATCGTCGAATCAACGTGTAGACGTCGTACGGCGTAACTTCAGGATAAAAATGAAATCCTCATTTCAGAAGAATCGTTCGCCTCGTCGTGGGATATAACTGGCGAGCGGCGATCTTAGTAAACAGGAAATTATCGCGATATCACACGGAGGACGCGATGCTGTATACGTCGTACGTAGAGAACAAACTACGAAGCATACGTTCGATGCACGTATAGTATCCCCCCGAATGTCGCGCGTGGCGTACGAATCGGAAGGATTTTTGCGGAAATATTGGATTTGTTGCTAGGAAACATCGATAGGTTGAGACGCCGTCACGAGTAGGGGAGAATGGGAAAATAAAAGATATAAAATGTTTCATCGACGAGAAGATGAAAAACAAGTTTGCGATTAGCTCCGCTGAAGATAAAAGCTCGAGGAAAGTTGATGAAAAATGTTTTAGCGGAAAAACGAAGAGCTTTGCTGGTTGTCCGATATCCCGGGAATCCGCAAGTATCCGCTCGCAGGATACGACGAAGGCGATCGTCTTTTTCTGTTTTTTAAGGAGATAATAGAAAACAGAAGTTCAGTTATCGACGCTTCGGTAGTAGGCAGGAAATGAGCGGTGACAAAAAAACTCGAGCCAATATCTGACATGGGTTTGACGCGATGCTTTGGTGTGTGGTTATTCCTCCAGGGGGTTCGGACTGCTGGACATTTCTGGTGGTCGCAACGCGATTTCCCGGTCAAAGCGAACTCGAGATGGACAACGATATAAAATTTCGCCACGGAAACGCACGTCCCCTTAGTCTTGATCTTTCTTGTTTGCTCGGGATGATGATCAACGGCTGAATATATATATATATATATGGTCTCTTCGTAGTTCAGCAACCGCGTGTATTGAAACAGCGTAGGGGGACAACGATGCGTGAGCATGCACACGTGGATAGAGCATTGCGGATTCTATCGTGCTCGGTGGCTCGAATAATTTCAGGATCGTGACAAAGTTGAACGATAACAGTGGGGCGATTTTCAGCTTTGGAACAAACACGTGGGAAGCTACGAGGACGTAATAAGAGTCTTCGTTAGAATTCCACTTGGACGTGATTCCAACTCGCAGTCAAGTAGCTCCGTCGCCTGAATTTGCGTTGCAAAAGTCCTGAGCCTTTCGCGAAACGCATTCACAATGCGAGGTGGCAAAAGGTATATCTCGAAGTTTGTTGGATGGCAAAAAAAAGTTAGGCGTAGAACAGCTATTTTTTTTTTTTTTCATTCGTAACGGAGGCAAGGTTAGAACTTTGACGGGATGCCATTCTCAAGTATGCCACGATCCGACGGTAGAAACCAGAACGCGTATCGTTGTTTGAACAGCGAGTTCGTAGAACGGCAATTTGACTGCGACCAATCGGTCGTACGTGTATCGACTTCGCAGTAGCAGTATTATCATCTTCGACTGGCGTAAGTACTCGTGCAGCGTCGTGCATCGTTCCGCTCATACCATTAGGGATGTAGTATCACGTTCGCCGGGTACCACGGGCGAGGCTACCGACAATTTTACGGCGTCGTCTCCGGTGACTTCGCGTAATTGTGACGGATGAGAGCGCGCCAATTCGTCACCGAGAACGTTACACTCCGTGAAAAGTTCCTGAAAGGATGATCCCCTCCGCCCCAACTTTCACCATTTGCGGAGAGGTTTTTAGATCGGGAGGATATCGCGAGGAGCTTTACTTTTCATAAAAATATGCCCGGGCGCACGTGAGTCGAGGTGGTGACATACGGAAAACGAGTAGCAGCTGACACCCCGCAGCGCAGTTACTCGACGCCGTTGCTTCGGGATCGAGGACGTTTGTTATCCTGAAAAGCTCGATGTCCGCTCGTAAAATGGAACTTGAACTAAAATAAGCTCGATACTTCTCGCTCGCATCAACTCCAGATTCGTGCACTCCGGTTCTTCGTAACTCGATAAGCGAACTACTCCTCTCCCGGATCGCAGTGCTCCCAGAAACCGCATTTTCAAGACCTGGATTAGAAAATCGTAAGGTTGCCACGCGGCCGCCGTTCACAGAGTCCGACTGGATAAACGGGATTACACTATTATGGCCGGTCAGAATTACCACGGACCGCACGATTGTGACGGTAGCGGTAATGGTAGTCGGTACCTAAACAGTTTCGAAAACAGTTTTCGACAGGCCTAGTTGAAACTACTACTCTGTAGTTAACTACTACGGCCAACTTCCTTTATCGCCACGCGTTTCCTCCTATCTACGTTCTCGCGTTCACTTGTATCCGATTCAAGCGTTGATAGACCAACTTTTATGCGAGTTTACAGTTTGACTTACGTTTGATGTTAAATTTCCGTTACGTGTTCCTCATAATCACCAGGTTTATGCCTCTCCTCCAGCGTTCAAGCCACCGGATTATATTCCAGTAAAGCTAAAGCTCGAATTTCTGCAGCACGCTCCGTCTCGTGCACGCGGCACAATTACGATTAGACCCAGCCAAGTTGTATCGCGTACTTTCCATCGGAATATCGTCTCGTGTCGTTGATGCCGACCGAAACTACTCTTGAAACGCTTCGGGCACCGCGTTGACCTTGTTGATTGACATAAAATAAAGCATAAATAAGATCATTTTTAAGAACAAAAACAACAAACATCTTCTTCTACGTACACCCACCATCCGATCGAATTCCCACACACGCTTTCTTTCCGCCATCGCTTTCGAATACCGTTAGGCGGGTTCGCGATAATGACGCCAAATCGGAGCACCGATTCGCGATTGGCTGATTACGCCTATATGGCCAAGTTCCCCGCGCTCGTTTCGCTGCCGAAGTCGCGTCTCCTCGGTCGAGTCTTGACCGAGGTTAGTTCAAAGGGAAAATGATGCTCTCTCTGTGTGGTCCGCTGTCACGTCCGGCTCGATAAAGGCGGAGGTTCTCTCTCGTCGAGGAAAGATAGTCCAGAAGCGACTACTCTCGACGAAGCTGTGACCCGGCCTGATCTTTCCGTACGAATTCACTCGGTCCGGTCATTTCACGAGAGTAGATGAAGAACGTAAGGCGATAAAACAAGACTTTCATCTTCTCCGTGCTTTTCTCTGCCGCTTCGTTGACCTCGCTCTACGCTGCGACGTCCACTCCTTCGTCATTTTCCGCCTCGGATTCAAGGCAGAGCCGAAGCACGGAACGACTTCGAGATAGGCCTAAAAAAATCGGAACGATCGAACCGACCTGTTGCAACGATCATGTTCGTCTCACGACGACCAACGAGGCATCGTCCTCAGGTTATTTCATTTGTTTCATCAAATTCACCTTACTAGCTTCTTTACGATGGTCAAAACGAGGTTCCGTTCCCGGGACGGAATTTCCCTCGCACGTGACTCTTTGACTCGCGCGAGCATGTTCATCGATCCCAAACTTGTTCGTACCGGGGTGAAATTACTTTCGGTAACGAGATGAACGTCGGGATCGCGTTCGGCTGGACATGACTAGGTCGGTTCGGTCAAGGGGTTTAGTGGAACAAGGCTCCTGGGTATGCCCTTGGGCGTTCAACGAATACATTAGTGTATTTCGACGTCTGCGAGGCTCGAGACTAGCCCATACGACGAGGAGAAGTGAAATGCTGTGTAGTTTACGAAAGACTGCTTAAAGTGATAAGTGAAGCGTGCAGAATTCGTTGAACTCTGCAGGACTATCATCGTTTCGGAGTATTTTTTGCGACGAGCAGAAAAATTATACAACAATTGTGCACCACGGTGAGGAGGAAAATTGGAATGTATCACGTGGCACCGTGATGTTTTCGCCATCGTTTCGCGCGATGTGAAATATTATGTTTCAGTGCTTGAAATTTAATTCGCAAAGCGCATGAGATTAGGTTGATTGGAGTGGAGCGAGATGAAATAAAACGAGCAATCCAGCGGCTAGGCACCGCGGATCAAGCGCATGATAAATATGTTCGGTTCCTACGCGGTAGAGGAGCAGCGAACATATGAAACTGGAAATCACGCGAGATCGAAATCCCGCGAGATCACCAAAGCGTTTGGGAATTTCAGCCGTTTTTACTGCGCATCACCGATGTCTCGAGTGCGTTCACTGCGTCGGCGGATCGAAGAGGCATGAAATTAATTTCCACGAGCAACGAGAACACTTAAAATCTGCAACGACTTTGGTTAATCCAAAAATTCACCCTCGAATTCCAGCCGCAATTCAAGTACTCGTTTCACGCGTCTCTAACATGTTTGCGAGTTTCGCATTTCGATGACGTTTGATCGCCAAGACTTGGACTTTTGTACGACGCGATGATTCATCCCTATTTTTGTTACTGTAGCGAGCATTATCGAACGATCGAAAGAATAATCCGAGAATACATTTCCTCGTCGATGTGCGCCAACGGCCCGTAAATCATTAGAAAGATAGCGGTTGTCGAGGTACAAATCATGTGATTTCACGGCGTGTAGCGCGAGAGTGCGCATAATCTGTAACGACATGTCGCATACGAGCGTGACATTTCACAGTTACGGAATAAGCGGTCCAGCTGCTTCTCGTCACTTTTATTAGCTTGGTTCGTATGTTTGTACGTAACGAAATTTTCGAACGCTTATCCATCTATCTATCTATCTATCTATCTATTTATCCATCTATCTAGCTATTTATCCACCCATGAATCTTTCTATTCATCTATCTATCTATCTATTTATCTATTCACCATCCACGTATTTTTTTAGTCATCCATCTATCTATCTGTTTATCTATCTATTTATCTATTCACCATCCATGTATCTTTCTATGTATTCATTTATCTACACGCTTTTATAATAGATTGAACTAGGAGGTAAAAAATGAATTTCTTCGGGGTGCTCACTACATTCGAAATGAAAATAGTAAGACATTATAACAATTGATATCGGGCACTCCACGCTTTTTTTACAATGACATTAAACGTTAATCACTTTATTTTTATATTGAAATTTATCTTTTACTTTTTAGTTCAATTTATTATGAAGGCGTATTTTTTTTTTTAAACTATTATCTTTTTTCCTCCACGTACACGGTTGTCGTTTTCCAATCAAAACACTCGTTAAATAGTTGTATTTCCAGGGTGATTTCCCCTCGCCGATCGATAAATCGCTTCAAATTGCGAAGGTGATTCGGGGCGGAATTCTCCCTGCAAGAAAAATTGTTTTTTTTTCGTATCGTCTTCGGTCTTTATCGGCAGGTATTCGTTATCCGCGTAGACCCCGATACGTTAGCGGCGAGCAGCGAACGGCGGTACACTTATCGGCGTCGAGGTCGTTGAACGAGGAACGTTGAAGGTGCGAAAGGATGGAAGCGCGAACTAGCACGAAGCTACGTGGCAGATGTGTAGAGTCAGTCGCCAACTCTTGAAACGCCTCGAGATAGTTGTCATTGGGTCAGAGGATCCGCGCGCGCTCCTTCGCGATTCTCCCGACGCCTCGGCGCGTTTCGCGCGTAGAAAGTTCCGCGTCGCGGCGCGGTGACTTTCACGCTACGATGGGAAACGAGCGTGGCAATAAAGCGAGTTGTCGACGTCAGCGCCCAGCGGGAGCTTTTTGGCAAATTTTTCGCCGCCCGAGCTCGTAGATTCGTCCCTTTGCGTTTGATTATCACGTCGAGCCTGGATTTAATTTAATATTCAATTTTCGAGCGGAGAACGAATGTTCGAGAGATCAGACGAAATACCCGAAGCATGAAATCATGTTTCCCACTTTCGAGCCTTGACCTTGATTTTTTTTCGGATTTTTAAATTTTCATTCTTTGTCTTCTTATTATTTTTTTTCGAACAATTTATCGGTCATTTTATGGAGATTACACGAATCTACGCGAGACGCGTTTGTTTGATGTCTCTCAAGCCTTGCTTCCCTCCTTCTTCGCTCTATTCATTCGCTCCGCGCGGTTACCTGCCGCGGCATATTTGCACGCTGTAGGTACGTGATTCAATTAAAACCGGTCCACTGTTCTCGACGAGTGACTCGCCATTCAAACGAACGGATATGCTTCACAATGGTTTTCTCACCTAGGGAACAACGGGCGAAATCATACACCGATTTATCCACGAAACGGACGACGCGACGTCGCGAATTCCCTGGCGGTACACGAATATCTCGGGAAGAGCTGGTAGAATTGTGAAATTATCGCGTCTAGTGGTATGCTTTCCGCCGATATTTCCATCGAAACGCGTGCTAAAAAGCTAAAAAACTAAAATATTGGTGCTTAACTCTAGGATCCTCCACTATCGGTACGACAAAAATTTCCTACACTGCAATTACGCGGATCCTGTTGCGATAGAGAGCTTTTATTTTTCCATACCTCGGTCGAGTCCTGAAAAATCAAATAAACCATTGAGAAAAAGTCCAGCATGTATTTTTCACGGTGACTTCTCTTGTCGACCGACGGAAGAAAAATTGTACGACAATTATTACGTTTATATAATCGTAGCTGAGATTGCGCGTTTCGCGAACGCGCGAGGACTATTCGTCCGTGCGCGATGGGATTGGAGGAAGAAACAAGATCGCACGGTTTCTTTTGAATATCGTGGTCAATGAATTTGCGCATCGCGTACGAAGATTTTAGTAGCCGAGAAGCCGCGTCGGTTTCGAGTTGCGAGGAAAATGCTATCGTAAACGCGTAACGCTTCGCAAGAAACAAGCGCACCTCGTTAAGCACCTAGTTAACAGCGGCGTTGTTAAAATTTATAACGACTCTCGGGTCGGCCGTAACGTCGAAAACACATTCGGAAAAACTTTGTACGCGTTTACGATCGTTGACTGTAAAAGCAATGGAATAGGTGAAAAATCGTATAATCGAAGGAGATAAAAAATGTCTTCAAATCGCCCGAACGTGAAGCGTTGCTGCGAATACCGTTGCTGCGAGTCCTGCGTCCTTGCAAAGTTGTAGGAAACGTTCGAAGAACCTTTTGACGACTTCTGATCGAATTTTTTCGCGCATTTGTATCGCTACAAACTTGTTAGTCCGATTCTAATCCAATCGGTCTTCATCATCGCGTCAAGATTTCTGGATGAAAACATCGAATTTGCGATTTGATTTGGTAAACGATGAATTATTCGGGCACGAATGCTGCTACGTGAGCGCGAAAACCCTTATGGAAAAATGACGAAGCGGTCGACGGTAGAAAACTCCCAAATCGAATGTATGTTCACGGATTTTTGGACCCAGAATGAGAGAAGTAAACGATGAATTTGGGAATATCGATTGACTCGGAGCAGGGGAAAAACGAGAGTGAGCGTGTTCGCGGTATATTTCGATGGGAGTTGTCAATTTTACCTCTCGTTTCGCGTTATCAAATCGGCAGGATTGGGAATCGTTACGTATCAAGCTCGTCTCGGGCGTCTTCGTTGTTATCGTACGCGCGCTATTGTTCCTACGGCGTGAAACGATCCGTGCCAGCGCTCGCTTACGTCCGAAACCAAAGTTCTTATTCCGCGTTTTACTTTGTCCGCGTGCTTTATATATTTCCGTCGTCGTAATTTGTTGGAACTGCGCGAAAGCTACACGTTCCACCCGGACGTAGGAACGACCGCGGTAGGAAACGGGAGGAAATAGCGGAAGGAAAACCCACTTGCGCCGCGTTTACCAGCGACACTCTTCTCCTCGCTCTTCGTTTACTTCATCAAACCCAACCCCCCCAGCGAAATATCTTCCCTCGGCGTAACGCTGTCACGTTTCTCGTCCGCAAGTTTTAATCGTTTCAATATCATCGAAAAGCGCGGCTAAATTTACGCAAGGATTTCTCGTCGATTCACTTGATTACCAGAGAATTCGCTCGGTCGGCGAGTTTCGTAGGTACAGATCGATTCCCAGGTCGCAGACGTCTTCTAGTTTCTTATCTGGAAACTCGCTGCGATGGTAATCACAACGCTGAGATAACTCGAAGGTCCAAAGTCCATTTCCATTCCGATACCTCCACTGTATATCCGCGGACGGTGCGAGGTGTAGTACATTTTTAATCGCATCTTCAACGAGTGCAAAAAAAAAATCGACGAGTTTCAGGTTCGTCGCGCAGGAATGCGTCGAGGCTTACGGCGGGACCGGAATTGGTAGTTCGTGTCGGAGGCCGCGAAGAGCTTACGGAGGAACTAATTAGACGCTACTTTGAGCTTAAAACTTGGCGATCGACCGATATCGAAGGCTTCGAGTAGAGTCTCATTTGCATGGAAATAAAACCTACTCCACATCCGCGAGTCTTACTCGATTTGGGAGTTGGAGGCCACTGTAAGCTACGATCCGAACTTCGACTCGATGTGATAGCGCGCGATGATGGAACGATGAGAAAGTGTCGTGGCTCCACAGACATTGGCGCAAAGTTAGGCTGAAAGTCCTCTGAAACGTGCACACGAGTCGCTCGAGTTCCGATAGGTCGGGAAATGTTTGTGATATCGTCACACCGAGTCGCGGTATGCGAACCGCTAGTTCCCTACCGGAGGAATCCGAAGGGGGGACGAAGAAATTGGGAGCGGGTCGATCGGAGGGTAGGAGGCAAAGTGGATCGCTTGCATCTTGCGAATCGGTAATAAAACCGTTGAGAATATACGAGAAGTAGATATTGCCTGTTCGAGCCGTTGACTTATCGCCCATAATTTCCGATTAGAGGTTTCAGTAATCCACTTACGGATGGATTCCGGATCTCTCGCCGTAAAGCACGAGCTTGCCTTTCCGGCTCGCGTCTCGCCGTTAGTCATCGACGCGCGGATGCATCGTCGCTGAGCTCGTCCCTCCGAGCCGAGACGCCGTGGAGTTGGACTTTTCCACAATTTCCAATCTCCATCCTGCATTCTTCATCGTGGCTCCCACAGATTTTTTCTCAGATCGCGCCGCACCGCGAGACCGTGACAACCTCACGAGCGTCTTCCCGTTCTCCACTCGCCATCGCCTAACGCTCTTCCGCGACTTTCATTCCCCTATTTCGATCGCGAGGCACGTTTGAAGAAGCGAAAGCGTACTTTCTCCGTGGTAGATCGACTCTCGCTTGACCTACAGCCGCGGATGCGCGAGCGCTGCTGACCTTGCCAAGGTCAAGCGATTGGAACCGGAGATTTTCATTCCTCGACTTTCAGCACCGTGGTTCCATGGTCGTATTACAGCTGAGCAAAGCAGCGTTTGCGAGCAGATGCTCGCCGGTTTGGTATACTCGTGCGGGAGTATGTCGAGAAAAACGTCTGGAATTACGCTAAGAGCTTCGGATGCTTCTTCGTTTGTCGACGGCGTACTGGTAGCAGATCCGGGATCGTTCGAGAATTACTTACGATCTCGGAGTACCGGGCGTCTTCGGTCGTCTTCGTTGCCGTTGTCGTCGGTTGGATAAGATTTGGTTGAGAGTTACCAAAGTTGCGGAAGCAATCCGCTTTGATTTTTATTTCCCGGTCAGGAAGTACCTAGCCGGCAGGTTCGTTTACCTTCGAGTTGCTTGCTCTTCCAACTTTCGGTTGGATATTTTTAGAAAGTTACCGTTCGCTGCTACTCAGAGTTCAAGTTTATGCTGCGAGGCGATTCGACGCCGCGCCGTCATCTAGGACGACCATCAATCAAGACCAGGACCGGATCCTCGACCGCCATGAATCTCTGCGACGCAGCGGTTCTACACCTCGCTGGATCACGTAGACGACCGTTCTCCAAATACTCGATGACCGGGAACGCATCTGCGCGAGTAACTTTCGTCGTATATTTGTTATTTCTCTTCGTTTCGCCGACGATCGGCTAACGATCCGTTCCTGGAACCATCTCCGACCCGCGATATACGTTGCTCACGTTCGGCAGCGAGACGAATTCGGCGAACAAACCGGATCGAAAGTCGCGTCGACTATTTTCGATCCGCGAAATCGGGATTTCCCGAGCTAAAACGTTGACCCAAATTCGCGATAACGAGACCTTGCGACACACCGAGTAACGTTTTCTCGAACGAGAGGGTCCTGAGAGTGCTAGTGGCGTCCTTCGTCCACCTCCACATCCAACTCCGTAGCTAAGAACTTCCCAAGTGGCCTGCAACTTCGTCATTGTTTGCCCAGTCCTGGCAACGTCACGCTCGAGGCCAGATACCTTTGCTTGGCCCACATCAAACTTACTAATTATAAGTAAATAGTAGCTTGACTAATCTATTCGCCTCCGCGCGTCGGCGCTGCGCTTTTCTACGTCCGTTTTCGACGAGCACCGCTGTTCGCTGCCTGCGCGCAAACTGGATCATTTAACGTATGCCTGATACGTGATTTTCAAGCCGATATACATCCCCGATGCAAACAGAAATACGAGCGCGGATTTTATTCGGCATTCCGACCGCTGGTCGACCGCTAATCAACAGTCGCTGTGTCAATATTTGGAATATAACGGCGCGGCCGGTTTGCTCGGCAATAACGGGAATCCGTGCATTCATATTGAAAAACGTGTTGTTGTCCCGATCAAAATTGGACCGGAGTGAAAAATTCAACGGATCCCATGTTTCGATACGCGTACTCGATACTTTTGTGTCGATGGGCTGGAAGCAGCATATACTTCAACCAACGTTGAATAAATTGTTATCGCACTCGTTGAAATAAATAAAATCACGCGTGCCAAAAAAATTGTCAACTATTCATTGAACTCTGCCATACGCGACACGACGTACATCGTTCGATTGATTCATCGTTTCGATGGAACTCTCCCAGTCCAGCTGTGGAAGAAAGTGCTTTCTCAGCAATGCTAACGTACTCTCTTCAAATCAGAAAGCTGACCTTTGCCGTTGAGTCGCTACCAGACGAGCACGGATTCACTAACAAGTGGCGCACCCTGTACGTCGAACGTTTACGCGAGGTACTATGGTAACGCAACAAATTAGCGTAAAAAGTTGGATAGTTGAGCTATGGAAATAGATACGCTAACTGTGCAGTTTATGAGCTGGGGCAACGTCGGAAACTCGATGATTTACTATTTTCTTGCGGATATCCGTGGAACGGTTATTGTTTTAGCGTGGAACCATGCGCGGTGCACCGTCATGGTCTCCGAAGAGTGTGTAGAATCGACTAGACTAGGTACATTTTGCACAGGTGAGGAGGCAAACAGTAGCTGGTAGACCGCGATACCACTACCAACAACACTAACGGTTAACCCCGAATAATCTTAGCAGGTATAGAGTAGAGCGAAACGCGCGCTCGTGTGCTCGACGTATCGGTTTTGTGGAGTTTGATGCATTAATTGGCGGAAAATGGTTTTTGAAGAGATTTGTTGTTGTGGTTTTTACGATGCCGGGGGCTGATCGAGCGGATGTTTTCTACTCAAGGTAAAGAAGTTGCGCGGGACGCGGAGCAGTTCGGGGGTGCAAAGCAGCCATCAGAGACACACCACGTACCTGGGAATAAATCTTATTAGAGTTAATTCAATTTAAAGTTTTCAAAGTTTCCAAGAGGATGGTAAAGTTTACGTTGCTGCAGTATAAGTCTGCGGTGAAATTTCATGGGGAAGTTTAATTTTTTGGCCACCTTCGGGAACTGGGTTGCGAGGAGATGAGCGACGCGCGAGATCCGAAAATCGATGGGAGTTTATCGCCGTCGTAGCGAAATGACCCGAGTGCATTTGAAATATTAACGTTTTCTTACCGCGGTGTCCCGCGTCGGTGATTTGGCGAGATCTCGCGCGGCAAGATTACCGCGTCAAACCCCTACGAGTTCCATACTCGCGTGAACTTTATAGAACATACTTTATAATGAGGTGAAAGTTTTAATACAGGGAGACCCGTAAACCATGGATACGAGGGAGGCGAGTTGATGTGATAACACGGGAAGCATCTTTCTCCCCGAAAATTGTATCCGCTGCGCGCGAACGACTATTCGTAGGGTACGGTGCACCGAGACGTAACAACGTCCCATGCAGCGCTGTGGTTACTGTGGAAAGATGGGAGTAAAAATCCGCATAAATTCCAACTCGAATGGTAGCCTTACGTTTCGACGAATCGTCCGAGTACACGGAAAAATTGGGTGAAATACGATAGAAGGCTGCGAAGGCTTCGCGGCATCGTGGTTCGCCGTCAAGCCAATGTTTCCTTCCGAATATAACGGGGTTACGCTGTAACGTATAGATATACGGCGGCACGAGACCGACGCGTGCTCCGGAATGCGTTCAGAGTCTGGAGATGTGTTTAGCGAGGTATATTCAGATGCCGGCGACTAAGAGATAACGGGAACGTGGCAACTATGGCTTCGAAAACGTTTCGATATGACCACGCGATAAATCCATCATAGTCGAGAAACGTGGTGGCGCACGCAAAATGTGGGGGGCGACGAAACTGGTCAGAATAATTTGAGGGCTACTTGATAAAATATCGCTAGTAGGATAAAAAATTGTACAAGCAAACAATAAAGCTCCGAGCAACATCACAAAAAAGTTGAGCATGTTTGTTTTCCGAGTAGGTGGACAGCAGACCTAGCTACATTTTCTAGATTTTATAACGAGCCAAAAAACAAACCACCGCTCGCAGAAGCGATGGATTTTCGTGAGCATTTTGAGCTTTGGTATCAGCTTTCAAGTTTTCCATGTCGATATTTCGCGAGATATTCATATGCAGCGAATAATCTTACACCGTGTGTAAGGAGTAAACAGTGGTCTCGGATGATCTAGTCTTTAGGAATATTCAGACTACCCTTTCGTATTGAGCGAATTTTCGCTGCTTCATTCGAATCAGGCGTGGTGATGCGAGCTTCAGTAACTCCACACGGGAAAAAGTAGAACTAGGGTGTAGGAAAAATTGTTGCTGTTCTGGAAAATCGCGAGGCTAGTACTCGCACCCGCTCGCGATGGATCTATTCGATGTTGCGTGGCATAAATTGACGGAAAGGAGTGCCACTTGCGAGAAACGTAGACGCCGAAGAGCCACGGCGGAAGAGCGAAAGCGACGGGTTGCCTACGCTCTTCGTGTTCGTAGTGAAAAATTAAATCTCTTCTCCTGTCATAGTCCGTGGACGAACGAGGCTCGTCGAAAGTTCTTACCCAAAGGATCCGTCAAGTGGAGTAGGTATACGTTGAAAGGGTCAGTTTTAGATTGGAACCGCTTTCTCGCGCCGAAATCCTCGCAATGGCGAGGTACTCGCGATAACGGTGGCTTCCTCGATATCGCGAGGCCGCCGAGAAAAGGAATCATCGTAGCGAGAACAAAATTACGAGCCAGATTACTTCTCAAGGCAATTAAACATCGCTGCGTGCGGTTGCGAAGACTTTCCGTGGCATGTCGGATTTCGAATGTTTGTCGAAGCTTCCGCAAGCTTTTTCCACGTCGTAGCAGCAATCCACTTTGGAGAACACCGTCGTGGGCCCTTTTTTCAACTCGTAGCTCATTGAAGATTCCATTAGGCGTGTAGTTTGCCGGGAAACTTGCCTCGCTACCGAATGAACCGTTAATTCAACCCAGCTTACCGCCTACGATCCACTTAATCGGATAAAAGTGTCTCATTACAAACAACTGGGTAAATTTACTCCGGGTTTCGCGGTATAATACGGGCAGGCGCGTTGGTTTAGTCACTGCTTATCGGATGACTTGAGCTCGCCGGAGGCCGACGTGCGTGAAACGCGCGTTAAATTTGCAATTCACGCTACCTTTCGCAACACGGCGACGACAAGGCGAAGAAAGCTATATATACGCCCCAAAAGTAAATGCTGCTTTTTCACTTTTATTTGCACCAATAATTCGCGATGTTCCTAATAGCAGCGTTAGAATGTTTCCGAAATCTCAAAGCGATGCGGAAAAGCAGAACCCAGGTTCGGGGTTGATTTTGGAATGTTCTGTTGGAATTCAGGGAGACCGTGCGAAATGTTCTCGATTTTGATTGAATCGATTAGATAAATATTTGGAGTATCGCTGAAAAGTGTGGCGGGCTCGAGAAGGTATTTATTGGCGCCAGGATGGAGGAGATGCCCAATTACTTTCGCCAATACTTTAGGTGGCGATCATTCAGCGGCGCGACGATATTCTTGAGATGAGGAAACTGCCGGCCAATTACCTTTTTATTCGCGAAATTCAATTACCGCGGAGTTATAATGGAAATATGGGAAGCGAATCGATGTGCTTGCACAGCTTGATTTGTTTAGACAGCCGTGCCGCGTTCTGTTCTCGATTAATTAAAGCTACCGCAAGAATGAAGGACCGTTGCGCAACGTGCACGTCAGACAGCTCGGCTTGATTAAATAGGTAACATCGAATCGTGTGAATTTACGAGAAGTACTCGATTGGAGAAAGATAAATAAGAAAATAAGAGACGTCGAGCATTAATTAAGAGTGGAGAACGCGATGAAGCATCGCCCACGCGAAAGAGAGACGAAAACCCGGCAGAGCCAGCCAGTTTGCAAAGCACTCGGTCAGATTTTGAATCTCGAACTCGGTGAAATTTATCTGCGGGCTGTTGACGAAGCGGGAACGGAGTTTCTCGCCACAGTCCGTATTCCGACGGACGAGGGGAGGGGAAATTCGAAAGAGAGCGTTTCGAAGTTGGAGTTTAGACAAAACGCTTTGACCGCGATATTTGTCCCGTTAGCCGCGTAGCATTTGAACCCGGCCGACCGCAGAGAACCGTGTACCTACATAGTTTTCCAGAGAAAAACGGAAAAACGAGAAAGAGAGAGAGAGAGAGAGAGAGAGAAGGGGGGGGGGAGAGACTGTGGAACGGAGGTATTTTCCAGTCGGTCCATTCGCCGCGGAGTCGTAGGATTAAACGATCCTGCTGCCTTCGGTACGGTCAGCCAAGCACTTTCACTTACCTTCTTCACCTGGGCTTTCCTAAACCTTTGCTATTCCTACGATCGTTGGGTGGTAAGCCCCGAGAGCGTTCGCGGGATAAGGAACCGGCCAAATTGGCTACGGGAGACCAACCACCGACTAATTTTATTTCGCGCTCATTTCGCCGAACGACGGTGTGTCGCATCGTAGCTATTTGGGGCCTGGCGAAAAACACATAACCGCGATTTACATTCCACTAATCTCGTAGGCGACACGCTACTACGTCCTTTGGAGCGAAACTCGCTGACATCGCGATGACGAGTACGTGTCAACGAATACCGTGGCTATGGAATAATTTCAGGTCATTAGCAACCCGAAGTCGATGCCCGACCACTTCAACGGGGCTGCTCTCCAATTTGGACGGGCAGTCCGCGTTTGGTTCCAAAACCATCGTATCAACAGTGCAATCGACTCGCGACTCGTTCGCATGTTTTTTTACTATCATTTCACGTCGGTTTTTTCAGGGGAAATAGCAATATTTGTACATCCTCTGGTTTACTCGGAAATTTATTCAGCTGTCGGGAAGGTTAGAGGCGATGACTGGCAGGGAGACAACTCTCGAACATTTTTCGTACGACGGGAATTTTTATCGATAAAATGTTGATTCGAAGCGATAAACTTTCATCGATGAATTTCTAATTCACGGAATGCAAGTGCATGGAGAAATGGTATCGGGTATCAGATGCGTTCGACGCGCCGAATAAGGTACGACGACCCTTCGACGGTAAAGTTACAAGTTCGAATTGCTTTTCGAACATGGAGAATGCAAGTTCCGAGTGTTTCGGCGTAACGCGAACGAGTCGATAACGATTATTGGAGTATTTTTACGCTGAAGAAATAATACGAAGAGGGTTAAGATCGGATGTATCGAGGATGTATGGAGGAAAATGTTGGAAATGCAAATTTACGGGTGGCTGAGGTTCGGAATGTGAATCCGCTTTCTTTTGTTTCGACGAATCAGAGACGGAAGAGAGTAGGTAATTGGAAAGGGAGGACGCGAGTTGAGCTCGTGTCATTCGAGGTGCTATTTATACGAGTAGATCTTTTACCCTTCGCGAAATGTCCCGCTATCGTTTCTTTTATCTCGGCTGTAGCAGTCTGCCGCGACAGTTCTCCTCGAGCGGTTTATCACCGCCAAGAGTTCTGTGGAACGGGGTAAGACCGAATTGCTCAGACCGACTCTCCGGATGTCATTTCTTACCTGTCTTACGGAACGACTCGATACTCCCTCTTCAAATCTCGTGCAGCGAAAGCTGCGAATCGCTCGTGACGAAACGACGAGAGTTACACGCGTGAGGTGTTGGTCGAGATTGGGAAAAATTTCTTCCGAATGCAGGGAGCAGCGACAGCGACGCCGGTAATAGTGATACGACTGGAGCTCGAGATCGCCGAGGGAGTTGGGAAATATGGTAGAATCGATGGCGAACATGTCCCGAAATTGGCGAGTCGACGGCACGTTTCGGCGAAGAATGTGATATTTGTTGGAAATGAAATAGATTGATGCAGCGGAAAGGTAAAAGCATTTCTAGGGAGTTCAATTCGCTCGATGGTAACTCGCATCTGTTGCTAACGGGCAGTAATTAACACCAGGTGAAAGATGGAAGGGGCGAGTGCTGGGGTAACAGAAAACGTCTCAGACAGACGGACATAGCTATTCGAGAAATTTCAGACCAGGATAATACGATTTCCGGTTTATGGTGATGACTCCGAGTTCATCCCACGCGCGAGAGAGAGAGAGAGAGAGAGACGGAGGGAGAGAGAGTGAGAATGTGACGAGTCTACAGTTATCGGGGTAAGTGGATCGTCGCATATAGCTTTTCCATCTTCGGTGACGTTACATCGTAGAACTCGGAGAAATTCGATTTCCACTCCGAGACTTAATCTCGGATCGCTGCGAAGGGTCGCGTCCCTTCGTCACGTATCGTGCGAGGTGCCGAGTACTTTGGAGATAAGCGTTCGTAGAACCTGTTGCCTCTAATTGCAATGAAAATATTTCACAGCGACGAAATGGGAATGTAGATGAAGGGGGTAGGTTCCGCTTTCGTACGAAGGATTTTACGAAGCAATACGAAAAGTCCATTTAAGGGGATGGTCCTGAAATTGAAAAATCTTGTAACTTTCCAGTTTTCAGATATTTACCAGTCATTAGTCGTCCTGTTGGAGTTTTTTCAGTCACACGCACCCCTTTTGGCAGTTATTTCTCCGTATCATGTCAGTTATGGCAATTTTTCTAATCGTCAATATAGTTGATTGATTCAATTTACGGGGCTGGAAATTGCCTTAAAAAAATGTTTTCACCTCGATTGTATTTTTCACAGGGGGAGGAAGGTTTCAAGACCATTTTGGGGTCGACAGAAACGAGAAATCCATTTTTTTTTGGTACTTATGGACGAAAATATCAGTACATTTCTCTCTTGAGGAGGAATGGAAAATGCTTGACTGACGGAAATTCGAGTCGTATCGCGAAGGGTAAAATAGGGATTCGGAGTAACTAACGAATAGTAATCGTAAGGCGTCGCGTTCGAAGGGCAATATCTCCAGAATTGCTTTTCCCTTCTATTGACCGAAGAATTTATTATATCCAATTTCTTCGCTAAGAGGTAACGCGACCACGGAGGAACAAATCGCCCCGGTACACTTCTGTGTAACTCGGAACAATGGACATTTCGTTTGACTCGACTTTTTACAAAAAAAAATATCTTCGTCTGGTTAACTACAAAGGTGCCTCAAAAGATTTTCTATAACGAGCTACCGCCGGTTGTATTTGAAAGGTAAAGGTATTATTACGATAATCTTGTTGGATATTGGCTACAGAATAAAGAAAATCGATACGCCGAGTACTCGGTGTAATTATTTTTAAACATATACCGTCCAACTCTTAAAGTTCTGTGGCACGGAAAAAGACTGGTGAATTGGAAAGTTCGTCGATATTTTTCTCCCGTTGTTGACTCGTGGAACATGCATTTTACGAGCGAGTTAGCGAAACATTTACTAGTGCCCCATCATATTTCTCTAATCATTAGCATTACTCGGCACGACAACGCGGGGAAGTTTTTTACGGGATATTTCCGACCCATCATTCGCGACCGCGACTTTTTCTCAGAGTCAATATTTTGCGAGGCAGGCGTAAGATTAGTTCGGTCTTCGGATGCAAACGAGGTAGCTGTACGTAGCTGTTTCGTCGAAATTCTTTACGGCATTTTCACTACCAGCACTCCAGTAGCGTTTACTACCGCTTCAACGTCGCGACGTAATTACGGAGGCCGGGAATATGACGTGCAATTTTTTCTTACGCTTGTTTTCCTACTTCGTACAGTGGTCGGGAACCTCGATACGAGCCTCGAGATTAATCGGAGGGTTCAGCTCTCGGCTAGCGGAGGAAAGATTTTCAGCTGTTATTCCCCGAACATTTTTCTCTCGCCGCGTTTCTTTCGATATTTTTCATCCCTCGAAACTTTGTCCATTCGCTGGTCGTTGGATCGGTCGTTCCGATTCCCAAGTTCCAACGCCACTCATATCCACGTTCATTCGCGGATCTGTCAAGCGTTGGAAGTTTTCCGAATGAACGGCGAACGTCGAAAGTCGCAAGTTCGCCGATGAAGTCTGCTCACAGTGCGATGTGCGACGAATGACCTTGAGAATCCGCAAACTTGCGTTCTACTCCTCCGTCACGCGTGGTATCGAATGCTCTGCAAGAAATTGGGAAACACGGGAGAGAATAACCACTCGAAGACGTTGGATGTATAAAAACGTGACGTTTGGCGACTGGGAGAGAGAAAAACGACGAGGTCGCAGCGATTGTTCGATCGTGCGATACCGCGCTAACGTATCATCGACTTCGTTCGCTGGGGAGGCGAAAGAACGGGGGGAAAATGAGCGTCGTTTCCGCGTGTTACCGGAACAATTATTTGCCGAGGTATTTTCAGTTTTGCGGTTTCGACCGCGCACCCCGCCGCGTGGTCCGACCGCCAGAACTGAAGTTTAAACCGCAGCACTCGTACCGTATGAACCGGAATCCAGTTCCGAATCCGAAACGGCGCCACCTGCTTCCACCGCATGACGTACGGTCCAGAAACACGTTTGCAATATTCCAGACACGCGTTTCGCTAGGATCGATGGAATCGTAAATAAACCAGTCGAAATTTTCCACACGATCGTCAAATAAATAATCTCGCCGGTCGGAGTGGTTCCGTTCGAGCGGCTTTCCAAACAGCCACTCGTTGACCGGCCACGTTTCCAGATACCACGGGCTCCGTTTTCCCGACTCCTCGGCAAATTCGATAAATTCTACCACTTTTCCCCCTCCGCCCCGTTCCACTGCCTCGGCGAAAAGGATGACGAGTCCTTTGGCTTCGTTCCCAATTATTCCAATAGCTCGCTCGGATGTACAATGCAGCGTGGATAATGCACCGTTCTGCAAACGCTTCGCGGACCTCGAATTCTTTTCATTACATTTCCACGAAACGCCGTCCGTCCTCGATAACATTCCTATCAATTATCGCCCGCGAGAATCGTTCATTTCCCCGTCACGTCGAGCTTTGTTCTCCGTGGTATTGAAAGAGATTCGACAGCAATGATAATTACGCGACTGTCTAATTATCCAGCAAATTAATCAAGAGTCACGCTCCTTTTTCCACGCCGTCAACCACGACGAAGCCCGACGTAAGGTGACTTTTTGTTCGGCGACATAAAACGAAAAGGTACGGTTTCATTATCCGTGCAGCTGATTGGAGGGTACGATTTAAAGCGACGTCGGGCGACGCGATAACAGCGACGCGATAATGTTGACAGATATACAAACATACATCGGTGGTAAAAATATTGGCCAGGCTGATCGATGTTTCGAGGCTAAGGCTCCGCGACGTAGGGCTATAATCATCGTCTCGAACCTATTTTTTGACACGGAACAACATCAAGCCAATTTTCCTTACTCTACTTTATTTCTCACCCCGCAAATATGCGTATCGCTCTAATAAACAGTGTTTCAAAAAAAAAATCAATTAACCAGAAATCGAAATTGGCAAATCGCCATGTCTAAATAATAATATTAGGAGCTCATTCTTAAACAGCGTACTTGTCAATCTCGCGAAGAGTAGATTATTTTAGAAAAAAAGCGAACTCGCGTATAAATTTGCGATCGTGTTGCGGAATTGACGGCGAGGGCTAAGTCGTCTTGTTGAGATTCACGTCAGCCTCGGGACAATAACTCGCGTCGGTAGGCTCTAAGTGATATTCTATGTAAGCTTGCGGCCAAGTTTACGCCGAAAATCGTGAATAATCGCAGCGATTATTTTCAGTAGTGTCTCATTGTTGCGAAATGTGAGGCATAGAACTGTTGGAGGACACGGACTCGTTATGACGAACGAAGATCAGAAGCACGCGCGTTGAAATCGGATCTTTATAGCATGACAGATTGTTAAACCGGAGCGTAGTTTACTCGAGAAACGTGAAACAGCTGTATGATAAAAAACGTGTGCGGTAGTCCTGTTCCATTCTCCTGAAACGGGACGGCAGAATGTATACGCTCGGGCGAGGGTCTTGAATCGCTTGGTCTCTTGTTCGCAGCAACGAGCGCGCTGCGCTCGTCTCGTTTCTCGTCTCCCTCGTACAGAATCTCGCTTATCCACATTCTACAAATCAGTTTCCAGAGAGAGCGTACTTGAAGCTGTAGCGAAATGGAGATAAGCGCCGAAGTGAATTATGCCGTTACTATAAGGAAAATCCAAAGAGCGATGCTTATCGTGCCGCTGGTGGAAGCAGAACAGCAACGAGAGAGTGTTTCGAGTACGCGAACCCTAACAGCCTATTTTCATCAGCCATGTGCATCAACCGTTTCCCGGCAAGCTTTTCAGCAGCGGCTAATCAACGATCCATTAGCTACCCTCGCGTAAACTGCGGCTTCAGTGTTTCCTACGACGTTGTAACTGTCTCCTCGATGCTTCGCGCGCGCGACTCGTTTGCGGTCGCTTTTCAATTCGATGTCGATTCGTTTTTCCATGGCGGCGGTGTTCGCATAAAATTAGCCATACAGAGATTTGTGGGATTACTGCCGCGAGAAAAATACACGAGAGGAGCACGCGCGAGACGGATTATCTGACGCCTGTATTTTTGGCATTAATGAGTACCGCCGAACCGTGAACGCTTTTTTACGGTTTTCCTACCATTTTCTACCATTTTCTACCATTTTCCGTGCACCAGCAGGGATATCGCTGCGCTGGAATGAAGCCAGGATGGCGAGTACAATATTGGACCTCGTGTTTTATTGGCCGCACATGAGAAACCGCCTTTTCCATCCGAGCGCATGCAACGTCGATTATAATTTCCGAACCGCGATATTCCCGTTGTTTTCGTCTCCATTTACCTTCGAATTTATAACGCGGAAAAAACAACCATCACAGGTATTCGATTTTATTTCCGCGCGGAATCTGCTCGTTATTTTTTCATCGGCGGAAAAGAAAAACAATACGCGTTCCCTGTCGGCGCGCTATTATTTGATTCGGCTATATTTTACGTAAATACAATGCCTCCGCGTTCGACATTTTGACGATGGAAAACAGTTTTCCGCGTCAGAGCTCTCGAGACCAATCTGTGGCCTCGTCTCTCTCTGATTCTTTTCGTTCAACGATGGTATGCAGATGGACATAACTATACCCTACGTGTGCATAATGTTCTCGTGGGATCTCGCAGCAAGACGAGTCTCTGGGAAGAACTTGCCTGTTTCCCGGCTCAACAGTCGGGAAGTGGCTGAACTAATGTTTATATTCATTTTGCCATGCATTAATGATTGCATTAAAACTCGGAAGTACGGAAACGGAGGACCGCGGAAACGAGAGCAGCTCAAGCGCCGGAATCCGAACGAGAGATAAGGGACATCCGCGTGTAAACGTTGCTTCACCGCCAACGTTTATCACCTGCTCAACCTACTTTTCACCAGAATACACGAATAATTCAACACGTTTCCTGCTCTCCCCCTCCTCTCTCTCTCTCTCTTTCTCGCACACTCCCTTTCTCTCCTTTTCAACGAGGAGGCGCTTTTTCATCCGAACGTTTGGAGAAAATGAAAAGACCAAGATCGACGAGTACGGAGGAGCCAAGTCGGTTGAACCGAGAAAGGGGGAGGAGACAGGGGCACGATTTTCTCATACATATCAGATGAATCGAGGACCCAGGTTACGTGTCGTTTGACGAGAGCGAGAAGAGTCGGAGGTATGACGGCGAGGTTTTCTTTTTATACCTTCGAATATATATGTACGTGGCTCAGGAATAGAGGTTCGATTTGCATCGGGTAAGTCGAAGCCTCGGCAACCTCAATTCGCGTCTGGAAAGTTAGCAGTTTCATGGAAAGCACGTCTCTGAGACGTAACACTCGATATCCTAGTTGGGATTCTATCCTTCCCCAGCCTAACCATGTTCAACCATTTCCTTTTTGCATCCCTTGGGTAACGTGTTTGGAAGTCTCTCGTATGCGAAACCCTCCGCGTTTACTTATCGAATCTGGATGGTGCAGGATCGCACCTCAAAGTCGAAAAGAAAGTCGGCGTCAGTTAGGGAAGAGTGGTACAGGAAAGCCACTCCGGCGAGTTTCAAAGAGTCACCGATACACGTTCGAATAGCGAGCCAGGTATGCGGGTGGGTTCCGGCGGTTCGGCGATTTCGCTTAAGCATGACTGATAAGATACTTTCGCAAAGCCAGAAAATAACCGTTGCCACCGTCATTCCGAACAAAAACATCATTGTGAGAAAAAGTGCTCATTCGCGAGTCTCCGGGGGACGGGAAACCGAAGCGATATCCGACCCGGCCCAAGCTTTGTGTAAATATCGTTAAACCTTCCGTCAGGATGCGAGACCGCGAGATAAGCCGAGAAAATCCGTGCAGCTAGACGAGACAAACCTTTAATGATACCACCCCGTAATACGCGGTACCAGTGATATTTCGACTCGTACCTAGTCCATACGTACATCGCGTGGCCGACACTGTCCCTATTCACAACAACCCAAAGATGCTCCGGACTTTTTTTACTTACCACCAAAATTGCAAAATTCCCTAACTTCTTGTTTCTTCTTCTAATATCAAGTTCCACCGACGACCCGTGGTGCAGTTCGTTCGATGAATCACCTTCCCGTTACAACTTCTTCGGTACAAACGACTTTGGCGAAGGGGAGGCCGAAATAAATCGCGAGTCGCTGAAATTAGTTAAAATACGCACTTTCGTTACGGAGCATTCCCTGTCAACTCAGCCATCCGTTTCCATCGAGGTCTGAAAAAGACCTGAAAAGGTTCCAGGTGGTTTGGGTACTTGAGGTATTCCAACGATATTTTTATGCATAAAATTTGTCTTTCTGTATCTCAGCTAGTCTAGCTGGCATGACACGACGATGAGAATCGAATCACATCTATAACCGAGCTTTTTCTTCGCCTTTTCTGCTGCCACGCTTGTGTTTACGTTCCGGTCGTGATCGCTGGTGAAAATGCGTTGTTTGCGTTCGGCTCAGCGCGGCACGATCACGAGTTAGACACGTTGCTGTAAACGAAAGGTTGAAACTCTCACCGTAATCACCAGATTTGCCAGATTTTCGTCGTAGCTGTCGGTTTTTCCACCTTTCATTTTTTGATTTTGGGCACACGGGGACAAAAGCTTTCGCGCGCCCGACCCGTATGATCGTAATCCGTGTAGCAGCCGTTGCGTTATCATGTCGCGACATAACCCACGTAAATTACAGCTACCCGGCATCCTTAATTTCTTTGTCCTCTGGAGACGCGTGTATTAGTACCACTTTACGGTACACTGTACATAATGTATGAATCCCACAGCTGTAATGTTGAGTTGTTGCGAGTTTACGATTTAACTAAAGCTCTAAAGCTCGACTGTTGTAAGACGGAGCTGCCGCAGCTAGACCCACAGCACACCCTACTGGTGGAAAAGTGTCTCGATTGAAGGCGAGGTGTGAGAGCCCACTACCGATGAGTAGGGCCACCACTAGGTCTATTCGCGAATACAAGTGGCACGGCACGTGCGTCAATGTTCGTCAAATGAGTACAATCACACCATCGGCTATGAGAGCCGCGCGAAAAGCTGCGACAGCTCAATGATCTGCTCTCCAAGAGCTGTTTCACGAAATCTGTCGAGAGAACTGGCGATAATACATCTGCGAAAAGCGAAGACAATACGTATTACTTAGTTTCATTCCAATAGGAGATGGTCAGTGTTCTACCAGTCTTTTTTCTGCGAGACGGGAGTGTCGCAAACATAAACCAAACATAGAAGCTGAATTATTCTACGAGGGTATACATTGGTGGCGTGAAAGCAGCCGAAACAAAGAGGCAAAACAGCCAGGGCAATTAATACGCTTTCGCGATTCTCTCGCATATTGCAAGACTGGATTCGGTATAACCAACGTTTCATGAAGAGTACCTACTTCAACCCCTCACCTCAGCGGATACTTCCGTGATAATTGCCGACTATTTCGAGCATCAATTTCTTCCCTTTGCGCATGAGGAACGTTAACGACTGGTCAGGTTGATTATTGCGTTGTGCCTACTACGTTATTGAAAACTAGCCTATGAAATATAATGGGTCGTTAAAAATAAACGCGATTGCCGCGGCGTTTCTTCCGCAATGTCGTACTAGTTTCCCCGGGATTTCGTTGCGCTTGTACGCGTACCCGCAGCATGCGAGCGGGCATACGTGTGCTAGTTTCGACATCGTTTGCGAATATTTGCATGTTTAGAAAATGTTTGCGAGAAAGTGAGAAAACGGAATAGAAATTGGACGAAGCTCGCGTGTTTGTTCGCGTTCACGATGCCAAAATCTGGACACCGGTAGTGATTTTTCCGAGAGTTTATTGTACGAGAAAATTGCAACGGAGCGATTTCGGTCGGGTATCTGTGCAATTAAGGTGATTAAATGTTAGCCAGACAACGCAAACGGCATTGTTAGAAACAGCGAAATCCGAGATAAGAGATAATTGTAGGAATGAATAGAGGCAGCTTGGGCCGAGAGATCGAAGACGGGGAATGGAGTGCATTTGACCGATTAGAAACATTTCGCTCGGTTGAATTTCGTCTCGTCGAAATGGGATTCCCTCTGCCAAATTAACTACGATCATATTTTTGCTGCCCGATCTGTTCGTAGCTCGTTTTTCTCGTCGTTGGCAAGGAGAGTCTAGGAAAGACGGAGTGCCAAGAGCAGTTGTTGCTGCACGTTTCAAATAATTGAAACGATGGGCGGAGGGCTCTTCTCCCCGGAATTTAACAGCCCAATGGATCCCGATGTACGAATCATGACGCGATTCGATGAACACGATTTCCCGGCAGCCTGATTAAATATTTGTGGGGAAACGTCGTCGTCAAACTCGCGACCAGATTACGACCCCGTGAACTTTATGGCCGAACGTGGCGACATCACAGCGATCATTCCGAGTCAGCTGGTCCCGCTGCTGCTAATACAGCGAAATGCCGCCAACTTTTTGTCAAATGGATTTTACGTGTTGACATTATTTTTACATCCGACCGCGCGCCGCGAATCTCCTGCCGCTTAGAACCGCGTATAGGCGATGTTCTTGACTCGACAGTTAATGGCAAAGGCGATGCTTCGAAGATCGCTTTCGCATTTCGCACGGCAAGTCGCGATGCGATCCGCCAGGCAGACGTCGTTCTCGATCTTTCGCGGTTGAAGTGTAACAACGAGGGTTTCGGCGATACAAGCCGAACGGCGCGCGAGGATGCTGGGTTTGTCTCGAGATTGAATTTCCGAAATGGAACGGGTCGCGTTGCAGCGATTCGCTCGGTCGAGAGTAACGCAACGGTGGGAAGCAGGAGATAATGGGAGCAATTTAACGGTCAGTTCTCACCTGGAAGCGGTCACCGCGCGCCGGTTCGGTTGATACAACGGCGCGGCGTCAGTCGTGTGCAAAACGGGCGCGGGTCGATAAAGCAGCGCCCTATAGATTGCGTGACCTCGGCGGCGGATTGTCACGAGGAAATTTGTTCCGGTCGTTTGTGATATTTGTAGGAGGAAATTTCATGGAAATATTCACGGCTATTCAGCAGGCTTCGAGACATTTTGCGGAGGGAAAGTGAATCGATGCTGGTCTGACCCCTGACCGAGTTTGACAGGACCCCGCAGCTGGCTTACAGCGCTCGCGGCTTTCCTGGAACAAAATTACACGGTTGGTAAAGCAGGAAAAACACGTTTTCAGTAGCGAAATATCGAGAGACGCGGTATGGTCGGACGAACCCTTTTCGTCCGTACGTCGCGCAAATTTGCAAAACAGTGGAACACGATTCGCTTCCAAAACCCCATCGCTTCACGGTCAACTGCCGGACAAACTGATAGACGTCCTATACGTGCACGAGCCCTTAAAATCGAATACCTACCACAATTGTTTGCGAGCAGTTTTATCCCTATTTCGCATATTCGCAATTCGGAGATCTCATCTACTCTCTTGAAATAAACCAGCGACAAACTGCATCAACCAGCGAAAAAATGTTCACTGCGAAACCGATCAAAATGATTGTTGCAGTTCAGGATTTACCATTAAAAATGTTCGATAGGTGGACGAATCGCGAGAGGAGTGAAAAAAAATAATATTTAGGTTTTTTCGACAGGGGCGAGAGAAGCGGGATGGAGTAGAGAAATTGCCGTTTGGGTGACCGGACCGCGATTTGCTTCGAAATTCAGTCGAGGGGTCGTAGATTATAAAATATGTGTGCATCCACGAGACAGCGAGGACCTGGCATATAGCCCTTACAACCACATCGAAACAGTCGTGAAATTTTACCGCAACTATAAAACGAAACGTCTCCCGCAAATCCTCCGTTCACATCCCCGATCCAGCTCCGCGATCGTGCTACGTCACGACGTGTGAGTACTCGAAAAACTTCGCAACCAGCGAGACCCAGTGTTTCGTTCGAGATTTTCTCCGCGTAGTATCCAAATACTACTCGCTCGGCAACGAGTAATGGGACGTAACGGATAACGGCAGCGTTTTTGCGCGACACTCGCGAGACGTTGAGTCCTTAACCCGGAAATGTAACGTTGATGATGCTGAAAAATATATCGCAGCAACTGTTTTCGAGCTCGTTGAATTCATCGGCGATGAGAATTCGCGTCCGCGCGTCCTTGGCAGACAGTACGAGTAGTGTACGGTTCGGTAGTAGTTCTGTATCCAGGCACGACGCTCGGTTGGCGAAAGAGCTTCGACTAGGGTCTATGCTCTACGTAAAGATACTCGAAAGCCGATTTAAACGGAATTCGTTTTATCCCGTGGCAGAGGAGCGCTGAAACAGTTTACTCGGGGTGCCTCGGTTCTCTTTATGCCGGAAATATACCCCTGAAAAGTACATCCATAAATGTACCAAGTCCCGCGCGAGTGCGTTGCTGAAGGTAGTTTGTGCCTGGAAGCCGCGAGGGGAGAGCGACTATACTACTCGCTAACACTGTTATTCGTACCGGTATCTACCCAACATCTCTCCAGTCTCGGGGCCGAAGCAGCGGATTCTCGCGAATACGAGCCGAAAAGAGATTCGAGTCACGTGACGAAGGATCTCTTCCGCTCGTAGATCGAGATCGACCAACGAAGTACGATGACTCGTCAAACGGAGAAGTGTCGATGCCTCGAGGAAGCAGCGGCAAGGTGCGTAACACGCGCAACGTCCGTCGTTCCTCCTCGCGTTCTTTCGCCGTAATTTCACCGTTAAGGCTCGAGGTGTATGAAATATTCATAACGGACGATCGTGGGAGAAACGTTCGCGCGGTACGTTTCCGGGGACGATGAAGCGGACTCGAAGGCTAATGGCGGATCGGCAGTCCGCGGAGGTAAACGTAGCATGTATTACAAACGGTAAACACGGGAAGGTATACGACGCAGTCATCTTGCGCCGGACCAGATATCCCCCGGAGGACAGATTCAATCGTCCGTGATTGTTCAGCGTCCCCAACCTTCCATCGTCGACAACGATCCCAGGCTCATCCGGCTTCTCGATATCCTCCGACTTCCGCGTCCGTCCTCCGCGCTCCGCGCTCGGCCGTTGGCCAAGTCCATCGGGTTTTGGATCGCGCGGCGCCGAACGATGATTGCGTCCAGACTCGGCTGGCGGGAATCAGGTCACGTTCGAATCCTGTAATGCGCGAACCATCGAGAGAGCACCGATGTTCAAAATCTGTCGGTACCACGTCCGACTTCCGCGAGTCAAGTTTCCTCCTAATAATTCCAGTAGAGTCCAATGACTGTTATCACCGGGATACTCGCGAATCGAGCAACGTACGTCGGACTTGCTCGAAAGAGAGACCAAAAACTAAACGAGCGAAAACGAAGCGGCCGACGCTGCGGAAACTATTTTCATTACCTGTATTGACGCTTCGTTGAGCGTCGAGGCTATCGCTTTTGCCGGGATTTTCATCATGGCGATTCAACGTCCAAACGATAGTCGCTCGAGGGATGGATTCGCGGAGTGGAGGAAACCGGGGAGGAAAATTCGTACGGGCGGTATAATGGAGAGAAGTTTACTGATATGGGCGACGATCAGGGTTGTATTACTTGGAGAGACTGGACGGTCCAGATGTTGTCACTGGCCGTTTTCTTGCTACGTAACTTCTTCGGCGCTCTCGTTGCCGGATAAAAATAAGCGGGCCTGTGCTTTCGCAGAGCTTTTGCCACACGCTTCTTGGCAGAAGCGAGAAATTCGGAGTGGAATGGAATCTTCGCGATAATTTCTCCATCCGCTCGATTTCTTTGCGATCGACGATGGGAAATAATCCGCGAGAGATACGAGGGAAGTTCGAGAGTTGACGCGAGATGCGGAGGGTTATCGGCGAAAAAATGACCGAACGATCTTCGAACGTGGGAAACGCGCCGATACACGTTCTTCTTGGGACGGAATCGCGGGCAGGAGCGGCCGGCGGAGTCCGGGTAGCGTGTGCCCCGTTTTACGAGTTCCATGGTTGTTGGCGAGGAGGGTTGGAAGCAGGGGAGCAGGACTGGAAGGATCCTTACTTATGCATTAGTTCATCACGAAAACGACTGGTGCTGAGGCGTTGCCACCTGCTCCACCTGTACGTTCGCGAACCACTTCTTCCGTTCTCCCAGACCCTTGAGAATTTATGACCAAGGAGATCGCAGTTGGCCGAACGAGATGAAAAAATCATTACTTTTCGTGCTTCGTGCTCGTCGCCGCCGCTATAGCGTGTACGACTGATCGTCCACCGCACCGCCTAGATCGTTGCAATGCGAGACGCTACGTCGCGACGTTCGAATAAACGTGCTTCATCAACGGAGAAGCACTCGATCACTCCGGGGAGACGATTAATTTTATGATTTTCCAATTCTCACCTCGAGGTCCGCGCTTTTCCGATGTTCGCATAAAATATGAGAACGAACACCGTTTTATTACATGCTAACGAAGTACTTCGCTCGAACTTACTCTTTGGACAGAGACTTCGTCGCAAAACGAGTTCTATTTCTTTTTACCAGGATGAATGTCACCGTCCATGCTCACGGGTAATATGAAAATTCCAATATAGCTTCGTTATTTATTCCGTTTATTAAAAACAGCCCCGGTGCTCACAAAGAAGCGTAGCATGCCGAAAAGATGAAGATTTATCCTCGAGCGCAGCCATGCGAGAGATTCCTTTCACTCTACGATTCGATATTCATTCATCCGAATGCTTTCGCTAAAATATGAATACGGTTAGGTTAGCTTCGCGAATCAATTCTCGTCCGAACAGAGAATTTATTACGGCGAGAACGGATTTCAGGTCTCGCGAGCATCTCGACATACTGCATACTACTGTGCGTTGGCATCGCTTATGCTGGTTCGCGAATCGAGCGGGCTAAGATAGAGAAACTTTGCCGTATAACGATGCGAGTTTCGAGTTCTTCCGTTATTAGGCCATATACGAATACTATTTGGATTGTTCCCTTTGAAGTTGTGGCCTCGAAGCGAAATGCCACCATCTCGTTTACCCTCGTCACTATTCTTGCGTCCCGCCCGTGTCATACCACGCTACTGATTCTCGTTTCTCCGCAGGATTTCTCGCCGCTTCCGCGTTGACGTTGGCTTCTGTCGAAACGTTAATTATCATGACGCCCAGCGTTTTGGTTTCGTTGTACTTACGCAGAGCTTACAGCCCTGATTTGCGCAATTTCGTCCGTGTCGGTCAATAATCCGCGTCGCTTGCCGAACGAATATTGTCTGCGATTTGCGAGCATCGCTGCTTGTTTTTCCATTTTCATTGGGATTTGTTTCCGATTTTGGAATCCGTAGATTTTACGAATATCGACCACTACTTAAATATTTAGCGACGCAGAGTGCACCGGCCAAGCTCCGCAGATTTGTTTCTCTATGGTAGCCAAGCCGTTCGGACTTTTGCGAAGACTGTTATTTATTTATACGTCGCCGCACGCTCGCTCGTCTGGTAGCCAGGAATTTTAAATGGAATAATTTAAGCCCGCGTATCAGGAATATTTTATGCGTTTTCAGCGAAAAATCGAGCTTTTATAACGAAACACGTCGAAAGCGAGGAACGGATTTAAAAATTCTCAAAGGTACGAGAGGTCATACGCATCAACGGCGTACATCGGGGCTTTCGCAATTTCCATCGGTAAAGAGCCGCTATTTGTGTTATCGAGTTGGAAACGGTCAACAGCTTTCATCCTCCGTTGGCAATGGAGGATACTCTGCTTCCACGTCCCTCGCATCTACAACGCGACCGATTCGTCCGTGAATCAGTCGTTTGAAATCGCGCGATTCCAACAGATCAATTAGTTTACCTACGTCGCTCCTGATCGCAGGTTTCCATCGCTGTCGGCGATCGGCTTTTCCAAATGGCTGGGGAACATTACTGCGAAGCGCTCCGGTAAGCGGTGTACGTATTATAGGCAAGGAGGTTAGTGCTAGGCTACATCGCGAGGCTTAGACAGGGTTGGGAGAAAAAAAGTCTCGTAAAGTGCCGTGTAATCGCCGGGGTCCCATAAAGATTGGAAGATCGAGCGGAGCGTACCCCGTGGACCGGTGCCAAACGTTACAGCGCTCGCAGTCCAAGATCTTTCCCTCCAGCGGAACCCGCGTATCTATAGGTTTTCGCGAAGGTCTTCTATTTACGGCAACCAACCTATTGATTCTCGTAATACCCATCTGGCCCCTAAAACACTCTCGCCGTACGTTTCGGTCTATAAATTCGACCTCGAATCCCCGCATGTATCTCGCGGACTTATCGGCGGGCGAAAAAAATACGATGCAGCGAACTGGTAACCCATATAATTGCGATCAAATTTCCGCCGTAAATTATGATATTTACTCGCACGGGAATTCGTCCGGATCTTCGCCTTCTGTCGGTAACGCGAAGAGTTTCTTGTTACAAACGACTTTCAGGCACTTGGGAGAACATGAGAAGAGGCGCATCGCGCGAGAAGGCGTTCCTCTCCTGCATGTTTCAAAGTGCTGGTATAACGAATGCAAAACTGTCGCAGCAACGAAAAGTTAACTTGGAACGAAAACTCATTGTCACGAGGCCGCGAAGCCGGTATCAAAATGTATGCAGAGGAAATACGGCAGCAAGAATGTTAACTTTTGTCCTGTCACGTGAAGTATATTCATTCGCCGGATGAGACGAACGTATACTTGTATATTATTCGAATATGTATATGTATATGCGAATAAATAGTGGATAACGCAATCTAAACCTTATCGCAAGCAGTGATTTCACGCCCATTCCGGTACCTACATAGTAACCGTTCGTGTTTCCAAGGCGAAGCAGCTCGAATACAGTTTGGCGATTATTATTTAAAACACAAACGAAGCGTGTGACGCGTATGTCCTTCGTTTGCATTCGTTATCTGGTCGGGATTGGTTCGTTCGGTGATGTTTGAATTCGGATTGTGGAAGACGAGCAGCACTTAACGAGCATGTAACTTCATACCTCGAGGGTTCGTCCTGGAAGTCAGATTTCGATCGGCTGCAAGCGGCAATTTATCGTCGCGGATCAGTGAACCGAGTCGCAGTATCGAGTTGCACGTCGAGTCGTTCTTGCATGTAGTCGAGAAAAGTTCGTGAAAATTTTCGACCGTAGTCATCGAATGGCGAACGTTCCTCCGTTTCTCTATCGACATGTCGCGCGTCAGCGCTCGATGTATTCATACCGCGTTGATTTGGCTCGTCGGTGACCGATAAATCTGGGCGAAGACGAATATTAGGGAACAATTCGGACGAACGTTCTTTGAACATCATTCCGTTTCGGTGGTCATTAATCCCTGACTCACTCTTCTAATTTCGAATATCGTTTATGCTTCTCCGCGATCGCGAATTCGTCTTTGTTGGCGAAGCTTGATTCGAGGACGCTGCTTGCTAATGGCTATCCAAAGACGACGAGGAGGCAAACTTAGTTGGCTAATCGACCGAATCAGACCCAGATTTCCGCAGCAGTGGCCGAACCTGAAACAGAAACTAGCATCTCGCGTTAGAGAAGGCCATAATGGAAGCTCGGGACATGGGCGACTTGCTCCGCGATAACTTAACCCCCAAAGAGATATCGAAGAGCTATTTAGCTAAGCGAATGAAAAACTCGTCGCGCGACTGATATTAATTGGTCGCTGTACTCCGTCGAGCTAGTTGGCGAAAACTGAATAAACAGTCACGTTCCGGTTGGAGTAGAATATTTAATTCGACAGACAGTGCGAGGACAGTTGAACATTTGTACGCATACGGGTGGAAATCCGAATATCATACGAGAAAATCTGGATAATCCATGTTTATTGATTTTTACGAAAAAAGTACAATTTATCGTGGTATTAGTGTCAGAGGGGTCGAATGGATACAGGTGAGTAGATAGAGAAATGCGATGAACTCCCGCAACAGTTTTGTCTCTTCATCGATAGCGATCAGTAGGACGGGTGAAGGATGCCGATAGCCCGAAGAATCTGTGGAGAGACAAGAAGTAATTATTTCAACAACTGGAAGATACTTGTTTCGGGTAGATTTTCAGGCCAGTTTGGTTCTCACCGACGGATCTTGTTCGTCGAGGCACTTGACGAGCTGGTAGGATAATTCGTACGGATCAGCGATCAAGTTTGCTGTAAAGAGACGATACATTGAATCGTTGTTACGAGTAGCAAGGAATTTTTCTTCGGTATCGTGACGAGAAAATATTTGTGAGCACTACTAACTTGCTGCGGCACACGCGTTGATGGGATAGCTCAGCCCATCTCCAACGATGCTGATGAGGGCCAGGGGATTGAATCGTCCATCGAGCGACAGCTGCGATGGGAGAAACGAATTTGGTCGTAAAATCGTACGGTTAGTAAACATTTAGCAAATGGTATCGACTACTCACGGTGTTCAAGCCGCTCAGATAGCACTTCAAGTACTGCTTGGTGCGATAGTCGTTGAAGAATTGAACCTTGTTGCCCTTGTAGAGTTCCCCTGTAATATTTCGACGCAAAATCTTGTTATCACCGCAAATTTCAGCTTAAGATGACGAACCGTAATCAAAATTACTATCGATCGACTCACAAGACGGCAGCTGATTTATGCTCGAGCACGTTTTTCTTATGGCATCGAAATCGTACGCGGAGCGAAGGTATTGAATTTGATGCGGAAATCGAAGCAGGGGTAAACCGTAGGTCGGATGAATTAAAGGCGCGTTGTACACCGAGTGGATGGCAGGAATACTGTACTGCAGCTGAGAGCCTGCAGCATCCTGTGCAGGAAAAACGACGGAAGAAACGTTAATCGAGTAATTGGGGAAATGTGTGCTCCGGAAATGTGATTTTCCTCATCGTTGCGAGGTGATTTTTCGGTTAAATGACTTTATTGCACCATCGATAGGATCATCGACGACCGATGAGGAAATTGGAGGTTGCAAAGCCGAAGTTATTATCGAAGCAGAATTTTATCTTACCTGAGACAATGCCACGAGGCAGGCGAGAAGTGTGACGGCGATCTTCATGTTCGGAGCGTTCGAGTAAACGATTGTGCAAACGAGGGCTGAAGAACTGATGCAGCTTGATGAATCTCAGCCGTTTTTATACCATCGTCGAAGGTTACAAAAACGCGTGAAGGTGAAGGAAACTGGGTACCGGGTGCGAAAAAAAGGAATCGGGGATACCTAAAAAGACAATGCCTACAGCGCATCTTCCAAATCTCGCCTCACTTTCATTCTCCCTTCCCTTCGGGCATTGGTCCGCTTCCTTCGAATCCCAAGGAGAATCGGAAAAAAGCAGGATCAACTTTCGATAAAAACACACATTTTTCCATCTCAGACGGACCTTTGTGTTGACTATGGATTCACGAAATGAGTCATGTCAAGGATATCGTTTTAAAAAAACTAGTATCAAGCTTACACAACGACTTTCGAACTACACCGCGAAAAATTAGCCGTCAAATTTGACACAAAAATTTGTGTTAACGACTTTTTTAGCACAAAATTAGTGTTACTTCAGCGCACTCCGTGTGTGATGAAGTGACACAGCTCTACGTTAAACTGAGAGCAGCTCCGTATTAAAAGTAACGCCAAGCAATGTTGAAGTAACATTTAAAAAGTGTGCTTTACTATCAAATAACATTTTTGTGTGTTGAAAAACGGACCTTGAGATCCGCACTAGCGATGCTGTTGAATCAGCACACTAGTATGTTAAGTATTCTACACAAAACTGTCGATGATTTACATAATGACGAACAATTTTTTACCGTGTGAATTTCGTTCTCATTTCGTTATTTGTCAAACGTTTGGGCGAAATTCGGCAGCTGCACATCGTCGTCAAATGGACGAAAGCTCGCGGTTAAACCTGGAAAAATGTATGGCAGTTCGATAGAGAAGACTGCTTCGGGGATACCATTTCATTGTCACACGTATCCTTTTGTCATCATTTCATCTGTTTCGAGTATCTAAGTTCGACGTGAGTATAAATAACGTCAGAATATTGAAAACTATGAATGCGCGAATGTATATATGCGCGAATGCTCCGCTGCGAATACGAGACTTTGTGCATCTGGTTTGTCACTCGAGATTACCTACAGTGAAATATGATTCTGTGAAAATGAAACTTTGTCACGAAAGCTGGAGGTGTTATCTGCAATGGATGTATCATGGAACGAGACGTATTCCTTTTTCCGAGCAACATTTTTTGATTTGTTGACTAGGCTGAGCTTAATGTCGGGTATGAATACAAGTTTGTAGCAATCAACAGGTTTCACTGCCCACTTTCGGTAACGATTTATCGAAAACTGGTTGATACATAATTGTTTTGGTAAGAACCGAATACATGAGACCCAAGAATCGCAAGGTCAAAAACATGTTTGAGAAACTCGTAACGCCTCGAGCCGCACGTAACTCATTGAAAGACAATTTATCCTGCTACCATCAGCCGCGCGTGGTTTTGCCGACAATTAAAACTTGATTCTCTCTTTGTTGAAAATTTTCCAAATTGAGGTATATTCGTGGCTGCTTCTCGAGCGATCGTACCGCGACGCGTTCGCATTCACAGTCCACACGGTCCTTCAGCTGAACTTCTTTATTCAATTTACGACTCGTTCTTCATCCCTCTTCGAATATGCGAAGTATCTATTGTTGAAAATACTCGACGACCATCAGAGTTTCTGACAATTTTCGAGTGACGCACCCCAACTTTCGCAACTCTCTGCACAAAATTCAACAAAATATTCTTCAAACGTACACAGTCAACAGCGTCCGCCTTCCATTGGGAAATCTGATCGTGAGTAAGAAGTAGCATCGAGGAAGCGAGATTTCTCTAATTGTACGTGAGAGCTTAGTAGAGGCTAAAATGTTACGCTCGTCGTTTGTAGACCTCATGAAATTATATCACGAGTTAGTCGATGGAAAAAGACTGTTATCATTGATCCTAGATGAATTTGTGTTCGTCCGCAGCTGGATTTCGACGAGTATCTCTAAACTCGTCAAACACCCCAATATTTCGAATTGTTACTCTGAATCCGAAGTTCTCCACCGATCGGTGAATTTTTCCGGACGTTAGCCTGCTTGCGAAGAACTCCTGAAACTTTTCCCTCGACTTGCGACAGCGAACTTATCTGAGAATACGAGGACCAAGGGAAAGATTAAGGCTATGGTACTCGTTTTGGATAGAACTCGTTAGTAGGTATTGGAACGTCGTATCAGTTTGAGCATGACCGGGAAAAGACGAGGATCAAAATCACGCGAAAATTTCTATTGTTTCATGTTTATTGACTCAAAAATTTGAGGTACAATGCGGTTCGACGTGGCGTGCTCGCTGCAATCGTTGTGCGGATATTTATCGCTGCGATGAACTTCGCCGACAATTTTTTTCATCCTCCAGTATCGAAGATCTAGTAGGCGTAGTAAGAAGGCGGAATGAGTCCCAAGGCCGGGAGAATCTGCGTACGAAGAGGAATACAGTTAAAAATGGGCAAAATCGTCGTTTGTTGAGACGACAACGAGCAATACGATTACGAACCTGCGGATCTTGCTCTCCGAAGCAGTTGACGAGACGATAGGCAAGATCGAACGGATCGGTGATCAGTTGATCTGTGTGCAAAGCATTTTTTGTCGTTAATTTTTGAAAACAAGAGGAGAACTTACGACTCGTAAAGTAGGGTGGAAAAGTGATGACTAACTGAGTGCGGCGCAAGTGTTAATTTGATGGCTGTATCTTTCTCCAAGTAAATTGATGAGAGCAGATGGACTGAACCTCCCCTCCGGCGTCATCTACGAGTTGTTGCAGAGAATATTATTGGATCAAGCGCAGTTCGAAGGTGTGCTATTTTACAACTATATTACTCACGACGTTCAGTTGGCCAAGATAGCATCGCAGATATTGCTTCGTACGACTATCTTCGAAAAAGTCGTGAATATTTCCTCTGTAGATTTGCCCTGAGAAACAATGAAACGTGATAATTTCAAGCTCCATAAATCCGTAACTATCCATCAACGATACACTTACAAGAAGGAAAACGAAGCAAGTGCGTGCAAGTAGCTGGAATCGCGGCGAAATCGTAGATGGGACTGCGGAGTAAGACCAGAGGTTCCGAACCCTCGGTGTACTGTGACAAGGCAAATTTCCAGTTATTGCATCGATTGGTCACCGAAATGTGTATACAATTTTCGTGCGACCCTGAAGTGTTTTTATAACGAGTTTATATCTCGATCGGGTTTTGCCATTTACCTGCGCTAGCGCAACGAGACAGCTGAGGAGTACCACGGCGACTTTCATCTTTGATTCTTTCGGGTCAACGAAGACGGAAACGAGAGTAGCAGAACTGATGGAGTTCGGAAGCTTGCCGTGCTTTTTATACCAACGTCGAAGGCTACATGGGAACAGCGAGCATCGATGTGGGGCTCGAAAATAAATAAATTGGACTAAAAAGATAACGACCGCGACTTCTCGTATCGCGTCGTAGTTCGAAGCTCCCTTGACCCCGGTCTGCTCGCTTTGTATTCGAAAGTAAAATGGAAAAAAACACGATTAAGTTCGGAAAAAGTAATATAAATTTCGGTCGATGTTTCGAAAGCACTACCTGGCGACTCGACTTGGGTTCCAAAAGTGGTGGGAGCAATGATAAACGGCGCTGCGTCCTCCTCGGAGTCGGATACCGACGTAATCGAAAGATTCACGGTTCCTTCAGTGCCGAATTTAAGAATACAAATGGACCCTGCAGCATCGTCGCCGTAATTGCGTTACTGTCAAAGTTACTCGCGTGAGACCTTCGTAACCGGTAAAAAAATCCGTACCGCGTACGAAATACGCGTAGCCATTTCGACCCTTTGTGTCCGAGCAGGTCGTTTCACGTGTGATCTGTAACTCAGCTTTTAGTGACAGAAATTGTTAAATTGTTATTCGTTGAAAACTGCCCAAAATTCGCGACAAAGATGGAGGTAAGTCCTCTCCGGGCTAGGAATCCCGAGGAGAACTCAAAGGAAAGCCGAAATAATTATGACCAGAAATAGTCGAATAATCACACGACGTAGAATCACATCGGATCGCTAATACGCAAAGGAAAATGTTTTTCCAATGTCCGATTGGTCGCTGTTCGAAGAAGCTTTAACAGTATTCTCCCACGTGGTTGAACGTTTTTTTAGTCCACGTTCCGCGTTTTTCTCACGCAACCGTCACAAGACTGGATGTCGCATTCGGAAATAATGGAATTTCCAACAAAAAAAAAGACACTCGTGTGGAGACGAGTATCCGAAAAATGTAGTAAAACACGATCAACTTCAACATCATCTTGCTATCCGGAGTTTCGTTTTATGGGACCGGATCGCGTTGTCCCAACGGGGATCGCTGATATCCAAAAGATAGACTCCCTCTTGTCTAAAGTTCTATTTTCATCGGAACTTTCCGAATAAAGGTAGCACTTCCTCCGCGCGTTTCCAATACGTAAGGATAGGTACTTGGAGGGGTAATCGGCTTGAGACCTAAGAGCATTTTGGCCAATGACAGTCCATTAGCTATTACGCGCCTCAAAGCATACACCGTACACGCGACATTTCCTGCATTTCGGAGAAAGGTACCCAAGCGCCGCGGAATAAAGGCTTAACGTGAAGTAATACGGCTGACATTCCGTCGCGAAAACAGTGTGGCGTATTCAATAACATGGTCGTAATCGTCGCATCACTTTCCCGCTTTATCTTATTACGCGAAAGCATTTCGCGAGCCGGGATTGCGTGAGGATCGATGTTTACTCGTAACGAAATATCGACTTGCGTTGATCAAGGTCATTCCTATTCTTGTCATTACTAACTATTCCTACAAGAATTCAATATATATAGCTAAGATAGGATGACATTTGTCGAGTTAGCCAGTAAAAAATTAAAAACGGAATGTTTCGGAGGAGACAGGTTATTGATTTAGAAATTTTATATTTTTCATTGACTGGACGAGAATGGTTTATTCTTTTATTTTTTTTTGATTCAGTCAATCTACCCAAACCACTTACGAAGTAAATTGGATTTCCATCGATAACGTACAGGTGAGCGGTCGATGATCACATTAACGTGTATCCGTTAGACTCGAAAAAGATATATAAAGCTGTGACAAAGGTTAATGGAAATTCCTCGTCGCGGCGAATTTAAAAATGTTAACTCTCACGAGTATGGATGGTTATTTTTGGAACATCCTCGTTCCATTGATTCTGTTCGAATGAGGAAAACATCCGGAGTTCTTTTTACGACATTTCATCACGTCGAGAATATCGCAATGGAGCGAGACGCCAGATGGAATCTCTCGCGGAACAGATGAATCATTCGCGTAATTCCCAACGACTTCTTCTTCATTTTTCAGCGATTATACCTCGACGCTTCTCAGGGTCGCCGTTACCAGATCGTCTCGCAGCAGAGACCGCCGCCAAACCGGGTAGCCGTCCTGTTTACCACCTACCATTCCGAGGGCCGAGGGTGAACGCCGCTGCAATCGGCTCCGTCATCCCAAACGTTCTCTCCAGGGGAGAGCTCGTGAATTTCGGAACCATTCCTGGCTACGTCGTTTTTCTCTCCACTTCTTTTCTTCTCCGACTCTGGCCCTCGTCCTAAAACCTACTCGATCTCCATTCAGCAAACGCAGCGCGCAGATACCGACCGATTCATCTCGGCGCCTCGAGCAGATATTGAAAAATCCCTCTCAAGCCAAATGGTCAGTCGCTGCTCGTTCGCGAGCCTCGAGAAACGAGGGCTGCGCGATGGAAAGAAAAAAAGGCAGAGACCATCCAAGATCGTGAAAACGACTTGACAAAAAAAAAAAAAAAAAAAACAAGTATTCGCGAATCTTCAGGATGGCTGATTAGGGACCAAGGGGTAGGTTCTGCTGCATTGTTCAAGGGAAAAGCATGCCTCGTCTAACGTACGCCAACGGTTCGCAACGAATCGAGTTAGGTATTAAGAAATTTTCCCGCGTTTAGTCTAACGCGGAAACAGGTCCACAGTGATTCGACGACGACGACTGAATTCGTCTCGACGCGTTCGTCATCGCGAGATCACGGTTTTCCGGATCAATCAAGAACGACGGTAGTCGCGAAGCGTTAAAACAAACCATTCCCCCCGGAAAGTTTCCCTCGACTCTGGCGTTCCGTAAACTCGAAAGTATACTAGAATTAATTCGTAAGTTTCGCCTCTGATATAAAATTAATATTTATTCGAGCTTCCAATCTGGAGCAAAGTTCTGGAGCCGCTCGTCGAGCATGGAGCACGGTTCGTTGAAGCGGCTGAAAAACTCGGATGTAGGTACGCGTAACGCGGGGACGAATTTTCCTCGCATAAAGACGACACCGCGGAGCTCGAGAGGACGAGAGGAAACGTTTGCTCGATTTCCGCGACGACTGGTCGTCTCGAAACTTCCGCCGCGCGTGTTCCATACGGGAAGTTGACGTTTCGTCGAGTAGGCAGATGCACGCGAGACGCCCGTGGTAGAAAAAACGAAACCCGGAATCGTGCCAGTTTTGAGAGTCAACGTCGCGGTATTAAGAAAAAAAAAAAAAAAAAATACAGCCAACATCGTAAATTCCGGCGAGCAGCGAGATTGGGCAGCGCATAAAAAGTGGCGGCAATCCGAAGGAAGTCTCGAGTGAGAAACAATCGACGTAGGGGAAAGAAAAGTCCCCTACCCGCGGCTTGCAAAATTTTATTACGCTCGGATACGTGACGAGTGAAAAACTGTGGCGCTGGGGAACGTTTTCGCACGGTTTTCCCCGCGCGGGATGGACGCAAACGTTTATTCGAATGGTCGTTAAAGAATAGTTAAACTTTTACTGCCTTGACGAAGAGACGAGGCAAAAAACTTTGGGGGAATGTTCGATTGTTTCGTATTTAAACGAGCTCAGCGCCACTAGCGCGATACATTTGTCGATTCGCTCCAAAATCCAAAGGCGGGCGACGAATTTCGAAAATTCGCTGTGCGAAAAAAGTCGGCGCGAGCAAAGTAAAAGAAAACTAGCCGGTTTGAGCTAAAAAGCTCATCGCTATTTGCACGATCGCCTGTTTTTAAAAAAAAGTTCTCTGCGAGTTTAATCAAAATCAGTTCAGCGGTTTGGCTGTAACCGTGCTTACAAGAAATGGAGGGGTCACACGCGTCAGTCTTGACGACTATGCAGCTGCCAAAACGTGCTGCCCACACGATTTCGGAGGTTTTATTCGGTCCGGCGTTTTTTTGCGATTGCGAATGTCTAAGGCAGTCCGTTTTCGTCGATAGTGCCTGAAAACAGGGAGCCAGTATGGAAAACGAGAACGTCGCTGCGTGGGGCGTCTGATCGTGAATGATGGGTGTGCCTCGGCGCGAGGTAGCACAAAGCATTCGAAACTATCGTTGCGTAACGTGCGACTATTTGAAAAACACGACGGCTCGCCTCGACTCCGTTTATCGCCAGTATTTAACCATATTCGAATGGGAAGAGATATTCAGTGCGCGATCGAGCTTCGAAAAAATCACGTCGCGTAGTGCAAAGTTTTCGGCTCGCGAGAGTCGAGCGGGATCGGTGAGGAGAAGAGAAGAGGAATAAGGGGCGATGTCGTCTCGCGAAAGGGTTGCCAGAGAGCCGAGGACGTGGTCAGCGAGGGACACGGAATCTCTGGGTGATGGGATTTCCACTTCGGCGAGTTCCGCCGCGTTTTCGGTACCGAATTTGCCGGAGGTAAGGCCGATATACGCGGCGATATATCGAGGCACCGCTGTGGGACGGAAAGATGGCGCGTTCACCCTGGAACCGTCGAAGGTGTCCATCGTCGTCGATGGTCCGAGGTGAGTGCGAGATCCGGCGAGCTGCGTTATTTCGAGATACGAAGGGGAGAAATCTTCGCGCCGCGTCGAGACTCCGCGCGGTAACTTTGGCGGCATTGGGATACTTTTCGTCGTGAATAATTAAAGATACGATTCATAATAATATACGTTCCACGTAGCTTCCATTACGAATCATAAAACTGCGAAAAGTGCAGATGCCGGCCGTAGCCGGAGCTGTTGCATAAGTAATCCTCGCCGGGCTTGCGCATACTCGGGCTTTAACTACGACGTATACCATTTTACGAGATACTTGGAAACTTCATTCGGCTCGTTCCGTTGCTTTTTTTCCATCCTTCCTTCTGCTTTCTTCCCTTTGGAAGGGCGTCGCACGTCGGCGAAAACGAACGCGAGACGTGGATCGCAAAACTGGGTCCGCTTATTCGTACGTTCTCCATCGAAAAATGGAACCGAGGTGGGAGGAAAAATTCCACCCACCCTCCGAAAATGTTTCTCTATCGCGGAATCCGATGCTCTTTGCGGTCCGGCGAACTCCGGGGTCGTAAATATTTAATGACGGAGGTTCTCTCTGATCAATGCGCTCTCTCTCTCTCGCGCGCCCCGGCAGCGCCGCCGCCGCGTGCCGCGATCTCTCGCAACTCATCCCCGAGAAGCTAACCTGCCCCGAGGGAGCGTTACCTCGTATCGATATATATACACCTATCCGAGGTAAAATGGAGAATCTTAAATCCAGCGTCTTTCGCGGGGTCTTTGCGGGTCTTTCGGGGTCGTCCGGTGTACCGAGGAGCCACGGCTTGGCAGCTCCTTTGATGCCGAAGGAGCTTCTGCCCGGAAGTTTATTGGCATTTTGATGAAAATATCAGGAGCTTCGGGTCGAGCCCTTATTATTACCCTTTGCCCATACATTTTTCAAGAGGTCTCTTCTTCGAGGCGGTCGCTTTTCGAACCGCCGGTCTCAGGTTTTTTTTTTCTTTTTTTTTTTCTTTACTTGTCGTGTTCGTTGTTGTTCGTCTCTCAGCTTTTCATTGCCGGTAGGCACACGTTCGGAGCGAGAAGAACGCTCTCCTCGGCAGCGAGGCGAGGGCCATCCGACAAAGTGTTTTCGTCGCCGTGTCTTCGCCTCGCGGCCCCCGGGGTCACGGGGACCCCTCGCCGCGAGGAGCAGAAACGAGGAAAGTTCATGGTTCTCATGCAAATACACCGACGACGAACGTCGGCGAGAGACAAATTTTAATTCAACGTTTCACGGGATTGCTCCGTTGCGACTCGTGGAAGTTCTCTACTTTAGTTTCAAGTCGTTGCATCTAAAGGTATAAAGACCTGGAACCACTCAAAATGATAATACAAAAGTTCAAAAGCTGACGCCGTGTCGTTTGTACTCCGACGATTCCGCCACCCGTCCGCGATTATTCTCCTCCGCGTGTCGTCGCTCGCGACGTCCTCTCCGCATCGCAATCCGAAGAATTCGCGCCAATGAACGACAAACGACGTATAGTTTTTCTATACACCCGTCCAGCACGCCTCGCGGGTCGAGGGGGATATATATTTTTTCCGATCGTACATTTATTACGGGCAGGAATTGCCGGTGAATCAAGCTCGTAAAAGTGAAGCGAAACGAGGAGCGCCGAGGCAGACTTATTCGGCGGCGCGTACGAAGGGTGAATTCCTTCGGAAGAGATAAGGTGGAGGACCGATACCTCGACACGCGAGTTTCGGCCCTGTAAATCGTCGGAGGCGCGTTCTCGCAGGAGATCCCGCGACGTATCGAGGTCAGAAAATGACCAAATAACCATCGCCGTCCGTCTCGCTGATCCGGGTGCATGAGTTTCGGGAGAGGCTCGCCGCGCGGCAGCTGGGACGAAGAGGGGTTCGGGAAGACAGGAGGGTGGTATCGATGTAGACTGATGATAAAAAATCCAAGAACGAGGCACCAGGGTGTATTCCCAGGCTGCTCCTCGTGTCCTCCGGGTCGCCCGGCTCTACGACTCGTAGGTTCACCTTCGTCGGGAGAATTCACAGCGAAGGAGGAAATTTCGCGTCTCGCGACAGAAGGAGTTCTCCGCCTATCGCACGGCGTGGAAATAAATATTAGATCCGGCGGGACGTGTTCTCGAGCGAGACAGTAGAGCGAATTGTGTATTAATATTAAACTCGTAGAATGCTCTTACACCCGACATCCGTTACCGGCCAACGACTTTCCCGGCGTACCGGTCAATCTTGGAAACATATTCAAACTCGTCTCTTCGGTCGACGCGACGTGGCACATTGGTACAAAACTGCAGAATGGCAATAATTTTATGAAAATCCAACGATCTCGCATATTGATAGGTCGATTATGGGCACTTCGAACAAACGGAAAAGTGTGTATATATATGTATATACATGCCGTTTGAACAAACCTCTTCCGTACAGGATGCAATATTCCAAAAACGGTACTATCTTTCTAATTTTTATCTAGTCAACCTACATATTTTCTATTCGAAACAAATTGCAATCCTGCTGCCATTTCAAGTCACATTCATCGGTGGACATCAAATTCAGAATCGGCGACCCAATAAACTTAGAGTAGCACTTTGATTTCTTCAGGATTTCCAGCTTCTGGTGAACTCAGCAGTTTCGTACCAATGTGCGTCCGTTCGGAATTGGCAGCCCCGAGGATCGAGACGAAGCATGATGCGCGGTTCGGGCAAATAAGACGTCTGGAGTGGAAGAGAAGGAGAGAGGAGTCGGCTCGAAAATTCGGTTAAAAAATCGAGCGTACGATAATTCGGGTGTGGATGTTTTCGATCGATAAAAATTTCGAACGGGGAAGGAGACGACGGCATTTGGAATCGTACGTTTTCCCATATAAATAATTCATTATATTATTCAAACGAATCCGCGCCTCTGGCAGGCTTCGGTGCGAAGACGCGGACTTGCGGAGGTACACCGCCGCAAATCCTTCTGGCAAAGTTCGGAATTTGTACGCACAATTATGTAAATGTATCGAATCTTCTCTGTGCGCCGGTAGTACGTATATTCGGCTATATACGCAAAGCTCCCTGCATTCGTATAATCTTGACAAATGGAGAAGCTTTGAATATTACCTACGGATACGAAAATATAAGCTCGTCTTCCCCGTGTACGATACACCTCAGGTTAGCCGAGCGATTCGCATTCCAGGGAACGTAGCGAGCGGGAACCGTCGCCTCGACGGAAACAACGACGCAAGGGTTGTCATTACACCCTCGTCAACCACACACGACGGCGCGTCGCGACGCGGCGAGGAAAAGGAAACGCGTCGCTTACCTACGACGTTTCGGAGATCGCGGTTTTACACCCCGATAGATTTCCTATCCAGCACGCTGCGCATCCTTACCATTCGCTATGACCGTTTAGCAATTCGTCACTCTCCTCTCGACGCACGAGATACGATCCTCCCGCTCCTCCACAAGTTCTACGTTTTTTCTCTCCCTCTCCCTTATTTATTTACCTCTCGCCGCCCGCTCCCCGTTCACCGTTCCGAGGAAACGGTCCGTCGGGCGCGATTCTTTTTCGTGGGAAAACTTCCCGTCATTTTATTACAAAACACCCTTTCCACGGCGATATATTACAGGTGCCTCGGAAGTATATGCGCAACTACAGCTTTTTATGATAAATATACCGCGAAATATATTGCTCCCGGATTGCCGGGGCTCGAGGTGGCAGCTTTGGGTGGCGCGAGTAGCCGAGGACAGCCGAAGCTTTGGGGAGGTGGTCGTACGAACCGACGTAGGAGCGAGCGGTAAACATTTTATTTCTCTCGCGTGTTAGGTACGCGTTCCCCGCGTCTCAACGTAGCTTCGATATACCATACAGGTATAATAATAATAACAAACGTGCACGGGCGTGCCAATATCCCGACGTTCGCCGTTCGCGATCCTCTTCGATACGTTCCCTCGCGCGTGCCAGGGCGTCGCAGGCAAGGTCGTCCGGTTTGCCGAAATCCTCTGTTCCTCGGAGAGCATCGCTCGCTCCCATACCGGATTTCTTATACGGATCCGCGTATACCTATCCGCGGAGCGTCGCGCAGTCGCGGCGAAAAGTTCTCCTTAAATCACGGGTCTGCTAGTCCATTCGTTCCACGCCAGCCGTTTTCTCTACTTTATCGCCGGGTGTTTTTGATTTGCTGCGAGGTGCACCGGACTCGAATTTATCCCGCATCCGAAAATTCCTCGGCAATGCTTTCGTTATTCAGATCCGCGGGATTTATGCTACTTTATACCGAGCGATTGCTACAATGATCACGTATATTCGACGCGAATACGTGGGGATTGGTGGGTAGGTACAGGTTCGATACTTGGCAAATACACTCGGTAAGCATGGGAATCCCCGCTACGTCGCAACGTGCAAGTTCTCGGAGAAATTTATATTCTTATTTCGTCCTGCGAGGGAGAAACGGATCTGACGACGATTCACTCGGGTCGTCTGTACGACGTGTCCGTTATCGTCTCGCGCGGCACGTAGATTTCGGCCAGGGTGACCGAAAAATAAAGCCCGAGTCTCAGACCGGGTAGAATTACTGGAATATCTGTACGTGATCACGTCACCGACAAAGCCGGACGAATCGTTGTTGTTTTGAGTCTGCGGAGCGGAAATTCGCGAATATGCGATTCCCACGTTTCACCATAATTCCCAGGTCTGATTTAATCGAGTAAATTCATTTTGTTTCGATGATATTCGACCACGTTGCCGAAACACAGCGCGCCTACACGTCGAGTATTGTAATTGAAAATCGACGCGTCGCGCGTTTATTCCAAACGTATTCATAGAGAACGATAAAAATTCACAAAGCGGGGAACTCTCACCGATCGCGCCGCGGTCCACGATTGCGCCCAGACCGATGGCCAGCCGCAGCGATACGCGTGATAATTGTAGGGATAAAAATTGGCACGAACCATTGGCGTTTTTAGCGCGAATCGATTCGACCGACGTACACCAAGCGCTGCGTCGTCTCCGCGGGAAGGAAATTTTACTTTTCGGAAGCATCACCGGAAACGAGAACTAGTCGCGATACGTCGACTTCCGGAAGCTCTCGGGAACGAAGAACTGCGACGCAACGTTTCGGGTGCTTCGTATGCTCCGTTGTCCTTTTCGTTGCGGACTCGCGCGAATGCCAGGAGAGATAAGCGTTGAAAATACGGTATCCGTGGTCTTTTTTGTTGAATTATTACACGTAGCCGTGCTTGCGACGTATTAAAATCCTTTTAACCGAACATAAATAAAAGTACGCCGCGGCGAGTAATCTCTCGAGGATTACTTCGTCACGGCGCGGCGCGGCGCGGAGGTGGAGGATATTCTTCGCGTCGAACCAACTTTCCCGGGCGACGTCGTACGACGCGGCGTGTGTGCGATCTCCTCGGCTCTTACTCCTATCCGCCGTCTGTTCGGTACACCTCTGTTAAAACTCCCACGTACCACTTCGTTCACCTTGATCCGAGCGTCCGTACCTCTGCGCAGACAACGTCGACGAGAACGACCGACAACCCTCGAGAAGCCCACTTTGACGAGGAAACACGACGCCCGGCTACAGAGTTTTATAATCCGCTATTCGAACTCGCGTAAATCCGCCGAATCACCGTTTGTAAACACTTATTTATTCCCCCTTCCGCGACTGATCCGAGCAGTAAATACGCGCAGCGAGGAGTAAATACGAACGGAGCGAAATAATACGCGTATCGAGTCCACCAGCGAACGTTAAAATTCATCCTCCAACGAAATACGGGCTGCGAAGACGAGAAAACATCATCGAATACGTATCCACGACTATGTATTCCAGAAGGCATGTCGAGTCTTCTTGTGGAAATTCAATTCTACCCGTTGTATTATTTCCATGATAAAACGTCGATGAAGGAAGACGTTGTAGAAAAAGCTCGACGTGCACGGCGCGTGAAAAATGTCTGACGCGAGCTCTACTATACTACTACGACTATCCTCGCGAGCTTCAAACTCGGAGACTATGAGTTTGCCGAAAATAATGCCTCGTTCGAACATTTAGATAACGACTCGCGTTTGTACCTCTACACCGATGATTTCCCGTCACGCGTCGTCACAAAACGACGTCAGTGTAATAGCTAAGAATTTCCTTTCTTGCTATCCTGGACTCCTGGCCTTGGCTAAGAAAGTCATTCACCCGGTTCGTGACGTCGACCTTGTCGTCATCCCCTTCCACCAGCTTCGCTTATATCGTTTCAATTCCGCCAGATCCAACCTGTCGATAAATTATAACGGCGTACCAAAATACACCGAACGATACGGTCGACATGAAATACGATTGCGTGAAATATTGCATCGTGAGGATCCTGCTGTTGTGAAAAATTTCGCGGTAACTCGAAATCTCATATCTTGCGTACCTCACTCTGCGCGAGGTCGGTATATGTGAAATCTCATTTGAGTATATCATTTTTTTTGCCACACGTTGCTTGCTGCATTCGCGGTAAACCCCCCACGGCAGCTCCTGGTACCACTCTACCGTGTATTTCGTTATCGACGACGGGGAAGCCCCGACGACTTCTCGCGCCGCAGTTCCGTGAATCGTCGATAGGTAAAGCAGCGATCGACCGAACTTCCACCATCACCACTAGCATTTCTCGAAACACCCCTGATAGCCACCCCTGCTTTTCAAAAACTTGTAGCTCAGTGAATTTATGGCAAGTTTACCCCAAGTCTTGCTGCCCAGAAATTGCCTACACTATACGTTCAACATGCATAATAATTCTACCTTCGCATTTGGACTGCAAGTTATCTGAAAGTCCTGATGTACAGAAAGTTACCGTCAAGTTGTCATCAATTAGCAGTAGAACGATACAACCAATATGACGGTAAGAATTTACGGGCACATTTTTTCTAGCAGCATGTATGTTCGCGATGGCAGCACAATTGCTTCCAAATTTAAAAACCATATTGCCGTCATATGTTGACAGGAAAAAATTTCCTTCCAACTATGTTTCTCATAAGAATATGTTTACGGATTAATATAATTTTCATTAATAAAGGACCTTGAGGGCAAATTTTTAAATAAATTCTTTTACTTCCTAAGACTTTTATAAATTTCTATTCACCTCTATACAAGGTACGAGTACCTCTACTGCTGGTATTTACCTCTGACACAATTACGTGGCGTCATCTAGCATTAATAGTTTACACATTGTAGTGTCAATAACTAGGAACTCTCTTCCAGCGACATATGTTTGAGTAGTTTGCGGATTAGTTATCTGCAGAACGGTACGAATTACAAAATTCCTATAGTCTGCTTTACCAGCGAAGATTTCCTCCAGGTTAACGGCAGGTTGGCGTCAAGACTCGATCTTCAACTTGTAAAGTTAACTTGGCGTTGGGATGACAAATTGTAGCTCAATTTGACGTAAACTTGCGGTTAAAATGTATATCAGGGAAGAGGATCCACCGCTGCTTCGCCTCGCCAACAACAAGGTCGCCGAGTACCGATCGACGTTGTTCTACCAGGAGTTCGTTCCGGAAGGTCGGCCGATCCTCGCTAGATGGCAGCAGCGTGCAGCGCGGTAGCCGCGATCGATGTGCCGACGAGGTCGCAGTTTCCTGAGCAACGACAACGCCAGATGTCGAGACGATTCGCGTCGTCGTTGGTCTTCTTCGGCGTCCCCCGTTACCCGTCGAGCAACATGCGCAGACGTCTCCGCGCATTCCCATTGACCGGTTAACATCTCGAGCCAATAATAATCCGGGGACACTACCGTCGGCTCGAGCGAACGAGCGCACCACAGTCCTTCAGCCGAGTTCCACCACGAAAACTGTTCCGAATTTCAAGGGAATCCTGAATCGAGGGTGTACGAGCTCCACGCTACGCTGCAGCTATTTTTCGGTTCGTCGGGTGTGCATCGATCCCCGGTAAAAGTTCGTAAGCGATCGCAAAGGTAAGTGAATCTCCGATCAGTTCTATGAATTTACCCGTTAAGATCAGCTGCCCCGCGACATTAACGACAGCAACGATTTAACCATTTGCTACGCGACCGCAACACATGTCAGCTTCCTGCGTGAGCTTTCAAGGTCGAGTTGATCGTAATACTTCTATCGGAGTATCTCTCTCCGTCTCCGTCTCGGTGTCGGGCACAACGGAGAAGCGAGAGGCCCGATGCTCGTTGGCTAACCTCAATGTTCTCAACGTTTCTTTGAAAAATCAATACTTACCGTGAGAGGTTCAACGGGTAGAGAATCGTTGCCAGTCCTAGGCGACGATATCGAGTGAACGAGGCGACGATGTCGAAATCGATAAAATTCCACGCGCCCTTGCGGTTTTCAGTGGATAACGCACCGTTTCTCGCAAATTTCTTGCCCACCGGACAGACAAAGATCGTCGTTGTGGTGTCATATCAACGCTAATTCCCCAAACCTCTCAAAGCTCTCAACGATCATCGATGTTTTTCCCTTTCCGTCATTCTTCTCTCGCAAGTGATCTGTCAATTTTGCTTACACCACTGCGCGATGTACACGCGGTACACCCCGCTGCCCCGCTTTTTCGTCCGTGATTACCGAACGTTGGCAAGAACTTGGGAGCAGGTACACGGTCACCACGATCGCGTACATCACACCGCAATACACTCGATCGAACACTGCTTGAAAAATCAATACATCCACGAACGTGGATCACCAAGTTTGCACTCGTCATTTACACGTATTACGCGTGTTGTATTGATTCGATGCATGTACGTGTGCACCGTTCGGTGTGAGAGGCGTATTTTGTTCACCACCACACACAACACACATCGAATGCCTCCTCGTCGCTGTCATCCTCTTCACCGTTCGTGTAACTGGCGTCTGATCGTATCGGTATCACGTTTAGTTTTCACGTCGACTAAGATTCGTTGACGATGCTTCTGTCCTCGTTGGCGCTAAATTCTGCCCATCGACCGCTTGTCCTTCGCATCGGAAAAGACGCCAGTTGTACGACAAACGAGACACGTACTCACAACGTTTGCGATTTACGTGTAGCCAAGCATGGTTCTCTCGATGCCTTCAGCGTTTACTGCATGCTTATACGTACCACTATTTACGTGCATTTTACTTCGTCATGTACCGTGGACATAGACCGGTAGGAGGTACTGCCAATGGTATTTCGACGCCGAACGCGACGAATCGATCTCATGCCATCTTCCCAGTCTCGAATCACTCGGCTACCTCTAGCATAAAAGAAACCCCGTGGAAAAAGATACGGACCAAAAGCTTGAAACCCGTTTCGCCGAGCTTGGGGCCGATTCGGGTCGTACAGTCCCCGTTGAAGATTTAACCGGTCGGCGCGGCTCTGTTCTTGAAAATTAGCAGCCGCGAATTCCGGAGCAGACACGAGTATCCCGGGATCTCTTCCGACGGACTCTCTTCCGTGTTTCTCGAAAGAAATTTGCATAATCCTCGACGCGAACGTCCCCGGTTTTGCCATGGACCAGGAACGCTACGCGTCGTCGTCCCGAGCGGATTAACCGACGAACGTCTGATCGCGAGCAAACGGGTCGAATAAAACCAGCATAAAGGCCCGAGATTCGTGCGGGCGGTGGCGGTCGATGAGAGTCCCCCGTGACGTGCTGGGAGTCGTCGTGAGTCACGTCTTTCTCTCTCTCTTCCACGCGCTCTCTCTATATCTTTGCCCCGAGAAAAACCCGGGCTAGACGAAGGTACACGTTTCCGCGCGTAATACCTTCGGGATTAAAATGCTAAAATCTTAAAGTGGACGCCTCGCATCTAAGCGCTGGGTTGGTACCAGCAGCAGCAGCAGCTGGGGAAAACGCACGTTGTTCCTCGCCAGCTCGAGGAAGAGAGAACTTTGCCTTATTATTTTCGCGTATCCGGTTCGCGCGGTCTTCGCCGAGTTCACGTTCCTCCGCGTTGGGATGGTTCGACGGTTCGGGTGAACGCGGAAGGCAAAGTCGTCGTGCCAGGCATCGTTGGCAGTACCTCGAGGGTTAGAACCTCGTGATATTTGAAACTTGGTTACCATTGCCATTTTGATTTTCATTTCGTTCTGTTTCGTTTGTTTGCCTTGTTGACGTACGAATTGGCATATTGGCTTTGGGCACGCCTTCGCGTCAGTCTGCACGTGGCCCCCTCGGCAACCCTCCTCCCTCGGTGGAAGACAGCTCGCGGGCCCGTCGGCGGTCATCAGGGAGAGTCGCTACCCGATAGCCATGCCGGCAGGTACGGGCGCTTCGTACAGGTCGTTAGGTGACCTGGGCGAAGACGTCTACAAAAGCACGACGATCATCGACCAGACACAGAGCACGGGACAGAGCGTTCTCGAGAGTGTCAAGAAGGCGTTCAGTTTCGCCTCGCCGAAGGTTGAGATAAGGAAAAAGGATCCGTTGATCGAGGACCGAAGGGAGAGCGTCACCATCGTCTCCAGGTAAGTTCACCAGCGCGAAGAGGAACGAGAGCATCGATGATAACGCACGGGGGGGGGGGGGGGGATGATGATACGGGGGTAGTTTTGTCGGGATGTTCCTGCTCCTCGGTCCATCCGGCCTCCATCATCTACCGTTTCTTTTCATCGTTCGCGAAACCAAACAATGTTCGAGTATTGCACGCGCCTCGGGTCGAACGGGATTAATCGGGTATCACGACCAGATTTGGCACGGCGTGACGCCTCGATATAGATACCACGAAAGAAACCTGTGAGCCGATTTTTCCCGTGGAGCTTGGGGCGGAAATGAAAATCAGTCGGTCGAAAATCGATGACGAAGCGATAGATCAGAATTAGTATAACGGTCCTCGGCACATGCTTGGGCGTCGACTCGGAATCACGCGTCGCGGCTTATCGATCAGGCGGTAATCGGAGAGACGACAAGGTAAGAGCTGCTCGCGGAAACAAACGAGTGAGTATTCATGTAAGTAGGTACGAGTAGGTACATCGCGGATATCTTCGTCACCTTGCACCTCACGATCCCAAATGGCACGCTTTATACGTCATTTTCGTCGGATTGCTTTGCGAAAACGTCTGTCATGCGTCCGGAACCTCGCACCCCAACCAACCCCGATGCTTCTTCCTCGTCTGGCAAACGGTCAAGAATGCTCCGCTTTTCTAACTTCCGTTAACTCTCACCATCCTCGTAATTTGAACACGAGGCGAGAATTTACACGGCTAGAGAAAAAGTAAATTGAGTCGAGGATCGTTGGATTCTCCCAAATTGAATCTCGTGATTGGGATGAGCGGAAAGGAATTCTCGAAAGGGAAACAAATGACGCCTAGTTCGCTGCATCCGCTTGTTTTTCTGAATCTGACTCAATTCACTTTTTGCGGCAGTGTAAAATAGCAGTGTAGCGTTTCGTAGCTCAACGATTACGGCTTGCTAATGATTCGTTCGAGTATTACGATGACGGCGAGTAGGTAAGCCTGTAGGGCCAGTCGTGTTGTGATCATTCGCCGCCATGTTTGTTTTAGGGACAGAAACAAGATGCCGACCGCAGCTAGCGCCGAAGAATCAGCTCTTTTGGGGTAAGTTTACACGAACGTCTTTACGAAGAGAACACGAATGATATGTCATCGAATACAACACAGTAGTCGTAGCATATGCGTTGACATTTTGTACTACTCCTGTAATCCCTTGTTGTATGTCTATTTCATCGTAGATCATTCGGTAACGAGTAGTTGTAGTAACGACACATTCGATACCACATTCCCGATAAATCTTCAAAAGTCACCCACGAGTTTTCCTGGGCTGCATATCATCGCCGAGTTCTCAGCAGAGATTCATACTCGCGAAATCTTCGGCTAACAGTCTCGCCGAGTCCGGGTCTCGGAGTCAAGTTCTGACCGAGCTCTACGCGGTCGAGCAGAGCCAATGATCCGATTTGGAACTCGTATAAAGTATCATTGGTCAACGTCGATCGCGATACTCTTCGAATCGAAACCATGAACGCGATACCTTCCAACGCAGAAAACTTCGAATTAATCACCCGCCTCAGATATTTCGAACGACCTGGTAATAAATTCCTTTTCGGGCTACAAGCTTTAAGCGTTACCTTCGTCGACAAGCACGAGCTCGCATCATTCCCGAAAATCCTCCCATCATCAATCAAAAACAAGTATGTACGCGAAGATGGAAAGAGGAAGTTCCCAAGATTATGGATTATATTCTCAAATAATGTCCTCCGAATTTACGACATACGAAGCCATGAAACCCTTCGAATTGACGTTCACTCGCGATAAAACGAGATTGAGAAATTTATACGAGCATCTAGCGAAAAAAATACGCTCGAGAACATTGCCGCACTATCGTCTGTCCTGTAGGCTACGCGTTCGATACATCCAAATGAAAAATGTATCGATGCTTCACGGGCATGGTAGAAAAATCGTGCGACCATGTATCTCGAGCAAGACTCATCGGGAAGTCTACATTTGCCGGGGTTATTTTTTGCGGAACGACCTGGTCGACCCAGTTGCCACGGCTCGTTGGTCGTCGCCTCACGATCCCTCTCTTCTAGAAACGCGTATACGATGCCACAACAATTTGTCGTTAATTATCGATCGGAAATCGATAATCCATACGTTGAGAAAAGGTTAATTAGGTCGAACTTTCGATCGAGGTCGTACGCTTTTCCCACGCTGCGGGGATGATGAGAACGGGTGGGGGGGGGGGGGTCGATTTGGGAAGTACGTTGGTCCCCGCTTCGTCAAGGTCTAGCCAGTTTTCGGAGATCGTTTCTGGCGAAACTCGATCGCAGAGACCGATGCGGACTCTCGGCAGAAGTACGCTAGACACGGCAACGATACATCGTAACGATTCTCTCCATTGGCCGGCAGTTTCCTCGTCGTTCTAAAAGAACGACCGTTGGCTCGGCAACGAGAATTTAACCTGCTCACGAGGCTCCAAGTACTTAGTGATAACGATACGTGAAACTTTACACAGTTTCCGGCACGTAATTGCAACTGATTATACCGCGCGTAGGCCAGACGTCCTAGTCGACTAGATACGCTAACGCGACTTGGCCGAAGCTTGTCATCAGCTCGTCCAGCATCTTTCGGCGAAAAAACTAGACACCACGAGAAGCTATACCTTCTTCGGCCCAATAATTACCATTTTCTATTCCACATTCGGTGATATTTTCAAATCAATTATTCAACGATTATAAAATTAGTTAGCTGTGATCAGTGGTAGTTCGTCGAGCGAAGGTCATTTCACGAGCTGTGAGACGTCAGAAGTTTCGTTGAGGATTCCAAGATTGGTGAGTGGACCTTAATGCATTGGATGGTCACATCACCAATTCGTTACTCCAAAAAGCCAGTCGCCGTGAATGTGGGTCTTTTTTTTCAATTCGAATTAAATTATCGCTGCTCGTTTCACCTTCACTCGAATCATCCGCTCGTTCGGGTTCTCAATTGAACGTGGACCGACCGAGGTCGATTATCCATCCTCGTAGTTAATGCGTACGAAGGCAGATGACAATTTCCCAGCTAGATGTTCGGGTTTTTTTGGAATGGCTCACAACCATCAATCTTCAGTAGATACATACTCAGCTGACGTTGTGCTAGATTTCAAATAATTCGTACTTTTGGTACTCAATACTTGTAGAAACGAGAAAATGTTCACCTGCTGATAATACACAAATTTAGTCCTCTGACTTCAGTCCGTATCTTCACTATTGGTTGAGGTATCCCAAATTTTCAATTTAAAGACACGTAACTCCGACATGCCTTAGTGAATACTACACATACAAAAAAGTCACGAAGTTGAACTCGTGTATTTTTTTTTGGAGAAACACGTTTATTCAGACCTTTTTCCCCAAAGTACGAATTATTTGATGGTTTATATCGATCGATATGTGTGATAAACATCTCATACAAAGTGATCCATGCGCTTCGCGCAGGATTTACATTTTTTCGCCTCCACAAAGCGCGCGTAAATATATAAAACAAATCTTTGTGTCAAATGAGAACACCCATCGGCTGTTTGGATTTCAAAATGGGACGCGAAACGAATACAGTGAAAGTGGAAACAATAAATTCAGCAAGGTAGTCGAGGCAACAAAGTAATTAGTGCAAATTGACATGTAATTAGCGTATATTGCGCGATCCATCCTGGTCGATGCAATTAAACGACGTAGCTGACCGACCATGCATAGTAATCGCTTGCGTCGTCTCGTTCGAGCTTGTCGTAGAACCGTAAGATTTGTTCCCGTGGTCGCTTTTAGGAACGAGGTTTGATCTACGAACTTACCTGGGGAAACCGAACTCTCAACGATCTTCCAGGTAATTCTGGAGTTCCGCAAAAATTTGATTCTCGACTTTTATACGTCCCATCGAGCTGGCGTTTCGTGGCGTTTGGTCAAGGAAGAATGGTTCGGTTGTTTGTTCTGGACGAGGTGCAATAATCAGACGCATCGCCTGCAGCTCGTTCGTTAACCTTGTTCCAACCAGAATTATCGGTCGGTCGATAATGACAATGGGTCCGCCGCCGCCGCGCGCTGTTCTCGTTCGTTTCATTCGACGAACGAGCATTTGCTTCGGATCGCTCGCAAACGTATGTCAAAATAGCATTCCGACGCTACGCAAAACAATCACGCATTCGAATTTGTACAAAACACATCGCCGGATCTGTCGACAAACACGAATACACGTAGCGAGCATCGGTACGAGTTTCTTCTATTTTCGTTGAACCGACGAATCGACATTCCGACGTCTGTTTCCCCAAATGTTGAAGTGACTTTCGAAAACTCGTCTTGTTTGTAACTACTCTCCGAATATTTCTGGGAGAATTTGGCTTTCGACAGGAAAAGAATCCGTGGAAGGTTTAGGCTCGCAGAGCAATGGAGATGTGTCGGCGAATTCGCCAAAAAAAATAAATCCAAATGGCGTCGCGATCTTCGGTCAAGTTTTTTCTCCATAGTCCTACCTCCGATGGAAGTTCGTTGCAACCTCTCGCGGTGGTACGTCGGTACGTCTAAAAAAAAACGACGCCTGTCGAGTATCGAGTGTCCGAAGTCTGTAGGGTATCGAATGTTCGCTTCACCGCAGGTCGCGAAGATAACGATCGATTTACCGACGAGAAAACGTTTTCTCTTCGGATGCAATTCTCACCGATCGGCAAATGACGAGGAAACGAATCTGCGCTCCCATTGGCGAGTCGAATAGCTCATGCCTAAAAAAGTATCAGCGCCGTCCGGAGTTCCAAGTACTTCGTAACAAACGCATGCCGCGTCGAGGAGCACGATCGTAGTACTTCGATGCGATCACGAGATCCACGTACCAGTAAATCACGATCTCCGTCATCGCAGACATACGCATTCCCGTTCCTTGCGGTTTTCTCCCTAGCTTCCCCCATTCTTTCTCTCGCACTTCCCTCGGCGCAATTTTCCCCGCAAGCTCTGGAATTATTGATCGAAGAATTCTTTCGAACGTCGTAAATTGCGCGTTTAATTCTACGTCGCCTGAACGCTTGTTGAGTACTCGCGAAGAATAAATTACGGTTCAACGGTGGTCGCGAGTAGGTAGCATCCGATAGCCATGGCTCTGACCGGAAGGAGCCACGTGACGCGCTGGGAGATACGGAAATCCCTTCGCCCCGTGAACTGTGCTTTGAAACTCAATGAACAACGGTGGTACGGTCGTTGCTGCGTAGCTTGGTCATACGCGTGGTCGTACTCGTCACGCTCGTCACCTAACGAAAATTTGGACAAGCGTCTAGCGGATGAAAATCGGTAGGCAGTTTTTTAGTTTCTCCCATCAAGCCGATGCTCTCTTTCTCCGTGGAAGGGCGTCGACCCAGGAGCATCGGCATCCACGTCGAATCTCAGCGAACTCCATTTTTCTCTCGGATGCCGACTCAGAGAAATGGACGCGCGAATCGACTTGCTTCCGACCCTCGTCCCGCCACGAGAGCATCCTTCTTCCTTCTATATTTCCGCGAAAATCGCGAAATTTCGCCAACATTTCGTTAGTTTTCGACTTACATGTCCGCGAATAGTTTGGTGATCGAGGAACTCTGAGAGTTCGCGGAGCTCGTTAGTCGAGCACCGAACGCGTAATTATATTATATTGAAATACGACCACACTGCTGGATGGAATGAAAATCTCGTATTTGTCCCGCAAAGTAATGGATACCAGAGGTGACGCAACTGAAATGTTTTCATACAATATTACCTATCTCGTATTTTACAACTCTGAAACGTGTGATATCTCGTATCTACCGACGACGTTTTGTTCTATAGTCTCGTATCTGCGGAGCGAGGAGAATGGCCTTGCGAAGCGATCGCAGCCACGTGGTTTTGTCGAATGTGAGGTATGAAACTACCGCGAGTGGAAAGGGATCTCCGGAAAGTCTTTATTGATACGTTGAACAGGGGTGTGTGGAGCGTGCGTCATACGATTAAACGTTGGTTCCACAACCATGTATTACTTCCTACTCGCGGCGTGGCCTGGAAAAGGCGAAAAATATGCCTCTAAAATACACGTATACAAACGTCTCCGATCATTTTTGATTCGATCAACGCCGAGTTCCGTATCAACAGACCCGACCCGACGTATTCCCACGAGAGAGCGAAAGAGAACCGAGGAATTCCTTTATCTCGCAATTTTATTTCCGACGAGTTGTTGAGTCTAGTTTTTATAACTTCGCGAAGCTGTTCGTATACGAAGAAACGAACGCTGGCGGAATTTGAAATTGCTCGCGCGATATGGGTGGCCGGTATCGCGAGGCCTCCACACTTCTGGGCTCGATGTCGTAATCCGTGAAAAACGACCATTTCCAGTCGACTCGGCAATTTTTCCCTAGGTCTCGATGAAGGTTTCCCTTCGGGTCTTCCTGCCGCGCCCGCGAAATTTCCATAACTCATTTCGATTCGCAGAACAGGCCACGTTATTGGACTTGGTTGACGTGGCCGAAGATCAACGGGGCTGGTCGCGAAAAAACAACAAATCGATTAATTTCATCAGCAAAGTTTCGAACAGCTTGTTCAATTTTGTGGAACAGCTCTCCACCGTTTGCCGCGAATAGAACTTTCCTAAAGCTCCGAGGTTATGGACACGTCGATCGATCGTGGTTCACAAAGGTTGTTGTCACACGAATAACCACCTCGAGAATCTGATTCTAATTCGATAATTCGACCTTCGAGTCACTCGGAGTTTTTCCACTTTCGCTAATGAATCAGATGTCGGGAGCGACAATTTACTGGCATCGATTTGACGTGGCGTCACGCTTCACGTAGCCCCAGAAGACACGCGGTAGCCGAGTTACCAGGTACCGCGCATCGTACGGTAATTCGGTCGTTGCTAGTTTTTTCTTTTCTCAAATCAATCAAAGAATCTGTTCCGTGACGATGATTGCGGCTGCAGCGAGCCAAACGCGAGCGGACATCAAGCCTGTATAGACATTTTTGCGCGTTATCGAAGAAACTGTATTCCGGACGGTGATCTAAAGAGAAAACAACACTCGAACGGCGCCGTACACTTTTTACCCGTCAAACACGATCGCTCAATTTTAGTCATTGGAACATCGCACGGGTAAATGACCGAGACGAATTACGCTCGTATCCAATAAGAGTAATTCGCGAAGCGCGGGGAATCGTGTCCGAATCATCTGGATCTCGAGACCGCTGGGTTGGGTCAGTGGAAAGTTGGAAACTCCACGTGTCAACGGGCGTCCCGCTTATACCAACGCAAACAGGCGTCCGTTTCTGCGTGTATTTCTCGCGGGTGTTGACGACGCATCGATCGGGGAAGCTAGCCGTCGCGACGCCGCGCCGTTTTAACTCGCGGAGAGAAGTCTACCGATTCCGCGGTTGACCGTAATAACCGGAGCAAAGGGTAACAATTTGCACCGTTAAGTTGGCGCCTGTTTGACAAACGTCTTTGGTAGCGACTAAATTCGAACGGTACCAGAGCAAATCCAACGCCGAGATCGACGTACGCGGATATTTTTCAGCTCGGTTGAAGATCGCGTTCAGAACCCCGAGTCCAACGTTGGCATTTGCCGCCTAATTAGATCAGCCCCGACGCTTCGTCGAGGCTACAGCGGAAGGGGCGAGAGGATGCCCGTTCTTTTTCTTTTATTACTCATCGCAGTGAAGAGCGTCGGTCGTTGGTGACAGCTTCACGCGCGGTGGTGATAGCTCTTGTGTGTAGGGGTTGCAACATTCACGTATGTACGAGCATTGAATTGGTCCCGCCGGAGGGCAAAGATGAGCTTCGTCGATGGTGAACCCGACGCGTCGTATCTATCGATGGCGACCAGAGAAACTTGCTTCGCGATGGGTCAAAGTGATCTGCTCGGGGGTCCCAGCGCACATAGGTAAAATTGGGAGTTCCTCGGATTTGGATATACGTACTGAGCGTGTTTTAGCCAACGGAGCTACCCTTGTCCTACGACCCAACTCCGTCTAACTGGGGCGTGGCCATCACGTCTAGATCGATACGAACGCGAAAAAATACGCGGCCTGTGTGCCACGTAGCAGACGATTGTAGAAACGCCGCTGGTATTCGCAGAGATAACCGTAAGAAATAGATGGGACTCGGTGGAAAAATTGCTCGACGAACGATTTTGCGTAACAAGGTGTACCGTAGGTAACAAAGTATTCGTCGACAGCTCGACGAAGGCACGAGATAAATGAACGTTCAATCAAGGAAGTGAGACCCGTAAATACTTCGAAGGTTTCGCGGTGACTCGTTTGGTGAATTTTTCACTCAAATGGTGGAGAACGACGCAGCGGGCAAAATTACTCGTTGGAAATCCGGCTCGAACCGACCCTCGGAGAACCACTTGGAACTGGTAGCAAGTTTGGCTCGAATAATTGCGAGTGGGGTCGGTACACTCGAGTCGTGATTGTAAACGACGCGTTATTCGCCAATCAGCACCCGCGTCGATAATCGAACGAGTCTGACGGGTCGCGCTTGTTTCCAGAATTTCGAGCAGAATTTTAGCCCGTTGATAACGTTACGTTTCGTTTGTCGGCTCGTTACTTGGGTCTACGCGAATCACCGAATCACCAATTATTTCCGATCCACCCGAGGCCGCGATATACGTTTGTTCTGGAATTGTCTGTATCGCGCGAAAAAGCTCGCCGGAGGCATTCCTGTCCGGAAGATAACGAAGATCGGGGGCCTCGTTAGCGTGCGTATTTCGGTTTTGCCCGGCTGTAGTTTAGCGTTCGGTTAACCTCTGCTTTTTTGCATTGGCGAAGCTCGAAAAATGTCATCAAACTTCCGAAATCAGCTCGTTTCATCTTCGAGGTGGAAGAGCACGCGGGAAATGTATCATTCGGATGTTCCATCGCGATTTGGCACGCCTCTTACATTTGTTGTGCCGCGACTCGTTCCACGCGATACTCCGATACCCCCGAATCTCGGAACGAAATTATCCAATTTTTCAATCCAAATCCTCCAAAAAGTATCCTCTCCCACAGCAGATACAGCTTCCGGTTTCCGCAAATTACACCTCTCGCGCTTGTATGTTCTTCTGAACCGAAAGAGAAAGAGAGCTTCGGGGTGACTTACGATCGTCGATGCTGTTGTGATTTATATTCGCGTGCAAAATGTACATTTCTGCGAAATATTATTTCAGCGAGTACAAGTCTGCCAATTTAAGTCCGCCAAGTCTACTTACTTACTTACTTACTTACTTACTTACTTATTTATTTACTTACTTACTTACTTACTTACTTACCTCGCGACGCTTCTTCGACATCGAATTGAAGCTGATCGGCGATTGTATTTTTGGTCTCTTTTTGTCCGGCAGCACGATGCCTTCAGACAGTATGGATGACATCGAGCTGAAGAACATCCAGCTCCAGTTCCCGGAGCTGCGATACTTGACCCGAGACGACAAACCCGTGCGCGAGGAGCGCGTGGAGACTGACACCGGGAGTCTGTTGGTGGCGATTCACGGAAATCGGGGAAAACCAGCGATTCTCACGTACCACGATCTTGGCCTTAATTGTAAGTCCGTTATCCCGAAATTCGTCCGCGTCTTCCCGTCCGCGTATAGTTTCAGCGCCCTTGAGCGAACGAATTAGCAGCTTCCAGCTTCTCGAATCGCCAACTTCTCTCTTTCTCTCTATCCGTTACACTTGTAAACGGGTTTTGCAAACTTTCGGGATGCATACGTTCGCTAAAAGCTTTTCCGAGATCGAATCCAATTTGCCGAGCGGAAAGCGGATTGCCCGGAAATTCGGAGAGTGAAATGGACCTACCGGCGCCGATTCGTGTTTGATTGGATCCCGGCGTATTCCGACCCCGCGAAGTCGGCCGCGTCGATCTTGGCTTCCTTCCAAAACACGTCCCTCGCGACAATGTGGCATCCGACGAGTTACAAACCGCGCAACTTTTTTCACTTGCATATTACACGTGCGCCTCGTTCGCCGGCGAAGGAGCAAGCAAAAGTCGCGCAACCCCCGACGGAAAAATGCATCGCGTTCGTTTTTTTTTCCATACGACGTTGCGCACCCACCAACCAGGCGTACGATTTCCACCGGATTTCGCGTACTTGCCGTTGAAACAATAGCCGTTTCCCTGACGACGCGGCCGCTGGAACGGGAAAATAAACATCGAGTTTTTAAATTATTTCCACCGCGACAGCACTCGATGCTTTGATCTGAAAACGCGTTCCCTTTTTCTTCCGGAGAAGAGCAGTTATGTAGCCGGATAGTAGTAGAGCGTCTGTTATCAAAAAGAATGCGCACTCCAATGTGGAAATTGGATCATGATCGGGGCCCGGATAACTCGCGTCATTGATCCTTTTCGAAGCAATCTTTCCATTCGATATCGAAAAAAACGTTTGAAATTAATTCTGTGCTAGCTCAAGGCTCCATGCTACGGCGGGTGACCCAACAACGTAGATAATTCCACTCTGTATTTATATATGTATCGCCCGATTTATTTCCTGCAGATATCTCGAGCTTCCAGGCATTTTTCAACTACATCGACATGCGCGTTCTCCTCGAAAATTTTTGCGTTTACCACGTAAACGCGCCAGGCCAAGAAGAGGGTGCGCCTACTCTACCAGAAAAGTAAGTACCTTACCACGGATGATTCATTTTATTCAACTTGGTTTCCTACTTCCGATACTATTCGAGAACAGATTAGGCATGTGCGTGTAAATTGGGAATTATAAACAACGAGACGAATTTTAAGGGGATGGGGTAAATGCATCGAGAAATATGGGAACGAAAGTAATTGCAAGAGATAACGATCGGCGAAGAAATCGTTTCGTTGTGCAATCGATTTTTACGAAATATGTATGTCTTACCGCGATGGAAAAACAGTAGGTATGTCATTCGTCGAAGCGAAGTAACTGGTACGTACGTTCGATCGAATCTGGTCGTCACGGCAACGACGTGGAATACACTAGAAGTGGTATTAGTCGAATCGTAATAATTTCATACCCGAAGAATCGAGGTTCGCAGGGACATTTAGCGCATCGCGTTGCACCTATCGAACTGCATGATTTCTTCGTGGTCTGATTCCCGAAGCAGAGCCCTCCGCGTTGCAGCCGACGAAACGTAGAGTCTGGGTGTATGCTGGGAGCTGGTACACGTTTAATTAACGCCAATTAACGCGATCGTTGAAGTTCTGCTTCCGTTCGAAGAAACGCAGCGGAGTCTAAGGACACGAGGCGAAAAAAATAATCCCCTACAGAGTCGCAGCACATTACTATGCTGAAGAGACCAATAGGGACGGAAAATTGTGGGCCGGGTAGTCTGAAATTAGGGAGAACTCGAATGAGGCGACAATGTTGTAAGCTCAGCTTAATTTTTGGAGCCACACGCCTCTCGATATTAGACTTGGTCGAGCGTGTCGAACTCGATGCATAATTAGCCCTGCATTGCGGCTCGTGCACGTAACACGAGAGCCCCGCGACGAAAATCATCATCGATTCGCTCGCAAGTAGAATAAATAGACATTCGGCAGGAAACTCGACTTCTCGCGAAATTTCCAAAAATTTGCATAGTTTTGACACTTGACGAAAAAAATGGAACGTTGCTATTCTCGCAAACGAATATGGTTACTTATCAGCATTTATCTGTTATATCTGTATATGTAGTACCGTTTTCTTGGTCTAACTCGATTCCTTTCTTGCAGTTATACGTATCCGTCCATGGATGAGCTTGCCGAGCAGCTGCAATTCGTGCTCGGCCATTTTTCGCTGAAATCAGTGATCGGTTTCGGCGTTGGTGCCGGTGCGAATATATTGTCGAGATTCGCCCTCAGTCATCCGGAAAAGGTGAACGCGTTGTGCCTGATCAACTGCGTATCAACGCAGGCAGGCTGGATCGAATGGGGCTATCAAAAGTTGAACGTTCGCCATCTCAGGTCCCAGGGTATGACGCAGGGTGTTCTGGATTACTTGATGTGGCACCATTTCGGAAGGGTAATGTCTTTCCGCCATTCGGGCATAAAAATCCTCATATACCTATACATCGTTCGGCGAATAAATTCCAAAAGACGAAGGCTCTTATTTTTTCCGGGTCAAACAACAAAAAAACAGCACCGAGGAAAACATCGTTCGACGAAAGAACGGGGCGAACGCCGGACAAATTTGCAAAGCTAATTTCTACTCATATATCTCGTATATCTCGGGTCTCTACCATCCTGAACGAAGCTCCGTCGTCCCTCGCCGAGTGAAATTTCGCCAAGTCTCGTGAAGATTTCTACGGAAACGAAATTCGTAGCGGCGATCGAAAGACGCATCGCGCGATTCGCCCTAGATTCGTCGCGTTCGCGTTGATTCGGTCGGCTCGACGGGAGCGCGAGCTTTCAACGCTGTCATTATTCGTCAACGGAAAATTGGATTATGCCGTCACCAGATTAGTCCTCACGGAAGTGACATACCGTAAAGTGCGCCTCCACCCTTGTTGCGTAACACGATCCTCGTCACGCCGTAATAAAATAAGCCCACTACGTTTCTCCATGTGAAATTGGCAGACGTTTTTGCTTATTTTTTCATTCGGTACGTAACGAAGGGCTCGTTCGTTACGACTCCAATTTCGATGATTATCACAAACTGCAACAGTTAGGATTGGAAGGGAAATTCGATTCTTTACGAGTTTCATATTTTTCTCGAATTATTTCGATATACTCGTAAAATTCAGACTCGTTCGAACGTCTAATGGAACATCAATCGATTTCTGGTGTCACAGGGAACGGAGGAGCGAAATCATGATCTGGTACAAGTCTACAAGAACTATTTCGAGCGGCGTGTGAACCCAACGAATCTGGCACTCTTCATCGACAGCTACGTTCGCCGTACCGATCTGAACATCGTTCGTGAATTGGATCCGACGCGAAAGAAGGAAGGTTCGACTCTCGGCGTCCCAGTCATCAATATTACCGGTTCGCTGAGCCCGCACGTCGACGATACCGTAACGCTGAACGGTCGCCTGGATCCTACCAAGAGCTGCTGGATGAAGGTACGCGGGTCTTCGGATTCCTAACTTACCGATCGAGCGATCGAGCGATCTTTGGTCGGTAATTTCCAAACAAACGTCAATTGCCAATGAATAAATCTAGCAACGTGGAATCAACCTTCATCGTTGCATCATCAGGAACGATTCTAACTCTCCCTCTTTCGTTTCACGTATCAGATCTCCGATTGCGGTATGGTGCTCGAGGAGCAGCCGGGAAAAGTGAGCGAAGCCTTTCGTCTGTTCCTTCAGGGTGAGGGATACGGTAAGTGAGCTCGAACACGTTTCTAACCTCCGATCACCCGAGTAACAGAAATGAAAAACCAACAGAAAAAAGTACATACATATATCATAATTCTCACAAACAATCAATGATTGGCTCGTCGATGTGTGCGTATAATTTGTGCGAACAGGGCACTGCATAGTCGTCTTATCGTCGAAACGTTCGCTAATTTCGCGCGCTATTGTCACTATAAAAACGTCGATGCTCGCGCTAATTACTTTCCTGCGTTGATTTTCGCAGAGCGCTAAACATTTCGAGCAGTAAGCGGACTATGCGGTTCATCGAAGAATGACTTACCAAAATCTCGATGGAAATGAAGAAAAAAAAATATATATAGCGTTAAGTTTGCTCGAATCTCTATTAATTGGAATCTATTGGCCTATATAGCAGTACACACACGCGCGCGCGCATATATATGTATATATACACGTATAAATATACATATATATGTCCATATATAGTTGTAATGATTGCAGAGTATGCCAATGTTATTTAGCAGTATTGGTAACTTATAAATTACTACTATCATTACTATGATTGTTGTTCTTCTTAAAATGATGAATATTACTCATATTTTTACGATTATTAGCAAGATGTTCATTACGACGGCGATGCGATCTGAAAATATTTCCATTCAACGCGAAGGGATTCTGCTTAACGCTGAAAATGCCATTCTATTTTTATTGAAGGAAGTTGAGATCTTCAGGTCGCATACGAGGAGAATCATAGCGAAGGAAAAAAAACGGACATGATCCGATTCCATTGTTTGCTTGATTTTTAATCGATTACCGTTTTCCGTAGGTATCGGATCGAACGAATTAGTAAGATCGAGTAATCGAGCCCGCTTTCGTATCCGGATGAAACATTAACTATTGTGTTTGGCTTTTTTGGTCACAAATATACACTCGCACTTTTCACAGTACACGGCGCTTTGTTACTCACCACAGATTCGATCGCTCTTCTTTACAGAAATGAAATCAATTGACAATTTGAAATAACTACGTGGCGTGACGTACGAACGATAATTGTTTCGCCGATTATCGTTGGTACCTCGCGCATCTACCGAAGTCTTCGCGTACCGTCGCGCTGCTGCTGCTGCTACGCGTATGATCGCACCGAAAATACGCGCGCGCAGTTGCCTGTCATTGCTGTGCGTCGATTACGTCGTTGGACGAACATTTTCGAAACTATGTCTGCTATCGCAAAAACTCGATGTTTCCCCGACGGGGTTGGGTTTTAGGGTCTTAGGGGTCGTCTTCAGGGTCGGTCGAGTTTTTACCGTCATCCTTGCCCCGAATGTACTCTCTTATCTCTCATCGATACTAATCATCATCCGATGTGGTTTTAATTGTAATTGTAAACGTACGGTTCGCATCTCTGAATGCCGCGACGCTTCTCACGGTAATCTTACACTCTGTCGTGTCTTAAAGCGAATGCTTGAAACGTTTGGGCTGCCTTATCACTCCGAGATCCACCCCAGCTTTGGTAACCATGTAATTGCGTTGGACCAACTATCATTCCAATTTACACGTGCACCGGCACACCCATACGTACACACACGCGCACACACATACAATACATCCGAAAGCATACACGACCACCTACGCGTAGGGATAATACACAAAACACGGACACACACAAACACACACACACACACACACGCGCGCACACACGCAGAGGCAGAAATGAATAAAATAATTTCGAAAATCATACCGACTGATCTACTTTATATGAGCTCATTACCACCGTGTATGCGTATATGTACATGTATATATATACATCCGCATACATATATATATACCTATACATACGCACCTCGTACTTTTTTGGAAATCTTGTTGACCGACTTGCGCCTTTATTTCCCACGCGCCTCGGAGTCTCGAGTGGTATGTATTTTCTCTCATCTCTAAAAGTAGACAATATTTGTTCTTCGGCTTCTTAGCATCTCCCTTCAAACGAATTCAAATCTGTTTCCTTGTGCGTTCCATCTTATTTCCCCTTCATTTTTCTCCGTTCATTTTTTCTACTCACTTTTCATTTTTCACCTCTCGCACTCGTACTCTGCTACTTCTAATACTCGAAACAAGTATCAACTTTCGTCCATGTCCTCGTATCGCGGTACCGGTGTCGGGTGATGCGTTCAAGCTTGTTTTTTCGGAAGCGTTACTTTACTCGTATCCGAGCTTCGTCAAGGAGATGGGCTGTTTTTTGTTTCCCTGGTTCTTCCCCTTACTCGGTACTTTTTTCTACGTTTCATATTCATACACACGTATACCTATATTCGTACGTAGGATATATGCATTATTACAAATTATCATACCGAACGCGGCTTACGTCGACGATTCGCTTTCGTTTACGCATGAGATATCCTCGCACATGCACACAATCTTCATTTGCACCTCACGTTCGTTTGAAAAAAACTTTTTTTATTTTTATACGTTTTAGTGGTGAAATCCCCGCGGAAGCTCGTCATGTCGACATCGATCGAAGGTAATTGTAATTAGGAATTGAGGCCAGAAGGAGTCGAGTGTGTCCAGTCGATCAATTAGGCCCCGTATGAGCGTTAAGTAAGTCACCCCTAGACTCTTACCTGTTATCGGTAAATTAGTTTATAACCATATCGAGCCAAAGATCCCTTAATCAATCTAACATCTAACCAACATATCTCTCTCTCTTTCTCTTTCTCTTTCTCTCTCGATCGAACTTTGCTTGAGAAGACGCGTTCCAAGCGGATGAAAATACTTCTTGCTTTGAAACTATCGTCTATCTAATTAACGATCAATAACTTTCACGTCAATTTTTTCCTGACCCTGCGACCAACATCCGTCTCGTACATCGCTTACCTAGCATTGGTATATTTCTGGGTAACTTTATGACGTAGCGAAATGTTTTTTCTCTTTTAGCAGCCTTTACTCGTGGTAGGATCGGACTTTTGTTACTTATTTATCACTCAGCTGTACGTTCTACCGAATGCACTGCCAACCAGTAGGCATCAAAGCTCACTGTAATATACATAAATTGTTTCCATACTCACAACAATCCACCGAAACACACGTAACCGTTTATTTTGTCCTTCGTTTTCTTTTTTTGCATGTTGCTTTCTCGGTTAACTTAGTTACGTATGTGCAGTTTAGTACAGATACAGTCCTAGCCGTACCGAACCATGAATCCAATGATAACGTTCCCCGCAGTCACCAGATATCGCGAAACGTTAATCGAAACGTCGATTAAAAGTAAACGAATCGTGAAAATTTCGTAACTAATGAAATTTCACGTTAACGAGTAGACTTCGATTTACGTGACGCTTGGATATACTATAACGTTGCAGTGACATCCAGGTGATTGTATTCGTGGTGGTAGGTGCCCATAGCGTGAAAAAACTAACTTTCCTCGAAACTGTCGCAACACCTTATTGGGAAGTGATAATAGCAATTTGCGAGTTGATCCACGATCAACGTACGCGGCGGAGGAAAGCAAAAAGAATCGTTGAGCATTTCGTACTTGTCTCTGTTTTTCCAATTAATTTAGGAACAAGTTTTCATTATTTTTCAGTGGCTCCGTTGTCACCGTCGAAAATGGCCGACTATCGACTGGCGTCGCTGTATTTGGAAATCTGCAATCAGAAGACGGACTGGCTATCGGCGACGATTCACATCACCGAGAATCCCATATCAGAGGCAGTCGTCTGCTAGACATCACGGAATCCGAATCCGAATCGTGGCGTCGAGACCCGGCGACTTTATAGCGGATAGGTCGAGCTTCGGGTACCGAGTCGCGCAAGCTCTCGTCGTCCAGCGATCACAGCTGTGAAAGCAATAAAACCATCGTCAAATGCTTCGCGAAGCTGTACGGCGATTTCGACATTTTCGTGGTTGACCATTCGCTAGGAAGTCGCGTGGTCTCGCGTAGAGTTACCAAGAGCAAACGTCACTCGAATATGCATGAAAAGTACATACGAGCACGTAGGCTTCTTCGAAGGGGATTCGATAGCATAGCTACTTTTTCGATCGATTTCCATGCAAAACAAAGCTGCGGGTATTTTTCCTCGCGTACTGTCAGAAAACTCCCGTAGAAATTCTTCGGATGTAACATTTCACGCTTTTCGCCCATCGTTCGTCGACGGTCTTACCAAAAGCTAGAGAGACAGTGCGACGAACGAACTTTCGCGCTCCACGTTGGCTGTGAATTCCTTTTCGATAACCGAACTTTTTCCATGTTTTCGTCTTTTTCTTACGGCACGTTCGAAAACGGTCACCGCCACGTGTCGTGGTCGGGGGAAAATCATGCAATAGTCGCGACCCGATAACTGCAATAAATCGGCGCGATCTGAGAATATAGACAAGTGTTCTCGACGTCATATCAAAATCGTTTTTCGTAACGATGAAAAAAAAACGAGCAGGTTTACAAAGCCAGGTTCAACGAATCATGCGAATTTTATCGGAACGCGTTCCCCGCTAGAATCGTCGAAAGCGGCGAAAGAGAATAGAGAGCAGACGTTAGCCCACGTAATTTTAACCCGACGCACGTTCGTCGATAAATTAATTCAGCATGCGAAAAACGAGTTATCAGAAGTTGCTGAAGCAAACTGCTCCTTCGTTGGATTTTTAACAAATAAAAAAATACCATCACTGTTGTCTTATAGAGACTCGTAGAAGGTCAAGTTCAGCACGCACGTGCACGGCACAGCTTTTCGTGTTCGTTATACGCCGATCGAGTTCGATAAAGCTAAAGATCCTAAGAAGAGTCGTGAGTTTATCTCTCTCCATGCATCCGCACGTGTGCGCGCGCGCGCGTGCGTGTGCGTGGAAGGAATAAAAAATGGGAAAAACATGTGTCGCATCTTTCGAAGAAATGCTTAGATTAGTGGACATTTTATCATTTACGTAACGAGTCTAGATACCGAGAATCGTCAACTATCCGGTTACGTAACAAACGAGAAATCAAATTGTCTCAAACCTCAAATTTTCGTACGTACGTTAAAGTGATAAGGTAGCTAATGTTTGATAACGAAGCGACGTCGCGGCGACGACCTCGCAGCGCTGATCGACGAAACATCGAAAACAAAACGATTAATACGAACAACATCGTGAAAAATAAGAGTAATGAGTGTAATTATAATAATAATGATAACAACAAAAACAGCAACAACAACAGTAATAATAATGATACTGATACAATTAATAATGACGGTGATGATAACGAGGATAATAATAATGTTAATATTAATAGAAATATCGATAACGAGAACAGTAACGATATGTATAGTGTTAGTGTCGGTAGAGTTTCTTTGCTGCTAGCGGAAAGTATGAGATATGTCACGATATATTTGCACGTTGGATGCGTCGTATGAGAATTGAGATTATTCGTCGTCGTTCTAGTTGGGCGAAAACGAAAACGCGCAACGGAAAACGATTTTCCGTGGCAATTCGATGTGATTTGCGCAAATATTTTGTCCTTTTTTACGTAAACATGCGCGCGTCGGGTGGACGGTTCATAGTTATTTGTTTCGCATCGTTATCGTTTCCGTGTCGTTTTTTATACACGGTTCGCCAAACTCGACCTAGTCGAATTGATCGTCGTTGATCAAGAAACTACGGCGTTTCGCGAACGGAAAGGAGGAGGAGGAGGAGGAGGAGGAGAGCTGCTGCGGAACAAACGGTGGCAAATCGCCGGATTGCTAATGGTGTTATTAAGACGTGCCTGCTAAATACGTATGTCGTTTTTAAATTTTACTCGTTTCTCACCGTTTCCTCGATACGTTGATATCGTTTCGAATACGTACCTACGTCCCTGTCGCTATTTTTGCTATACGGTGTTGGTTAATCTTCGAAAGAAGACGCGACTGCCGCATACCGAATAATCCGTGCTGCGTGAATATATACATATATATATATCTATACACCTATATTTATATATATTTACGGCTATATTTATATAAAAACGACGATGAGTTGCGAATCGAATGCTGTTTGAAGGCGCGGGAAAGAGCGCGTAGAGCTTTAAATATTCAACATTTTACCGAACTTTCGTCATTTTTCACGATTATCATTGGTTTCGCTGATGTCTCTTTTACATTTGTTATCGTTGAACGAGTAGAGACGAGATTGTTTTGCACGAGTTGATCGTTGGTGAGATTGATACTGGGATGAAATGAGATTTCACTCGGTGAGAATTGCGACAAATTTTATAGGAAATGATCCGATCGCGATGAGAGATGCGATTGTCTGGCGACGGAATAGGATTCTCCATTTGTGTTAGAAACGAACAGGGATGTCGCGAAATATTATCCAACACGAAGTAACGATGCAGCTTGCACGCCGACGTCAACGCTGATTTGGAGAGAATAAAAATAGAAATGAAAAGAAAAACGTTTAAAGTATTGAAAAAAAAACGTGAAAAGTATTTATAAATATTTGTTATTTAGCGAGAATATAGTTTATGCCGATCCTTCGTGCGTCGAGTATGGGAGAGCAAAAACGGAAGACGAACGAGGAAGCAAAAAAAAAAAAAAAAGCAAACAGTAATGCGATATTCGTAGAGGCTTCGCATCTCAAAATTTCAATTGAATTCGCGGGTTCGAGATCGATAGAAATCCCCCCACCGAGTTCGCCGGAGCTGCGTCTGGACTGCTAGACTACTTGCTACCTACTATGCATACCGAAACGAGGAGGATAAATAAGTAAGATAGAGCTTGAGTAAATTGACACGTGCACACGATACATACTATATACATTTTGTTATTTATAATAAACGAATCTAGAAAATACTCGTCTCTTTATTATTCCTTCGCTCCCGGTTCACACGCGTTTACATGCAAGTTCACGGAACTTGGCTGACACGCAGCACGCAACATCTCGCGCTTCCGGTTGCATCGCAGCGAAGAAAAAGACAGGCGAGTATCGAAGAATCGAGGGCCCCTCTGCTCGTCTTTCAGATCCTCACCGCGCGATCTTTGTCCCGGAAGGAAAGAAGAAGAAAAAACGAGACTTACAGCATCGGTTAACGAAACGAACACGAACGACACGCGAGATTCGGACTTTTCGATTCACACGGAACGCGTGATTATGAAAAGGCGATCGCAGCTCGCAAATCATCTGCTACATTCCCAATTCACGCTTTCAGCGCATACACACAGATTCGTAGACGAGACCGGGGCAAAATGAGACGATTAAACCTGCCCATTAATATGAGGGGTCTCATTTTATCTCCTTTTGCCCCGGTTTTCCCTATCATTCGCAGGAACATCTTCACCTGTGCGAGGAACGTACGTAGAAATCGTGATTTATAGCGAGGCGCATAAATCGTTTCGTTTTCGCTTGATATGATATGGAGCATGCGATGGTTGATGGTTAATTTATTAGCCCCTCGCTCGCGGCGATTACACTTAATTATCATCGATAAACAACGCGCATCCGATTGCCGAGAGAGCAACGTTATTACACGGCCCAAAGTTTATCGAGCCGCGTGAAAATGTAATCTGTAATTGCGCAATATGCCAGCAAACTCCGACCTTCGAGTTGTTTAACTCTCGATCGGAGGTCGACGCACGTTCGCAGCTGGGAGTCAACGGCGTGAAATATCAATTTATTCGTTTCCGAAATTGCCGAAGAATCGAGTCGAACTGCAAAACCGATCGGTCGCCGGCTGTCATTAGAGAGTAACAGCGCTATTTTTACAGAGGGAAAGTGCATATTTGCTCGTTTCTCTACCGGGACGGATGATCTACGGGAAATAAAATCGCGCGTCGCAACGTAGGTTTCCCTCCGTCCGGCTTGTTAGGAAAATAATACGTAACTACCACGTTCGCGAAGATACCTAGGAAATCATCTCGAAACAGCGATTCGTTGGTATAAAGAGTAAGAGATCGACGGTAGGCAGACTCCTATACCGGAGAAAAGGGTGCGATTTTCGGTCAGTTTTTGGACGATAAATTCGCGAATCGTGTAATCCGACGTGCGTGTTGGTCCGTTAGTAGATCCGGTTCTCGGATACGCGAGAGTTGGCGAGGTACCGGTGTAGCTGAACGACTAACAATCGGATATCACAACCAGCGGTGGTTCGTCAACGGCGAACGAGCAACGCGTCGCGGTTCTCGTGTCCCGTTAACTTTCGAATGACGTAAGGATTATCTTTAATTACCGATAACACCGAGGCTTCGCTTGAACTCGGCGATGCTCTCGTGGTCAATCGCTGGCGAGACGCGCGGAGCATCGGAGGACCAAACCAACGGAGCTCTTCCCGTTCCTCCCGAAATCCCTGATCCGCGCGCGTCATCAACTGCTAGGAGTTCGAACGATACCTAAGCTTTCTCAGCCCCACCCCCGCGGCCAAGGGCCAAGTGGTAGACACACATTTGGTTTGCCCTCGTAAAAACTTTACAGAACGCCGGCTGCAGATCCTGGAGGCCTCTGTGGGAACTGACGAGACGCAAGCCACGGAGAATGAGAAACGAGGAAAAAAAGAAACGAAAAAAAACTTTCCGTCTCGGTCTCCGATGAAGACATCTGCATTTTTACGAACACGCCCTCCCTCTCCCGTCACGTTTTATAACGCGGTCGACTTTCGTATCGGATTCTCTATCAGTCGAACGCTCGTTTCTATAATTCATCCGTTCGGGTGTTGGAAAATTGTGAGGAGCAAAAAAAAGAAGAAATAAACCACGGGCGCAGATCTACGCGTAAGCAACGATGTTGTTACCCCCCCTCGTACCACGAAATTGCAAATTATTTTTCAGCGTTCGAGATGTTTGTTCCATTTTTTCGAATTCCTAAAAAAATGGCCATTTACCATTATTAAAACTACTTTCAAAATAGAAAAAAATAGCAATCATCATCGGCTCACCATCAACTTGGTCTTAAAATTTGCAGAACAATCGAAACTTTGAAATAAAAAATCATCAAAAAAACTGAAGAGTACATAGAGTTTGAAAAAAAAAAGATTAAAACTTGCAAACTCGAAACTCGCACATGAAAATACTTTGAATAATTTGTTTGTATTTTTTGCTAAAAAGTACGTAAGAAAACAGAAATTTTAACAGCAAAAAATTTGAGTTTGCACCTTTTTTGATGAAGTACCTAGCAAACGCGTCTTTCCAAGCGGTGATCAAAAAATGTGAGGAGTTTTTGGATGGGTACTTGAAAATATGAAAAAATGAAGGAAATCAAAAATTCAAGGTATTCAAATCGGTTTTTCCGTGGCGACACAAGTCGAGCGAACGAAGAAGGGGTAAATCGGGAAATAGGAATATCGGCGATCGGAGAAACTGTCAGTGAAGGCGAAATGTCCGAAAATGAGAATGGTGGTTTTCTTTTCGTTTTTCTTGTTGGTTGTTGCATTTTTGAATACGCGTCGCGCGCATCTTCGCACGCATGTCTTTCCGCCCCACGTCCCCTGTTCCCGCCCGTCGATCCCGTGCGAACGAGTCGGTAGATCGCCGTGCACGTGCGTCGTCGCGTCGAAGAACCAGTCTTCGCTCGGCACCAACGATTTTTGCACTAATAAAACGACTCGCGTCGACTCCCAGTCTTTGAGGAATCGGCGAGCGGTTCTCCTTCTCCGACGACGAGCACGACCGCGACGACGACGGCGATCGCGCAGCACGGGCGACATCTGGAGAACGGCGTACGCTTTGACAGAGTCCGCGCATTCTGGCTTGGCTGGCGTGGGAGTAGGGTTGTGCGACCGCTCCGTCGTAGCCTTCCTCCGCTCGTACGGACACACACACGCGCGCGGAGATTTTTGAATCTCGGATCGATTGTTTTATCGTTGTGAATCATCGTGACTCGCGAGAGGGGTGAAGAAAAGAAGAAATTTTCTAAGAAAAATCAGTGCAAGGTGTATTCATCGAAGTGGGAGAGGACCGACCGATCGATCGCCGATAAATCGCGACTATCGTAGCGACGATGAACGATAATAAAGCGCCGCGAGTGTTGGACGAGAATGATCAAGCCACGCGGATCGTTGATTGATCGTTTTCGAAGTCGCGTCGCGTTATGAAGGACTCGAATCGAAGGGTGCGTCGCCGCGAGGGATGATCGCGCGGGTGTCGTAGATGGCAGGTGAAAACTTTGACCGTATCAGCGGATTGTGATTGGATCGGTTTTAAACTGATTTCGTCACTCGTCTCATTGCCAGTCAGACACGGGACAGGTGAGCTGGCTCGAACAACTGCTCGAGTGGCAGAAGCGTCAGGGGTGCATCGAGAGTCCCGGGAGCGCGGCAACAGGTGATCTCGCTCGCTCTCTCAAACAAAAGACAAGCGACGCGAGATAGGAAAAGTTGTAAATTCTTCGAGGAACTTGTCATTGTCGACCGGCTACGCCGCAGGTAGATAAGCAGCGCGGCGAATTTTAATCTAGCAACATTTAGTTTCGACGGTGTTTCGACGAAGAGTGTGAAAGGAGTCGTTTCGCGGAGTGCGCGGGGTGCAGTTAGTGGCCATGTATCGTTATCTGTGAGCATCTTCGTCGAGAAAATGCGTTCGAAAATGGCAAAGTCCCGAGGTTTTGGAATATATCTGCTCGTGCTGTGCGCCCGACTCGTCTCTATGGAGGTGATCGAGGAAAGAGGTAAGAAAATTGCTCCCAACTTCGCGGCGTACGAGTCTTACGAATAATGTCTTATCTGAACGATTAATCGAGACGTGACGTGCGTAGCAAACCGCGACGAGGCTGGTTCTTCGAACCAAGGCAGATAAGGTTCTCGTGAAATGAAAACTAAATAAACCTCTGGAATTGTGTCCTCCTTCGAACAGGTTCGAGGGAGCAGGTATTTCATTTGATCGTCGGCATAATAGACCACCCCGTAGTGCCGTTGTACAAAATTTTCCCAGGAATTCTTTTCGGAAAAATAAGCAAAATATGCGCAGCTAGATAACACTCTAGTGGAGACTGCGCTAGCACAGAATTTCAAAACTCTCGACTCTTTTGTCAGGGACGAATGAAATCATCGGTCGATAAGAGCATAATCGCGCCATTTCTGCCGTCCCCCGTTCACTTTTCCGGTCGAAGTTTGGAGAACGAAAAAACGACTTGGATACGACATAGACGAGGTGTGCGAGCGCTTTACCTGCGAAAATATCACGGCTTCGCTTATCGCGTTTATAACTCGAAAACGGCGCTGACACGTCTTACATCCTCGCATCGAATACACACCATGGGTTAAATATATCTCGTTAAACGGTTAATTAGCACTTGGTAAGGTCCGTTCTCCGGAGCATCGCGTACGAGATTCAGGCCATCGTTGTCGCCTATCTCGAGGAACTTTCGTCGAGCCCGTCGTACGCCGAATCCAAGAATCGCGAAGAAGTGGATCGGCAGGGTACGAATTTGGCAGCAAATCGCTCGCGATCGCTCGTGTACGCGATGCTACACGTACACCCAACTTTTTTATCCATTTCTCCCTATCTTTTCTTCCGAGCGCGAACGCGGCGAGGAGCAACTTCGCGTTGTGTCGACCCTCACCTGTCGACTTGCCGAGGAGGTGATAGGCGCATACGTGGGTACGAAATCGCGGTTACCGTCGATGATTTTTCGCTGGATGCACGCGGCGAGGTGTTCGCGTTCGATGGAGGAATAAGAAGAAGAAGTAGAAGAGGAAGGCGGTAGGCGACCGAGGCACGGAGCATCGAGGAGGAGCGGCTCAGTCCGAGGCGATCAGCCAAGCGTGAAGCTGATTTCGAGTCCATAACCTCGAGGCGGATAAAAAACTACGCATTCCGTGTTTCTTCGTGCAGGTTATATAGAGTCGGGTAATTGACAGCGAGGAGCGAACTCGGTACTTCGGCATTGCCGTTGATTTTCATCGTTACAAATTCATCGCGTTGTTTTTTGTACTTTGTTAGCATTCCATTTTTCACCCGGCGATAATTATAAAAAGACGCCTCGACCGCGCTCCTCTCTATTTCTTCTGCCAGCGAGTACCCACTACCTACCTACCTTCCCACCTCCTACTACTGCTGCTACCAGAGCCTCACGATTCGCACTCGAGCATGAAGTGGAGTTTTTAAAGAATTGAAAAGGGTACAGTTACATCCGTGCCTATGAACAACGGCATAAGCTTCACCTCGAAACTATTACTATGCGAGTAGTTGCCACGTTTTTTTTTCCTCGCGAGGCACGGGAAGGGAGAACCAAAAGAAGCAACGGAGGAACAAATTTGTTTTCTCCCGAGCACTCTCGAAAACGTCGACCTCGATCCTCCGCAATAAATCAGCCGACCCGACGACGTGAAACTTCACGAATCTTTGCTGCACCAGGCGTGTAAATATCGTATTCGAAACCGTACGACGGTGATGGATTCAGGCAGCTGTAAGAATCAAAACCGCAACATCTTCTCGCGCGCAGACTGCAACTTGCACACCGAGTCTGCAGGGATCGAGTGACGCGGGATCGAAAACGAACATACATACGTACGTAATTCACATTTGGACGTAGCAAGCAGTCCGCGGTAAGCGGGTCCTGCGCGCTCGAAAGTCAAGTAAGTCTGCCTCGCCTCACTTCGCGGCAGGGATATCCTCGAGGAGTTCTACAGATTTCTTCTCTGAATAGGATGGTTGTACGGTTCTTACGGTTTCTTACGGTTCTCCGTCGAACGAATGAATCGGGCAGCAGGCCGCTGCCGCTGCCGCCACCCCCGTCAAACCCCGTCCCGGCAGGGCGCCGCTTTTCCCAAAAGGCCAAAAGACGAAGGACCTGGCTTGTGTCCCGACTCGATAGTCCAGCGTTGCCACGTTTCGGTATGCCAGGAGACACGTACCATTATTATTCCCAGAGACGTTATCCACGCCAACGCGAAATAACGACGTACGCCACACAGTGTCCAGCAATGACCAAAGACAAAAAAAAGGCTGGTCGTTTTCGAGTCTATCGCGAACAACGCGAACGCTCGATTCGCAGTGGAACGCGTATGCAACAGCGTGGACCCGACATACCTTCGTTCTCTTTGTCCATCGCCCATTCTTCCCCAGCCGTAAAGTGGAGAGGAGAGGAGAGACTTCGACGAATGCTTTTTACACCAACGAACATCGGAGGCCAGGCATCTCGTTGAAATGCGCAAACGACGACACTCGACCAGTGTCGTCGGGCAGAAACGGCGAGATAGCATTTCACGACGCTTAGATTCGGCGGGTGTATCATTTCATTAGCCTATTAAGCAATTAGGCGCGCCTAGGCTCGTGTCTACCAGCTGCGAATGCACCCCTGTCGCGATCCAGCTGTAACACTTTCGCGCTCGGATACACGCGGTAGACGGACCAAGCCATGGAATTCTCGGCCCCAAGTTGGTAAAGTACGAAAAGAGAGTAGAGAGTTCTCTCGCTCGAGTATGCCAACGCAAAAGCAATGCCGCTGCATCCTCTCGTCTGGCGAATCGACGACGAATCATCGTTCGCTCCAGGCCGGGTCAACCCCAATTGATCCAACGATGATCGCACGCTGACGCACGCTCCGCGCGTCATCTTCCCTCTACGCGTACGGTGCTGAGAATTCGCCAAGGATCTTTGGACCGTGCTCCGATTCGTGGCCCACCGATACCGCGCGCCTCGCGCCGCTGCTTCTTCTTCTTCGTTGCGTCATCCGCGAAGAAGCGTTCGAAGAGGAAGGGGGGGACCAACGAAACGGATCGGAGGGCCGATCACCGTACGCGAATCGTTACTTACTACGGTCATCAGCGTCGTTCTCGTCGCTGTTCCCCGTCGGGGGGCCGATCGTCACGTTTGTCTTTTCCTATGCCCTCACGTTCCTCCGGGCCACGCCGTCGCTGAACCCGGTCGATGGTATGCCGCATCGTGCCCGTTTTTCTGCAATTATTCACGCTCGAGACGTTTCAAGACCTTCGCAGCTTCCTTCGCTGTTTCGAGGAGCAAGCTGCGTAGTCCATTTCTCTCTCTCTCTCGACGAATCTCGACGTAGCCGAGTCGAGTATCAGCGACCACGTCGAAGCTCCGTGTTCCGCGACGCGGAGCACGATTCTAGGCGACGCTCCGACTTCAACCTCTCTGACATCGCGTAACTCGATTAGACCGCCGTACCTTCAGCTTTGCACAGGCGTCATCTTCGCTTTTCCACGAACTGATTTTCCAAACGCAACGGTATAATCGTCGATTCTCGCGCTCGCCGCCTCATCTCACCTCTGCACTCCGCGCGTCGTCGCGCCGACGGGGAATCGTGTGAAACGTTTCCGGGTGAAGGAGGAGGCGCGCGGTCCTCGCGGAGTCCGTGCTCGCGGCCGGACGGAGGATCGGGAAGAGGATGAGAATCGATCGAGGGAGCCTTCTTCTTCTCTCCGAACGACCGGAAGAACCACGCGAGTTCGTTCCTTTGACAAGGTTCAAAGCCCTTTCTCGCGCGTCGCGGCCACTCGGACGACGCTCAGACGCTTTTCATCAACGGACGTACATACGTCAAAGGAGGCAAGGATTCGAGCGCGTACGAACAGCGTTCGACCATTGAAACTCTACGAGCGATCAAGGCTAATCTTTCGCTGACATTCAACGACATGTCTCGCGTGCTCCGTGCGCTTCGGTCGAAGGTCAATAGCCAGAGCAGATAGCCAGAGATTTTCAATCCAACGAAACTAGGACCATCCAATCTCGACCGAGCGACGGATTACGCACGAGACGTGTCCGGTTCGGCGATTTGTTTCGCTCGATTTACGCCCGCCACCCGCACGTCGGCAAGGCTCTCGGGAAGTTGCGGCGAGCATCTCCGTTATGACGTAACTAAGGCGATAGGTACGCTGCTCTTACTCCGCCACCGCGTTACAGTGCGACCCAAGTGTGGTGGCCAGCGGCAGTAACAACAGCCGCAGCAGCAGCAGCAGCACTTGGTGAACTCGGGTGTGAAGTGAGCGTAAATGCGAGACGGTAAAGTTTAATTGAGGTTGATGAGGGGGCTCCTCGTATTGGCTCGGAGAATTCCATGCCGTTGGACCAAAGCGTGCCTCGCTCTTCGAGCAAGATCTCGGTCGTCGGGATGCGTCGTAAATTAAAGATAAACAATGCCGACGAGCCGCGTGCAACGCCATCGATGCCCGTGAAAAGAGAGTCGCGCGTCTCTTTTGACACAGCGGGGGGAGGGAGGGGTAATTTTGGGAATATGGCAATTTTGCGAGGCGAGCTCGCGATGAACAGCTGGGTGCACCTCGCGGTAGGAGGAGGAGGAGGAGGAGGAGGATGGTCCTCGATTGGAACGGAGTAGCGGGAAAAAAGGCAGAACACGAGCGAGGGCCACGCGACGCGGAGTCGTCGAGCGAGCGAACGACGCCGGCGAAGCTCGACAGTCAACGGCACTTATTATCGCCGAGGTGTCTCGTGTAGAACATTCCACGGAGCCGTTTGTAAAGGCAGGCTCGGGCATTTATTATTATCAGACGTTTTGTACGAGTCTCGTACGAGACGCGAGGGTCTTTCAATGGCGCGACTCCGATGGGCTTTGAGCTTCGAATTAACCCGTTCGAAGGAACGAAGTAGGACACGGTGACGCCTTTTAGGATCTACCGTTTGGAAGCGGTGTCCGATTCTTGCTCGCGTGTTGGGAAGCGTTTCCGCTGCTTCGGTGGATGGGATCCAGGAAGATGCGAGAGGCGGGCGCGGAGGATCCACGAGGTTCTCGCACGGGAACGCCACGCGGAAACGACGAAGGGATACGGAGGAGAGACGGGAATTAATTTGGCTTTCGTGCAATGCGGTTGCACGGTGCAGGCAGTTGGCCGCGGCTCTTGGCGAGGCTGTCGGCCGGTTGCTTGCTTGCTCGTCGTGGCGGAAGAGAGGGACAGATGGTCAGGGATCGAGGAAGAGAGAGAGAGAGAGAGAGAGATCAAGGTGGAACGAGAAGCGGGGCAAGAGAGAGAGAGAGAGAGAGAGGGAGAGGAACGGGGACGCGGAAAGAGAAGAGTGGACGGCGGCCTCGTAACGTGCAATCTTCGTTCATTCAAGATGAGCTGGGAAACTGCACGGTTATTAGTTCTGAATGGGAGGATCGAAGGAGCCCGAGCTTCGCGAAAGAGCGGCGAACGTTTACCGCGGCGTCGATCGAGAATCACGCGACGATCGAACGGGGAGAGAGATGAAGAGAGAGATGAAGAGAGAATAACGAAGCTTCGCCGCTCCCGTCGACCTCCGGCTACTTGCTGATACGAGATGACGGACATCGGGGAAACGAGGAGGTAGATAGAGGCGATGGTTGTCGGTGCAGCGGCGGGAACCGGCAGGACGCGAGGACGCTTTCTTGACCAAAAACGGCAACTCGTCGGTCGGAAAACAACCCAGATACGTCCCTCGGGGCCTCGCGGATCCCAAAGAGGGACGGCAGAACCGTGGGGTGAACGTACCACGGGTACCGGACCGGACGAACAAGTGAACTCGGTCGTTCGTTGGCGAGCCTTTCGTTCAGCGGAAATGACCGATCCTTCCTTCGGGACAGCTCGGCGATTACTTCGCGAAACGTTCTCCTCGGGTTGAACTCTTTCGTCTACGCGTACGTCGCCCCACGTCCGACGACACGTAGACGCGTTGTCGTAGGTCGAGGAAATTCCTTCGCGTGGTCTCTCTCTCCGTCTCCTGTCTCTCTCTCTCTCTCTCTCTCTCTCTGTGGAGGGCTTCGCGAACGGAATCTCACGGCCGTGTCCCGAGCATTCCCCGGCGACGCGAGGGTTTTCTTCGATCATTACGATTCGTCAGGGTCATCGGTCGGTGGTCAAGCACAGAGACGAGGCCGAAACCCTCTGGCATCTCGTCCCCCCTGTACTAGACCAGCAGTTTCGGCATGCCGATGCGACGCATGGTGCCAGCCCAAAGGCAACCGCCTACAAACAGTCGGGGTGCAGGTTACACGGGGGAGGAGGCCGCCGAGTGCCTGTTTCGAACGATCCGTCTCCGCGATCTCGCCTTCTCTTCCTCCTGACGTAAGAATGGACCGCAACGTTTCCCCTCCGCCTCCGGATCGTCCCACCGCCGCGGGAGCAGGTAACCCCGAAGCTCCGCGTCTTTCATCTCCACAGAACCAACCCAGGTCCGCCGCATACTCTCCGCGATCATCGTACAATGAGCTTCATATTTTCTATAGTCCGGATCCATGCTGATGCACTACGCGCGCACATGGCTCGATACCTCGATGCCTCGACTCTTCGTTCCGCGATGCAACGACGCGGAGGCGACAATAGCCCTTGCATGCGGCATTTTCGGCCTCTCTCACATTTTTTCCTCGTCCCACCTCCAAATCTGTTACTTTCCCGACTAGCGATACCCATGCTTATCGCAATAAGCGTACGTATTCCGCGTACGGTTAAATCGCGTGGCGAAACTTCGCAAATCTGAACCACAGAACTTCAGCTACTGCGTAGCTGTGCGGATATTGCTCGCGGTATGGTAAAAAACGTGGTAAAAACGTCGACCTGAGCGAGGAATGATCAGAGGTTGGCGTAAACAAGTGTTATCTGGATAGTGCTGTTTTTCTCGACGACCATAGATAATCCGAGGAAAATAACGACGACGCAGATCGTATTTCGTTGTACATTCGATGAAACAAAATATAAAAATAAGACGAGACATTCTTCGCGTACACGGATGATTCTGCAGTTTTTTCGCAAGCGAAGCGAGAAACTTTGATCGTTTTAGACGCTCCGTAATCGCGTTTCCACGTCCATTTCGGGGGGAACTTCGTGACGCGCGGGTATAAAAAAGATCGAGTACCGATTTACGAAATTTACGAACGATTCGGAAATAGATCTGTTCGATGGACGAAATTCCGAGGAGTGGCTATTTTTATCGTTGGACGCCCAAGTGGGAAAATTGCTTACATCTCGCGGATTACGTTCCTTGTTTCCAATAACCGCTCGATACGGGGGCCACCCACGCGGATTGTAATAGACGATCGGCGTGGTCCTCGGCCTCGGGGCTCGCATACTCGCTCGACGACGCTTGCCGGTGTAGTATTTCACGCCGGTAGACAGTCTCGATGTCTGCTGGTTCTTGAGCGAAAATAAAGCCCGACTCGAGGACAAGATCCTTCGCGTCGAACGTAGCCCGCGCCGCGAGGCGATATACGATATCGCGGGGCCGGGATCGAGGAAGGACGATAATAACAACGGGATGAAACAATGAGAAGGCGACGCGAAAAATAATTGGGCGACTTGGCTGCCGTTTTACGCCTCAGCGTAAATCACGAAGGATTTCGCGAGCCGACTTAGACGGGATTAAAAATTCCGTAAACATTTTTTTTCTCCAATCGCAGAACTCGCACAAGTGTTTCGCAGATGCGCGAGAGCTTTCGTGCGTGTAGAAAAAAAAACATTAATCTGCCGATCCGTCAACGCGCTCTTCTCCGACTGTCCTGCATTTATCTCAGCAGCCACACGCGAAGCGTATCATTTTTATTCGATGCAAGAGAAAGGGCAAGAAAAAAGCTCTGGTCCGGAACAGCGACGACCCGCCCAGTTGGTAGCGATTTCGCGCGATTTTTTTCCTCGCTCTTCGGTTGCCAGACGACAATTTTTTCGCGCTCCAAAGTCGCGACGCGGTTCCAAAGCGATCGAAAACTTTGTCGAACGCGTCCCTCTTCGCAGTCCGCGCCAGCGTAGTGGAGCTTCGTTGGCATTTCGTCGACGCGAAACACGTGACGAAATTTTTATTAAAAAATTACACCCGTTCGGGTCGCCAGTCGTGCACGCAGCGCGCGACTCGCCGCGGGCACATAGCCTCGGCCTGTGATTATCCTTTGAAAGCAGTTCTCTGTCGGGTCTACCAGATAATTTTTCGTCTCCGCAACAATGGACGCTACCAGAGAACTCGTCGTGGGCACCAGGCGCCTCTTTCTCACGCGCTACGGCAAAGGTTAAAGCAGGGTAGCTGCTTGTTTGAAAGTTTCCGCGCGTAACCGCTGTGAGACGCGGACTAGACGCGGGAGCAAATATGGAATGAAAATCGTTGTGAGAAACTCGGCGGCACGGCAACGGTAACAATTTACTACTACTACTACGCTCGTCACCTTGTCGTGGGAATAAAAATAATCTCTGATTACGCATCGAATCCCGAGTAATCTCGGGAAATAGTTATTACGGAGCTAAATCCCGACAGAGGACGACGATGTACGGGAATTCGATAGGCGATCTTGCCAGTACAAATCACGGCTTCGTTTCTCGTCGAAGAGACGAGTCTCGTCGACCACCCCGTTCGCATTTGCATAACGATGACTTTTTTTTTTTGACGGACCCGCGCGCGTGCCCGTACCCCGGCATATTCACCCTCCGGTGGATACATTGTCCTGCGCGTTATCGAGTAGAGGATATACACGCATGTTTCCGAACACTCGTCCCCCCCCGTTTCCACATTCACACCGCGATGTTTGTCTTTTTCTCGCATTTTCTCGAGGCTCTCGCTTTCTTGGCTACATACATAGCATGTAAATTCGTTTTGTCGACGATTCGTTTCGGCAGGCAAGATTTCTCGTCGCGAGGTATTTTCGGAGAGTATTGGTTGCCGAAGGATCGCATTGAGAATCAAGTGACATCTCGTTAAGAGACCCGGCGTGTCCTGTGTTCTCCCGAGGTCCTGATTCTTCTCCCGGACTTGCCTACGCGTAGTCAATGCAATCCACGCTGCCACGTCGCGGAGGAGTAGTATTGTACTCCGATGGACAATGGCAGACGGATGGGCCTGGGAGCCCGTGAAAGAAAAGCAAATCTAAGACCACTTCAAGTCGGGACCAGCCAGGTTGTATAGGTACACCGGGGCAAACCAAAGGTTGTTGGTTCTATTAAATGATCTTTTACAGCCAGCTTACAACGACGACGCCGTCCCCCCGGCACCAACATTCAAAGACTCTTCGTCCCACCAACCCTTTTCCCCTGTTTCCCAAACACCTTTAAAAACTATCGATTTTTTTCCACGCATCGAAAATAATCCCTCGCCCCGATTCTGAAATTCCATTTAGAATCTGTCTCCGTGTTCAGCGAAGACGATTCGACGGTTAACTTTCACGCCAGGAGGACGCCTCGTTCGTGTTCGCCGCTACCAAAACGTCGATGTGGAATCAAACGACGATTTTTGGTCCCAACTGCTCTGACCTTGAGCAAGGTCAATAGGCTACGTTCGGCGCTGGGCTCGCGAAGAACGACCGACGAGTGTGGCGTACCGCATCGACGGCCGCCTTATCTCCGAGGAATGATGTCATTGGTTATATTCGTCGGATCGTAATTGTTTGGACGAGCAAAAAATAGGAACAACAGTCACGGGCTCGAGATTTTCACGGTAAAAATGACGCTGCTATCGCGGCGCGTAGGTACGCGAGACGCGACGAGGTGATGGACGGACGAGTCTCGAGAGTTAGGAAAAAGACGGAGCAATGATTCTCTTCGCTTCACCTTTGCTCGTATCACGGGGGGCGAGGGAGCTGAAAGTAGGGGAGGCAAAATGATCGCGGCCCCCGGTGCGACGCTGCACCTCTCTACCGCAGCGTCCCGAGACCGATGTGCAGACAGCGTGCACGGATAGTTTCCCGTCGACGGTGCTCCTCCGGAGAGGGGCCGCGGGTCCCGAAAGAAAATGGCGTCGAACGTTCTCGAGTAGCGCAAGCGACTGCAAGCATCGTAATTTAATCCCGCGCTCCGCTTACGCGTTATTGCGAGTCCGCGAGCGTCGGTGTGTCGCGCGTGCATTGTGTAATATTACGAGAGAGACGCTCGCGACGCCGATATCCAACGAATCTTCCATGCCTGCTTTTCCACGTTTCGTGCGTTACGCAACGCGGCGAAGGTAGGTAGGTACGTAGTTTCTGCGCGAGTCGAGAGTCTTGTTGCCGATATAACGACAAATTGTTATTATTTTTTGCTGCTCGGTATAATCGCGGTCAATCAGCGTGAACAATGCCCGCCTCGAGTTTACGTCTAGCTCGTTAAAGGCCTCGATACATTAGTGTTGTACGTATTTGATGGCTAGGCAAACGGAGCTCGTTGGTCGAATTGAATCCAAGAAACTCTGCTTGTTTCGCTTCCGCGCGACCGTTCGCTCGCGATTTCTGTTGCGACGCAGAAAAAGCAGTGGAATACGCTCGATCGAGCGGGGGAATGATCGTGGTCGGCACGTTCGGCTGATCGTGGATTTTCGGGAACGCGGAGATGCGGATTGTGAGATGCAGAGGACGGCAATGGGAGGAAGTGGAAAATGTCAAGTAGACGTTGCGGCGGGGGATCGCACACTTCCGAGTGCGCAAATTGCACGCTGCTCGTTGAAGTGTATCGTGGTAGAGTGTAGTGCTTGGCAAAGATCTTCGGAGGGTCGCGGGGTTTGCTCTCGAGAGGTGAAAGGCGCCAGGGCTCGTGGTAAATATTGGGACAAGCCGACCCAAGGAATCTTAAAAGAGTATACACTGCGTCCCCCGGCCGTTTCGGCAAACAATGTTTTCGTATCGTTATTAGGCTCTACTCTAGGTAAGAGTCGTAATCTCGCCCACTCGACGAGATCTCGAGGCTTTTTTTCCTCATTCTCCGTTCTTCGTCGTCGATTCGAAGAGGCCGCGACGACGAGAAGCAAAGAAGCGTTCTCGTCGCGGGGAGTTTACGGTTTCCAACCTCTCGTACCGTCGAATATCACGTCTGGTCGCGGTTGGTTATATATATTTCAACGCGTTCGTATATCCAACGGATAAGAGAGGAAAAAATGTCCGCGCGTACGGCGAGGAAAGAAAGGAAGAGGAAAAAAAAGGTGTTGCATCTGCAACGCGTGAGCTGGCTGCGCTCGGCGTGTCGTTTTCCGTCCGCGATAAATATTTGTCGAATATTCAAAATGAGGAGAGAAAAAAAGGCGAGCAAAACAGTTGACCATCTGTGATGGGAAGCTTGGGAGGCAGGGGCAGCTGCAGTCGCGCCAGGACACGGAGCCCGAGGTTAGCAGAGATGGGGATGAAATCCTTAGAACAGGATGTACTCGTACGCGAAGGTTCTACTTCCGGGTTTACATGTGTATTAGATCTCACCGGCACCTGGTACGTTTTTTTCAACGGAGATGGGAACTAATTTGAAAACCACCTCGCAGCATCGTCGACGAAGCTCTTCCTCGTTCGGGCTCGCGGGGCGGCAACCTGCTTGGCCTACCTCTCTCTCTCCCTTGGTGCCACCAGATGCCCGGGAATATTTTTACAATCGTCCCGTGTTTGGATGCTCAACAGGGTTTTATAGGGTAGGCTAAAAAATAACACAGTGAATATAATTTGATGGCTCGCGGTGAGACGCGGCGACAAACGCGTGGGGGAAACGGAGGAAGTGGATTCGTCGCATGGAAAAAATATGATAAATTGCTGGAAAAACACTGTAAACTGTACCTACGTAGTCTTGGGGCGAAATCCCCGATTGGCTCGCTGCTCGACAAAACATCGGTGTGGAACGTCAAATAATGAAAGTCGACGTCGGATCGGCACGAAATCCTCGACGACGAATAAAAATTACCGAAAATCTTCACGCCCGACGATACATTCGTGTCAACTCGTTTCATTCTAATTTCATTTCTCTTGTCTCTCTTTCTTACTTTACTATTTTCCGTCTGCCTTTCTGTCTACGCTCTGTGATCACTGTATATAGGGGACGATGTCCCAATGTCACGATAAATGCCACTACTACTACTACTACTACTACTTATCTATAGTCACGAATATCCATCCTCTCTTCGTTCGTTTCGCGTAATTCTGGTCCATCGAACAGAGAGCTAGGGGTAAAACGTACATTTTTTCACATGCTATAACAAGTTACGAGATTATCGTGCCTGGCTGACCCTACGCTCCGTTGTTCTCGTAGCGCTGTAATTTACGTTAAAAACTTCGAAACGTTCGACGGTGCTCGATCTCTCTGTTTTATTACGACGATTTATCTCGTGAACTCCACGAGAATCAAGGCGAGATATTGAGATCGACGATAATAGGCGAGGAAATAAAGCGTTCATTCTCCGAAATTTGACGACATGATCAGATTGAGATGGGGTTTTTTGCATTCGCGTCCAAAAATTCTCTGGAGCAAATGAAACGTAGGTACATTTTTTCTAGGGAATTTTTGGAAGCGAATGCAAAACCCCTATCTGATTCCGTCCATGTCGTAAGATTTAGAAGATTTTAGCTGTAGTCGATCGATATCGACTAAATCTACACGGAGGGGAAAAATTGTAGCTTCTACTATCCTCTGATGGCACTTATTACCATCGCAACGTAGAAAACTATTAACATGCGGATATATTAACAATTATAATACGTATAGTTGCATTAACTATGTTAGATGCTAACAGTTAGGTATTACCATACAATGCTAGCATAATCATTTTTTTTTTACCCACGAAGATAGTACAAGCTACGATTCCAACAATACAGGTTACCATCTCAATGGTGAAAATTACCATCCCGGAGACTAAAACTAAGTAACTATTAATAATAAAATGGGAAAATGTTCTTCTCCGTTGACCTTTGACCGATGTAGAACATGGCAATTTTTTCCTCGTCACCCACGTCAACGAATGACGAACGATCGGATAAGTGTCCGCAACACGTTCGTACGATTATCGCGAACGTCCGTACAACAACAAAGTCGCGAGCGATCTGCTCCGAGCTTTTTTCGCATCACCTCTCGTGGCCTCGTCCGATAACACGGAGTAGTAGGTACGTATCTCGCCGATAACGCGTCCGGCAGGTCACGTTCGGCGTCGTAAATATATCGAGCGTGGTGCCCCGCGCATCCGTTCGCCGTCCGTCCATCCATCGCGTCAAGGTTGGCGACGAGAGTCTCCCGCACGAGGAGGACGGCTCGCTAGATCTTCTATTTCCCGAGATGGAGAAAGAACCATGTACGGATGCGCGCACAAAGATGCGAATATCCGCACGCAGTTGACTGCCACGATCCGCGCGTCGCGCGGACCACACGATCGTGTTCCATTTTCTCGCATAGCAGCGCCCACTTCTATGCTCTTGTAACAGTCTCTCGACCCATGTTATCCACACTGGATTCTGTTCTTTTACTCCCGAGTACCTGAACCTCGCGCAGCATCCCACGCCTGCGAAGATGAGCAGGTGGTGATCATACGGTGCATTGTATATTCGTGCGAGTCTCGGTTGGGTCAGGTCAGGCGTCGATGTTGTTCCTCCCACCCCGAGCAGATGTAAGATTTTTCACTGGTCTTCCCTCGCTGTTCGTTCCCGCGAGATCGACGGTCGACGATAACGGCGCGTCGAGGGTGCATGCTGCGAGAAAACGCGAAACGCATCGGCGAAAGATCGTTCAAACGTGGCACACTTCTCGATCGATCGGTAGCTCTCTTACATCCGCCTTCTCTCTTTAGTCATCGTCGTTAATGGTCGCGTTAACAACTTCCGGTCGTTGTCCGCGACCAGGATAACAATTCCGTAAATCATTCCGCACCTGTTGTCCTCGTCCCGTTGCTGATACGAAGAAACCGTAAGGCTCGTAAATCGGAGCTGCGGCGAGCAACGGCGACGAGAAATATCTCCGGTCCTTTCCAATTCCATAAAACTTGCCGAGCTCGCATTTTTTTTTCTCTCGCGCTCGTTAATTTTCCTCCTCGAAAAAAATCTCTGTTCCAGAAATTTCCCACGCGCAGGCTCTCCTCGGGTACGGGCGAATTTCCACGAGATAGAACGATTAATAATCCTTCAGGAAATTGACTTCTAATTGGGCGAGGAGGGGGAGAGAAAGGCCATTAGAAACTCGCGATTATTTTATCCGTACCTTGACTCGAGCGGATGAATAATTTATTATTAATTAATCTCGACGTCACCGCTGAACGAGTTTGCGGCTAACAAAGAACTGCCGAGTGGCGCGAAACGAGTATAAACGAATATAATGGACAATCGATTGAAATCATACACCGAAAGGCTTACAACGAGGATCGGCGACGGAGACGAGGATAGACGAAACGACGAACGGCTGTCGGAACGTCGAGGAGAGCTGTTCTGTATTCGGATGACCGCTGCTCCCGCGTTTCTTACCGGCCGCGTTTCTTTCTACAGAGATGAAATGACGCGAGATTGTCGGCGGACATTGTTCCTCGTATATATATATACGTGCGTATACGCGACGATAGCGATATGTTTACGAGCAGAGAGATTCGCGGTGGACTACGGATCGTAGTAACGAGAACGTAAGAATGCGAGGAACGCTCCGATGCATCGACGAGCAACCGCGTCGAATGTCTCCGCCGTGTACGCCGCGCGAATAGCAAGACGTGACATTTTTTTTCAACATATCCGAGCGACTCCCTCGAATCTCGGTCCGAGGCCGTGGCGTTTATCTCTCGGTTCTCGATCGCTCGTTGTTCGGGAAATCTGATAGGAGGCCTTGAAATCAGCGCGGTATTATCTCTGAGAAAGTCCTTGCACGGATAATCGCGGGAACACGATTCGGGAGAGGAATGAAACCATGGCAGAAACGCGCCGGTAGCTAGTGCCAATTAGACGCTGATTTATAATTGGGAATCGTTAAGGTTTCCAGGAGAATAGGAAACACTCGTTACCACCGCGATCGATCACCACCTCGACGTTGTTCGCCGACTGTTCATTGCCGAGTTTCACGTGTCACATCGAGGACAGCGAAAGCTGCGATGTGACGCGAATCGAGAAAAACGGACCGCAGCGCGCCATCGCCAATTTCTGTCCTTTGCATCACAGCTTTTTTTTTGGGTCCGGACCTCGCGACGTTTACGCTCCGATGCGCGATGGAATTCCAGGGAATTCGACAAAGTATCAAAGGCTCGCGCGCGGGAGCCTCGATAGATGTGTTTATTTTCGCGCTCGTTGGCCGGAACCAAATCGTCGATGACGAAGAACGGGGAAGTTCGTCGCTTCGGATCGTCATCATCATCATCATCGTCGTCACCATCGCCATTTCAGTCTTCGCAACGCGACGGGGTGAACATTGTTTTTCCTCGGTAACTGTAACGCCATCCGGATCTCGATCTCGATTTGCGAGACTCCTTATATGTCTCTCTCCGCGAGCGCCTCGAAGTTTCTGCAGCGGTGTCCGTTACGTCGCGGCAACTTCTTCCTCTGCGACGGTTCGTCTTCGGAGCTGGTTCTCTTCTCTTACATGGTGGCGTCGATCCGTTTCCGTCGGGCGGAACTCCGGCTCCTCTTCCGTTCTCTTTCGATCGGCTGCCACTTCTGTTATGATAATTTCCGCGGAATCTGTTGTCGCTTAACAATCGCGCGTACCTCCCTTTTGCCAGTTGCGCTGCTGCAAGGCAGGTTCTCGTTTCCAAAGGTTGGCGGAATCGGCTTCTCTGTCGAGGACGGCGCCAGGGGAGGACGAGAGGCGCGTGAGAATGCCTCTCGTCAGGCCTCCGAAATCTCGAACGAGCTGCGCAGCGAACCGCGTGTCGTATTCTTCGGTGTTCCATCTTCGACTCCTCGTTTAAACTACACGAAGTTATTTGAACCGCTTCAGAGACGTGGTCATTGTCATGCCATCGACGCGGCAACGGTACACGGTTCGCGCACGCTTTCTGAATATTCAATGGCTGCCTACAACGTGCACCGCGTTACACGAAAAAGCTCGAGACGCTGAGCGCTGGATCGACGAGCTTCGTGAAAATCATTCCACCATCCCGCCCCGAAGATACCGCGGCGAATTCCAGCACCCCGAAGTAGTCGCCGCTGCTGCGAAATGCTGCATCGTAACTTTGCGAAACGTCGCGCACATGCAAGACACGCGAAATTGGAAACGCGCGTCGAATTTCAATATTCGCGTCGACGTTCGCGCGCTTCCGAGAAGTTTGGTTGCTCGATCGTAGTCGAGAAGCCGAAGGCGAAGAGCCATTTCGATTCGACTTCTTCCTTCGACGTCTTTTTCTTCCCCCCGAAAAACGATCAAATCGGAACACGAATCGTTTGCCAACGAATCGATGACCCACGCGCGGGGTGGAGGTGCGAGATACGCGGATTGCCACACGATAATTGTCCTGGGAACCGTCACTTCGATTCCGCAACGCGTGAAAGACGCTCGCGCAGTTGTGCAAATATAACACGTGCGAACGACCTTCGCTATTCTTTCGCGATGACAAAGCCCATCGCGTCGTTCGCGGACGATAATGTTGGACCGAAGTTCTCCATACAATCGATCCGTCCAGCAGGAAACAATCGCGACCGACTGTCTCCGATAACGTTGGCTCTGTTCTTGCTGAATCATTCGACCGATCGTGATGTTTATTACCGAGTCTCATGGCTGTTCGAGGGAAATAAAAAGATTCGACGGTCGGTCCAGCGTCGCCCATCCGCATCGGAATTTCCACGAACCTTCCTCCAGGCTACTCGAATGCAAATATCTCATCCTCGCGATTCGGAGGGGCGAAAAAAATACCCGAGCGCAGATCACGAGCGGAATATTATTTTTTCGACGATCGTGATATTTATCATTCCAGCACGTTTCCTCGGGGTCGATTGTTTTCTTTCATGGCGTTCGTTCGCGAAGACGCGACTTTTACTCGTTCAATGTGCTTCGTTGTGACGCAATCGCGCGATCTGTTTATTTTATCATCTTCTCATAAAGCAGCACCAACGCGTGTTATAGCCATTAGTTTATATCACTTGATCTCGTGTCAGCTGCAAGTTACACAGGGCAGAAACACTTGTACCGGATTTCTCGGCTCTCGCAACGAAAAGTTGGTTTCTGCGCGTGATTTCAGCCTCCGGGATCAAAGCTATACGCGTAGCTGATTGAAAGCAGGAACGAAAAATATTCATCGACGATGATTCTCCCTACTGGAGACACTTTTTTCGGTGGAAGCTTTTTGCTGTTTGTTCATTTTCTTTTCCAACAACGGCGACGACAGACGAACGCTTCCGCGTGCGAACGAGCCGATTTCAGGCTGTGAGAAAAATTCGTGGCTTTGAAAATTTCCCACCGTACGCGCCGACCCGCATGCACGGTGGTGGGAGGCACTCGAGGCAAGTGATATGGGCCACTCGTGAAATTCTGAACGGTAATCGAGATGTTTTTCTTAATTAAAATCGTACAGCCTTATACACGATCGTTCGCCTCGCTCCTCCCAAATCCGCGAGACTCCGATTTTCACTGGATTAACGCGCGCTTTTGCCACATCTCCGAACAATTTCCACATCTCCGCCCGCAGATTTTATTCTTCGCGCTTGTCTCTCGTTTCTTTCAACTTCCGCCGTCTCTGGCGCCGGGTGAAAAATCGTCGTACAATGCGAGCATGAGGCAATCGTTATTTTCCTCTCGGCCGATTGAACAGCTTGAAACGCACTTGATTGCAAAATACGACACGGGAGTTACGATAATAAACGCGGATATTCGAACCGTCGAGGGGGAAAAAAATGCCTCGACGTGAAATATGCGAAACGTCTTTTCTCGCCCGTTCGAATTGCCCCAAATATTTGTTCTTCGCATGATTTGTTACACTTTGTTCGAAAATATACGCGCGTCCTTCGTCCCAATGGATTCTGGATCTTGCTCTACCAAGAGAATACCTCACTCCACTGATTTTCTTCCACGGTGAAAAATAATAACAACTCGTCGTCCCATCGGTGGGAAAGACGACCGTTCGTTTGGTGCTATCGCAACAAGGTGACAAAATTACGTATTACGTATTATACCGAAGACAGTGGCGGAAAAAAATTTGATTTCTTTAACAAAACCGTAAACGCCGCGGAACGAATTTTCCGCGAATAAATATCGCGCTGACGTTCGGCGTTTCCGCTCATAAACGTACGCGGCGCAAAAACATTATTGATAAGAAAGACGACAAGACAACGAGCAATCTCGAATGGGAGGGACTTCATCGCAGTTGTTTGTGTCCGACTGCTCGATTCTCAGTTATCTCGAATATCAGCGACGATAACAAAGAACTTCGAAGATAAAAACGATGTAATAAAAGTGTGTCGATTGTCGTCGGGATGAAATTTGTAAGGACAAATACATCTGGGGGCAGATTCCGGAATTCTGATTCAACGAGTAACTAGTGCTAATTTTATCAACTCGGGCGGTTAGTTCGTCGATGTAGAATATTTCACAATTATTCGAACCTCGATCGTTACGTAGGAATTCGAAGGACGTTTGCGCGCTGATTTGTAGACGAAAAGGAAATTGTGGTTTCTTCGAGGGATCAACGTTGCGGCATATCGCAGCCGAGTTTTCCGCGACGTTCGTATGCCAACAACCGTCGAATTACCAATGAAACACCTTTACGCTTATTTCCAGAAAGGAAAAAAATACCGTCCACACGCTCGCAACCGCTCGATTAGCATATCGCCATTGTTTCGAGTCTTCGCGTAGCACCCAATTAATATTCTATGCACGCCACGCAGACGCCGTGGTAAACAGATCGAGCGGCTCGTATTCCACGATAAAACTCCTCCGTTACGTCGCGAGACGCGTCCGGGAGCGCAAGAAACCGGTAAGTACGGTGCGCGGATAATTTTCAATGAAATTCAATCGACGCTGCAGATTCATTCGCGATACGAAAAGCAGCGATAACGGGAAGCGTTTGAAAGCTCAGGGCGGCTGGCCGGTCGCGTCGAGTTTATCTACGTGACGAAACGTGGGAACAAATATGTCGGGAGTTATTATACCGTAACACGCTAGGTACACACGCGCGACTTCCAAGTCGTTCGGAGAGATTGGACACGCGTTCGTCGAAGTATCGCCCGATATCGCGGGTGTTCGGCGGATAAGCTAATTGACGATGACCAATTAGTTGGCACTTCGTAGGGATGGAGAGTACAAAAAGAAGGCAAAATAAATAAAAAGCCCCTATCCCAGGCTCGAGCAATAACCATGCAATAAAACGTTCTAATTGATCGATAACACGGAACAATAATTATTATACGTCTCTCGTAGTTCGCGGACGTATACGTGGCATGCTCCATTAAAGATGATGTACAATTGGACGAGTTGTATGCACTTACGTCACATTTTTTACGTGCCCCGTTGTACTCGGTCATCTCGTTCCGTTCATCTTCGCGTATCAAAGAACGTCTTTCTGATCGCCCTCGATGAAAATCGTGGGGGGGGGGGGGGGGGGGGGATAATGATAAAACATCGAGAGAAAGTTCTACACATTCAATTCCTACAAAGTCGCGGTAGTATTATTCCAATACTGCTATTCTCCGGCGCGTAATGTTTCCTTTCCCCCCGTGACCAGTTATCGCCTCGTTTTCTCCGTCGCGAAATAGAAAAAATATCGCGAGGTGGACATGCGGCAAGTTGCCATTTTTTAAATATTTTTTTTACCATTGACACGTCGAGTCTGCCGATATTCTCATAGCGTCGCTCGCCACAGACGAAAAAACTTATGACGTTTGATAAGAAACAACGAGTGTCGTATATTTTCGGCGTGTTTTGCTCCTCGCTACGTAATGCAGATCGCTATCAAAGCGTTTCGCGAACAGAAACACAAAACGGCAACTGGTATTTCGCATAATTATCGCACGTTAGTATTGTAGTTCGTAGCTCGGCGCCGACGGACACGAAAGTAGGAGAATTGTGCCGTGAATTCGCGATAAATTGATACGATTCGTCGAACGATCGCGGTCTTCTTCGTCGAGTTGTTAAATTGAACACTCGTATGCGTTTCCTTGAGGTGATCGTTCCGTAATCTAGCGAGCTGTTCGTGGAAGCGGACAAAATTAGCCGTATATCCCTCGCGGTCATCTCGATCGTAATTCAGTCGATACCCCACCGATTAAGATTGCGAGTTGTCCGAGACGATCGCCGGGGAGTAGTATAATTATCAACAATTTAGTCCGAATAGCGGTCCGCTTCCTGCAGAACCTGAAACATAAAAGATAGGATACATGAATTACAGTCGGGCAATTATGCAAATGTCAGAGGCACGGAAATCGTACGAGAATTTCGAGAAAGATTGAGAAAAGTCGACGAGTAAGCGTTACCATTTACGATCGTGTCGAGGCTATTTGGATGAAAATTGGATGAAAATTGGATGAAAATTCCGCGAGAAATGCAAAGGCTCCCACGGTCTTCGTTTCGGCGACTCATCAGGGTAACGCCCAGCTTATCCAGTTATCGAAAATCATAAATGACCAACTTTGCTCGATTAAACGGCCAAACGACGCGTCAGCTCACGCCTCATCGATAGACTGCGTAGGTACGTAGCCACGCGTTATGCTCGCCGGGCAACAAACGAGGCGACCCAACGTCCGTTCCACATTTCGACTTCCAACGAAAGTGATACGTTTGTTTGTGTTTTTTTTTCACTTCTGATCCACGACGCGTACTGGGACCTCGGGCGTGATTCGAGCACCCGAAAGACATCGTACGCATCCCGAAGAAGCGTAGAGGGATCCAAGGGAGAGAGAGGAAGGTGTAGTAGCGTAGTATGGCGTGGTGTAGCGTAGTCCGAAGGCTGGAAGCGAAGTCTGTCGAAGAGATGCGGTCAGCCAAGAGTGACCGAGTAGGTAGAGAAGCAAGGGTGTGTGCGAGAATGGAAGGAAATATGCGAAGAAGATGCGTGTGGGTGCGACGAAGGCGCACATATGCTTCGTAGAAAGACTCGAGGTTCTTTTGTCTCACAGGAGCTGAAGAAGCGAGAGCGCTCTACCCTGCAGCATGGGAGGTTGTTGTAGCGGCAGTAGCGCGTAGCCAGCGTAGAATTTAAATTGTCGATGCAGAACGCCCTACGAGCGTTACACGAGGTGTGTCTCCGATGGCATCTCAAGCGTCGAGCCTACCTTCTCGGAAACAATCCTTAGAATTCTAAACACTCGGTTCTCCGTTACGGTACGAGGAAAATTTCCGCGGTAGGTGACACAGATGAAGCGAAAATTCGAGCCGATTTTCCACACCGTTGGTTCTACCGCGCAACTCGCCTAGGTGTACCGTATCTCGTCGAGGTCCGGCCATTTTTCACCGTGATCACCAATCGAGAGTAGTGAAACGTATCTTCTGGCGTTTCCCCGGCGCGAGATGATCTCACGGGGAACCAGGATCCAAGCAACGCGGATGAACTCGAACCGGAGTCCGTCTGTTTTTCTTTCTTTCTCGTATCTGTTCTGTTTTTCGTCATATTTCCCCCGCAGCAACGCCAACGACGACGCTCGCGCCGCGTTCTCGCGCTCCTGTCAAGATCGGCCTTTATTCCTCCTCCTGCTCTCCGCTCCATTCGAATGTCGCGGCGGGGGAAGCGACGCACCTCCGTTATTAGGCGTATCAGATTCGAGATAGTTTTGCGGTCCTTGGTCGGGCGAGCGAAGTTCACGGTTCAAACGATGCGAAGATAGTAGCGTTTGCCAGGTGGTCGACGCAGAGCGCTTCGTGCCACGGCATTCATCTGACTCGCGACATCGCTGGTGCACCGACCCTTTGACTTCTCTTCGTAGGGAAACCGATCTCTACTGTTCATCGTCTCTCTCGATCTCGGGGAAAATCTTATCTCCGGTACAACGTGACTTTTCCCAAAGCTTTTCCGAGCAAGCATCGATTCGTAGGCGGGCCACTCGATTCCGACGCGGTCTTCGCGTTAAGAACCGATCTATCGCGTCTAAACTAATAACGAATCGAGGCGTGTTCCCTCGTTGCGTCGTTTCCTTCTCCTCTCCGAATTATTTCGCGCTTTGTTACGCAACGCTCGGAACACTTCGAAGCAAACGTCTATCGCGGGTTATTTACACGAGGATTTGATTTTTCACCGCAACTATATACATAGCGCGGCGCACAGTGGTCGATTCTGGATTCACTTACAATAAATTCGACTGACTACACAAATCTCGACCGATTTGAACGATTATTTTTTTAAAACAGTCCTGAATACTTGTACTACTCACAAACATCGCAACCTTTTGGATCCGATTAGTCGAATCGGAAATGATTATGATATTTTTTTAAATTTTGTTGGCGTAGAATCGTGACGAGATGCGATGTTTTAATCTTTATTCGTATCATCCAGTTTTTCATACCCATTTTTAAGTGGCAAAATGAACTCGAACCAACGACGATTATCGACAGTTTGACTAATCGAAACCAAGAAGTTGCAATATTTGTGAATAGTAGGAGTATGCACGAGTGTTTTAAAAAAAGAATCGTTCAAATCGGTCGAAATTCGGGTAGTCAATCGAATTTATTGTAAGTGAATCCAGAATCTCCCACTGTGCGGCGCGTGTAGTTTCAAATCGCGCGTTTATATTTATCTCGCGAATAATAATTTAGGGAAATCGAATCCCCACTCGACGAGGTGCGAGCGGCACGACTTTTTCGATCTTTTCATCCGATATCCGATACTCCATCGTGTTCTCGGACGCCGACAAAGAGTTGAAAAACAAAAAAGAATTCAATGGATTTCGAGTCCTTCGATCCTTTCAGCAGCGAAGTCTGGCGCTCAACGCCTCGTCTTTGGTTTTTTCGATCGCTGGTCCCTCGTCCCCGAGATCGGATTACCGCTAGAGATGATAAATCGCGTTGCCGAGTCTCGCGAAAATTCATCTACCGTCCACCTTCCCCGAAGAGGAACCGTGGAAATCGATTGCTGTGACAAATTTTGTCAAATTTTCACGACGATCGGCGAGTTTTGCGAGACACAGCATCGTCGCTCCTCTCTCGGCCTCTTCATCCCAACGGACAGTACCAACTCGGATCTCTCGAATGCCAGACGCGCGGCGAGTAAAATTCTTGGGATACCTTTTTCTCATCAATATCGCTCGTTTTTCTCATCCTCGTTACGTCAAAGTACAAGTTCTCCTTTATCCAGCATCTGTCTCGAGTTACAGGCGTTTTTTGTGACCCGACACGCGGTGAGTCGCCGGGACGTTTTCTCAGCTCTCAGCCGTGAGATATCGCGGCCAAGTCTTTCAATATATTAACCGAGTGTATATTATTCCTCCGCGGCTTCTGTTGCCGCCGTGCACACCCGATCTACGACGTCGGATCGATCCTCTGCCTAAAAATATTCAAACCCGAAGGTCAGAGAAAAAATACAGGCGGGCAAATGATTCGCGAATTATTGACGTCACGCCCGAATTTTCGCAGCCTCCGCATCTCTGAAATCGGAGGTAGGCGAGCAGACGAATCGACGATCAATCCTTCGACGCAAAAGCGGCCGACGCGTTCGCTTCGTCGCTCGGTCGTCGTTATCGGGGTTCGTTATCCAGGACGCGAAGAAGATGGCATCGTATGGCTCGCGGAGCATCACGTGACGATCACAATCATCCCTTTCGCATGCCTCGGTTAGCAGAAACCAGAGACTGGTGCAAGCCGCGTCAGCGAATGAAACGAGACGTCGTCGGTATTCTCGAATAAAGCTGAACGAGTCGAATCGGCGGGTGCTGGGGGCCGGAGGAGGAAAATAACGCGACGACGAATCGACATCTTCGCCGTTCATTCCTCGACGAGTCGTCGCAGCGGTATCGAACGAGACAATGACGTGGAAACTTTCGTTTACAAATCGCAAGACCTGTTTGAATACTCGGGGCAATAATGCGTCGACGAAGGCGTATCGATATCCGTGTCTACGATGTCGCCGGACGGTATATGTAAGGCGATCTACATTTTTCTCGAACACTCGCGACCACAATTTCGACCTTGAGCGAATCCGCCGAGCTTCTCGAATCCGGGGAAGCCGGAATTGCGGTGACACTAGCGACGTTAATAAACGTTTCCATTTATTAACCGAAGCTCCGACGACCACCGAGCGTTGCTTGCGCCTTTCTCGGCGATTCGCCGGTCCGCCGGCGACCTTTTCGCTGAACTTTCAGCTGATTTGAATTTCGGGTTATCTACAGGTGTTCGTTGGTCACCGACCGCGCTTCCTGAGTCGCGCGAGGAAGTTACCGGCGTTCGCAGGCTCGATAAACCTCCTCCTCCTGAAAAAAAAAGAAAAAAAAACACCAACACGCGACACGATTCAGCACTTTATCGCGGAGTTTCCTCCGTCGAGTCCCACTTGAAACGAGACTCCCGTCTTTTCTCGGCGCGTTCTCCGTTTTATCTTCCCGTTTCCTGGACTTTGTTGCTCGTTCGCGATACGGAACGAGAGTTCTACGGCGATCGGGCGGCGAGTCCGTCCAATCCAATATAGCCGGTCAACTTTGCAGCCTTTTACGTAATATTCGTCGTATTTCAGTTGCTAGCTTTCTCTTGCTTCGACGACGAGGTGGCAAAAACGCGTTTCGGATTCGCAGGTATCGCGTTTCGCTGCGTCGACTCTTCTTTGTCTCGCTTCCTATCGTCGAGCATCGTTGGGTGGAAATCTTATCGCAGCTTCCGTAGCGATCCGGCGCTAAAGTGTACTTCCGATCTCGTCACGAGGATGCAAGGACATTTCCCGCCAGGTGCTTCGCCCTCGAAATCTGATAGGGCGCGAAGCGTGCTCGATCGCACGTATCGAGCATAGTACCTACGCGTTATACACGCATCTATCGTGCATAACAACGTAACGTAGCGAACGTCCCGCATACGTTGTGTGCCTCGCGACTTTTTTTTATTCCCTACTCGGAGGCGGCGCAGCATCGATCCAAAGGGTTGGGACTGTCCCGAAGGACAATCCTGGTTACTCGATACTCTCGCAGGACGAGCCGGAGATGCTCGTCCTTCCGTTGTCGAGATCCCTCTCCGGCCTCGCCTCGCGGTACCGCTCTTCGCGTAACGCTTTTGTGCCGGGCGAGGGGGTTCGTCGCCCGCCCACTCCGAGACGGGCCTAACCTGCGAAGACGAGTCGCCGCGATCGACGGATGGCACGGGTTTAATATGGAAATTACAGGTATCAAAGGCTCCTCGCCGAACACGAGCCAAGCTATGGATCCTGCGTGCTTCCGCGACTGGGTCGCGCGCTCCCTCGCCAACGCGACCCTTCGCGTCCGACCAGATTCGGGAAACGCGAGGAGTTTTGTCCAACTTCTTCGTTGCATTACCCGGTCGCGAGTCGAGCTGGTTCGAACGATACGTGTCCAAGACAACGAGGTCGTCGTGTTTTTGTTTCTGCTTCGCGCGTCGACTGAAACTGCTGCCATATAAGCCTTTCTTCGAGTCAGGAGCCCTCGACCATGACGCCCCACCTTCGTTCGCCTCTGACAAACGAAACGGAGTCTACCTTCGAAGTTATTCGCAGCCAGCAAAGTTTCCGTGGTAAATAAAATACGAGGCAAGAAAGAGACTTACTCGCTCCCCTCGTGTCCAAGTTTCCACGTACACGCGGTGGGATCAGGGCAAAGAGACAGAAAGAGATAGAGAGAGAGAGAGAGGGACAGGGAGAAAAAGAAGGAAGAAGCGGCTACGGGTACTCGAGCACCGCGTACGGAGCGAAATGCCATTTTTCATGCGGTGCGCATCGGCGCTTTCGTAGGACTGCGAGGAAAAAGTACAATAAACTGTCGAGCCTCGTTAAAGCGATGCTCCTTTAGGATCGAAGACGCAGCAGCGATCGTCTTCTCGATGGCAATTTGAAGAACGTGTCGTTCGTTCTCGAAGTGTTCGAACCTCGGTAACTTTTTGTCGATTCGTCGGTCTCCGATCGCGGCTTGTCTGGGTGTGGAACAGGGTCGGAAAAATGATAATAAGTGAGGAGAATCACCGGATAAAATGGGACCAAGAGCCTCGTTTCTCGTTCCGGGTACAGGCGTCTCGAAGTTCGGTGGTTCGTGTCCTCGTTGGGTGAAGTCTGTCCGCTGCTTTTCGTCTCTCCGAAAACGGAGAGGAAAAACGATCGGCGGCGCTTTCACTTTTGCTGGAGTTGCTTTTCGCAGGTGTTCGCGTCGTACGCCGCCGCGATTCGAGGGTCGATCAGTTTGATCTCTCGATCCGTCTTCTTACCCGCCGTAGCGCTGCTGAACGGGCCTCTGGATCTATGGGACCCGGCGCTCTCCGTCGGTAAAGCAGAATCCCCGTAATCGAGTCAACGCCGTCGGTCGAAACGCGTAGGCGGACGAAACTGTTTTACCGACTGTCGATAACCCGTCGCGTCTCGCTGCTACCCGCAGCGATCGGCGTTACCCGAAGAGATCCTCTTGTCGGTCTTCCGGTCAACTTGCTGACCCGTAAGCCAGCGCTGGACCACGGACTACGAGACGCGGAAGTGCGAACGGATGGTGGAATGTTGTTGGCGTAGAAAAATGATAGAATTCTACCGAGCAGAGGAATGTCGCGGTTCGCGAGCGACGAATCGTAATTGCGCACACTTTCCAGGAATTTCAATACGGAATATATAGTCTAAGAACGTTTCGCTGTTTCGTCATCGCACGATTATTCGCTCCTCTGAGCCGACAACGGCCATTCCCAAGTTTCGATACACCTCCTTCGAATTCTCGCTGATTATTCACTGCTTTGCGTCATTGTCGGTGTAATTTGTGTGCAAATCGGCCAAACAGCTCGAAAAATTCGCGTACCGAATTTTAACTCGCTACGCGAGAGCGACGCGCTATTTCTTGGCGGACGAGGACGAGGACGCGGAATGCGAGATCGACGAGGATGGTTGAAAGTTTGGAAACAATAAATAGTTTCGGAGGTGAGTAGACGAGGCGAGTATGGACGTTCTCGCGAGAACGCCCGGGTATCCGCCGGCGTCATCCCTGCATCAGAGGTTTGTCTCGTTCTCTTTCGGTTTGCCTGCTCGCTCGGTAAATATCGACGAGGAACGAACGGCGAGGAGGAGAAAAGGAACGAGAAAACCTTCTCCTATACGCTTCGAGAACCGATGCTGTCCGCGTCGCGTCAGCAGCGTAAGACGACGAGGATCTCGACGAGCATCGAGGCGACTACCTTTCCAGCCCGAATCTCGTCCGGACACCAGTCGACTGCCGTACGTCGCCTTTCGGTAACAAAACCGGCATCGAAATGCGCCCAATTTCCGAAATCCAACGAATTTCCCCGTCCGCACAGCCAGGAACAAGCTTCACCGACGACGCCGCGCACCTACGACAATGAGAGTCTCGCGTGCGCGACCCGAGCTGCGGCGAGAGGAGATCGTAGAGAGCGGCGAACCGACGAGAGACCGTAAACGAAGACGACGAGGAGGACGAAGAAGAAGAAGAAGAAGAAGAAGACGACGACGAAGAAGAAGAAGGCTCTCTCTCTCTCTCTCGCTGTCCTTTTCCCCACACTTATCCCTCTCTGCTCTTCTCCCCTGTAGCTTCGTGTAGCTACTACCATCGGGTCAATAGCCTTGGTCAGGATCGAGCCTTGTGTTAAGAATCGTCCATTCCTCGGTACGGATCTTGCGAAGTTCCGACCGATTTCCACGAAACGACGAGAAACCGGAGTTTCGAGGTGTCGCGCGACGACAGCAGAAATCTCTGTGCGAGAATCGAGCTACTCGACGGCGATGGCGTTGGATCGGAAGAAGATCCGGATCCAGGACAGCCGTGTGCCCGTTGCGCGGATCGCAACGAACTGGATGCGCCCGGATGCTCGCGAGACGCGGTGGAAAAATCGGCAGTCGAGTAGGTAATCTCAGGCCATACGCAATCTATCCGTGACGCGTGTCTCGTTACCCCTAATTTGTGGTCTTCGAAACCGGACCTTCGCGGTGAAACGAGCCCGTCTCGACGATCCTTCCGCATCGCTTATCCATTTCCGTTTCTTCACCTTCGCGTGACCTTGTTCAAGGTCGTCGGACTGATAGGAATTCTCGCTGCATGTTCCACTCGGGTATCCGTCGAGGCTCGAATCCGATCGAGCTCGTTCGACGTCCGATCGGTGACGAATTGTCGGTCCAGCTTCTGTGACCAGTCGGGAATCTGTGCGTACCCCGGCGCTGTGCTGCCATGTATATTCGAGTTGTTCGGAAACAAAGATAGGGAAATGTACCCATTGATATTGAAATCCCCACTCTTTCGAAGTATAAATGCGGACAGATTATTTCTACAGGAGCATTCTTTGCAACGCAATGATGACGCGTTCGCTTGTACGCGCAGATGAGTATCGCGTCGGAGCCTGAGGCGATCTTCGCTCTGTTATAATCGTTTAACGAGAATATAATAACACTTCTTTGTTTTACATCAGCCGAAAGCCTGTGATTCTCTCTCATCTTGACGCTGGACGTTTATGAATTCTCCCGTAATTACAAAACGATTTGTCCGAATGCTGATAGAGGACGCGAGGGTTCGAATCGAGCGAAGGCTCCTGTTGCCAGGATGCGAGGTCTACTCGTTCGCGAGCAGAAAAAAATATCTTGCTTCCCTGTCGACGAGCGCAAGAATTCTCACATATTCGCTTCTCACCGCCGACGCACACCGTGAAAAAATATGTCTTTCCGTTCTAATATCTCGCGAGTTAGAGTGAACGCAGTTAAACAAAAAATGAACTGACTATACTTATTTCAAGTTACGCAGAATGAGGGGAAGATATGTTAAAAGTAACGCACACCAATGTTTGAGTGACACTTAAAAAGTGTTACATTAGTATCAAATAGCATTTTTGCGCATTGAAAAACGGACTGTGAGAACAACACTAACCAACTCACGAAAATGTTAAATATTCTGCACACACATTTATACACTTTACGCAACGACGGACATTTTTTTACCGGGCAGTGGAAAATTTTGAAAAACGGACATATCGATCGCGAGTTGGGAAAAAACCCAGTTCCGAATTTCCACTTTTCTCTCGCATCTTTTGGATTTTTTCTTTGCATTTTCGTCGTAAACCAAACATCTATGCAAATAGGCAGCCCTCGAGAGGTAATCCCTTAGCGCCTTGACGCCGTCCGCAACGTGAATTTGGCCAGTTCTTGCCAGAAGAAGCAAGAAAAACCACTCAAGATTAGCGACCGGTCTTACCAAATTTAGTAAGTCGTCGCCGCAGCTCGTATAAACGGCGCCGCAGATCCGCGTACGAGGCATCGTCGAGGCGGCGCAAGTATTACCTGGGTAACAACGTCTCCGCGCGTGCGTATTTCGCGTATGCGTTACCCTTGAAAGAAATCGCTCGAGCAAGTGGCTCGGAAGTGAATTTCGGATGAAAAATCGAGGTGTGAATTCGGTAAATTCAGGAAGCCTCGAGCGACCGTATAGATTTTGTATCTCGAATTAGCTCGACTAATCTCCGGGCCACGTGCTCGGCCCTCCCGGTCCCGACCGCGAACCTTCTTCGATCTGCCGATCGCTTACGCGGACGAGGTAAAAACGTTAATTACTTGAATAAGAGGAGCCCGATTATAAGATAATGTATATGTTGGCTCGGGTTTCTTGCCTCGCCCTGCCTCCTCTCGGCACACGTCGGCGCCACCCTTCGTCGTCCTCCTCGTCGTCGTCGAGGGCCGCGCCGCGCGAACTACGGATGCCGACCACAATTTTATTAGCTTTTCAGAAGACCACCGCGCCTGGCACGCGATACTCACGCCCGTTTTTTGCTCCTCGGCGAATACCATATTTCCGAACGCGGTGTCTTGCGCCGATCAGCGCGGGCGACAGAACCGTGCAATTTTCGCGCTCGACAATACCCATTTTTTCCCTTCATCGTAGATACCGACGGAATCGGTCCCCGTACCTTCGCGCGTCCTTCGTCGATCGTCTCGTTTTGTCGCGTTGCTCCCTTCCGAACGAACTTTATCACCTGGTCAGTATTTACTCGGACTTCGATCAGCCAGTTTACGATGCTTATCGCCCGAATACCGAAGGTGTACCCGACTCGTTCCAGAAGCTGTTCGACGGTAGCAAAATCAAACCGTTCAACGGATCACGACGTTAATTTATGCCGGTTGTTTATCGGAAGACGATAATTTAAACGGTAATCTACTTTCGAAATGTGGTCGCTACGGCGACTGGAATTTCAACCGGTAGCCGGAAGTCGCGCGGACTTTTTTCAACCGTAATAACTGTGTCGGAGCAATCTTGTTCGTAGATTTTTTTTATGCTTTTTTCACACCGGAAACGTCGAGAGGTCAGTCGAGGATTCTGGTTTTATCCGCCGGGACAGAGAAAATGGATCGATGCGAGTTGTACGATAATAGGTACGATCGGCGTTATCTCTCACGTTCCGGAATACGACGTTCGATCCGTCACGGTACAGTCATGCCTGCGGATTACGACCGATACGTACAGCGTACCTTGGCGGATAAGATTTATCTTATCTGTCCGTATACTCGGCTCGCGACGACGGGCGTGGAAAAACAACGACGAACACACCGGTGGCTTTCGATTCCAAGCTTCGATTCGAGATCGCGAAATTCGGGAACACGGATTTTCGCGCGTATCGCGCGGAGAACGAAAACCCCGCCGTGCCAGCTGCACCGATCACCAGGTGAATATTTGCCGGGGAGATTCGAGATCTGAGCACTTTCTTGTTGTCTGGAAGTCAAGTCGGACCGGAGAATAGTCAACTGTTCCGAATTCGGCCCAATTCCATTATTCTCCTCTTACTCCAAGGTCACCGCGACGAAAAAGAGCGATATTCCCCTGTTTTTCTGAATTTAACCATCACAAAGATCTCGAATACCCGAACGTAGTCGAGCGGCAAAAGCGTAGCTATTTTATTCCGCGGCGACGTTTTTTTCCACCCAAGAAATCTTTGCGCCATTGACGGTAAAAAGATCAACACAGGCGTATGAATAATCTCCAAGTCGTCGATTTTAGCAGGCTGTTCCTGAGAAAATGACGACCAACCTCGATGGTAATAATTAGAATCCGATCGCGCTCCTTGCTTAAGCAGGGCGGAAATCACCCTAAAAACTTGACAATTTTTTTTCTCAGCAACTTCTGATAAAATCGCATCGATGTTCGCGTACAGAGAAAAAATGTGCCCAGCAAAACCAGGCTGAGACACGATTGGTCGAGAAGTACAGTATTAAACCGATCACGATGTACAACGAACGAACAAAGTGTTATAGTCGTCTCGGAGAGAAGAAGAAAAAAAGGAGAAAAAAAGGAGAAAAAAATGAAATTCGATCATAATTATTGGTAGATTCGTGGCGGCGCGGAAACGAGAATGGAACAAACGTGAGACTCGCGTGGTCCACGTTTCCACGTGCGGTGAAATCTGGTATTGTCCGAAATCAAGGGAGGAAAAAATCAACGGCTAACGAGCCATTGCCACGCCTCGGGGCAGTTAATCACGGCAGGACAGAACCCAGGAGAACTGTACGAAGGCGTTACAGATTACGCGTCGTGATGTAAGAAGGACCGGCAGCAACACGAATGTATGCTCTGAATTACACGGAATTAATTAATACGCCGTGGTAGCGTCGATGCATCTCGGCTCGTCTCTTCGTAGCCGAATCGGAACGAACTTTGAAATGACGATCCTACCAACCACGCAGCTACTTCTTTCTCCCTGCCTCCCTCTCTTCGCGCACCTTTCACCGATACAAATTCCATCGTCCACGGATCAGGAACGCGTCATTTTTTCTGCGATTCGAGTTATTTCCGAGGACAAACATGCAGCCTCGATTCTGCGACGTTTGCGTCGCGTAAATAATTCGTCATCGCTTCGATTAAATTTCTCTCGTCGATTCGCGACAACCTGACGTTACCTTACCCAAATCGCTCCTCATTTGGTTCCCTTTTTTTCTCTCCTACTCGTACCTTTTGCTCGCCCCGATTCACTTTCGATCGCGACGAAGGCCGACACTTGATACACGTCGATTCTTATCGCACGGATTTGCCAAGTCGGTCGGAAAATTATTGAAATTAGATTCGTTGCCCCGAATAGCGGCTCTCCTTTTTCGCGTGGCGTCCGTCTCTCTCGCGAGCGCCCGAGAGAGCGTGATTCGAGGCGTTTAAGGACGCGTGACGCCTACGAGGCATCTCCAGAGACGAAATTGCGCGGTCCACCAATTCAATCTCCTCGTAATTATTACGTGCGAGGTACGCCACGGCGAATAGGTAGCCGAGTATGGCTCAGCGATAGTTGTTACCTGTACGCAACGGGGCGTGGAGCCCCGATTCGTAGCTCGTAATTGGTTCGAGACGGATAATCCGATCTCGAATTTCGAAACTTGGCTCGATTCAGTACTCCGCTATTGTTGCGCGACTGCAACAATGAACAGCGTTCGCCCTATTCGCTCGCCATTGTTTCTCCTCGAGCACCAAATCCAGCTGAAAACGCCGCGAGGCTCGACGAACTTTTCCACTGCGATGAAACAAAAACTCGCGAGCGCATTTTCGTACTTTCGCGTAATAGTATCGCGAATCCTCTCGTCCTTCGTTACGAGATACGTAGAAGCCTTCCGCGTCCTCCGCCGAGCCTCGCAGCGGCTTCTGTCGCGCCGTCCTCCTCGGTCAGCAGCGCTTCGTTGTCTCTGCAAAAATGAATGCGCGATGCGAAGAGGCGAGCCAAGCAAATCCCATTAAACGAGAAGTTCCCCATGAAATATTTGATCCGGATCGTGGATCGATTGGAAATGAAATCAGTCGCTGATGCTTTGATCGCCTTTTTTGGCAGGGCAAATTCATAAATAATGGCTAAAGACCGAAGCTTCCATCGTGCATCGGAAGCTGAATTTGTAGCCTTTGAGACTTTTAAGGTTTTTACGAAGATTCGAGGAGGCGACTCTTCTTCCCGTTCCCCAGTGGTTGCCTCTTCCCCGCGCTCCTCGTCGTACCCCGTTTTACCCCGGATCCTCGACGAGATCGTCTCGAACGATTGTCCGGATAATACGCCCGGGACGAACAAAACTTACGTTGTCGTTCCGAAAGTCCGGTTGGAAATGTCGGAGGTGAGGGGAGAAATGGAGAAACCAGAGGGGCAAAACGGAGAAACGTGGGGCAAAATGGAGAAACGTGGGGCAAAATGGAGAAACGCGGGGAAAAATGGAGAAAAATGGAGAAATGGAAAAATGTCGAGTAACCAGAGCCGCGAGAAAGCTCGCGACCCAAGCCGGTTTCGAGATGAGGTGAGATAAGGAAATTCCGCGCCGGTAAGTGTTTTCGTCTAACCGTTCGCTAGAGCTGTAAGATCTTTCTTCACGGATCACGGAGGCTGTAATCTTATACGGGAAGAAACTGGTTTTCGTGCAGCAGGCCGCGTGCAAAACAAATTAATAAAAGGAACATCATAACCGTTCCTCTCGGAGCTGCCCGAGATCCGCCAAAGGTGTAGGTACTACCTACGTACCGGGTGTCCCTCGAGCCTCCGCCCCGTTCGCAAGCTCCGCGCGAGGATGTTGGAAGCGAGTTGCCGAGTCATCGAAACGCGGAGATCGGTATCCGTGAAGATATTCGTGGAGTTCGCTCGGATCTCGATCGGTTGCGCGAAGCTCCGCGAAGGTGTACGTAGGTACAGGGGAGAAGGTAGACAAAAGCGCAACTATGAAGTATATATACCCCGTCGATCGGACGAAGATTGGAAGTTTTTCTAAGTGCTACGATGACGAAGTCGAATTCTCCCGATGGATATCCTCCGATAGCCTGTAATTACATTTTCAAGCTTTAATTAAGATTCCTCCCATTGTACCGATTATCATCGAAACGAACAACGCTTTCGAACGTGCATGACGACGCAACGTATCCCCGCGAATCGTTTCTTCGATATCGCCTCCATAGCTTCGTTTAAAACTATCCTCGACCGAATCTCCCTGGTGATTTTCCGACGAAGATGACGACGAAACGCTTTCATTTTTACTTTCCTTACTTCTCTATTTTCTTTTCATTTTTCCGAGTCGTTATTAATCACAAATACCGCTTCGCCGTTCGTCTCGGCTCTCGGATGCGGAAATTTCGAGGATAAAACAGAAAACGGAGACGGAACGTTGCGGAACATCTGAGAAAAAAACGAGGTTGCTATAGTTTTCTCGACGTTAATGAGACCGATCGCGGAAGGAGCGACGAAAAGGGAAGAGAAGGACGGAACGAAGAGAGGAGAATTTCCGAGGCATTTGCATGAGACACGAGGATAGAATGCGGCAACGTTCGCGCGACAACGTCGATCCTCGTTTACTCGAAATCAGGATTCCCAAAGCATTCCGTCGCGACCGCTAAGTGGTTGTTCAAACATTTTTTTTCCACCGCGACGACGACGTACGCGAGGTTTGGTCGAAGAGTTCGTGACGTGCTCTCCAACTCGCCCATTAATTATACGAATTGGAAAGTCCTCGTGGAAAAAAAGTGCGCGTGCTACCCGCGTAGCCCCCAAGCGGACCGAAAATAATCAATCGGGCAACGCGCCGGAGCTGAACCACCGCTGGATAACGTCGCGATTACTAAATTAAACGGGTAACGAAAGACACGAAAGTCCCCACGTATCCCTATTACGCGCGTGCCGTGACGATTCCTAACGCTCGCCTAAGCACGGAGAAAGTTGCGGCGCACGCGTCACGATTCACGAGAAATATTTTCCTCGTTCGAGTTGGAATCTGACGAAATTTCCAATTTGTGTACGAAATACAGCTCGCAATTTATGTCTGGAACGAAAAGCGAGTAAGCTCATTAATTGTGTAATATAACAGCTTGGATTACGATACACGTTGGACTGTGAACAAACTTTCTTTTGGTTCGAGTATCCATAAAATCATCCTCAAAAGTTCATTTGGCTGATTCTTTTTGTTTCCGTCGTACAACCCTTAGGGAAAATGGCTCAACTCGAGGCTGGCTGGGCTAATATACTGCGGCCAGGAGAAAACTAAAGATCTCGCAAAAATGGGGCAAAATGGGGGCCTGAAATTTTTGGGAGCCCAAATGTTTGGAGATAGGTACCAACAATTTTCGAGGGCCCGTATTGCCCCGGGGGCTTATTCTACCCCCCGTTCCTAGTATCCTCCGAGCAACGTCCGTCTGTTCTGGAAACTGGAAGTTAACCACACCTTCGGCGTCTACGTGCTATTTTTACGTCCAAAACGAAAAACCAGACTCGTTGGGCTCGGTCCACGGCGACTCAACCGAAGAGACTCGAGATACATCGAAGATTAAACTCGAGGTTTCTCCTCCTTGGAGATCGCATCCTCTGCGATTGATGCGAATTCGAGCAGAGCGGAGCACGACGTGAGACTGTCAACGGTGGTCGCGAGGGGTTGCTGCGACGGAGTAGCGACAAGGAGCGAGATAACGTAAATGTACGTAGTTGATATACCGACGTTCGTCCAGGTCCACGAAGACCACGATACAACACCATCCGACCCAGGGTAATTATAAACTTTTTGACCGCTACGTTGCGTATCTCTGATGGCCGAGCATTAACGCGGCCCGGGGACGCGAGAGTGGAAGAGACAATTAACGGCGAGGTTCTGGAATTTATTTTGATAAGTCTCAAGTTTCGTCGAAAGCCGCGACGTGAGAGTATGATTGGGCAAGATGTGGAAGAATCCACTTCGGTCTCCTCGCTCCCCGCGCCGGTAAAGTTACAAGCCCAGCGACGGCGAGTTCGTGGTACGACCACCAACGTGTCGGTTACACTGCCACCGTTGCACAAATCGGTAAAAGAAGAAAAAAAATTGAAAAAAACCGCACGCTCGGTGCAAGAAGCTCGATAGGTTTCCAGCACCAGGCCCATCCCTCGGGACGCACGAGGAATTGTATAAAATCGGGAAGTCGTTGCGTTGAAAATTTCGGGAGTTTCACGCTTAAAACCTTAAACCATAGACGAATTTTTCTCCGAATGATCTTTCCAGAATTAGTGACCAAAATATGTCAAAAACGACACAATGTCGCGGAGCAGAATTCGGAATTCGTTACTTTGACGTGTCGGTGATTTTGCGGCAACGACTACACGGCGACGCGAGACGTGGATCCGCGTTGACGGACTCGCGACACGCGTACTTGTAATTTATGGCAAGATGGAGCACAGAGGTTAGCCGCGGCGGCGAATGCGTGGCCTAGCTTCCGAGGATTCTCGGAATTGACGGTTATCTTGGTCACGATTTTCTACCAGAACGTTTTCTTCGCACCGGAGTTACGTCGATAGGCGTACCTACGTCTCGGGATGCAAATGACTTCGGGATACCGGCAAAGCGGTCTCCGACGATCGTCGATATCTTTGGCAAAATACGTTGGATCGGAAACGACCGAGTCGGCGGTACGAAGAGTGGTCCACGAGCCGCATCGAGATAACCGATGTCCTCTCGACACGACGTCTCTACGATGGAAACGACGTACGAGCCGAGGAGGACGGGAAGAAGAGAATCGACTCTGCTAAGCAAGATCCATTAGCCGGAGATAGCTGATGGGCGACGACTGGGCAGATCGTCGCGCCGACACCACGCGAAGCATAAAGAGTTTCGAGCGCAAAAATAGTTGCCGAGTAGGCCGAGCCAACACCAACGATTTTGGAACCGTCATGTTCGGTTTTTTGGTGACTCGCATCATGGTGAACCAAAATCTTAGAAATTAGGTTTCATTTATTTTTCTCTTCCTTGGTAACAGTCAGCTCGGGTACATCGGTAGTAAATCATCAACCCAACTCGACCATGAGAACCAAAACTTTGTGTCTACTCACGATTTCAGTGTTCAGCGCTGAAAAATTAATATGATAACCAACTGACAATAAGTATTGACAATATATATTGTGCATCACAGTATTCGTAATCATAATCACACAAAATCTGTGCTCGAATCGGTTCGTTTTGTAGTGTACTTCGTGTACATCGCACTTCGTGGGCGCTCTTAACGTAATGCCAGGATTTTTTAGGTACACCATCTGGTAACCCTACGCGCGAGCTAAGTAGAGTTCCGCGAGGCGAGTGCCGCTGAGAAACGATTATGGTTCGATAGGTAATGGAGAGAAGGGGTTGCGTAATGGCAGAATTCCATCTTCCTTTCGAGCGCTCATCGTCGTCTTCAGCGAGCGTCTAGCGATGTGATAGAAAGTATAGAAACGGGGAGGGAGAAAAGAGAATGTGCGAAATGGGGTGTTTTTGTTTCTTTCGATTTTTTCCAATCCGACCAGATTTCGCCTGGATCCTCGCTAATCTTCCTAACAAGCAATTAAACGTCGTCGAACATTCCCGGTTCTTATTGTTTCTCTTTTGTTTCAGGTAAGTCATCTCGTTTGGTGAACGAAGCGACGCGACGATTCCGAAGGTTGGCCGAAGGATCCTCGGGGACGCGACGATGCTGATGATAATGCACCGGCAATTCGGATAACCATCGCAGTTCGTTAGCAGGTTTCAAACTCGTGGTTAAAAATATAACCGGTGGCCGCGGAGTACCGGCTGACCGCTGAAATGCGTATAAATGCGCGCGAGTACGCGCGAGGTTAGAGATCGAGGCGCGAGATTAAACGTGTTACACGTGTTGAACAGAGAGGGACTGACAGATTTTTTTAATACCCGACCAGATAAAAATCGCGTAGGGTCATTTTTACTTTCCTTATTTGACTTCATCTCGTACGAAATTCGAGACAATTTTCAGCTTAAGTCGAGCGTAGTCGGGACACCTCTTCGACCGATGGGGTTTTCTTACAAAAATCAACCACCTCGAAAATTCGAAACTCGCGTCTCGCGCAGTCGACCTCGAGCCACGAGCTTTTGGTACGCTTCCGCCGATTTTTTCGCCATGGGCATTCGTTTATTCGCTCGCGCTCTTTATATTCACGGAAATTACGGTGTCGTGTCTCGCGCGCCAACGTTTCGCGATTTTTTTCACCTGAGCCAACACACACGCGGAGATTCGACGCGAGTAGTCGTAGAAACGTGTTCCGTTGCGCGGGTTCGTCTACGCAAGTAAAGGTAGACGATATTTGTCTCGACTGCCCGTAGCGTGCATCGCGCGTAGCCGCGGGATTTCGTCGGAACCTTTTTTTCTTGCCTCGCATCGTAGAACCCCAAACTTGATATATTACAGCTTCGACAGTCCGACCACTGGAGCATGTTTTACGATCGTTTTACGATTGTTCCAACAGTTTTCGAAAATATTCTTGGCGCGATTTATTAGCCGCGCAACCATTCGAGGAGAGACGCACTCGCGAGCGTTCGAATTTGCGCGAGGATTTCACACGTTCGTCTGGTTGTGGACCAGATGGAGGAGTATTTTCGAATCGTATTGGAACGAGAATTTCCATGTGAATTTGTCGGGAGGAACGACGAGCTGCGGTCAATCACGTCCGTCGCGAGACGCGTCTCGCTCGTCTACGTGTGCCATCAGGTATCGCCCAGCTATCATTGTTTCCCCCGACGATAGGAGGAGACGAACCACTATTCCGTGTCTCCTCACCTCGTTGATTCTTCGAGAGCCGAAGAAAAGAGAAATCAGTGTTTACACCATTTTTACGGAAACGAGCCGCGCGACGTTCCAGCGAGGCACGCGTCGTCGTAACCTGCCAACGGTAAATGTCAGGAGCGACGACGCGCGAAGCAAAGGAAAACAGGAGAAGAAGCAGCAAACTCGTCGAACAATTTACCAACGTCATTTTACCTCGTCATTTTCGAGAAATTATCCACCGCGCGTTTTCGAGACACCGAGGTCTCGAGTCGACGCGACATGTTCCCAGATCCGATCGATGTAACCTGTGTATCGAAGCCTTTTTTTCAGCGGCGTTTCAACCGTTCAGGAAGATTTCCATATTCACGAAACAGCGAAGACTCGCATGTCCGCTGACTCGCGATTCGCCTATCTTGCCGCGGATCTTCCTAAACGGTTCGCGCAAAACAAAGAAAACAGACAAACGAGTTACAAAATCTCGCGGAAGAAACGACCGACGCATCCATCATTGTAGAATCGTCTCGGAAACAGGTAGTAGTCGGTGGCGGGCAGTTTTTTTCAAAGACTGCCCGGGACTCGCGACGGTTCCGAGAAATCCGAGAGGATCGACAGAGCAGCGGCGTGCTCGATCGAGAGATCGAATTTCACTTAATTAGTACATCTCGCCCGATTAGATTCTTACACAAATTTTTGCCCCTAATCCTCGGACCAGTCTCGTCTAGCGATTTCCGATATTCACTCGCCTCTGGTTTCCTTCGAACGATCATCGTCCATAAAATTCGCATGATCGATCGGGAAAATTATCGTTTTATTCGCCGTTATCCACGATTTATCGTTTCCTTTTTTTTATCCCCAAGATCGGGATTCGTTAGCCGGAGATAGATTTCGTCGAAGTTCGGGAAAAATAATTGGCGGGACGCCGAAGCAAATCGCGAGGAGCAATTCAGCGTGGCTGAATTTTGTCAGGTAATTTTTTTCGAGGAGCGAAGGAGACGCGAAACGAACGGGAGTTCTTTGGACCACCCTAAGCTACACGGATAGAAAAATATGTCGAAACGCGCGTAGGTAGGTGGGTACGCCGGTACGTGCGCGTTCCCGACGATTGGTCGACGTCGTAGATCATGATCCGGTCGCTCGTTGAATCCACTCCGTCAGAAAGAGGATCCAGCGTATTTCGCCCCCCAAGCGGTACACATTCTTACAAGGCGGAGTCTTTTGTTTCCCGCCAGGATCTCCGTAGATCCTATCTGGCATAAATAATTATCCTGTACGGCCGCGGATGCTCGAGGAGGTTTAAACGAGTCGGCGAGAGAGGCGAACCGTCGTCGTTGTCGTCGTCGTCGTTCGGATCTCGTTCGCGCAAGGAATTCATTTTATTTCAATCGAGCATATGGCTTCTGCGCGCGAATAAATGCCAGAAATTTTTCGGGCAGCGCGCGGGCGCCGATACTCGGGATATTTGGATAGGTATAAAAAACGGGGGAGAGAGAGAGAGAGAGAGAGAGAGAGAGAGAGAGAGAGAGAGAGAGAGATGCGCCCCTCGTTATGTTTGATCCGTCGCGAGAATATTTATCCCGTTTCTTATTCCATTTCCGAACACGTAATTAACGCTTTTAATTAACGGCTCGCGATTATTTCCACATTCTCCGTCTGTAATCTCATCGAATCACCCCGCGCCGCGCCATTTTACACGTCCACTCCACATCTCACCGAAGAGGTAGTTATTTCGCGAAATTTTCGCAACCCTTTAGTTACGAGACGCAACAATGATGGATACGTTTCGGTCGATCGAGAATTACTCGAGGACGAGAGAATAATCAATAGAGGTCTACGTAACGATGATAAACGAGGTGCGGAGAAGCGATGTTTTCGAACGTATTTATCGTGCATTTCGTTACAGATGTCGGAGCCGAGGGAAAACGAAGGACATACGAGTCGAATTTTCTTCTTCGACGATATCGAGATTCCGCGCAGCAATTTCATTGTCGCGGACGATTTACGAGATAAAACCTCGAGAGACTCGAATAAATCGATCGGTAATGCCGCGTAAATCTTCCGCTCGAGCTAGCTCACGGACGGACCCCACGCGTCCGTGCATCGCCTCTTCGAGATCTAAATTCGAGTCGCTCTCGACGTGATCGCGCGGCTCGCTCGGATCTTATCGGTCGAGTGATGATAGCGGCGCAGAGATCTCGCGATTCTTTTCCGCGTCGATTCAAACTTCCACTGCCGATCGTTGCCGATCGTCGAGGAACGGCAGTATTTGATAACGCATGCGTACGCGACGTTCCACAAACCGATCTCTCAACGTTCGCGAACTCTCCTCTCGACGGACAATAACTTCAACGTACGACGATTTACAGTCGACCATTAACCGTTCGACGATCGCGATAAGCCTCTGGAACTCGACAATGCTCGGCAAAAAATCGCGGCGTGACGTCAGCTGCCTCGGAGAACCGGAGGAGCGGAGAGCGAGAGAGCGAGAGAGGGAGAGAGAGGGAACGAGCATCTCGTAGGAGCAACTCTCGACGCTGCCATGGCAGCTGGTGGTAAGTAACGCCGTCACTCTTACTTCTGAAATTCTCACCTCAGCTTCGTCGAGATGAAAGCGCGTTCGTCGACCCAGCTGATCGCGAATACTGCGAACAGATACTTGCCCCGGAGCTCGTGTATCGAGTGTACTTGGCGGTGTTAGCCCTCCTCGAGTCGATCGGTTCGACCGGCAACCGTCGGTACAATAACCTGCCTACGTGTCCACGTAACACGCGGCCTGTTACTCCGCCGATCGATTCGTATCGGATCGAAGTTTTTCTCGCGTTCCTAGACGAAACATTATTTTTATCCCATTCAGAGGTATCATCTGTTTTGGCAGAAAAAAGCTCGGTCCCCGCGGAGGGCGAACGTCGACTTTGGTGTCCGAGGAAAACAGATGCCGAGCGTACAATTTCGGCGGACTATATTTCGGAAAATTGTAGAAACGAGGCTGAGAGAAACGCATTGGTGGCGAGATGCCAGCGGATAGTATACACTTTGTCGACGCGTTTGACACGCATAGGAGAGGAATATAACGGAGAGAGTAGATAACCACGGATAGCGCGATATTTTACTGCCGGCAGATGCATCGAGTCTCACGAGCGTCGTTCGTAATAGCCACTTGTCCGCTGGTGAATGGAACCCCGAGAAAAATCGGAATAACAACGATAACTATCATTCGTGGCCCGGGCATCGGCCACGTTTCGCGGACGTGTTTCGGGAAATCTCGGATCTCTCGATACACCGGTGAGAAACAAATCGCGCTAGCCGCGTCAAATCAACGTCTGGTATCGGGGTACCACGAGATTCGTGTCGAGACCAACGCTTCTTTTCTCTCTCTCTCTGTATCCTGTGGAGAGGTGAGGAGCTGAGAAGAGAGGAGCGGAGAGGGAGGTCGTTAACGCTAGTGGCTCCGGAGGCGAGGCGTTGAACAATTTCATGGAAAAAAGCTCGGGAGTCGAGGCAAAACTACTAGTACCTCGGCGATAATTACCGCCGGAGGAGCTAACAATGATGGCGATTCTTAGGTACGGTCGCGTCGACCTCCGGAGAGATTAGCTGCTCTGCGCTAAGAAGAAGAAGAGAGGCTTGTGGTAGTGGTCGCGCGTAACCGGTGCTCACGATAATGGCAGCGCGTGTAGGATTCGCCGAAGGAGCTGGCCGGAATTATCCGACACGTTAGTGCGAAAATGGGTGGAAGCGAGAGATTGAGAAATCCCGATTCCCGACGAGATGGACGAAAAACCGCGGATGGAACAAAAGAGATAGGAAGCTGCGAAAGCCGGTGGAGAGAACACGGCGAGAAGCTCGCCGCAGTCGACACCCTTGTTCGAAATTAGCAATTTTAATGCCAGCCACGAATGGAACCGTGAAGCGACGACGTTGTCTCTCGGCAGTTGCAGGTTTCACGAAGACGTCCCGCGGGCCGAGTCCGTTCCCCGCCACGAATTAGCATTCGGAAGGCACCAGCACCACCGCGCGCCCAACTACCCCTTCCCACGCGACAGCCGGCTCGTGCTCCGTGTCCCCCGGTTTTTTAGGGCTCGTACGCGAAAAATGTATCGGGGGAGGGGGCGGGAGGGAGGATGATCTCGTCGCGACTGGAGCTTACGCTCGGCTCTTTCGCGCGTTTTTACGTGCCTACGGAACGGGTTCCGGATTATTTACGATTCGGTTCTGGCCGAGTACTCGCGTTGCTCGCGCGCGTTCCACGAACGGTAAACATTCGATATTTTTGAACCTCGATACGTGCCTCGATTTTCGTGCGGTAATCTGGGGAACGTCGACGGACGAAACGAATGAATGAACGCCGGATTTTGTTTTCGTGGGGATCACGTTCGCCGTCGTCGAGACCAACTTCCTCGTTTTATTTTCAATCCACCACGCGTGGAAATCTCGAAATACGCACCTACCCACCTGCCACCTATCTGCGTATACTAACGGGTCAGATTCGACCGATCGCGCGGGGACCATTCGCGGATTCGCGTCGACGACGTCGATAGTCGCGTTTTAATTCGCGTATGATTATCGTACGTAATCGCCGTACGATCGCGACGCGAGGCTCGGTCCAGTTCCGAGTAATCGGCTCGAAGGCTCTCCGATTCGTTCTCGGCGTTGTTTTCGTCGTGGGTGTAGGTTACGTGCGTCGACCGAGTACCACACGCGCGCCGTTCGCGTAACAACGCGCGAGCCAACACTCCGAGGGTCTCGTGCTCGCGCGACTCTACGTACGCTGAAATCAATATTATCGGTACGTACTCGACTCGCGGTACTCGCAGTTTGCTGTTGACATTCCCGCGCGGGGGGGCCACGGGCTCTGCGTCGTTGTTGTTTGGGTCACACCTTCGCCCTAGGAGCGCGTTACGTTGTTAGAACCGCGTTTACATTTACCACATAATACGTGATACTATTCCGTTATCGCGAGCTTCGAGAAACAAGAATTCTCACAGCAGCTGGATCGCAGTGCAGTCAGTTTGCGTCGTAGAATCGCGGGGCAGAGAAACGTCGAGCGTACAATTTCCTTGTCGGTGTCATCCCGAATTCGCGTAACGTTCTGCAAAGTATTCTTCTCATTCCCACGAACCGATACGAACAGATTTCACGATCGTCTGGGATACCAATCGAACGGAATCCCGTGTCATCATCGTCGAGAACGAAGGGTCGACGATCGGTGATCGACGGAAATAAAAGTTTTCCCTCGATCGAACGTGCCGCGGGGAAATAAGTAACGACGGGAGTAGGAAGAAAAAAGCTCGGCGATATTTCGAAGAAAGTTATCGTCGCTCGTTTGTTTCGCGTCCGCGCAAAAAATGCGGACTACGAATTGGAAATAGAAATTGATTAGTAACGCGATCTCGACGCGATTGGACGTCGCCTACCGTGTAGAAAGAACGACGCTGCACGCAATTTTAATAATGAATTGCGCTCGCGAATCAGTGACGCCTCGGAACGGCATCGCAGCCTCGTAATATCGTATACCTACCCGAGGAGAACTATGTGGGGATATGTGGCTGTCACGCTTGGCTTCGAGGCTGCACGGCAGTCAGCCAACGCGATAAGAGACCTCTCGCAGCCCGATCGGTTCTAGGTATATTTCTCGATCGACGAGATCGCACTCGCACGCGCACGTACTTCGGCCATCGGCAGCTTTCGAAGGGCGTTGCGGTTGCGAACGCGTCGCGTCGCCGCTGCGGGGAAAAATTCGTAAACGACTTCGCGCGATATCGGTGTTTTCTCTTCCTTTCTCACTGCTACACGTTTTCAACATGCTTTTGTTAGCTTGGTTCGTATTCTTGCATGTAACAAAATCTTCCAACGCTTATCCATCTATCTATCTATCCATCTCTCTGTCTGTCTACCCATTTCTTCATCCACGTATTTCTTTAATAGAGTCTCTATTCATCTACCTAACTATCTATCCGTTTATCTCTCTGTCTATCTATTTATTTAGTTTTAGTTTTAGTTTTAGTTTTGTTAAACTATGATGAATTTATTTTTTTGGTGCTTGGTGGATTCGTACTTGGTAGACGGTGGATCCGTTGCGACCACTCGTCGACCTCTTCCACGCGGGCTGCTGCATTCTTTATGCAGCTGCATTCCTCTTCTCCCTGGAGTTTCGATTCGATGTTGGGAGGACAGCTTCGCGTAGGGTTGGTTGGATCAGAAGGGCATCGAGAGTTTAAAATATCCGAGTGCAGCCAGGTTTTATCTCTCGTAGAGGCCGATCGATTAATTATGACGCGAGATGTTAGATCGGCGATAGGAGCTGTGTACGCAACGTCCGTTGCGTGGGCGTCTCGGAGAGAGAGAGTAGTGTTGAGTCAGCGCACCGCAGAATGGCAAATCCATACGTTCCTTTACCACCTTTTCTCACCTCTGTCGCCTTGGTATATCATAGAATTGCAGCTACCATGGCGAAAGACGAGGGTCGGTACTCACACGTCGCGAACCTGGCTGGATGCGGTGTATCAGGTCGGAGAAATCGAAATTCGCGAGGAATCGATCGTTGAAACGACGCTGCTGCATCTTCGGAAAGTCCTTGAGCGCGTGCATACGACGGCGGCGGCGGCGGCGACTCGAGCAGCGCGCAGCTGAGGCCGGTTGTAGGCGTTGGGTCCGGTGCACGGTAGTAAAAATTGAACGGACAGTCGTTCTCCTCTGGATGAATCGCGAGAGGCAGAGTTGCGAGTACGCGAGATACGGAGGATAATGATAGGGGTAGTAGGAGGCACGGAGTTGCGTTAGTGCAACTCAGAAATCCATTGATGGAGTGAGTGGCGGTAAAACCCTTCGGGATTCCGCGCTGTTTTAACGCGAATATATAAACTTGGCCCGTTATCGGTGTAGGTACGACGATAACGACGGGCCAAGCTGGTAACAATGTCGGCTGGCGTGGGAATAAATCGCCTTGAATTATATTATAAAACCTTCGAAAGCTGTTACATAGTCACGCTGTTCCACGGCCCACGTTGCTCTATTTCTCCCCTCGGTCAATCATCGACTTCGAGTTGCATTTCTTTTAGCTTTTTTCATCTCCGATTCTCTCGACCTCTACGTGCCTCGAGCAACTTCGTGGGAGTAACGGCCTTGAAATGGATCCATCGATTCCGTTTGTTCCGCTCAGATTCCGACGAATCGAGGAAACCCCGATTGTTTCAACCGTGAAGAGCACCGAGATTTTCCCGTGTTTCTCTTTTTTCTTCCTTGGTTCTCGTCTTTTTCGCGTTTTTCTTCCGTCCCAAACACGAACGACGAACGACGAATGGTCGTACAAAACTGATTGTACCGCCACAAATCAAACGGGCATATTCAACGTATTAAATGATTAATTCTAACAGTTAAAAACAGCCGGCGACGATGATTTGTGGCTTCGAAACTTTTCGAAGCAATTTGTCGTTGCGTAATATACGAGTACTATTATTGTGGAGCCTAATAGTCTGCCGCCACACAGCGGGGCAACGCACCTGTTCTGGATTTTTTTGCTTGTTAATCTTATCGGAAGTCGTCATCTGTCAGTAGTAAGCTTCGTGACCTCTCGATGGCAGCTAATTTGCAGATCAATGGCCACGGATAAATGACTCGACCGTTATCGATATTTCGTCGTATCCCGGCAACAACACGACGCCCCGTCGCCGTCGGAGGAACAAATAAAACTTGTACGTTGGCAGACAAATCTGCGGAGTCGCGCGGATACCTCGACGCGACGATTCCTCCGTCAACCGCCACGCGCCATCTTGTACTCGGGTGTTGTACCAGACGGAGAATTCTCCGATTCGAGATCCGTTTAACGCCGTCGAGTGGAGTCGAAGACACGGTTAACTTTTCCACAGTTTCCAGCTGAAGTCTCACCTTTTCTTTTATTTCTCCTTTGATTTACGGAAGGCCGCGACAAAAGAGCTAACCTGCGGGGACCATTGTGCCCGTGGGCCCGAGGCGAAGGCGTGTAATGGGCCCACAATACATCGCGGGGCCAGGGGACTACCCGGGGAACTTGGCGGCGAGTAAAACTCTGATTTTTCTCCCCCTTCGCCTCGCCCTCTCTCTCTCTCTCTCTCTCTCTCTCTCTCTCTCTGCCCAACGTTGCCTACGCGCGCGCGGTAGTCATGGTGGCTCGAGGTGTTGCAATTAACACTTTGCTCCGGTGTATCCGGCGCACCGCGAGGTGCGAGCATTCGAATTCTGTAATGAAAAATAAAAGCAGCGAACGAGATCTCCAACGATGCCGAGGCGGGGTAACGCGCGGTCTCTGGCCTCGCCTCGAACACGAAGCGGTCTCGTATCATCCATCTTTCCATTCTTACGGTCACGTGACGAGTAGGTACCAAGAAACGTCGTGGTATCGCGTTGGTCGTTATTCATTTTCCTCGTCATCTTCGGTATGGTAGCTGGGGTAATTACCTACCGTGGAAGGAGGGATAGTTCGAATCTTTCGCGGATTTCCAATAGTCCCGCGAGACAACGCGAAGCTGACAGAGACAAGTATCTATTTCTTTCTCTCCGGATACGTCGAAGGTAGGTGTACACTAGGTAGGCAGGTACGTCGAACGTTCCCATTAGTATAGCTGGTATAGCGTAGCAACGACCATGGTCCCTCGAGGAAAACCGATCTCTCGCGAGAAGTGGCGGAGAGGTACGAAGTTCTGCCAAAAATAAGGACAGCGACGCCAAGCAATTACCAGCAACGGCAAACGGAACGAGAGAGAGAGAAACTGGTGTGCGTCCGTCATACGAGGTCATTTGAATACCGCTCGCGTGACAAAGACGCGCGAAGACGCGTTACAGAGGAGGCGACGGACGCGTACGCGACAAGGACACCGATCGCTCCCTCGAAACCGGTCTTCGAGGAGTAGTAAACACGCGACGTCGATGTTCCCGGCTTCTTTTCCTGGTCGCGCACTCCTCGGACGAAACTCTCCTCGACGGCCGCGGAGCGTGTGGGGCATCTCACCTCCGCGTCGACTCCGATCCTCGCGAACGTGTCTTCGATCGAGAAGGAAAATACGCGAGGCGAATCTCTGGGTGGACGAAGATTCGACGAGTCGTCGAGTTATTTGGAAATTATTTGCTCACCCGCCCCACCGTCTCGAAACCGTTCGCGGTGTCGGTCGCATCGTCGAATGTGTGGTATCGGTGGACGAGTTGGTACCGGTGGGCCGATGCGTACACGCGCACAGTGAAACCTCGACGCCTCGCGGTGCGTGTGTTTTATTCTGACGTGAAAATTGGGCTCGCGTCGCCTCCTCTTCGTACGCGAGGGACAACAATAAGCATTCCTAAGACCCCGTCGAGGCTTTTAAAAAGAGGTACCAACTCTCCGTGGTTCGTGACGTACCGCTAGCAGGTGTACGCCGACTGACGAATCTCTGCGCGTCGACCTGATGCTCGACGACTTGTTCTTACCTCAACGAAACGAAAATAAAACCACACGTTCCGATTCGACGCGGCTTTTGTCACCGCGTACGATTCGATCCGCGGGCCACGCTTTGCTCTCGTTACGTCATCGGCATGCACCTTTGGCTATTTATCGCGCTGATTCGACCGACCCGATCGAAGGTTGCCTCGAACGCGATAAAATAATCGCATCGAGAACGCGAGGAAGCAAAAACAAACATCTCGCCTGGCAGTACCGACGAATCCAGGTGAGAGAGAGCGAGAGAGAGAGGGAAAAAAGTATCGTTGTTCTCCGAGGCGTGAATTGTCGGCCGACGCGCATTTTTTTCGAATCTCGATCAGTTTTCGAGATAAAGTCACGAGACCTTCGTTATTCCTCTCGTATTCGTCAACCGTCTTGCTGTCATCCCGTTCTACGAAAAATATAACGCGTCATCGCGATCTAGTTTACGATTACGATGATTTTCGTCTTATTTCAATTCGTCGATTCGATCGCTATCTGTTGTTTTCGCCGAGTTCTTTTCATTCGCTGCGGGCGAAAAAAGGTATCGCGCGCTCGTTGAAATTCTCCGTATCGGCCGCACCCGTGTTTGCGATTCCGTAAGTTTCATCGCAAATGCACCGTCAGCTCACCGATTCCTCGTAGCGATGACTGGCGCCGATTGTTTTACACCTTCGATTTCGAAAACCCGATCGGAGTTGTACGAACGAGACGGGCTAGGGGAGGAAAGAGGCTGAATCTTCGAGGGAAGAGAGCCCGCAGCACGTTTCTCTCGCGCGGTCACGTGATAATTTCGATAATTATCAGCAATCGCGACCAAAAGAGCGTGCTGTTGATGCGCGAGCAAATTACACACCCTAACGGTGTAATTAAGCAAACCGGAGATTCGTCGGTGTACGCGACGCGAAACGAGTCTCCGCAATCGCTGACTATGTATTCGGCCACCTATGGTGTATATGCTCTCCGGCATGAACGCGATTGGGGAGGGAAGAAAAAATCAGCACGCGCGCATACATTGTCTCGCGTTATTTACGACGCTGCTCGAGGGAAACTGGGGACACTGTGGAAAGGCTAAATTTTTCGATCACTCGAAGTGTCTCATTGTATTGTCATCGGTCCTTGATACTCGTGCAAAGTTTCAATTTAATCCGCCGTTTTGAAGTAGGTCGAAATCACGTGCGGAGATTTTGTTACATGCGAACAAACGAACATACATGCATAGCAAGCTAACAAAAGCGTGTTAAAATGCAACAGGTTTGTCGCCGATCGCATTTTCGCCCGCAGCAACGTTTAATTTTTCATCGAGATAAGGAGAACTCCATTTGTGAAAGAAATGCGGGGGCGTGATGTAGGCACGTTTCATCGTCGAGGTGGCAAACGGCGCGGATATCGAAATCGTAAAAACGTTGGCGGTCAATCGCCGGCGAGAATAAAATCCATTGGTTAAATTCATAGAACTGATAATGATAAATATCGAATCGTCGTCCAATGAAATCGACGTTGCATCGGGAGAGTGCCGCGCGGCGACTCGTCTCGTCGCTGGATAATTCCTCGCGCGGTATGCGCGTATAACCAACGAGCCGTGGACCAGAGACACGGGGAGATGCACGCGTTTCCATCTCGCGTCCTCGCACGCGGCGCCACCGGTTCGTTCGACCGGTATATTCCGTTCGGAGCAACGCTTTACCTCCGCGCGATCTACTCTTGCCAGCGGCAAGTCGCTCTCGTACCTACTACTCGATGGTGGGGTGAATTCCTCGTCAAAGACGGCGGGGGCAGCGAGAGAAGAGGTGCCTCGGGGGCCACTTTTGCCGCACTCGTGCCGGGATACGCTCCTCTGGAGCGCAACAATAGACCTCTACGATCCATAAAGATCCTCCTCCGGGCGCAAGGTCAAGAATTTACCTTGCATACTGCTCGCGCGATACAGGCGAACGAGCCTCGCAATTCCCAGGGGAAACGCTGTACGCGAAATCCGATTACTCTATTTCTTAATTTTCTCGCAACTCGCGTAAATTGCTCCGAATACTTTTCTCCCATCGCAGCTTTCTCGTCGCGCCCAACGCTCCGCGGTAAACTTTTCCCCGCTGCATACTTCGATCTTGCGACGCTTTCGCGTCGAGACAAGCTCGAGTAGCCGATTTGCTACGTCGTCGAGCTCCGAGTTATTCCCAGTCGGGATTTCGTTGATATCTTTATCAATTTTATCAGAGTTCGCGCGATATCTCGCGTCGTAAATGATCGCTCGTGGTTTTTATTTTTTATTTGTATTCCGCCGAGTGGTAAGGTGGGAAGGTGCGCGAAGGTGGGGTTGCTAGTCGAGACGCGCGATTATCACTGATTCGATATCGTTAACCAAACTCGGAAGGATATTGAAAGATTACAATTATCACCGTGAAATTGTTTACACGCGACGATACTCGCGGCTCGGCGCGACATCGAATCGGGGCGACTTTCGTGAGATCCGAACGACAGTTACAGCTGCAGCACGGGCAGAGGTATTCGGCCGCGATGCGGGGAATAACGGTAAATTATACTAACTACATACCGGACTCCGTGTCATTTTCTTCGACCGAACCGCCAGCGGTGATGGATCTTGCGCGGTACCTGGCCAAGTCGGTCATTATTTACCAATAATGGCGAACGTCACGACGCCGCGTCGTCGTTCCGCCTACATGATCATCGATGACCGATGCAAGCAGCGGCCGTCGCGATCGACCATCGAGCCTTTTTCCCGCACGGCATATGCTGAAACGTACAAATGAGAGTAGCCGCTATACGCGAGCTCCACGTCGCGAAACGTAAACGTGGACGCGACAAGATCGAGAGCGAGGATCGGCGAATCTGTTCGATCGACCAGCAGAATCTTGATTCCGGGAAGTAAAATTCGCGGAAACCTCGATCCTCTCGTTAATTCCCGAGGCTTCGAAGAGTCTACGCCTACGCGAGGTCGATAAAAAATACACGGGCATTCGAGGTCTGCGCGTAATAACAGGTCGTTTAACAGATCCAGTCGAGCGATATTTAATTTTGAATCGAGACGATTCCACGAATTCTTCCGGATTTCGTTGAGAAGGGGCCGTAGAGCCAGTCGATTTTTGGACGGTGAAAGAAAAAACTCGAATCGTCGTCCTACGTTCGTCGAAGAACGTGGACGCGCGATTCGCGAGGAGACGTTTGTCGCGCGGAAGTCAAAGACGAGAGGCGTGAGAAAAAAACGTGGAAAGCTCGAAACAATTTCGACTCGATCGACTTTCAGGTTTTTTTTTCTTTTTTTTCCTCCAAGCTTTGTGGTGATAAACGAGCGTCTCAGTTTTTACCGAAATTCACGGTATTGTTCCGCCGACCTAATCCCCATTAGCAGGGTTGGTTAACCCCCCAGGGTTAAGGACTGCGGACAATGACGACGAAGAACCTATGCGCCGACCACTTGAACGATACAATGAAAACCCGACAGGGGTTCGGGGAGCGAAACGAAACTAGTCGCTAGCCGAGGGGTCGATCCCCGCTACGAGACTATTTGCACGCTGTTCGAGGCACCTGCCACGATGTGAAACGATCCCCACAAAGGAATGCGAGATGCGCACGGGGGCAGAAGCCACCGCGAGACACGAGACGACGAGTACCACTCTCGACCTTCGATGACCTTCGATTCCATTCGATCGCGGTCGCATCCGACATCCTCTTACCGTTCGCACCTCTCGAGCAGAAATCCCATCTCGTCTGGTCGCGAGGATGTGGCGAGGATGCGACTGAAGCTGGATAGAGCATCCTTTGCACGATCGCTCGTAATTCGCGCGCTCGCGATAACGAGAGCTAGTTGTCGTTCGAATCGAAACGTAATCAATCCTTGACTCGACGATAAACGTGATCGATGTAATCGATGCTACGCGTCTAGTAGGGTTTTTAAGGGTAGATAAGCGATACCGCGATTCGGAATAATAGACGCGCGACGGAGCGCAATCGATAGATCGGTGGGTAGGAGAGGAGCGAGGTAACGGTAACGATGATGAGTATCGTGTTCGCTCTTCGTTCGTTCTACTTCGTTATCGTGGAGTGGCTCGGGGACGTTCGTTGAATTTCGTAAGGGAGTCGATAATAACACGTGTTCTTCTAGCCACGAGACGAATCTCTGGTTGATCTACCGCGTCTATCCCTCGTAAAAGGAGCCTGGAAAGTGATGTCGGAGAGATGTCGAGATCTGGGCAGGTACAAAAGGGAACTTGTTGCCGTATCGTTTAGGGTGGACGAGGTTAGGGATGAACCGGGTTTCAAAGGTAGTTTTCACCACGCTACGTTTCTCGGCCCACTTACACGGCGCTCGCGTCGAGCGTGCGGGAGCCGTTCGCTCGGGTTCGATTTAATTTGAAAAATTGAAGGCTTCCTGCTTTCCAAATTTTCTCGAATTCACGAAGGGTTCCTCGCGCGGTGAACAATAAATTGGACCCCTAATAATCCGGCGGAGCACGTATTATTTTCGGTCTCATCTCGCGAGACGTTGCCTTGAGGGAACGTTGGCGCGCGTTAATAAGACTCAAACAAACGTTCGTACCGCACACGCATACTTTACACGAGTTCTAGAAAACATATTTTTCGTACATGTCGTTTTACGTGTACGTGTTTTTTACGCATCGTGATACCTACGCATTTTGGAGAGAAGAGACGAGAAAAAGAGGAAAATTGCTCGTAGACGACGACGAAGTTCGCGTATCGCGCGCTCCATGTTTGTAGAGGGAGAGAAAAGAAGAGGAAAGGGGGGAGAGAAAAATCAGAGCGAAGGAGACACGACGATCGGCGCGATCCCTACCAAGTTCGAGGGAACAAGGCGAGAGAGAGAGAGAGAGAGAGAGAGAAGCACACCTCGCGCGAGGCGAACGGAACGCGGGGTCGAGGGGTTAGCCGCGGAGGTCCGAGCCGCTCGAGGAACGAAGCGGCGACGGGCCGAGGTGGAGGTCTTCTGGTTTGCCGGGGCACCGAGGGACCGGAGGCACTTGGAGGGGCCCGGGCCCGGAGCAGCCACGGGTCGCGGGGTGGGGGAAGTCCCGGCGTGGACCTGCGATGGCATGGCGATCCTGGAGACTCACGCGGTGAGGTGCGACGCGCGCACCACTCTGCACAGCCAGACAGATTTCCACGCGAGGAGGCTAGATTCTTGGAGGTCGAGATCGACGTCGTTACGAATTTACGTTCGAGTCGCGTTAAACGTGGTTACGTGTAGTGCGCGCGTACGCGTCGTTGCAGGGTGTACACGTACGCTACCATTTGCTTAACCGCGCGTTGCTTCAGCGTGCCTCTCTGATAACGAAGACGCCGGGGGACCGTGTTATCTGAAATCGTAGCGCGGGCAAATATAGTAACAGGTAAACTGGCGGGCAGCGGTCGGACGAGAAGATTTCATACTAATTTTCTCCCCGGCCTCGAGACTCCACGTGTCGCGGTGTCGTGTGTAAACCAGTGAAAATAGTGCGATGCTCGTCGAACGGTGTTCCGCGAGGAACGGTGCCGTGGATTGAACTACGACCGTCGTGTCCCTCCTCGCAGCGTCGCGGTCACGTGGCCGCTCGATTACGACTGGTAATCGCCGATGTAATCTCATCGGAGGATCGATCGTCGACGCCTTGGTCGCTAAAAGTTTGCGCGATCGTCGCGAGTATCGCGGCAGTTTCTCTTCCTTCGTTTTCACCGATCGTTCGGATCGATCTTCGCCGCGACGAGCTCCTCTGCGCGTAATCGACGCACCACGAAACATTCCCGACGATGACAACGACCACGACGCCGACGGGATGTCGAGCGAATCTGAATCGGAATAAGTGAACAGGTGTGAAAAAAAACGCTCCGCGGTGACGCGAGCGGAAAATTCGAATTCGATCGGCCTCGCGGAGTGTCGGAATCGTCGCGAGGCGATAAAAATCGCGCGTGACTGCGTCGTTTTCTACTCTCATTTCGCGGGGAGGAAGGAAAAAAAATCATCGGCGTGAAAGTACCGGTTCGCGAGTATCCGAACGCGGGGCGAAGACGTTCGCGGTTATTATGTACAAGTGACAAACTGAAGGTGAAAGAAACGAGTGGTGTCGTGGATCAACAATATTTCTCGGAATACTAGTGATCTCGATCGGTCGCCGCTAAACCATCGGTGAGTCTCTCCTGTCCTTCGCACGCTTCGCCACCAACAATTGGATTTTCCCGTTCGAACGTCATCGACCACGGCGAGAGACACAACGCGAGGGGAGTTTCTAGAACCTGTAAACTCTGCCTAAACGATACTCTCTACCTGTGTTCGATGAAAGTTCGTAGCGCCTAGAAACGCGTAGCACCACTTTCAAGGTAGCACGTCGACTATGGACATACCCTGTCGCGCGTATATTATCATTTCCCTCGTTCTTCCCCGACCTTCCCCCCGAAATTAGATTCCACGCGTACGACGTATTGGCCGGCGAAACGCGTCTTTCGCTGCTGGCCTCCGCGTACCGAGCATCGTTTTCGCGGTATTCGAGAAATCCTCTCTTCAACCCCGAAAACATTCGGGCAAAAATTCGTGCGCGCCTCCGAAGACGTTCCACGAAGCGTGTGGCCCGCCGTTTCTCTTCCCCCCTCCATCTTTGGCCCGCGACATTTTGTTTGCATGGTCTTGGACTTGATACAACAAATCCGAACGGGCTCTTGGCATTCGCGGGAACTTTACATATGAATTACGCAAGTTAGGAATTCTTCGAGCTCCGAGAGCGGCGGGTCCGTCTTGGCGGAACTGTTAGTACGTTCGGAGACCTGAACGCCGGGTTAAGACGCTGTCGTGAGTCGGCGTCGACCGTTCGAAAAACATCGTCCGAAAAGCACGTGACATCTGCCACGAAAAGTGCTATGTGGCACGTACGCACACGAAAACACGAAAGCCGCGTATATTTCGCGTTCGCAAGCGATACAACGATATACGTACGTGCTCCGTGGCGTACGTATGTACAAATATTACACGCGCGTCGATGGATTCCGCGAGAGCGCGCGTGCGGATCACGCGCGTCGGTCGAGTTATCATCGTTGAAGAGCTGGAATATCTGAAGTTGCATGATTTTGACATTTCCGAGTAGTTTTCGTAGGACGCGTGTACTCGGGAGGAGCGAACGCTTCTCATTGTCCGCCTCGAAGTTGAGGAGTGCGTTGGAAATCATAAAGTCAGGTATATATACCTACGTATACATATATACATATGTATATAGGCGTATGTACACGTGTATGTGTACGTACACGCGGACGCGCGCACAGATAGGAAGAAAATCACAACAGTCCTCGAGTTACACGGCCCCTCGGTCGTCTAACCGGTTGTTCGTAGTTCTTTCATCAAGACCGGAGAGCCACGTCTAGTCCTAATTTGAATCTGTTACATATAAAGTTTGTGAAAGAGTTTGAACCGCGTTGTTCTCGATGTTTTTTCCATTGTCTTTCCTCTCTCTTTCTTTCTCTCTCTCTCTTTCTCTCTCTTTTTCGCTCTCTCGCTCTCTCTCTGTCTCTCTCTCGCTCTCGCACTCGCTTGACGTGGATCCTCGTCCCATCCGCGCGCCACGCGCTGTCGGAGTATGAGACGAGTTGAACAATTGAAAAATGACGCTTTTACCATTTTCGTCTTGCCCCGCCCGCGTAGACTTGCATGAATATCTCATAAGCCGTTTCTCGTAACTTTTACTCCCGCTGTGAGGTAGCCAAGTCAAATTAAGAAGACACCGCTCGTGTTATAATAATAATGACAACGATCATAACAACAATAATAATTCGATGCTGCCGCTGCATCATCCAGCTATGCACGCCGCCGCCTATTTCTCGGACCGGGGAGTTATCTCTCCTCTCCTGGCCGCGAGCGCGATCGACGAGAACCCGGTGCGTTGAGTTCCAACGACTCGACTCCGCTCGACTCTCCTTCTCTCTTTCGCCCAGGTACGCGTTCGACGTCGAACGATACGATAATTATCCAACTAGCTACGAGCGCGAGAGCGTGTAACGAACGTTAATATTTCAACAAAAGAAAACACCAGCTCGACGGATCTCCGTGAATAAGCAGCGACCATCCTCGAGCGCTGCCGCGAAGTTGGTTGTGAAAACGTTGGGAAACGTTTTCGACGCGAAGAAGCGGGTCGAAGACGACCGCGATGAAACTCTGACACGGACCGCGAAGGTGTATCCGACTCGGGCGTTGGCGTATTGACGCGAGGCCTTTGATTCCGTTCTCCTCCGGTTCTCAACAGCAGCTGCTGCCTACCTCCGCGGGGAACTCTGTGGTACCTTCGAGAAAGTCTTCAACCGCGCGAAGGGATATGCATTTCGAACGAGATCGGCGCTCTCCTACGCTGCTAACGTCCGATCGTTTCGCTCGTCGCGGTGTCGCGGTGAGCTGGTTATCCAGCAGCGATGGTACGGGAGCACGCCGCGTGACTGCACGTCGATGCGATTGTGGTGGTGATACACGCTCGCGCGTCTCGGAGATGCTGGCGTTGCGCTCCACGACTCTGCGACCCGACGAGGGAAAGGCAAATGACGTCAGCGGTGCGGGAATGAGGTTAAGCTCGAGACGGAATCGCGTCTCCGCGGCGCGTTTCCCGTGCCCGATCGCATCGCCCTCGTCCGTGTCGAAGGTGATCGCCGAAACAACGAATCGTCTATCGGCTACGCGCGTTTCGTTTCCCCAAACACGCTTTTCGCACCCGATCGCGAAAGGAACGTAGCGAGTCGATCCACCTGGCGTGAAACTACCGCGCGTGGAGTTGGCTGTCCGAACGCGATTTCGACGTGACCGTAGCCGTTTTTCTTTCCTCTCTCGGCAGCAAGCCGCGTCGAGTAAAAAAAGCAGCGTGTTCCGCGGCTTTCTTGTTTATCTTGTTGATCAAATAATGGAAGACTGATTAGACGAAGCCAGACGAAGCGAGGAGTCTTCGGTCGTCGCGGACCCACGACGACATCTTATCAACCGAGTTTATTTAGATTTAGAAAGCAGCTCTGATAAACGTAAACGCGCGTGAATCGTCGTAGGTATTTGCTTATCTACAGGTATACGACGACGACGACGACGACGACACAACGTCTAAATTTAAACGAAGAATCCCGAAGACGAGACACGCGCGGCTCCAGCCAGGTCGGACCGTTAGTACGAGGAGTACGTATGACGAGGAGCTTTCGGACTCGCCGTCGTGACGCTTTTACCTCGACGCTACAGCGTCGGGGGGGGGGGGGGGGCAATTATCAGAGAGGATAATAGCAATGGCGAGGCGAGTGGCGACGATACCGAGAAGAAAGTTGTACCGTACGCCGTCTCGTTACATACCTGCGTAATACTTCGCAGGACTCCAGGTCCGTGCCGAGATCAAAGGATAACCCGACGACGTGACCGACGGTCGAACACGACGCCGCGAGTATTTCCCCGCGAAGAGAGGTGAAACCTGGCCTGATAATAATAAAAGCGAGCTGACCGTGGCGTAAATCCGAAAACTGGATTTTTCGGCTGTCGGCCGTCGTGCCGAGTTCATATGCCCCGGCGCATCGTGGCCCCTTTGTCTTAACCGGCCACGATTCGGTCGCATATTATGCAGCCGGTTCGGAGTCCTCGACTATCTCGGTTCTCGAGCCTCTTTGCCGTGGCTCGAGCCGCACGAGGAATGGGCCGAGAAGCGGGGGACGGGGATCGCGGGGCACGGAGAAGGTCGCGGTTAGGGTCTGCCTCGGGCAGCGGCAGCCGTATCTCGGGGAGATCTCACCCTGGCAAGCTGACCCCGCGCCGAGCAGACGCTCGAGACCGGCCAGTTTTAACCCTGGTCGACTCTCGCGCGTTACTTTCGATCAGGCTTCGAGGCGACCGAATCCTCTTCCTCCAGCGACGCCGTCGACGTCGACGACGGGAAGGATACGTGGCGTATTTAGCCCGTGTAGAGAAACGAAGGGAGACGAATTGGGCCCCCTAAAATCTGCGGGGAGCTACACATTTTGCCCCACATTTCAAGAATTTTATTCTTCAATGGATTAGAAACTAGTAGAACGAGTAGGCAAAACTACCTGTACTAAGCGTAGGAACATTTTTTTCCTCAGAGGCCCCTTTGCCCCCCTCCCCCCTCCCGAACCCCCGCGCATTCGTTGCGAGATGCACCAAAATCGTCGTATCCTCGTCGGAGCAACCGGACAGAGCGAATCGTCGTAGTCGTGGGCGGCGAACGACGCGACCCTGAAAGAGAGAAAATTGCAGGCATCGCGATAAGCCGCGATACGCTCGCGGCTCGCGGCCATCGCAGCCGCGATGCATATTCTTTTTTGTCTACTTTGGTACAATTTTTGTAATTTTGGAAAATCTAAAATCAACGCAAAAGTTGGGTTTCTTGTGTGCGAAGCTAAGTAGACACGACAGATCTAAGGCGAGGGCAGTTTCGTGTGCCATTTTTGTAGTTAACACGTGAAAGATGCAAGGAAGTCATAAAAAATTGCCGAAAATTGTGATTTGCGAATGGGATAACGAAAATATGTGTGAGATGCAGCAAAAAACGGAGATTTTTTTGTCAATTAATTTACAGGATAGTCGCACTATTTTTTGTGGTTTCTGACAAATTAGGCCAAAATTGGGCGAACGGATTTGAAACCAGACGACAAATGCGTCGACTGAATCCGAAAGGAAAATTATTGTTTTCCAATTCGCGTACGTACGTAGAGACGAACGGGCGTTGGAAACCGGCGATGACGTATCTCCGCAGCTTCCAGCGCGCGACGAGTAGAGCGCGGTACGCGACACGGATAAGAAAGAAAAAGGAAAAAGGCCGAGCGAGCGATGGCGAGAGATATCCACGGGCAATCGGCCGCGCGCGGGACACGCGAGTTGAAACGCCGCGTCCTTACGCAACGCGCGCGGTTACAAATGCACGCGTAAAAGTAACGCGGGTTATACGCCGTGATTTATCGAAGCAGCCGCCGCGGTACGTAGGAGCCTCGTCGAGGCAAAACGACGGACGGCGTATTACCGCGTCGCGTTTTACCTCTCGCCGTTTCTATGATCCTTTCGACGCCTCGATGCATTCCTCGCGCGAACCAGCGTCCCGGTTTCGCCGGAGCGGATGGACGACCGCCGCCGCCGCCGCCGTCGAGATCTTCGCGTCCTCGGCTCGACTCTCTCGCGTCCAGAGCTCCGCCGAGTGGGCAGTTTCGCGTGTACGTAGGCAGTTACCTACGCTCGCGGACCGGTCTCGCGCGTACGTAACTATCGCGTTCGCCCCCCGTACGACACGCCGAGTCCCAGTTCTCCGCGTGTACGAGGGAATCGTACGTCGCCCGGTATATTTCCCCTACGTATGTCTACATCTTTCGCGGAGTCCACGATGCTTCGAGAAAGAGTCGAGTCGATGTTTCTTTCTGACCAATGCGAGAACTCGTAGCCCTGCGTGGTCTACGCGAGGATTTACGATGCAGGGGTGAGAGCCGGTGTCGTGGCTAGTGTCGAGCAAATTATGTCGCAACTTACCGCCGCAAATAAATAAAATAATATAAAAATCGTTCAACGCGAATATACAGACTGATCCATTTCAGTCTCCCCATTTTTCGATTTTCCGAAAACCGGGAAACAAGTCAACAAATTTCCTCTCTTCGCCACGTAACCGTATCGTACTTAAAAAATAAGAAACATTCGTCTCAGAACTTTTCCATGAAAGTAAAAGTTTCAGCGCGCCCGCGTGTCTCAAGATCGAGAGAACAAAGCATCTTCGAGAAGAAGTTTTGAAATGAAGGCTTCTTCTTTCTTTGCCTGAAGCATTTCCCGGTTTTCGCAATATCGCTCAGGGGAGATTAAAATGGATCGCCCTGTGTAAGGAGCGATATAAAATAAAGCGATGAAAATAAAATAGACGGTAACACAAAAATAGGCATACAGAAGTATTAACACTTTTAAAAAAAATGAGGGACGATGTCTGCACGGGGGTTGAATATCGCGAGTGTGAGAGATATTGTAGATAGAAAGATGACCGATCTGCGATGATCAATTCCACGTTACGCCGTAACGTTGCTGTCCAGGTTGGAAGAGTAGTCAAAAAAGAGCCCAACGCAGCTGGGGACATCTTGGAGAAGGCGATGTACCGGGAGGATACGTTCGAAATGTCGAAATCGTGTCGAATGGAAATTTGAAAAGCGTCTGCGATTATTGACCAAAGCTAGACGATAAGGAAAAGTAAACGTACGGTTTCGCGGTTCGAGCCGTGGGCGTGAAGTGACGGTAGTTCGTTGAAAGCGGCATCGATCGAGTTAGTGGGCGATAATTCTGACGATCGGTAAGCGAGGGGGACGCGAGGAGAAAAGGGCTGCAAGGAAAAGAGAGGCGCGTGGGTTAGGAAGCGAGCGTGCCTCGTCCGTTCGAATTTCGTCTCGCTATGGAAATCGTTAGCGGTGGGGGCGAGTGAATAGAAAAAAGCGGACGATTCTTCTAGATTTCTTGCGTCGCGATCGAGCGAACGTTAATCGATAGCTAGCCTTAAAATCGACGCAGTTAGCCGGAACAACCTACGTTCGGATCTCCTTCCGTCGCGGCTCTACCGGCCATTCATTTGGCCGATCAGCCCACGTTTGGGCGTAACAGGTGGAAAAAATATAGCCGCTGTTACCTTCGCGTGATTGATACTATTTCCATAAAGTTGAATCAATTTTTTCCCCATTTTCTTCGTAAATCGATAAAATATCTGTCAAAAGGATAAAATGGACTACTTCCAACGTTTTAAAGAATATAAGAATTTTTTTATTCAACGTCGACAGTTTATAGGTGTCAATTCTTTTCATCTGTATAAAAGTGGAGAGTGCAAAGTTATGCAAAAACAATGAATATATATTTTTTTAAACGGTCCGTCGTGCCCCGGATTTTTTTTTAATTTTGGCAAATTAACGATGAGTTTGGTCGCGAGAGACCGAAACAATTTTGACTGGTCAACCGACTGAAAATAAATTAGATGCTTAACGGTGCCGTCGTGTACCGGTCCCCCATGTGTAATCGCTCGTCGATGATTCCCAGGCTAATGCGACGCGTCTTCCACGTTTGGAAGTCGGTCTCTTTCACCCGCTGAAATTTATCATCGACGCGTCGCGGCATCATTCGCCGATCGGTGGCAAAAGCCGAGCGAACCGATAACATTACGGATGGGCCGTGGAGACCCTCGCGAGACGCACCGCTCTCACTTCTCTCTCTTTCTCTCTCTCTCTCTCTCCTTCTCTCTGCTGTCAAAAAAGTGCCAACGTCCATCGCGATCGAATTTGTTGTCCGGCACCGAGGGGTGATTTATTTCATCGCCATCCGTAATACGACGACGATGCGTATGACGTCGAGGGAAATATAAATATGTATGGAAACGGCAGCGTGGAATAGACGACGCGACAGAAAACCCCTCGCACGCCTCGAGAGTCGGTCGGGGTTCGGCGGATTTCTTGCGGTTCGTTGGCGCGAGAGAACCAAACTTTGGCATGTTAATGTCATTCTTCCGAATCCCCGCAGCCTTGAGATCCAGCGTATCCCTAGCCTGGCCAAGTTTTTCGTGTCGCGGAGATGTCCGGTCTAATTGACGGCCAACCGAGAACGAGGGGGACGATTCGGGTGAACGAGAGAGCGAGAGAGAGACGGAGAGAGAGAGAGAGAGAGCGGGGACGTCGGCGGAGACGCTGCGCCGAATCGGCGAACGGGTGACATGTGTCCGCGAAGACCAAACACCGGTCGCCGTGTCTTATTATACGTCGACACCCGAGATTTCGACTTCGAGTCAAAGTGAGACGAGGCCGAATGCGAAAAATAAATCTGCCGGTTACTTTGTCGGTAAATACGCGAGCCGAATATAACGGACGACGGCGTTGCCGTCCCGCGTGTCGCATTATGCTATCCGAGAAATACGCGCATCGCCGATAGAATTCGATCGATCGCGCAGCTCCGTTCTCTCGCGAAACCTCTCGAGATCGAGACTCGTCCTCCTCGTCCTCCCTGATCGGAGTTTTCTCGCCGACAACGCCCGATCCCTCGAATGATCCGAGTACCTTGATGACTCCCGGGAGAAACGAGCCTCGTAGGCGAAGGCGATGCCGCTTACGGACTCTCCGCGCATCGAGGTCTCCGCGCACGTTGGGAAATGTTTACAAACGAGAGGCCGAAGCTCCTCTCTTTTCCGTCTTCGATTCGATGCGGGTAGGTGTATCGGGCGCGCGTATCCGTACGATCCGTTTAGCACAAAGAAACGCGTGACGGCGTAAAATGTAGGCGTTTCGCGAGTGGGTGTCGTTGCTCGCGGCCCCGCTGCCCGACCACCCGTCGTACGTTGCAACAATGACATCAGCGTCACCCCGAACGAGCGCACAGCTGACTCGGACTTAGATGGAGCGAAAGAACCGTGGAAAGTGACGTCGGCGAGGATCGACGCGTCGCGAAAAAAGCTACGCGCGATCGTGGCTATGTACGAGCCTCGAGGTGACTCGAGGGGAAGATGCGGCCGTACGAGTACCTACGACGACTACTCGTCGCCTACAAATCAGTTTTTCTCCGCAAATTTCCCCGGCTCCTCGCTCTTCTCCTCCTCCTCCTCCTCCTCCTCCTCCTCCTCCTCCTCCTCCTCCTGCCCCGACGACGACGAGGTCGACGACGATCGAGATCCCATCGAGAAATCGGCGTTCTTCGCGGAATCTCAGATGTATTTATTCAAGGGAGGATCACTCTTCGGGGAGATTCCGCTTTGGCTGACGCGAGGAACACCCAAGAGTCGCGAAGGCCTCGTTATGCGAAGGCTCGAACGGCGAAGCACTGGCCGAACGCAAACCGGCGGAACGACGGACCACCCTGTTAGTAGAATCGATGAATCGCGGGGAACAATGTCTCGATCGAATTCCCAATCGTTGCTCGTTCGTTCCGCTTACTCGTTATCGTTCTTGCGAATCTTCTTCCCTGGTCATTATCGCGACTTAATGTCCTCTCGCCGATTGTCCTCGCTCGAAAATCAGCGATACTCGGCCGCGAGAGTGTTTCCACGATCGTATTTTCGCTGCGCGAAAACAACGGAACGCGATTACAACGACGAGGTGAGCGTAAGAGCGATGATAAATTGATTGGAATATGACGCGGCAGTCCGAATCGCTCGACAACTAATGGCCGGATGATAAATGGTTCGTTGATTTCGATTCAACGCTCGGGCTTATCTCACGCTCGAGAGAAACAACGATGTTTCGGTATTCGTAATAAGCGTCGAGCTCCGTCCGCTCTCCGTCCGCTCTCCGTTCGCCTCCCGATTCGGTCCTCGCGGACGCGTTATTAACATACGTCGGAATCGATCTAAATTCCCGACAATCGTTTCAACTCTCTGCCATTTGCATCGGCTCTCTCTCTCTCTCTCTCTCTCTCTCTCTCTCTCTCTCTCTCGCTCCGTTTGGTTGGTAGCGGATGGACGGACCAACGGACGGACGGACAGGGCCACCTCGGTGCGACGATGCAGGTATAAATTTATATAAACGCGCACGTGTGAAATATGTCTTCGAGAAAGCAGCAACACGCGGTTCTCTAATCTCGTCGTGGGCGGGAATTATACGTTCTCGCTCTGCGATGGAACGCGTAATGGACGCGATGTCCGCGATAGGAAGGTACCCGGGCGACGACGATCTAACGGTAAAACGCGATGGTTTCATCGTTATTTCCAAACCAACTGCATCGCGGAGAGTTACGGGCGCCGAGAGTTCGCCGGTGGTGAGCGGAACGCGCAGATCGACGCCCGATATCATTTCTCTCGGAGGTCGTCGCGTCTCGGATTGTTTTATCGTCGGAGAGAAAGAGTGCACCTGCCTGAAAAAAAGGAATAAAAAGGAGAAGAAAAAAAGCCGGAGAGAACGCGGCCTCCGTTCGGAGTTAACAACTTCTACGGACCTTTCCTGCGCTGCGCGCAGATTGGACTATCAAAGCAGCCGTATCAACGCGACGTTGTAACTATCGACGCCAATTATCGATGCAGCGACATACGTGGGATAAAACCGCGTGATAAGAGACCGTGATTGGCTACAGCGATTCACGGTGTATCGTTCGTTGATTGCTCCGGCGCACAGGTGCTCGAATAGAACGCGACATTTCGTTTGATAACGAACGGCTCGCGGTAGCGGTCACCACCGCATGGCGACCGAGCTCGCGCGGATACGCCGATAACGCGCGGCGACTGGTTGCGGGGCAAAACGTCGACGGTCATCGTCATCATCGCGAGAGTACGCTCCAGGGTCATCGACCAAATTCGCGCTATCTCTCTACCTCTGTCGAGTGGTGCTCTCGCGTTGGCTCGCGTGCTCGAATTCTTTCGCGTGTGCTGGTAGTTTTTTCCGCGAAGACCAAACGCCGTGGCTCTTCGAACATCTGTCGCGCGACGCGTTGTACGAGAAAAGAAGTTGGAAGGGATTGGAGGCGCGGAATAATCCGCCTAGTCGCGAACGAGGAGCGACGAGGGAAAAACGAGGGATAAATCGAGGAGGCTCGTTGGCGACCGATCTATTTGTCTTTCGGCATAAGATACCGCCACCACCGCCGTTCGATTACCATGCCGACGAGATACACGACCGAGTCCTCCTGCGCCTCGGAATTAAAATCGACTATAACCATTCCGGGACTCGCCGTGCGATCGCACGCGCGTGTAAGGTAAGGCCCTCCGCGCTCGTATCCCCCCGAAGCCAAATAAGAAGATCCGTCGGGCGACTCGCGCGCGCGCATTCGTACTACTTCGTACAAAAGAAGAAAGAGAAATGAAAAAAATGACGAGCACGTTAAACGTGGCTCGTAAAGCAATCTACGTACGAGCAGGGGTGTATTTCTTGCCGGGGGCAAGCAGTTTTCAATTACCTTTTGTCGGACGACAAATGAGTTATTCCAAACGATACGTGTATTATTACATGCATGGACGCGTGGGTATCGCGGACGCGTATGATCCGCGTGTGATCTGCGTGATATTTGTACGTTCGACCGCGTACGCGCGGGACGAGTCTGGAAATGTTCTCGGGGACGTACTCTACGCGGGGAATAAAACCGACGCGACTGAAACACTCGCGTCGAAGGAAGACGAAGCATTTTCTCCTTTTTGCTCGACTCGAGCAAAAGACGAAAATTTTTGGCTAATTTGGGCGGAGGCTTCGTCGAGTCGCGGTTTTTGCGACGTCGATTCGACGAGCAACGCGCCGAGTAGCCGGGCAATTTCGCCGAGAGGGCTAATTGCGCCAGCATTGAGACGTCGCTCTGCTATAAATCGATTACTTTGTATCTTTACCGATTCACCGGGGCGAGTTGATCCTCTCGCGTTTGTTGAGTTGTCGCCGATAATTTAGCGTAATTCGCAACGTCCATCGGGAGCTTCGGATAATGGGGTAATTGCGAGGGCCCCGCGTGCCGCCGTCTCCGCTGGACGCACGGCCCGACCTTATATGGCCCTTAAAGGACTCTTTGGAGTGGGTGGAGCAGGAGGGAGTTTCTTCATTCCGTATATTCACGCTCGAAAGCCAAGCCATCTCTCCCTCTCTCCGCTTCCCGTCTCCTTTCCTCTCTTTCGCATACGCGCGACCTTGATGACGCCTAGGTTCGTCCTCTTTCCGCGATGCGAGTTCGCCAAAATCTTCCCGATTACCCAGCGGGACGGCGAAAGGGAGGAGGAAAAAAGGAGGGGGAAAAAACCGCAAAGAGGTAACAAAAATTCGAGGATACCAGGAAACTCGCGAAATACCCGGCGTTAATCCTCTTAAATCGGCGGAGTTATTCCGCTGGGAATATTATCGCGTGGCAGCAGTGATATACAGCGACTATACGCCGGGGATTAAGACGAGTCCTCGACGCGACTCGGAACGAGCCCCGAAAAAAAAATACTGAATCGTAAGAATGACGGTAAAAATATACCACTAGGGATCAACAACAGCCACGTAAAAATCTACGTGCTGTCGATTACGCAACTGTGCTCCGTGATGCACGCTGCATCTTCCCTATTGAAATTTATACCTACGCAGCAACTCGGATCCACTTTTTCTACAAAATTCACGGACGAGCGCGAAAATTCAGGTGCGTTTCTAACGTTGAACCCGGGAAACCTCGGGAAATAGCGGGCAACATCGGGGAGCCTCGTTTCGCGGGAACGATTTTTCTATAAACTGGTAAAAATGATCGGGAAGACGCGATCGGGTGGTCCTCTTGGTGCCGAGGATAACGCGAGCGACGGTTAAGTTTTTATACTCGGTTCACCTCCGTTCGTTTCGCTTACACGCCTACGGATGACAACCTTTCGTTTTATTTATACAATCGCCGCAAGAGTAATGGTGCATCACGCGTTAATTGTACGACGTCGCAACGTCATAATTCAGGCCTGCGCGCTCACGTCGCTGATCGGCAATTACGATCAGTCAAATTATCGAAAACGAACGAATCGTTTCGTGCCGCTGGTATTAATCGTCGTCGGCTCCTCTCCTCGTTATTCGCTATCCATTATCGTAGCTAATCCCGTTATCCGTTATCCGTAATCCGGTCGTTTATTTTTAACGATAATCTGGTAACTTTGGCCGCGCACCTGTTTATTACATGCGAAGCGAAGAGCTGCCGGTCTCTCTACCAACGAGGAGTCGATTACTAGACTTTTTGACCAGACTTTTTTCCCCCGGAGGTTCTATTGTTTTCGCGCCTGGTAACAATGCCGCGAGACATATTTCCATCGAACCATTTCTCTCCCGAAGATGTACCGGCCCATTTTTCCTCGAGAGCATAAAACACAATACCTGAGAGACCTGACCTTTTCGGGATACCGTTGCCGTTACGGGAGCCTACCTACCTACCTGAGCCTGAGCCCTCGCCTGGAACGAGACGAGGCGAGGGTTTCAATTCTGGACCCGAGATCGACGGGGCGCAAAGTCAGCGGGGTGCACTTTCGTTGCCTCGAAAGTTCCGGAGACGAGGTACGCGAAGGAGCCAACGCGCCTCCCTCCCCCCGCTCGCCGCCCCGGCGAACGAGTAACGAACCTCGAGGAGGCAACGAAGAAGATCCTCTCGGGATATTTATAAGCCTCTCGGTATATTGCAGCCGTAAATCAAATCTTTCGCTTCGAGACGAGGACGAGGAAAGAGGGTCGGCTGCATACCGCGGCGGCGTGCGGCACCATGCGACCGATCGCTGATCGCGAGATCTGACAAAGATCTCACCTCGCGTTTTCCCTCTCTCCGACTATCTCGCGACTGTGCGAATCTACGATCTTCGCGAGGACGCGCAAACTGGAAGAGGTTATTTTTTTACTCCGATTCGGAAATGGTCATTTTTGTAGCGTTCAAGGCTACAAAGCACTCGAGAGGGTTCTCGCGGAATCGCGTATTAGATTCGAGCCCAACTGACAGGACAGGGACGACCACGTGTCGGATCTTCGGACGGAGCGAGGCGACCGCCGAAGAATTTTCGTTCGGGAGATTTCTACACGCCGACGTGTCCGTAATAACAGGGTTCGGGGCCCAGAGGCCAACACGAACCCTCGCGCGGGTGCATCGGCGTCTCGAAAATTGGTCTTGGATCCGAAATAATTACGGGTATAGGTTAGCTCCGACGCTCTCGACGGGTTACAAGGTGTTACTTTTCGGCCGTTATACGCCTGAAATATGAACAACGAATGTTTCTCAATATCGAATCGATTTCGCCGAGGATAAATAACGTCCGAACCATTTCGGACGAAGGAGGAGCAGCGAGGAGCATCGATCAGCATCGCGCGCCCCGACGCGAGGAGCAACGAGGAGGATTTCGAGAAAATTGAAAAGCAGCGAATCCCCGCCGCAGAAGGAGGCGGAAAAAAGGATCTCGTCAAGGACACCTGATCTCGCGAGTTTCGCAATTTTTTCTGTCCGTCTTCGACCGCGGCGTGTGACGCGACCGCATCACCAACGGTATCACCACCTTCGCTTGCAAGATCCCTGAGATCAGATATTAATAAGAATCATCGTCACTTCTCTTCGCGGACTTGAAATTCCAGTCCCTCGGCGATTATCGTCGATGAGTCAGAAGAACTCGATTCGTTGCGTCCTCGACTCCGCGCAAAAAAGGTTGCCCGAACGAAAAGTTTCTGGGAAAAAGGAGGAAAACGAACATTTTTCTCGTGGTGCAACGTTAGTCGATCTATCCGTGGGTATACTCGCTGCCGGGTGTCGGGCGCATGGAAAATCTATAAATTACTCGCGCAGTAGCGCGCAAAGGACAATGCGCGAGGAATATATTTCGAGCCGCCCGACGTAACGCGGTATTTCAGCAAAGGCTCTCTACCGATTTCCGATAACGATCGGTGAGAACGACCGGGCAGTGCCGCCGGCGCGGAGAACTCTAGGCTTCTCCGGGGCACAATGCTTTTTGGTCCACGGGCTGCCTCCTCCTTATCGGCGCGATCTTAAGTCTCCTCCGCTGGATGCGCGAGCTCCCAAAATCTCGTAAGCTCTCTCGTAAGCTTTCCGACCGAAAAAAGATCCGCGAACGCATACCGCGCGTACGATCTCGATACGAGATGCCATTTCCAAACGACCGGCCACGTCGCGATAATCGGATGTCCAAAGCGAGGCGTCAAATATGCGAACGCGTCTACTCGGACCTCTAGCAGATTCTCGTTGCAGTTCTTAACAGAAAACGAGATGGGCGAATCTGATGCCGCGTCTGTTGCGTCGTTTTCTCCAATTCTCCAGGGATTTTCATTTCACAAAGATCCCGATGCTCCATTTTCCCAGAAAAAATCCCTTCGAATTTCACGCAAAAATTTGTGTTAACGATTTTTTTTTAACACAAATGTAGCCTCGTCTCAACACACTCCGTGTGTAGTGGTGGTTGAACACGGCACTAGGTTGACAGTAAGGTAAGCGTCCACGTATGGAAGTCGAACGACTACGCTTTTCGTCTGCTCCTCGCCAGTTTTCCGCATTGTTGGACAACCGCGTAAGAATGATTCCCGAACGTCCGTGAAATTGCAAATACTCGCGACGATCACGAGGACACCGCGAACACAGCTCGTGAATCTCCGAAGCGCCGGAGACTGGCTCCAAGTCACGACGCTGAACGTCACGAGGCGAGGTCAGCGCTGGAATTTATTCCCCTACTCTGAAATTCCTCGGGAACTGCTCGCATCCTCCGAACAAAGCGTTCCTGATTTTCGTGGCGGCTTTTCTCATTTTCTCGTTTTCCTTCTTTTTTGCACCGCATCTCGGCGATCGCGGACGTCATTATCGATCCTCGAGGGTAATTACGCGCGGAGAGTGTCCTCGAGGACGCTAATAGTCGTCGTCTAACGAGCCGAGGTTGAAATATCTTCGCGCGTTCACCGATCATTCGTACCTACGTACACGCGTATCCGTCTATTCGTTGCGCGAGGCTAATTGCGCGCGATCGTAGGAGAACGCCACGAGCGTCGATGCGCATCGCGTTCGCCGGGCCGTTTTTTTTTTTTGCATCGCGAGAGCCGTTCCCGGCAATGTTTTCAGCGCGACTTTACAAGCTCCGTTCGCATCGTCCGCGAAGGAATGAAATAGGACGTTATTCCATATACGGGGGGCGGCAGGGGGGTCAGTGGGAAAGTGGTAGCGGACGGATAGTGGTCGGGCCGAGGTTCGTTTTTGCGGAACCTCGCGACGACGCCGGCGATTGTCCCTTGTTCTAAATCAAATCGCGCGGTCGAGGGACCGAGGGGATTCCGCGGGATTGGACCAAAGTTCTCTCGATCTGTGCCGCCCTGTTTCGGGCCCATTGCGATGTGCCGCACGTTTCACCTTTACCGTTACTCGCCTGAACCCGATGCCCGTTTCTGCTTCTTCGTCGTAGCTCCTCTTTCTCCTCTCCCCGTTTCCGTTCCGACATCTCGCCGCTGGGACGTGGGCGCGATGAAAGTCCGAGGGGATAGCGCGTCTCTGGAGAGATCTACAACCGCGTGCATCCTACGGAGACGATGCGTCGAAAGCGATCGACTTGCCGAGTCGCGGGGTGGGAAGAAAGCGGGGGGAAGAAGGGAAAAATAGATGGGAAAGCAGCTTGAGGGCTTCAGGGTCCACGGGACCCCGCGCGCCGTGGGGAAGAAGCTGATGTCGCGCCGTGTCCACCGCGATTGCACCGGCGAAGAGTACAGAGGGAGCGAAACGTGACTTCGAGGTCGCATCTTTCGGTAAATCGATAGGACTAACGGAGCAAAGGTACACGAAGGTCGACGGTAGGGAACAGCGGCGGCATCTTTGAAACAGTTTCGAGACACCGTGGGCCTCGCGTTAACATGGGCCTACTCGCACGTTCGTATCCTTGTTTACAACGGTCCCTAGATTGTTTCCACAAAACGCGACGTCCCACGAAGATGGTCCTCGCCTCGTCTAATTTTTAGGTACATCGGAATTGTCTGCCGAGTAGACGCCAGTCGTCGAGTATATTTCCGCGAGGATATTTCCTCGGCGTCGGAACGGAGAAGCGAAGCGGCGGAGAGGAACTCTTGTAATTAGGAACTGGATACCAAAATGGCGTCTAACGAGCCGGCGCGCCGCGCATCATTTGTTTAAGTTGATCGTTGCACTTCGCGGCCGAATAAGGCAACCTCCTCGTGTTCCTCCCCCCGAAGCGTCGGGGAACAAGCGACGCGCAGGAGTAGACACCTGCTGGTCGAGCGGCATTGTCTTCCAGTGTCCGTTCCGGAACGACGCTGTGTCGCGCGTCCGAACGGTGGGACCAGAAGGAGATGAAATTATACGGTTGGTGGGAGGTGGGGGAGCGGAGGAGGAACGGCGGGAGTGAAAAACAATTGCGCTCGCAAAAGGAGAATGGCAGGGAATCTGCCATCGGCGTGTTTCACGAGTAGCGCGAAACCGTAGGTACTACGGATCGTCACCGAAACCGTTGTTCTCCGGACGAGAGACACGCGTGCAAGGCAATTCGTTACCGCTCGCTGTCATCCCCCGCGATATCCATCCCGTTCTCGACGAGCACCCGTGTTTTTTCTCTACTACTCGTGGAAATCTAGCTCACTCGTTGAGAGTAATGGAACGAACGAGGCGCTCTCCTTTCACTTTGGACTTTTCGCAAAATAATGGTTCGTTCTCTCCTCTTTTGTTACAGATGTTCGTCGTGATCCGTCGCGGCATGTGCCGGATGCGGTGAGGCGTCGCTGCGATGGCAACGGCAGGTCTGGTCGATCGCATCGTCGCTGCTGCAACTGGACAAGCTGTCATTTCCGGACGAGTACTCGTTGGATGTCGCGAGGTCGCGTCGGCAAAGTCCACGGGTTCGTAGAGGGCATGCGAGCTCATCATGTCCAGCCATCGTCTCGAGCACCGATCACCGCCGTCAACAAGCTGTCGTATCATCCTAGGCAAACCTCTGCTCTGTCTTCTCCTGGCGGTCGTCCTCTCCACGCACGATGCATCCGCCGACCTCGGCTCGGAGTTCGTCAAGGGAAAAAGTGAGAGAAATATCAGCGAACATAATCACGAGCCCGCTCGTGATTTTTTTGTTCGCTTTAGTTTCTAGCCCTAACTACAATTCTAAGCACTCGATCTGATCTGGGAACAACGACGTTGACGATACTCGACGCGTGCATCGATTCGCGCGCTGTATTCCGCGCGCCTAATTGCGCGTACGCGGCTCGTTTCAGGAAAAGAGAAACACGTTTTTCACAGCAAATTTCGTCGGACATAAATGGCGAATTCAGGTGATACCTACGGCGCAGGTACGGGAGAGACGCCGCGCAACGTACGTACCACCCCACCTACCGAGGACACGGATAACGTATCCGTCGTCCGGAGGCTGAAAAAGATTTACGAAGAGCTATGGTTTCCTCGACGCGTCACGGAGGCGTGGGCGCTGCAGCTGCCACGGTGCTTCGCCTCGTTATTGTTGCCCTCGGTACCGAAGGCGCGAGATCCTCCCGAGAAACTCGCATGGACCGTTCGATCTCCGCTGCTCGAAGAATCGAACTTATCGCAGCAAAGTAGCGCGAGATCTTGCTGAAAAATTGCGACGTACAAGCGGTGGCAGGAGATTTCTCGTTGTCGGGATGCGAAGACGGAGTAGTGAGACGACGAGTGGAAAACACGGACGTGACTCGCGCGTTCGGCAATCTTTGTGTTTCCTAGGGAAAGCGTGGGCACGCGTTCGAGGACGTTGGCTAAGAGAGGGCGTGACCCACATTAGGGTCGACGTTGACTCTCGTTTCTGTATCTATCTCTCTCTCTCTCCTCTCGCGTCACATCCTCCAGCATCGATACGCCGTTGTAGCTTCGAGGCTGTCGGCGACCCAACATATTCCGATACTCTCCTCTTGTCCTTTTTTTTGTTTCGTTTTGTTTTGTTTTCTTTTCTTTTCCCATACCATCGTCGTTGCTTTCCTTTTGCTCGAGGCGGAATTTTCATAATGGAAAACAACGGGTAGAAATTAGTGTGGAGGGACAAAGGCGAAACGGGGGCCGCGGTACGGGAAGACGAATTTCTTTGGGCGCTTTTTGATACCCGCATCGAGGTGCCCGGCACGGGTCCACCCCATCGCCGCAGCCTCTCTCTACGGCGTTCTCGGAACCGACTTTTTCTCGTCGATGGAATAGCCGTTTAGCTCGTTTATTAATTTTAAATTGCCTTCGACTCGTTTCTGTGGCGAGAGATAAATTCGATTCTCGCAGCGACCCGTGGAGTGGAAATTCGAAGGCGAAGATCGAACGATCGGATATTAAACCGACGCTTGGAACTCGCTGCTGTCGCGCGACATGACACGACTGTCGCGAACGACCATTCGTATCCGTGGCGGATTTCTCTCCGCGTGTGAGCGAGAGCGAGAACAAGAGAGAGAGAGAGAGAGAGCTGCGACGCGGCAACGTTTAGAGAAGTCGTAAGAATGTTGCTCGAGAAACTGGTTCCGTTTGATAACCGAGTAACCACCACCCAAGATTTCGTGGTGCTCGAACCATTTCGAAGATACGAACCGAAGCGAACGCCATAAATGGTTTCCATTAGGATGATAAAATTGGTAAGAGTCTGAAATAACCGAGAGAGGTGCCGAGTTATCTTCGGTTGGAGTGAAGGCATAAATCGTGGAAAAAGCTTCGGTTTGTTATTATTTTCCGATGATGCTTCCCGCGCACCATTATTCGAGCCCCGGTGATTAATATCATCGATCATCGGTCTTAAATTTGACGATTTATCGTCGTTTTTTTCCCCCTCGACGATTCTCCGTTCTCCGGTCGTTTCACGGTGATTTCTTTCCCTCCGCCGGAGAGTCGGCGTCCCCTCGACTGCCCGGGTGACAGGTTCACCTGCGGGCGCAACTCTCGGCGCGAGCGCACCTCGGGAGGACCGCTGGTCCCGCGTTCGTTCGTGCGTTGGAGCACCAACCGCGCGTCGACGTAGAGATTCGGGTCTCCTCCTTATCATCGATATTAATTACGCGCGGTACCGCGCGTCTTGGGTGGTTCGGAATTTCGCCCGGCTGCGAGATCATATCTCCGACTATTGGTCCGTGAAAACGTCCGTGTACGCGCGTTCGTATATACACGCGTACATCGCGACCATGTTTACTTTCGATCGATGGACAACCGGCGAGTTTTGCTTTAATTGACCGCTCGGAATATTGACGAGATCGAGAGACGAAGGATTGAGACGTTGAATTTCCGAGAGACGTTTTTTGCCCCGAAGAAATATGACCGCTCAATTTACTCGATATATTTTTATGGAGTACGACGAGGACACAGAGAGAGAGAGAGAGAGAGAGAGAGAGTGACGTCCGCGAGATACGTTCGATCCGCGGTGCCTCCATTCTTTTCAAATTTATTGGCCGAGCTGCGGTCTGCAGCCTTCGCGTTACATGCAAACCGTATACCCGCGATTTATCCGGATGCCGTGAAATCGAAGAAGCGATAATTCGAGGCAATTCAATCGGAAGAGAAAAATCATGGCTACCTGCGTTGATCGTCGGTTACCCCTTCTACCTCGGCATCTCCGCACGAGCGAAAAATGCGGAACGATATTAAAACGATATCCGTATGTAGATTCGACTTGACGCGCTGTATTCTCGTACGTGAGTAGAGATTCAATTACGGAGGAATTTCAAACGACCATCGCGCATGCGCCATGTGGCCTCTTATATTAATCATTTCACTATGTGGCACTGCCTTTCGTAACGGCTCCGCTACCTATATTGCTCGTATTGGTTTTATCGTTGTTATTGATGTAGCATCGTATACCTACCCGCGCTATCGTACACGCAAGCGAAGCGTAAAACGCCAGCAGGTATACGCTGCAGGTATATACCTACGTGGTGCGTGCGTGCGCGTGTGTTTTTTTTTCTCATTCGAATACACGCGTAAGCTATGTATGCCGGTTTACGTATGTATTCAACGCCACGGGATACGATCGCTCGGTGAGTGGAGGGCAAACGACGAATGGAAATCTTCGCGGTGAGTGGATCTCAAACAGGTGCTGGCGACTCGGTGAGACTGTCGGAATCTTACGATCACTTCGTTGGCCATAGGAACGAAATTAAAGTTTTTTTTCCACATCGGTCGCGTTCTCTCGCCTATCCGTATTTCGATCATAATCCGTGACGCATCGCCGAGATTGACGAAACGACGCGCGATATTCCGGCTGTACGCGCGTACCTACGTACATATGTAGGTGAATATAGGAGACTCGTGGTGTAAGAGCGGCGCACCGATCGTCGATGTGACTCGCTCCGTATTAAAATCGGAGGGTAACAGAGGGATGCGATCGGTCGGTGAAGCTTGCGACGCATCGGTACGAAATTCCGATGGCCGTTTAGTACCGACGAGTAAAAACCACTCGTGAAATCCGTACGCCACGTCGAGGCGACGTCAACGCCGTGCGTCAAATGTCCTTTAATTTACTGCGAGCGGTAACGTCTCGGGCTTGATTGATGTCGGGCTCCGGTACCAGCGCGAAGAGACGCTACCGCGTGGCCTCCGGAGTGGTAAGACGAATTTCGGACTGGTAGCCAAGCGAAGTCGGTGCCGGCAGCTAATGGAATACACGACTCGAACGAACCGAGCATCTTCGGTGAAGGAAAAAAAGGAGAGAACGCTGCGGCGATTTGACACTCGTGCCGACGATAATAGCGACGCGGGCCGCGTACGGGGAGAACGACGTTGCGGACGGCGACGCGTCGTGGGAATTCAAATTTCTTGTTTGCAAAATAATTTCGCCGTAGCCAAGCTTCCCCCCCTCCTTCTGGCACGTTTATTTCGCGGTATCGCTCTCCAGTTCGACCGACTTAATTGCGCCGTAATAACGCCATTACTCGAGCGTTCCTCGACTATGCTGAAACGAAGCTTTACACCGGACAGATGCCGAGCGGTTAAACATTTACAGCTGGGACGGACGGACGCGAACGTCCATCTACGGATTCTAGGCACTTGCAAGAACGATATTACCGCTGTGACACGGCTGGCTCGTCGAGACGACGAGAGGCGCGGAAATTCTTCGATTCTTAAGAAATGTGTACAACGTCCTCGCCGAGCGGCAAAGAACTGCGGAAATGGCAAAATAATTACCAACGAAGAATGACGCAACGTTGAATATTTTTAGACGAGGCGAGAACGAAGCAGCTACGTTTGGTTTTACGGAACGAACAATGGCCTCACTCTCCCTCTTCTTCTCAACGAATCCGGATGAGTCGCGGCGCCGCGCATGTTCCGATTAACAACTTGTTGCCCCGATGTTTCGATGCTAAGCTAATTGCCGATCGATTTACAGTCGCGTTACCCTCCGACGAACTCTCTCTCCCCGATTCCCGAATCGTCGTGGCTAGTCGTCGTTTCGAAAACAATTGTTCGTTTCCGGGGTGAAATCGCTGTCACGGATCTACGCGTCAGTCACATCGATAAATCCGAATCGTAGCTCGTTTACGGATGAAGTACGGGGATCGTTGCGTATCTGATCTGATTTATCGTGATCGTGGCTACTACTCTCGACGTAGGTACCAAAATCACCGATACATCGAATGCCACGTAGAAGACGAGCTTTCTTTTGTTTTCACCGCGCGTCCATGCGGAGTGGCGAGACGAGGGCCCAGAAATGATAATGAATACGGAGCTCCGGCTTAACGAGGCGGCAAACGTAGCAAAGGCATACGAAGATAATTAATTACAACGAGATCATCATCTTCATCCGTACGCTACGACGCGATCGAAGGGAAATTAGGGCAGTAAAAACTACGGAGATACGTTCAAGGTCGTGGAAAAAGCTCGGGAGTAAGAATGACGCGGCCCGAGCAATCCATCGGCTATCCGCGATCGGGATCAGGAGTCGAGATCCTCTCGCTCATGCCACATGCACGGTCATTCTCGTCTCATTTGTATAACTATGCGCCGCGAGATTAAGCCGGTGATCTGCATATAAATACAGAGGACCTACCTACCTACCCGACTCGTCGTAGCTTTACGGGCTATCCAGCATCATCTAGCTTCAACGGGATTGATATCGACGAATTTCGATCTACCCGTGCGCGGCTTACGGCTTGACGCCGAAATTATGTTGTCCGGCTTCCCCGCCCCTCGGACTTTCCGAGTTTGGACTTTCTCGATGGTGTTCGGTGATCCGCGCCTGGAATTATTATGATTTAGAGCGGGATGCGTCCCTCGTTTGCTGGTGAAAAAAAAACGCGTAAATCGACAACAGCATCGGTTGTAATGTACGTGTAAACACAGGCGAACTGTCAGACAGGTTTCGCACGGGGCGCATTAGCATGGACAACGACGCGTCGCGTTGCCCCGTTCGGGAAGGTGTAGTCGGCCGGCGCGCGCCCGAACGTGGAGGCAGACGGCGTAAGGATTCTCGCTTGAAAACGAAATCTACGGAACCCTGACACGATGGAGACGGGTAGGCGACAACTTCTTCCGCGAGCGAAGATACGCGACGTATTTTTCCGGATGGTATCGGAGAACGGATCACGCGGTGAGGTCTTCGCGCCCACGCGATTCGTTCGCATTCATTTTATTCCACTTCACGCGACGATCTCGCAATTATCTCGCGAGGGAATCGGAGCGTTTTCGTCTCCCGCGGGATCGAGATGACCTCGGGAAGGGGAGTCGCGATCGGATTTGAGGATCGGGCGTTCTGGAGGTTGACGTCTGGATCGACGCACTGCTCGGGTGTTGGTGATATAAAATAAAGTGCTGACCGGCTGTCGGATCTAAGTACTAAGCCGTAGTCCGGTCCTCGGAGTTAATAACCACGGAGCGAGAATGAAAAAGAACGAGCCGAGGCAGAAAGAAAGAGACGGATGGTAGAAGAGGAGGACGGGATCGCGCGATGGAGAGAGCGAGAGAGAGAGAAAGAAAACTTCACGTACCCTCCTGCCAGACACGCCGTGGTCCGGCCACGCAGCCTCTCTCGGCCTCGACGAGCGTAGAGGTGAGATTACTCGCGGGAGAGAGAGCAAGACCACGGGAAGGCGGGAGATGCGACGCGAAGAGAGACGGGGAAACAAAGCACATTCCACGCGCGGTTATTTGTTCCTTGTCTGTACTTTGGTTCTTCGGTTCTTCGACGGTTCCGTAACGTCTTCGGATTCAAAGTTACACGCCACGACGAGCCGCGCTGTAAACGTGGCAGATACGAGTAGATCGAGACGAGAAGAACTTTTCTCCGAGAAATGTCACGTTTCGCGACGAAAGCTGCGGGAGAGGAGGGATCCGTGGAGAGCGAGAGAACCTCGCGCGGGGCAACGGAGGTCCTCCTCCTGTTCTGGTGGAGCCGAGCTTGCTCGACCACCTAACAACAGCAGGCGTCGATATTTATGCGGCGGCTTAGGGCCCCGTTAAAGGCCCAAAGTAATGCGGAATAAGCGATGGCGGCGATTGTGCGGCGCCATTTATTTGCGCTCGTAAACATCGATACCTCTCAGCTCCGTCCTTCGCGTCGGTCCTCGCCGGTTAGTCTGCGGGCGACTCGGTGGAGGACCGCGAGCCCTCGAGGCCGAAATACTTATCCGGCGAAATAAAAAATAATTCTCCGGTATCGTAACCACGCGAAATAACCACGGGGTTCGTTCGGGAAACAAAAGGAGCCTCGCCTCGGCGAGAAGTTGGAGTAACGACTTAGGTACAGCGTTAGAGAGGTGATCTCGCGACGCGGCGTCTCCTGACGCTCGTTAAAACGTCGCGAGGTGCTTCTTGAATTTCCTCAAAAAATCATCCCAGCTATTTTTCGTTCTCCGCCTCTTCTTCGCACTCGCGTCGGCTCCATCTGGAGAGCCTGGTAAGATCGGTTGGCACTTACCACGCGAGTAATAGATCACGCGAGGGCGTAACGTCGTTAGCCTCGCGTGGTTCTCGCATCGCTCTTCGCAGCATCTTCTTGCTCCTCGTATCGACACTTCCATCAGGTTATTACTTTTCGTCAGTTTTCACCGCAGCGGAATTCGTTCGCGGTGCTCGAGGTAACGCCGCCGCCGCCCCGAAGTTACACGCCGATCGTCGCCCGCTGATTCGTTTACGATTCAATTCAATTCAATTACATCGATTTTACGAGTCAACGCGTCCGTTTCAAGCCCTCTTTACCGTTGCACAGCACCATCCTCCGTATCCGCGTCACATCGCGAAAAATCACGACGCGCCTCAGATATCTCGCGGTTTCCGTATACCCGAACGAGAATGCGGCTTGTACGTGCTGTCAACATAAGTGTACGTTTTATCCACTTTTTTCCCAAGTGCCCCGCACAATGACTCCGATGTCTCGAGAGCGAGAGACAGAGAGCGCGGCCGTTGTTGGTAGGCGACACAAAGCGGCGGACGTGGGTCGCGCTTCTCACGTTGTACACCGACACGCGCGCATCCTTGAATACGTATGCAATTATACGCGTACCTATAATATTTACACGCTCGAGTATACAGATCTATGCGCGTACTTGATCCAGTTTAAACCAACACGATGACGCTAACCGATCATCGGCCAGCGCTGGTTCGCGATCCTCGCATCGCCTCGAGGCATCGGATTCGCACGCATCGGACATCGTCGTGGTACTCGGCGCCAATGCTCGCAAAAATTTGCGATACAGCTCCGACGCTGAATAGACGTATACGCCGCCTTGTTGTAGACCTCGAAAGAGACCGGTAGCGTTGTAAGGTAACAGCACCACAGACTCGACGGAGGGAGACGGACAGATAAACGAGCTGCCGATCACCCGAGGAGTTTCCCGAAAAGGAAATTCATGGCGCCTCCGGTTAACGGGAATTCACTTCTGTATAACCATCACGTCTCATCCTCCAACGCTACCAGCAGGTCTTTGTAGCCTGTCCGAGGCGACGATTATCTTCTTAATGACAATTCGTCAGCCCTACCTTCGCATCCTCGTACGCGCGTGTTTCCAACGAATAGACGAATTCGCCCGCGTACCTCTTTTTCATCGCATCGAACAATCGCTCGGCTAAAAATGTCGAACATCCATGCGACTGCGGGACACGTGAAACGAAGTTGTTGGACACCGCTATCTCGAAATTGCGTCGTTGCGAGCATCCGGCGAGTGTAAATAACCAGGGACCCGGTTTACTACTAGCGTGGTCCCTCCTCTGGTCCATCGGTCTTCCGGAACATCGATGACGGTACACCGGTTATCTCTTTCTCTCGCTCTCTCTCTCTCTTCTTTCGACGATTCGACTCTCCATCGCTATGACACGCTGTACGGTCGGGGACGACCATCTTCGAGGTGTTCTCTGGGGTTGCGTTGGTCGCGACCTCGCGCTTCCGTTTGCTCGCTTCGTTGTGACGTAGCAGATATGTTTACGCCACTAGTGCGAGGACCGGTACTTTTTAAACAGACGTATTCGAGATTGCGCAATCGAAGAGAGAGAACTTGTTCCGCGTGGAAGTGGTTCGCCCACCTGTCCTCGTCGGCTAATCCTGAGAGCTAGAGAAAATTGTTCTATCTATAAACGCTGAACGCGTGGGCAGCGCGTTTCACCAATCCGAGCTCCGCTTGTAGAAACGAATTTGATGAAAGAAAGTTTCTATTGGCTGATGCCTACGTCGACGCGTAACTGTACGTGTGCGCGTGGCTTTTTCACCCAAGTCCGTTTATCTCTTCATTCGAATCCCCGGTACCATCGAACGATCCGCCGTTCATCGATGCTTGCGCAAGGTGGGCGTGCCGATATCGGTCGTTGCACGTGCATGCGCCGTAAGCGCTGTGATTTTCGACATTTTTTAAAGCCGCTGCGTTTCATTATTACGACGGAATCGATGATCGTATCTTTCACGTTTTCACGTTGCAGTCTGTATCGGCACCAATGGCCGCCTCTCCGTGCCCTCCAACAAAGACCACCACTACCGGAATCTTCGAGACCGGTACACCAACTGTACGTACGTCGACGGGAACCTGGAGATCACGTGGCTCCAGGATCAGAACCTCGACCTCAGCTTTCTGCAGTACATACGCGAGGTCACGGGATACGTCCTCATCAGTCACGTCGACGTACAAAAGGTTGTCCTGCCTCGACTACAGATCATCCGGGGAAGAACACTGTTCAAGCTCAACATCGACGACGTCGAGTTTGCTCTCTTCGTCACGATGTGTCGCATGAACAGTCTGGAATTGCCGGCCCTACGAGGTAATACGATTCTTCCGATTTCTCCCCTACTCCCAGTTCACCTTCGTAAGATTCTTCTCGTCTTTCCTATCCGAGAATCGTAGCAGCAGTCACGATAACAATTTTTCGATTTCCTTCGCAGATATCCTCAACGGGAGCGTGGGCATGTACAACAACTACAATCTGTGTCACATGAAAACGATAAACTGGGAGGAAATCATAACCGGTCCTTCTGCCAAATACGTCTACGTCTACAACTTCACGGCACCCGAAAGGGTATGCCCCGAATGTGACAAGAGCTGCGTGCAGGGATGTTGGGGCGAGGGTCCTGAGAATTGCCAGAGATTCTCGAAGATGAATTGTTCGCCCCAGTGTTGGCAGGGACGATGCTTCGGTCCGAAACCCAGAGAGTGCTGTCACCTCTTCTGCGCTGGCGGATGCAAAGGTCCGAAGCAAAGCGATTGCCTGGCCTGCAAGAACTTCTTCGACGACGGTGTTTGCACCCAAGAATGTCCACCCATGCAAAAGTAAGCATAGCTCGTTACGCAACCATGCGATTGCTCCGCTGAACTCTCCTCGTCTGATAATCATCTTCGTTTCCTCGCGTTTCAGATACAATCCAACTACCTATTCTTGGGAGGCGAATCCAGATGGGAAATATGCTTACGGCGCCACGTGCGTTCGCAAGTGTCCCGAGCATCTCCTCAAGGACAACGGTGCCTGCGTGCGTTCTTGTCCGCCAAAAAAGACGGACGTCAACGGTGAATGCGTCCCCTGCGACGGTCCGTGTCCGAAGACGTGCGCGGGCGTGGACAAAGTTCATTCGGGAAATATCGATAGTTTCAAGGATTGCACGATCATCGAGGGATCCATCACTATACTAGACTCCAGCTTCGTGGGCTACCAGCACATCTACACCAACTTCACCTTCGGCCCGAGGTACCAGGAGCTTCATCCTGATAGACTGGAAGTGTTCGCCACGTTGAAGGAAGTCACGGGATACGTGAACATCCAAGGCTACCACAACGATTTTGTCAATTTGTCCTACTTTCGCAACCTGGAGGTGATCGGTGGCAGAACGCTTACCGAATACTTTGCCTCGTTGTACATCGTGAAGACGTCGCTAGTGTCGTTGGGGCTGAACTCGTTGAAGAAAATCAATTCCGGATCGGTTGCTATTTTGGAAAACAGGAACCTCTGCTACGCTCAGAGCATCAACTGGACGCGAATTAAAAAGTCCTCGGAACATCCCAGTCTACTTTCCAACAACAAGAATCAATCCGACTGCAGTGAGTATTTCTTTCTTGCTTACGCGACTCATCGCTGTGAATTGGTCGCGACTCTTTTGATACGAGCGCATTCGTCTGATGTTGCAGAAAACGAGAGCTTGGTATGCGACGAGCAGTGTTCGGACGAAGGATGCTGGGGTCCTGGTCCCGAGCAGTGTCTATCCTGCAGGAATTTTCTTCTGGAAAATGTTTGTCTGCAAAATTGCACGGTGATGCCAAGGTACGTTTGCGTGTCGCCGCCACGATCGTGGTAGACTCTTGATACTCGTATGAGTTTTGTAATATTTGTTACTGTATGCACTCGGCTTGCCAAGATTACGGATTAAAGGTAAACAGCAAATTCTTTCCTTCCACGTTGCGCCGGCGAGGAGACAACGCGATTTTGTCGCATCGTTGCGAGACGCGAGGCCAACAGACTCTGATCCATACGCTTTACGTACGTTGCAGAATTTACAAAGCGGCCGAAGGAATTTGCAAACCTTGCCACGAGCAATGCGAGGGGACGTGCTCGGGTCCCAACGCGGAGCACTGCAACACGTGCAGACACGTTCGCGATGGTCCTTTCTGCGTTCCCGAGTGTCCTTCGTCGAAGTACAACGACAGAGGTATTTGCAAACACTGTCACGACAACTGCGTCGGCGGGTGCAAGGGACCCGAGAACAATATTGGCCCGCGGGGTTGCAACAGTTGCGAGAAGGCTATCATGAACGGCGATACGCCGGAGAGCTGTCTACAAAAACCGGAACCGTGCCCGGAAGGTAAGAAACTCAAACGAACGATTCGCTTAAGATTATCCTCGTCGTTAGACGTCATCGCTGTAACAACAACCGTGTTTGCCCGCGCAGCTTACTATTACGAATGGATCGGACCTCAGGAGGGCGGGGCTCTGAAACCTCTCGCTGGGAAAGCTGTTTGTCGAAAATGTCATCCGCGGTGTAAGAAATGCACGGGTTACGGTTTCCACGAACAAGTATGTCACGAATGCACGCGATTCAAAAAAGGCGAGCAATGCGAGGACGAATGTCCGGCGGATCACTTCGCAGACTCCGGTACTCAGCTGTGCATCTCGTGCGCACCGGAATGCAAGGGCTGCTACGGACCTGGATCGAATCAATGCTACAAGTGTCGTAACTTCAAGATACTTATCGTAAGTCGAGATAACTACACGGTGAGCTACAGCTCGTTAGATCGACGTACAAACACCGTTTGCTTGTTTCAGGACGAAGATCCGGTCGACAACGCGACGGCGTTCAATTGCACCGATACCTGTCCTCCGGAGATTCCGAACAAGATATTTCCCCAAAGTGGCGATGATCGGGAGCCGTACTGTTCGGAATTACCGGCGAGCGCCGGTCGCAGTCCTCAGAACGAGCCAACGCCAGCGATTCTCGCGAGCGTTGGCGTATGCATCGTGGTGATCATGGTGTTCTTCGCCGTAGCGATGTGCCTCTGGCGACAGCGTACCAAAGCTAAGGAGAACACGGTGAAAATGACAATGGCCTTGACGGGGCTCGACGACAACGAACCGCTGCGACCCACCGGCGTGAAACCGAATCTGGCCAAGCTGCGTATTATCAAGGAGGAAGAGATGCGAAAGGGTGGAATCTTGGGATACGGTGCTTTTGGCAACGTCTACAAAGGCGTCTGGGTTCCGGAGGGTGAAAACGTCAAGATCCCGGTCGCTATCAAGGTCTTGCACGACGGTACCGGGGCGAACACGTCTAAGGAGTTTCTGGACGAGGCGTACATCATGGCTAGCGTCGAGCACCCGAATCTCCTACAGCTCTTGGCTGTCTGCATGACGTCGCAAATGATGCTCGTTACGCAGCTGATGCCGTTGGGCTGTCTGCTCGACTTCGTTCGGAAGTACAAGGATAAAATCGGTTCGAAGCCTTTGCTGAATTGGTGTACGCAGATCGCGAGGGGTATGGCCTACCTCGAGGACAGAAGACTGGTGCACAGGGATTTGGCGGCTAGGAACGTTCTGGTGCAGACGCCGAGCTGCGTGAAAATCACGGATTTCGGACTGGCGAAACTCCTCGATATCAACGAGGAACAGTACAAGGCGGCGGGTGGCAAGATGCCGATAAAGTGGCTGGCCTTGGAATGCATTCAGCATCGAGTGTTCACGCACAAATCGGACGTTTGGGCGTTCGGCGTTACCATTTGGGAAGTTCTTAGCTACGGTGGAAGGCCCTACGAGAATGTTCCGGCGAGAAACGTTCCGGAATTATTGGAAAAGGGAGATCGACTACCACAGCCAGCTATCTGCACGATCGACGTTTACGTGATCATGATCAAGTGTTGGATGCTGGATGCGGAGTCGAGGCCGAGTTTCAAGGAATTGGCGGAGGATTTCGCGAAGATGTCCAGAGATCCTGGCCGATACTTGGCCATCAAAGGAGACAAGTACATGAGACTACCGTCGTATACGTTACAGGTGAGAATCTTCGATCCTTGTGGAGGAGCGCGCGGCGCGTTATCGCCATCGTTGTTATAGGCCTAACGTATCATTTTTTATGGCAGGACGAAAAGGAAATGATAAGAAATCTCGCGTCGGCTATGGACGGTCCGGAAGCCGTTGTCGATGCCGACGAGTATCTTCAACCAAAGTCAAGGGCGCCCATACCACCGGGAATCTCGGCGTCGAGTACCTCGGGTTCTCCGCCCAACACGCCCATAAAGGCTTGCTGGCCCAACGGCATGCCGTTGGCAGCTGACTCGCCTACTCCGCAGAACCAACAAAATTGGGACCGAGAATTGTTGACGATGAGGTACGGTGTGCCGAACGGCAACGGGACGACGTCACGCGATAGCGGTAATTCAACGCAGCACCCGCACTACTCTCATCCGAACGGGCATTGCGGTCAAGTGACGGGCTCGGACGGTTCGAGTTCCAGATATTGCTCGGACCCGTTGAAAATGGTCGGAGTGAGAGGTGAGTAGAAAAGCCTAGAGTTACAAAACCAGGCGAGGAAACGTATCGGAGTCTTATTCGCTCGATTTGCGTTACAGATTGCGACGTGACGGACGACTGCTTCGAGTCGGAAGTTGGTTCGGTTCATCAGCAGGCTCAAGTCGGAGGTTTGAAGCTGGACTTGCCCTTGGACGAAGATGACTATCTCATGCCTTCGCCCCAACTGCCAGCTACGACGATACAATACATGGACCTCATCGGTGATACGAAGCCGGCAGGTACGAAATCATATTCTCGTCCTTCGACAAAAATGAACGAATGAAATGTATTCACTGGCGAGAGAGAGAGAGAGAGAGAGAGAGAGAGAGAGAGAAATGAGAGCAACGAACAAATGTTTTCAATCGTTTTTCTTTGCCGTTTCCTAGATTCGGACGCGAAGCGCGCGAACAACGGTTATCGAAAATATCCGGAATTCTTGACGATTCCGGGAAAAACTTCGGTCGACAATCCCGAGTACATAATGTCAAGGGACGACGGACCTTTGACGCCGCAGACCTTGGGAATCCCGACGCCGGATCTCGAGAAAGTAGCGGTGAACGGTGGTGCGTTCGGCAATCAAGTGAGGCAAAGGAGTTCGGAGGAGGAGTCCGACCACGAGTACTACAACGATTTCGATCGTCTGGAACGGGAACTCCAGCCGTTGAAACCGTTTCGAAAGAACGAGACGACCGTATGATGATGATTACCGAGGACAACGTGTGTGACGGCGATGAGACTCGTAGTCGTGGCGTGAGACGAAGTCACGCTCATCCGAGCGAACCTCGCGCACTTGCTGTGTTGGTCGTTGCCGTCTCGTGCCATGAATCCCGGCGACGATGGATAATGGCAACGACTTTCGTCCTCGTCGTCGTCGTATGGTGGCAGCTTCTACGAGTCGTCTCGGTATTCCGTGAATTTCGAATCTCCCGACGATCTATCCCGTTCAAGTATTCCGGCTTCCGATTACGGATGCCAGAAGGCATCAGCGTCGGACTTGTATCGGTCGATAAGCCCTCGTCGCGTCGCATCTTATTTATTCCGAAATCCACGTGAGAAGCTGGAACCATACGCCGAGACGTAAGCGAATGACACGGAGACGGAACAACGATACGGAGCGGTGAACGAACAAATTGCCCTGTGTACTTAGAGAGAGGACGCCGTTTAACTTGTGCTGTGTTCATCCGAGTTGATGAAACTTCATGAATAAGCAGATAACGAAGAAAATGTGGGACGCGTGATCGAACGAAATTGTAGCCGACACAATGAACTGTAGTGCAAAAATAATCTTAATGTGCCATTTATCGGTGGCTTGTAAATAACTAACAAGATAGTTGAAGTAGGATCGAGCAATCGGGAGCTGTTATTGGTGATGATTTTACATCGTTACTCGAGAGTATCTATCGATTAGATTTCGTCGTTTGCTTACACGAGTATCACGAGAACGAGGACCATTTTGTACAGCGCGACGCGAGTTTTCTATGCTTCACGTATACAACGTACAAATTTAGGAAGTGTGTTAATGTAAACTGAATTATCGACATAGATTCGAATATTCGATGTACAGGGGGCGAGCGTACAAAAAGAAGAGAAAAAAACGTTATGTAAATGCAAATTGTACAGAGATATAAGGAAAAACAAGGTTCAATCTTCTGAATTCGTAAGTTTATCGAAAATAATTATTTTCTCATTCCCATCGAATGGCAAAGCTTCGGTTTTAGGATTATCTTTCACTCTTCTATTCTTTCTTCCTTTTCCTAATTAGGTAATCGGGGTAAATCGTGTACACTACCCCTGTACAGAATAACGCGCGGCCTGCCGCTGACTGTGATAAGAAACATTCTTTTCTCTCAAGACACTTAAAGACTCGAGAGTCCGTTTATCTATATATATATACATATAAATTGTTTTCTTCAATTTTCATTTTATCCCCACTGTTACGGTGACGAACGACAATCGATGTTCGTATCTTCTTGCAAACTTGACGCGAAGGTAACGCGAACCACTCGATCGAACGAACGAAATTAAAATTCACGGACAACCAAGATTTCGGGGGAGAAAAACCTTACAACGAACATAGGAAAGCATCGAATCGGGATTTCGTTGTCGTCCTTGCCGAGATAAACCGACGAAACGAACTGGATATAAGTATAATGAACATTGTCTATTTTGCTAAAAAAAAATTTCACTGTCGCGCGACTCGCGCCATCATTTTAGCGGACCAATCAAATTGGCCAGAAACGAGAACGAATAATACGACTTTAGGAAACGGAATTTTCGAAAAATCCACATTTATAATATTGCAATTGTAAATAAATGACTTAGTTGTTTAAGGTAACCTCTACAAAGGTAGAACAAAAGTACTTGATCCAATTATTGTCTTGGCCACGAGTCTTGTGACAGGCGATTGTAGGGTAGGATTGTGCCATTTTGTACAGGAAAAATTGAAAAACTTATATGCAGAACAAGAATTATTGCATCTTAACGTATTGAAATTTTTTGTTTTCGTTTTTTTTTTTTGTTTTTTCCCCTCTCAATTACAGGCTGTAGTGTTATTGGGAAAGTGTTCGTACGTGCGACAAGAATAACCGTCCGTTTTTCTAGGATACATACTGCCGAACGTTCGGACGACTCCGGACAACGTTAGTTTCCACTGGTTATTAATTTTTGACAATATTCGTTGATCGTACGAAGTTGAACGGGACGGGTTATTTTTTGCCGAACTTCGATACCGAACACTTTAATCAAATAAGCCGATACGTATCTGTACATTGTTAAGTATGACTAGTTATTATTTTATTTTTTGTAATATATCACATTATCTTACGTTACGCCTTTGTTAAGCACAAAAATGAAAAGAAGGTGTTTGTCTACAGCCTTTGATTATTATGGAAATAAAGAACCAACCGAATCCGGGAGAAAATTGTACCTTACGTTTTAATCAAACCGTTCGATGAAAAGAAATGCAATTCGATAGATGAACAAGAAACAAACAATAATTCCGTTTGACATTCGGTTGTGGACATTTTATAGATTTTTATTATATCATCATTATATATTGTTGCAGATTATTGTAATAAAGTTCCACCAACGTTCTTAAAAATACCATGTTCCTCGTTTTTCATTCCGCCCCGACACGACGTAGCCTCCGATATTAGTCGCAAATAGATGATAAAAAATGACGATGCCCGATGTATACCTCATCCAATCGGCCGGGGTTTCCCGCGAACGGTTTACGTAGAAGTCAATTATCGCATTACACGGATCTTACACGCGATAATAGAAGTTCGTTTCAAAATCACTTTAGAGCAAAAATGGTTAGTTTTTCGCGGGTAAGAAAATCAGTCCTGCGTATGAGATTCGCCACGCTCGTCCCATTTGGGAATCGTCTGAGTTTTTCTAAAAACAAACTGTGGCAATACGCTGTCGCAACACTGACCTGCTCCGAGTGGCATCAGGAAGATCAAATGTACATAACTGATTGCGAGAGGTCAGATGAGTATTGACAGTGACATTTACGCGGTGAGCACGTAGAGCACGTCTCTTGGACTGTATCAATTCTGTTTGTCGCGAGTGGGATCATGGTTTTCTCAATTCGACGGATTCGCAGAACGATACGTTCGCATTCGTTAGACTTGTAAAAACAATTTCATTAATCGTATCTGTTGCTTGCTGCGTGTCGTCATTTCTGTAGGGATGTCAACGGCCGACCAATAACAGCACAAACGAGGCTCGACCAATATGATAGAGTCTCCCGTCTCATTGAAAAAAAAATAGATAACGAGCATTTTAGTAGAAAAATGATCAAAATCGATGAAAAATTGAGGGCTAGGTGGATTTTTTGACGGAAAAAGGATTTTATTCCCACTGTGGGGCTGTGCACTTCGTAGATCGCGCACGATTGCGAATTACAACTGCCGGCATATTCGCATCTCATGTTAAAGTACTTACTCGCGAATTTATATAAAGCGTTGCGCGCAATAGTGTCAGAGATGTCGCTGGCTGTGGCTTCGCGAAGCAAGAACTTTAGTCATCGCGCGTCTGTGAAACAAACTTTAGTCGAGCGTCGATCATCACACATCAGGTACGCGAACCTGCGAGAGCTAGACGTCGACTTTTTCTTTATTTCCGACTTTCCTACAATTTAATATCACCCAGATTCGATACGGTACCACGCGCGGGTTTTTCCTCTTCCGTTGCCGGCGAGACTCGCGCGGATGCGATAAAAGGATCAACATCAGATCCAACAACGAGCGACGAAACACTGCGAGTATGATAAGGTCCGCGCGACTTTTTAGATCTCTCAGCTTAAGGCAAAGAAGTAGTACCGCGTTATCGCATTGTTTCGACTCCGGCTCGCACACACAAGACGCTTCATTGTTTCTCTCGGTTCTATTATTAATTTTACAACCGCAACTGCCGACGCCTGTTTGCAATAAACATACTGCAATCGATCGAATGTCGTTGTCGCACGTGAAAACTTCAGGCTGCTCATAGTTCGTACCTGCTCGCTAGTCCACTCGCTACTCGCCAGCATCACTCGCAATCGGTCGTCAACGAGCCAGACGCGCGCAACGATTATTAATAATACCTAGTGCCAACGTCACGCCGCGGCGCAACAATACTGGATCAGTTTCAGCGAGGAAGCCGATCGCGATAGCTTCGAAAACGCGAAATTCACGTGGGACGAACGCGATGGAGGAGACAAACGAGCCGTTTCTTAGACACCTGTTCGACGGCGACGATTTGTTGAATGTTTACAACAGCGAAATCATCAATCTGTCGGTCGGAGCTCCTGGCCCTGACCTGCTCAAGCTGTGCGTACGAAGTATGCGAGAAGCAACGGAACACAGATTGGTGAGTACTATATTTGTAATCGCGAGCATTTTGCGACACGCGCCGAACGAACCGCACCAATTTTCTCTCTCTCTCTCTCTTTGAGTCAAAAGTAGCGATTCATCATAGACCCCATCAAATTCAAATCTGGGCTCGAAACTCCCAGTATAAAATACAGCTAGCGATCAACTTTAGAAAAATGTCTACCGTAAAACAGTTTGGCGAAACGTTTTAGAAATGATTTCGAAATGATATAATATTTTCGAGATAATAAAATTTTTAAAAATGCGATTATTCGGTTTGTAGGATAGATTTGTAGGAACGAAGAAGATTCACTATCGCAACATTGGTTGTACGTTTACTTTTCGATAGACATCTGTAGATTATTAGAAACACGTGTGTCAACTAACCGAAAACTAACCGAAGCGGGTTTATTTCTTCGCAACATCTACTCAAAGGACCATGGCTGTGACTTAAAAGCAGCCCGGTTAACGCAGTTGATAGATAAGATAACGTCGGATTATTATCAGTTTTAAAAATTCCATAGCATGCTTCGCTTTATCAAAAGTCAATAATATTTGTTTTACTCGATCATAAAGCGTAGAACGGGTAATCTCTCCGAGACGTCAAGGAGCCACTATATACACACACACAAACATATATATATACTCGCGAAATTGAGAAAATTTCGATGGAAAACCGTACATTTAATTTTTTCGAAGCATTTTCTGCACCGTTTAATCAGATTTGGAAAATTCGAAGCAAAATCGAATAATTACGAAAACCACTATTAACGTAATTCGGAGATCTTTCATACTCGAGAAATCTCTTAGTTAATACTAAATAATGCGAGGAAGTCGTAGAAAAAATATTCGAAAATTTTGATGCCGATTTGTGTACAGAGTTTGGTGGAATGGCTCATATATGTGTATAATGGCCTTGTCAATTCCCTTCGTTTGATCGCTTGCATTTTTGCGGATTTACTAGAAAGAGGAGGAAAAGGAAGGCAAATATTATCTCTTCCAATACGGAATTACGGCTGGGCTGTACGAATGTCGTAAGGAATTGGCGAAGTTTTTATCTAAACGATATTCAGACGTGGTGGACAGAAAAAACCTCATTTTAACCTGTGGAGCGACGCATGGTATGCAAATACTACTGAACAGTTGCGTATCGCCGAATGGAATAATTTTCGTGGAGGAAGTGACCTACATGATTGCATTAAATGCATTCAGACAATTTCCATTGATGAGGATCGTCACAGGTAAGAAGCGTGTCACGTAAAATTACGCAGAATAAAGTTGTCGGGTTGCGATGCGTGGGGAAAAACGTATAAATCTCAAAGTTCTGTCGAACTGCAGAGTTAATAGTCCGTCGTATCGTCACTACCCTTTACTATGTTCAAACTTACGAGAGCTCCGTATTCATCTACGAATGCAACATCCGTTTGTCACAATTTCTGGACTGTCAGGAAAATGTTACGCGAACGGAACAAGTAGTTATATTCGGAACAATGGAAATTCAAATATTCCTTCCGGTTTTCGAGACTTTGGAATTTTGTCCATTCTTCCTGATTCTATTATAGCTTTCTGGCAGATAAATATAACGTGGATACTACTTTCACCGTGTTAGTTGTAGGCGTTGTAGGTCGAGGATTTGGGAGGTAAATTCAACCACTGAATCGTTCGTTCAATTCGCAGTACCCATGAAAGATGACGTGGTTGACTTGGACGCGTTGGAACGAATAGTTGTCGAGGAGAAGAAGAACGAATTCTTCCTGAACAAGGAAAAGATATTCTGGGCGATGTTCTACACTATTCCTACGTATCACAATCCTACCGGAATGTGCTTGTCGCCGGGTAATAAAGAAGCTGGCTACCCTCTCAAGCTTGTGGATGAGAGTGGAACGTCTTGGTTTGTTTTCAGAAAACTGCAAACGTCTCGTGGAAATTGCTCGAGAACATTCGTTTCTCGTTGCTTGCGACGACGTATACAACGTGTTACATTACGGCGATGATATTCCGCCGCAAAGACTTTTTTCTTATGACGACCCAAGGGATCCTGATTACAAGGGAGGTAACGTCGCGTCGAATGGGACATTCTCGAAAATTCTGTCACCCGCCATCCGTCTAGGCTGGTTGGAGTGTGACCCAAGGATATCCAATATCATTAGAGAGTCGTGAGTGGTTCAGGTGATGTTGGAAACTATAAATTTGTCGACTTCCTGAATAAAAGATCATTTTCGGTTTTTCAGAGGCATTATGAAAAGTGGCGGTGCGGTGAATCATTATGTATCTGGCGTTATCACCAGTTTGCTTCAACTTGGATTACAGGATGAATTCGTCGACTTATTAATCAAGACTTATAAGGTTGATAGGAACAGTTCTCAGACAACGATTGCCCTGACAAAGTTTGAGTCACGATGAATACTTTTCAGGAACGACTAACAGTGGTCTGCGATACCCTGGATCGATACCTTCCTAGCTGCTGCCCGTATCGTCGTCCGAGCGGTGGTTACTTTGTGTGGATTCAACTGCCAGCTGGTAGATAAATAGACTTAAAATTTTGATTCAAACGGTCAGATTCTAAACAGCGGACGACCTCTTGTATAATTTGAAAACACTTTCTCAACGAACATTCAGGAACTGATGGGAATCATTTCATCCAATGGTGTCAAAGAACCTACAAGGTGACAGCGATTCCTGGAGTACGGTTCTCTAATACCGGAGAGTCACAGAACTTCTTAAGACTGAGTATTGCTTTTCATCGGACTGAGATTTTGAGAGAAGCAACGAAAAAATTATGTGCCGGCATATTGGAATACATCAGAAACCAAATTGGTAAAACGGCATCAGGTAAACGAACGGCGTGCGATACAAACATAATTCTCGATGGCCATTTCAACATGACTTTTTTTACAGATAGTAGCATCCCTCCCGAATGAAAATTGTATATGAGAGCATCCTCAGTATACAAGAAATCAAGTCTACGCATTTCTAACATATCTACAGATATTTCTAAGATAATTTTGGACAAACTATCATTGATATTGATTCCAAATTGCGGCAGAAGTAATTTTTGTTTTCGAATTATAAGGATAGATACGATTCACACGAGGCATTTTTGAGTTTTGATAACCAACCTTGTTGAATTGTACTCCACAATGAGATTACAAAACCAGATTGCCTACCTCATATTTTTATAAAGTTAGGATGAATAATAAAGAAGTTAATATGATCTACTGTATGATAATAAATGCGTCCTGCATGCATCCTTGTTTGGTAATTGTAAACCAATTAAGTAATGTGTACCACGAAAAATGTAAGAGGGAAATGTGGGCTTACCATTCGTTCTATTCTAAATATTATCGAGAAAGTACATAACAAATGGAAATGGGATGACGATGCAGGTAACAATATTTACAAAAATAATCCAACTATCCTTAGATGCGAACAGTGAGAGGTCGCTCAGTCTGTTTCACCCAGAAGATCTTTGCACTTCGACTGATATATTGCATCTGCTTGCGCTATGAATTGATCAGCCAAGGCTCCAATTTGATTATGTACATTATGAATTAGATCTTTGGAAACATCTGTTTTGTTTTTCAAAGATTTGACGTGCTGCACCTGGATGTCTTTGATATTATCACGACATCTGATGAACATGGTCTTCGCATTCTTAGCCAAGTTTTCTCGATGTTCCTTCGTTACCCTGCAGAACGAGAAAACAAGTGATATCGAACGAGTAACAACTTCACGATAAGTAAAATGTCCAGATTCAATTTAAATAACAGTTCCAAGATAAAATCTATAAGATAAGTGAAAATCTTACTTTGGAATTGGTATAAAAAGAGTAGTACCATCTTGCTGCGGGTTTAGATTCATTCCACTTTTTGCCAGAGTTTCAAGAATATTGGGAATAACTTGCGGAAACGCCGACACGTTTACGATCAACATTTTTGGTTTTCTTGCTACTTGAGCCAGTTCTTGGAGCATATAATCTTTGCCATCCCATGAAACGGTGAGTTGTTCAATAGATCCAAGAGACGATCTTATCATCAAATTTTTCACATAGTTAGCTTTCAAATCATTCACAGCCTTTTCCAATTGCGTTTGAAGCTTTTCTATATTGATCAATTCTGACAATTCAGCGAGGTTCACTTGAACTTTCGTAGGGTTCTTTTTATCTTTACCTCGATCTTTGTTCTTTGCATAATTCACACCGGTCGTTTGATAGCTTCTACTAATATAATAGCATAAATTTTGTGAATATAATTTTGACACTTCGTTTGTACCACAATTAAAACATTCGTATGTAGATCGATTGCGACAATGATCTTGGGAAAATTGTTTTTGTCTCATCATTGATAAAGGCAATCTACTTTTAGATAGATATATTCGACTACATGCATTTCGCAAAGGATTCAAATTCACCATGGTTAGGTTCTTACTTTTTACCACCAATTCAAAAATGTATTACATACGACGATGTAAGATGACTTGTATTCCGGTTGGACAGCGTACGAGTCAAATGAACGTCATGTCTTTGATGAAAAGGCAAATTTCGTGTCAGAACAAGAAATTAAACAGAAAGAGCGCTTTAGAGCGCTACGTTCGACAGTAAAATATTTGTGAGGTTAGAATCATAAACGTAGGAGCACGTAGGAGCATAGAGGAGGTGAGAGACCCAGAACGCGTATGCTCGGTAAAAAGAGAGATCAAATGCGGAGGGTAGTCGCGTCCAGTCGCGTCCTTGTAAGACGCACGCGATAAGACAAGGACAACGCTACTCCCGGGTTTTCTGTCTCTGTTTACCTCGCTGTTTACCGCAGTTTACCGCAGCTACGCTCTCACCAAAGAGAGCGTAGTCCTATATAGTTCACTTCCTCTCGTTATAATATCTCTATGCTACAGAGTCACAACACGTTCGCGTCGATGATTAGTTCTCAGTTTTCGTATCAATTTTTTCCATCTTTTGAGGCGTACCGAAAAACACGAAATAATGATCCGAACAATAGCGATTGTAGTATCTATTTGTGTGGTGAGTAATTTTTAGAAAAGCCAATTCAAACATAACAAATGATATTTTCCACACATAACCAATAATATTTTTCAATTCCTCGATAAAAACAATCGCTCTACGGATACGTTTTGTATGAAAAATAATGCCAAGCAAAATGTCATGAAAATGCGATTAGTGCATTCCTGTGAGACCCAAATCAGCTACAATGTTATTTCCACGACAATTCAATTGAAATGTTTCACAGATTTTTCAATAGCACTGATCTCTCACGTGTTTCACTTTTGTTTACTTTTTGTTTTCAGACACAAATTGTTGTTGCACAATTTTCAGCCGAGGATTGCAAGTCTCTTGGATTCAATAAAGCCAATTTACTGTGTTCTACTTGCGAAAAATTGATCAAATTTGATCTCAACGATATATAGTGAGTATTAGTTGACGATAACTCGGTAAATAGTGACTACGAATGTTAGCCGTGAGTTCAACTCTAAGCATGTAGAATCCTAGGTAAGAAGTACATATAGTTTTTCTCTTAATCTCGAATCAGTAATTGCAAGACAATACATAATGTTCTGTATTCGAATGAAAACGGTTGGCTTTCAATTTCAATGATGGTTATAAGTACTCTTATTGAATGGTGAAAAGTTTCTTCGCGTTGTGGTTTTATGTTAGATGATTGATTTTCTGTCAATGTTCATTGATCAACTTATCATCGAATTTCAGCGATCAATGTAAAGACTGTTGTCTGAAAGATGACGATGATGCGTCGAGTATGAAGCGATATCCAAAAGCAATCTTGGAGGTTTGCACGTGCAAATTTGGTGCATATCCACAAATTCAAGGTATCAACTGTTGCATAATTAACTAGTTTTTTTTTAGAAATAATGATCGTTGGTTTTGACAATTCTTCAGATTAGTAGAAACACTGAAGTCAGCATTTAATTGGTCGCGTTTTAATGATTGAATAACCAATCATCCTTAACGGTTCTGAGATTTCTTGTAGTTGAATGGTACTTTTTTAAACATTCCATGCAAAGTAGCTCGTTCTTCTTATGGTTTATCGGTTAATAAGTCGTGGTGCAATATACGCAAAGTGCTGATTACTATCTGGCGTTATATCGATGAATTCATATTTCGGTTTTTTAATGCTTAGATATCAATAAAAACAAGTTATCAAATCGACTGTTTCAAAATATCTAAACAACTATTCGCATTTTTCAGCTTTTATCAAGAGCGATCGTCCTAGTAAATTCAAGAATCTGCAAATTAAATACGTTCGTGGTTTGGACCCAATTATTAAATTACTCGACGATGATGGAAAAGTTGAAGATATCCTCGACATTCATAAATGGGATACGGATTCGGTTGATGAATTTTTAGCAACCCATCTTGTTATTGATTGATATTGTAAAGAAATACCTATGAACTCGAGGAACGATATGTTATTTATATATTCCGCGAATAAAACCGTATGTTTTTGTTAATAACCCATTTAAATTATATTATTGTCTTTTGCCTTTCGGAATTCCGAAACAAACATGTAAACCTGAAAAGACGTGAGTTTTGACATCATTTTTTATTTCATTATTTTCATCATATGAGTGGTAAAATGAGGACAATTACATATTTCAGCAGTAAAAGTTCAAAAATTTATCCTACACATTGAAACTGCTTCAGTTATCAGGATGGATGAAGATAAAAATATTAGCATTCACGTGAAATTCATGTGTTGAATTGAAATCCGAAATCATTAATCAATATCGATATGAGCTTGTGTAAAATGATTCACTCATTTGCAAACTATAATATTTCAATAGTGTAATAATTATTATATGAATATGATAATATTGCATGGATCATCAAAAGAATTTTAGAAGAATCTCGCTATGCTACGAGCTCCGAGTACATAGCTTTTTGATAAAGCTAATTTCATTTGTATAAATCTACGTACGATGTATGCTATATTTCATTAAATTAGGCGTTTTTTTTTATAACACACATCTTTGATACACCAATATTACTGCAGGGTAGTCTGTTGACTTTTTATTCAGGATATAGATTCATATGGAAAATAAAATTTAATTGGTGCAATGGGGTAACATGGTTCAACGACGAGATCTCCGTGCTCTATTGCCACGAGCACGATAATTACCACGTCCACGGCCTGAATTCTGTGTTAAATGCTGATTCGCCTTCGGAGTTAAATTCTGATTCAGATTCAGTATCGAATTTGAAGTCTTATTCTGATTCGAATTTGGAGTTTTATTCTGATTCAAATTTGGCGTCGTACTCTGATTCAAATTTGGAGTCGTACTCTGATTCAAATTTGGAGTCTTACTCTGATTCAAATTTGGAGTCGTACTCTGATTCAAATTTGGAGTCTTACTCTGATTCAAATTTGGAGTCGTACTCTGATTTAAATTTGGAGTCGTACTCTGATTCAAATTTGGAGTCGTACTCTGATTCAAACTTGGAGTCGTACTCTGATTAGAATTTGGAGATGAATTCTGGGGTGAATCCTGTGTCAAATTTGAAGATGGCTTCTTTAATATTGACTTAAGTTCAGTAACCTTCGGTTTATCCGGTGTTTCAGTTATTTGAGGAGAATCTGACATCTGTGGTTTATATTCGTTAATATCATCTTCTAGAAGATTGCCAATTTCCATATCATTATCATTGTCCATATCAGCCCACATCTTTTCATCGGAAATCTTCTCCGCAGTCTGAGAATTCTCATCCTCACTTTGGGCATCTGCCTCTATGGGATCATACTTTTCGCTACCTTGATCAGTCTTTTCTGTTGTCAACGTATCATCCTCTTCCATTTTCACCTGTAGCGAAGCCGGTTGCGTACTCTCCTCATCTTGTGAATGAGCTACTTTGAGCCTCTTCGAATTTCTCTCGTACTCTTCGTTGTCTTTTTCATCGTTTTCATCGATCTTCTGAAATGTTGATTGTGGTTACATTTTATTTCAAAATGTAGTTGTGATACTATATTTTATTACAAAATATACATAATCTGTGAAAAATACCTCATCTTTCATTGTTGTCTTTTCGACAGCCTTATTCGCGCTTGCAATCTGCGCTTTTACCTCTTCCGCAAAATTGCGATAGTGAACGATTCCTCGCAAATGGGCAGTCACATCTTCAGATGTGAACATAAAACGACGACATTTTTCACAATGATACCCCGTAACTTCCTTCACCATCGCTTTCCCTACGATTTAATGGAAAGATTGCATAAGAAAACAATTCAACATCTTGGCATCCGTTTTCTCGGATAATATTTCGCAGATGGAAACAAAAATGCGAACATATTATTCCACGCTTCATATATCGCTTGTATTCATATTCTACGAATTCCTCACCAACTTCAATTTCATTGCGACGACAGTGCTTATAAGATGGAATTTGATACTTAGAATCGCTCAGGTCATCAACAATATCGATCAAAAGTTCGGTACTCCCATCAAATTCATCATCCTTCTCAGCAGGGTCCGAATCAGCAAGTTCCTGCTCCTCATCTTCAGCAGTGCGAACTTCAGATTCACCTTTGGGTAATTTACCTAAGATGATTGAATTGCTCAAATTTTAGTTCACATTGATACGTACGATATCACACCGATATCAATTTATCCCATAAAATATTGAAATATACTGAAAATGGTCATATTTTGTCCACATAAACAATATACCTTTCTTCTTATTCTTGCGTTGCACTTCATTTTGTAGCACGGATTTCATGTGAGCTGGGGTCAGACAGTGTTCGTCATATTCAATCCGAGACGGAAATTCTTTAGCACATTCCAAACAACGTGGATGCAAGAACGTTTTCAATTGTTGATGTTTCTCACTTTTACGATGAAGTGATAAAGGTCCATAAAAATTTAGATCGCACATTGTACAATATTCCCGAACATTAAGATCAACGGATACCTAATATCCATTAAGAAGAAAAAGCAAAGCTTAGAAACCACCAAATTGTATTTAAAGAAATTATTTTCGTACGATTCTTACCTTTTTTCCGCGTCGTTTTGAATTATTTAAACTGAATTCACGTTGTTCTTCAGCAACACGCAAATCGTGCCGCATCAAATCGACCTTTAGTTTATAACATTCGTCCAATTTATCCATCATCAGTTGATGAGCTCGTCCACGAAGATGGTTCTCAAATGACTACGAAAATCGTATTCCAGTTATACACCGTATTATTGGAGGAGTCTCTAATCTACCGTATTCTGACACTTACAAACCCATCCCACATATTTTTGTTGCATACATGACAAGACATGCGGTTCATGGGGATTTCAGAATAGCGGCTTTCCGCGTGCCTAGCTTCAGACTTCTTGCCCGAATTTTTACCGTCTTTCGCGTTGCTAACAACAGGTGAGGTTGTATTTTTTGCGTCAGGTTTCATTGGAGATGCTTTTTCCGGTGACGCTGAAGATTCCGTTTGAGATACATCTGCTTCGCTCGCTAGTGTATCAGCTTCACTTTTTTCAACTTCTTTCTTCTCATCTTTCCAATCCCGTTTTTTCTCCTCTATTTCTTCTACTTCTTCACTAACAGTAGCATGAAACAAAATGTAAATATGTATTGCACATCATTATTGTTGAGTTTTTGTGTCCAGCTGCATCAACGCGAGTTGCAAAAAATTTAACAGAAACAACATAATCGCAATATCAAGATGACAGTTTCTGTCCAGAAACAGCCAATAACAAATTATAATTACCGATAACATCTACCTGGTCAGCAATAAACAAAAAACCAGGTAAATTCGAATTGTTATTTGTTAATGGTAAACTGATGTAACTCCTGAAAACCTGTGACTTCTGCACTCAGCCTTGACTAAATGCATTAAGCACTTTAGATCCACATTCATTCATCGTAAAAATCCAGATTAATACAAATTTAACAGAGCATGGTGCAAGTACATAATTATACTAAGGAGGGAGGTATGAAAGAATTCAAAAGAACTCAGGCACAGAAATATAGCTAATATTCTTCGTATATAGTTCATTTTTCCCGTCGTTTCTGATGTCTCTGATCCGTAGTCATACATGCAGTATAAACACTCGAATTTTGGAACGCAGTCATAGCTGGAATGATCAACTCTCATTCTATGATACACGAATTGATGATAATTATAGGATTTCGCGTAAACTGAGGCAATATCGAATGGTTGGAATTAGAATTGACATAATTGAAAATAACGTCCACCGCAGCGAAGTGGAATATGATTGTATTACAATCAAAGATAAATTGTTATTGAGTAATAGTGATCCAAAACTTGATACATCAAAACAATAAATGACTGATGCTTTATGGCGGAACCTATCATCACCTGCAATTTATTACCACTTTTTTAGTTTCCATGGATTCACATGATCCACGAGATAGATGCCAAATAATCAACATCCACATGCACGATGGATTACCAAATACTGAAGAAAATGTTATCACGCCAAAGAACCTTGTATTATCCAATTGAACAGCAATGAAGATAAGCAATTGTCGATTGTCAATGGGAAATTTCGATTGAAATTAGGGAATAGTCGTCCAAGGGAAAGTTCCAGCTCGAACAGGGAAATTTACTTATCAAACATGTGGCTGAAATAAGCGCTGATCAATTATTTAACCGAGTATATGTCTTTTACACCAGGTATGGCGAAGATACAGACATAACTCTGTGTGGTAGAAGTTTCTTGCCGATGGAAGCATCGCTGGCACGATACCAGAACAAACATATACATTCACGGTCAGTGAAATGCATTTCATCTTTTCACCACCTATATACTTAGAGTGGATTTACGAAAAAGTTTGCACGATGAATTGGATACGATTCAAGAAGAAATTCCGAAGTACATGATAGATTTAGACTGGTTGAAGACTGAAGCAACAATTCGGTATCACCAGCTGCTTACCTGTTCACATCGGCTGTATCTTCATTTTCATTATCAGAAGCCTGAATATCTTGCTCTTCCTTTTTGCCACTGGCAGTTTGATTACGGTTAGAGGCAGCAATTGCTTTAGAAGATTTAACGTTGCGTTGTTGAATTTGGTTTCCATTGTTACGTTGAGAGCCAGACTGGGCGGTACGAGATTGTTGTACAGATGGCCCACGTCGATTACCAGGGCCATTTCGGGCTCGAGGGCCCATCTAATCATGTAGGTCAAATGACCCAAAGCGTCATGAGAAGTTCAAAGTTGAGCAATGATTCGTTGCGAGTCAAATATAACTCTAATAACCAAATGGGGATCATCAGAGAATATCTGCATGCCCATATTTCAGATGGAATGAGTAATGGAAAGGAATTAAGAAATATGCTCATTAGACGCTGCCACAGAATTATGGGGGGAAACAACGTTTGGCGACGCTTCTCGGAGATTCATTTCGTAATTGAATATAACGAGAAAAGTAGATGCTTGCAACTTTCGACTTGGATGTAAACCAAATATCCCACTTAACAAATGAGGTTTCGTTGGTAGAAGAACGCAACGAATAACATTCATGAATATCTTGAACAGAAGAAGCGGAAGACACATTTGAATTTCTTTCAAAGGGGATTCAAAATTGCAGTCTGAAATTGTATCAGACAATTAGATAAATAGAGATCTCTGTTGCTTATTTTCATCAATTCAGCTATACTATGGAAATGGATCTTTGTTCGAGTCCGCAGTTCTGAATTCAGATATTCCTACCTTGTAAGGTTCAGAGCGTCGATTTTTTAAAGGACGACGTATAGCTCGATCATTAAATCGCATCGGTCCGAACGGTTGTTGAGCCTGGAAATTAGGGCTTGGACTGCCAAAGTTGTTTCCAAGACTTAACAACGATGGTACCTATCACAAATAGTAATACTTTGTAAATATCTTCCTCGAAATGCATTTTTGAATCACTCGTGATTCGGTCATCGAAATATGCACTAAACTGTGTCCTGTAACTTCACGACATGCGGGTTAAACACCGATTACATTAAATTTTTATATATATATATATATATATATATATATATATATATATCCATACACTAGATATATCTCAATTATATTTCAATTTCAGATTATATTTCAATGTTTCGAGGAGTCCTATTCGATTACCTGTGGTTGCGTATCTTGTTGAGTACGAAGTAGATTGGAAATCAAATTGCTGGCAATAGCGAGCTGAGCCTGTGGGGAAGTCAGAGCAAAGTTGTTGTTGGGTGTAGGCAAAATCCCGCGTCCTGGCATCATACCACCTTCCCAAGGATTCACACCACTATTCGTAGTACCTACATTTAGATTAAATCTACGGTTCCCGAAGGAATTTTTGTTCTGCCCACGCTTAAACGACATATTATCTGAAAGCAGAAAATGAACTTTTGTTCGATATCTTTTAACCTTAAAATTCAAGGAATCTCAGTATGGGCATTCAATTATAGGGCAATCAGAGTAGGATCAACCAAAATACTTTCTCGAATGAAAATACGCAAAACGAAAGCAATCAACTAGTATCGAGGAGTTCTTGTGAAATCACCACTGAGAAATGATAAGTACACGCATGTGTGCGAGTACGCATAGAGAGATGTAGAAAGCGTATCAGGGCGTTTCGTGATGAAACAAATTGATTTACCCACCAATGATCCGTTTAGCTTCACGTGAGTAACGTTCGGGAGTAGATAGTCACAGATAGTCAATATTGGAATAGTACAATTGGGGCGAACATCTAAGGGTTGCAAACACGAACACACAAGAAAAGATCAAGCGACGCAGTTACTGGTAGTAACAATGAAAACCATGAAAACACATTGAGGAACGCCTGTGCCGGTCGATACTGTCGAGAGCAGTCGAGAGTGACCGAGAGTGACCGAGAGCAACCAAGAGTACCAAACAGTTCCAAAACGCCGGACGCTCGATCGTTCTTTCATGAAACGAAACATATATTGCGATTTACAATAACCAATCACGTGAGGCTCTGTCATTCAGCGTCCATGATTCGTACAAGATCACAAGATCAGATATACCGTACATCTAGCCTATCTAGCCGAGGCAAAGTCTATTCGCTAGTTCTGGAAGCTCTCACCAGAGCGCGCTGTAATACGAAACGCGTATTTAGATAATTCATGGCATTTTACAATAACTAATAGTTGGTATTAACTATTGGTTGGAACTAATAGTTGGTATTTGCCCCGTACTTTGTACTTATTTTGTACTCAAGAGGATTTAAACATGAGTACAAATCAGCGCCATGTTATAACCACTATAACCCACGGTAACCATTACAGGAAAGTGGAAAGAGAATATCATGAGATAGGAATATTTCGATGCATGGTCTATGGTCTTATCGGTATGATTTAAAACAGTGTTTGAAACAGTTTAAATAAAAAAAGATAGTAATATTTCCATGATCAATGTATATTCGAAACAGGTCTTACTATTTACTGCTCGTTCGCTTGATGATTAAACATTTGCCGAACACATTTATCTAATATTTAAATTCACTTATCTGCTCTTATCTGTCTATACGCGCATTTCGTAATACTTTTATTCTTACAATTCGAAATCACAGTGAACGACTGGCTCAAAGTCTACAAAACGTATGCCGTAGTGAGCAGCAGCTTGAAAAAGCCGAATAAGTTACTAAACGTATTTTTAATTCATCGAAGGGGTGAAAATTAACAAAGCATTTACTCATTTTCTTCACTTATCACTGAGCTAGCTGAGCATCAACATGTTGAAGGTACACAATGTATACTTTACTATCTTAACAATCACAGGAATCCTAACATAAATGTTTATATGACTCTCAACAATCATATACTAAATGTGCTCTACAAATGTATTTTTATTGTAGTTTAAATATATTTTTATATGTAGACTTGTGCGATCAGTATTAGAAAACATTTCTTTTATCATGGATAGGGAACCGTAGCATTGGTTACCGGTGGTGGTTCTGGATTAGGCTTGGCAACTGTTGAAAGGTTTGTAAAACAAGGAGCTCGAGTCATTCTTGCTGATCTGAATGTAGAGAAATCTCGTGAAGCTGCAGATAAATTTGGAGAATCTGTTATCTTCTCACCCACTGATGTAAGTTTCGATCACATTGTAGCGCGATATAATACATGACTTGCACATTTATGTTGATGAACTATCACTGCCATTAGACTATCAAAAGCCATTAACATAGGTTATCCGGTATTCCATAGGTAACGTCTGAGAAGGACGTTCAAACTGCCGTTGATGTGGCTAAAGAAAAATTCGGCAAGTTAAATTTCGCCGTCAATTGTGCTGGAACTGCAGTAGCATTTAAAACCTACAATTTCAATAAAAAATTACCACATTCGTTGGAGGATTTCAAAAAGGTTTTAATGATCAATACTGTTGGTACATTCAACGTAATTCGATTAGCGGTCGGGTTAATAGGAGAAAATACACCCGATGAGAATGGTGAGCGCGGAGTTATTATCAACACTGCAAGCGTAGCAGCATTCGACGGACAGATGGGTCAAGTTGCTTACTCAGCCAGTAAAGCAGCCATAACTGGAATGACCTTACCTCTCGCTCGTGATCTTGCCATTCAAGGTATTCGTGTTGTAACAATTGCTCCCGGGATATTTGATACTCCAATGTTGAGCTCACTTCCCGAAAAGGTAAGAAAATATCTGGAAGGAACCGTACCATTCCCATCAAGACTAGGGAAACCTGCAGAATATGCACATTTAGTTCAGGCAATCATTGAATCACCTTTACTAAATGGCGAAGTAATTAGATTAGACGGAGCTTTACGAATGCAACCGTAAAGTTCGAGAATCTGTGAAATTTTGACCTCGCACATTTTTTTCCAAATCTAAATCGCATTAATGACTTTATACGTATGAATGTTTAAAGTTACGGAGAGATGTTGGGGTATAAATATATTGGTTGAAGAAGGTGTAGGATCCTGTATTTGTTAAATATAATCTATTTGTGAATTATTTACTGAGATATTCAACCTGACACACCAGTACAAAATCGTAGTTGCATTTTGCTCAACAGCGATCCTATTGCAACGGGGAATTCATCGCAAGCTTACGATAAGTATCATCATTATTATTGGTATCGACAATTCTCTTTATTACTTTTAACTCTGTACATTAATATCTTATGAATATGTTGCAAAAATCGCAACTTACCTTGAACTGTTACTAGAGTATCAGCTAGCAAAAATTGTGTACATAATATTAACATAAAAATATTCAGTTACATTAGTCTTTTTTTTCAATAACCTCAGGAGAATTCCAAAATTTCAACAAGCGTTGAAATCTGTTCTGGTGATTTTGCGGAAGAGCCAATTTTTCTGTTAAGGCGGAACATTTATTTTCTCCGAGGTTGAATCAATCCTAGGCATTAGATTCTTTTAAAGTTTGAAGTTTCTCTAATTGATCTGGCTGAAGTTCATCAGGAATGCTCGCTCGGCCTCCGATCATTACCTTGTCTTGAATAATATCTGTAATATCGGTTGATTGTGAGTCTGTTACGTTGTCACGAGTCACTAGTGCTTGGGAATTTTCAGCAGTACTTGGTCCAGATGTTGAATCTGCCTCACTGCCTGAACTGCTACTTATAGGAAACGGAGCAGAATCTGCTGGTAAATCATCTGCAATAGATTTTTCTTCCACTTCATCAACAACATCGGTTTCTTCTCGTAAATCTATATTAACAGTGTCTCCACAATCGCTCTCGTTCATCTGATTGATACCATCGATTTCTGCATTTGCATCTGAACATTCCACTGATTTGACAGTTTCATCTTTCGTTTCATCTGCTGCCTCGTCGGCTTTCTCGTCAATTGATTCATCCGTTCCTCCAGGAAATGGGCACTCAATTTCTTCCATGGGCGTCGCTGCCGTAATCACGATCTGTGCCACGCCTAAACCAAAATCATCTGTTTTCTTCGCAGACGATATCCTTTGAACTTCAGCATCTGACTGTTTCTCATCAGTGTTCATCTCATCACCCTGAAAGGGAAAATGGCAATGAAGCCGCCTCGATCGAATAGATTTTGAAAATGTGTAACCCAGAGCTACTCGAATGGGTTTTAGATTACCTCGACTGCTGATTCATCGGTAACTTCCACAACTTATGCAGCAGAATAATAATGTCTTTTTTTTAAACGTATCCGTGTAAAATTCATATTATCGCAAAAAGGGAATATCTTAGAAATTTCATTAGAAATAGCAGGAAATATGTGGAGAAAAGATAGATTGATTTCGAAGAAAGAATAGAATTCAAGCTTTCACTACGTAATTTCCGTGTAACTCCTCGGATTACCTATTATTCCGGGTGTATCCTGATTTTCCGCTTCCTCAAATTGCGAACCATAGTGATCATGCTGATCTTTGGAAAGCTTGATAGCGAAACTGGGTTGCTGTTCGTTACTTATTTGACTGGATGTTTCTTCACCCAATTCTGTGTAAATAACAATAACAGATAAAAAGAAATAACTGAATTCTCTAACATATAAACAAAATGTGATAAATGCTTACCGCGTACAGTTGGCTGCGTACTATCATCAGATAACAAAAACTCCGGGATCTCAGGTGGTGTAAAGACAGGTGGAGCCGAGCTTGGTGGTGTCGTATCTTCCTGCGGGAAGAATGCAAATTGAAATCATTCATAATTTATCGATTCAATTCTGATATCAGTTTATTTTTAACCTGAGGTGTTAACGGTGATCCGTCAGAAGCACATAGTTCTACTATCAAAGACGGAAAAATGCCAATTTGGCCGCGCAGTTCTCCTTCCCACCAGCCATCATCGACGTCGTGCGGTTCTGTTCTCAACAGTCTCAGTACGTCGCCCTCCATGAAGCTAAGTTCTTCTTCGCAGGTAGCATCATAGTCATAAAGCGCGATACAATACTGAGATGTGCCTGGAACGTAATTGAAATTTATAATTATATTCTACTGTTGAACATTATCCAACGAGTGTTGTCTTTATGCACGAGTTAGCATGCTGTCTGATATTCACCATTTGTTTGACTTTCAACAACGGGTTCTTGGGCTGTGTTCAGTAAATTTGTATCAGGATCGATAGCATCATGATCATCAATGGTATAATCCACGGACGAGAAAGAGATCTGTTGGACGAGTGTTCCAGGCCCTTGTGAACTCAATCCAACTGTAGTATCAACGTCTCTTTCAACATCCAGATAATTCTGCGGAACAAATCCTTCCTCGCCACGATAATTTCGTGCTCGTAACCAGCCATCACCGTCACCCTCCCCAACAACGTCAAGCTGTTCACTTTCCACAATTGAAAGCTCGTCAGGATTTTGTGCCTAGCAACGATTCGAACGTTCATCGTAAGATCATTGCTTTCTTTCAAGAACATAATGTTTTATCTGAGAAAATAACTCTACTTACTGTATACGAGTAGAGTGCAGTGCATTTGTATATTTGTTGGTCGGAAGGTGCATCCGAAGCTGGTTGCATTTGATTTGTGTCGTCTTTATCGTCGGTATCCCAATCAACGGCAGTGGCATCATCCCATCCAGCTGTCAGTTGTTCTATTCGTTTTTGCTCCTGTTCTAATAGTGCTTGGAGAAAATTTGATCATTATCGTGAATTAGGTATAAGCTTATTAACTCAGTTCGTTCAAAGATACATAAGTTGAAATAAATACCTACCATCAACTTCAGCACTATCATGTCGTAGCCTCTCCGAATCAATATTCTCATCAGCTTGTTCCATAGCACTATTATGAGTACCTGGTCTCTCGACGGTCGTAAGATCACTGCCACCGTCGCCGTCGCTGTCATAAAAGGAATCTGAGGATGGATGTTCCTGTAAATGATAGCTAAGCGTGTATTCTTATTGCTTTCAGGGAACTCAATGATCATAGAGCAAATGAATATTCTCCAACGTTAATATATATTCATACCGCTGTGCCTGATGCATCGGTGCGAACCGAAAGGGAACTAGCCGAACGTGGCATGTCTTGTACGCTCAACATTTCAGCTTCTTGTAACCATTCATCGACGTTAACTGAAACAAAATAGCATAGCTATTGCAGCGCTTGGATCAAATGTACTCTTCAAAATGCTTTTCATCTCATTTTCATCCTCACCTCCCCCATTTCGAAGGCAATCTATTCGAGCTTCAGCTTTCATTTTTGCAGTCTAAAAATATATAATAATTGAAAATTTTTATAAAAACTTATACACATCACTCACAAATAGAAATCAACGTCTCGATACAAGTACTGCGTAATGACTCTCAAGAATACACGTACTTCAGAGCGTCTTATGGTTTGTTTCAATTCGTCAATCTTCGTGTCCAAGTCTGGTCCATTGGGATCATTCGGGTCCGACTGCGATTCGAAACGCAAAAGTTATACAATCGTTCGCAGTCTGTAACACCTCTAACAAAAATTACCTTCTGTCCAGATTCTTTAAGCTGTTGGAGCGCTTGAAGTTTCCTGGTACATTCTCTTATTGAATTTACTTCTCGGGCTATCCTGGTGGCCCAGCGGCGGGCTTCCTTCGCCAGCATTGAAGATGCCGAATGATCCGCCGTTATTCTACGTTAAAGGGAAAATTAGACCATACATGAGTAAAATTTCGCTCGATTACTTACGCGTGTTTGTGTTGAAAAAAAAATCATATTTCATCGTTATTTCCTTTCTCACCTATTGATCAAATCATTATCGCAAGGCTCAAACTCGTACTGTATATGTTGCTTCAGTACTGGGTAATACAGGTAGCAGCATTGTAAATTATACTCCCTGGTGAGCTATAGAATTGAAATACGAGTATTGTTAAAAAAAAAAAAAAGAAAGAAAAACAACTAACATTTACAGCGAATATATCGGATGTGTGAAATATTTTTGTTAGTATCGTAATACCTGTTGGGCTTGATCGCGTATTTTACCAAAACTGTTCTGCGTAGCCAAACAAGTAAGGAGTTCCGTGCGTCCCATAAGCGTTAAGTACTCTGCCACCTTGTCATACACTCCTTGTTCCAAGAACTTAGAGAAAATGTATAGCTTGTTAATAATTTGATATTAGCGTAATGTTGAGCTAACAATAACGAGTAATCTCGATTTAATTAATATTCGAATTAAACTGAGAGAACGTATTTTTTCTACATACGAATTTCAATTTATCTTTTGCGTTGTATTCTATAATCGCGGTGTTATTTTGATAGAAACCTGCATTGTTGTTTGTAGATCGACGACAAAGTATCTATTTTGATGAGCATTCGCAGCAGCGAGACTAAGTAGATAATCGTTACGCGCTCCAGTGGATTTTTCCTCTAGGGCATCCCGTTTTGAACTGACCTGAGTTGGAAAATAAAAGCAAAGCATCCCTCATGTAAACCATTCATGCTCGAAATTTACAAATTATTCTCACTCGCATTAATATCACATCTATATTTTTTTTATGTTATTAATTCGAATTCATCCGATCAATACCTTAGCGCTATTTTTTTGCAGTGACGTGATAGATTGAAAGAATGATCCCTTCTTTTTTTTAAGTCTGAAATAGAATACAGTATCCGTTAATGCTTCGATTAATAATAGCATGGTATGTGCATGCATCGTTGCGCCTAATGGATACACTATCATTGTTATTTGGGTGAACTTCGGTCGTTTAGATACGATGTTTCTAATGGAATCGTTACACTCACTTCTCTTCGATGTCCTTAGCTTTGTCACGGACATCATGAGCGCTGTGTTCTTCGTCGAAATAAAACTTTTTGGTTTTGTCAACGTCTTGAACACAGGTTTGAAGTTCCTTCTGTACCATCATTAATTGATCGACTGCCTACAATAAATTTAACCTTATATACAACGAAGCATGTGCCTCCCTAGTCCTGTCGCAAAACACGTAATATTCTGGAAATATTTGAACAAATGTCGTCCTGTGCGCGGAAGGTTTTCTTTAGATGGACATCGAATAAATCCGTGGTGAGAAATGCAGGAGAGAAGCAAAATCAGAAACGTGAATGGCGATTTGGTAAAATTTAGATTGGGATCGATAATGTAAATACGACGCCTCATGCGAGCTGAAGATCTGCTAGCAATGAATCCGTCGAATCATGTACCTTTTTCGCAATTTGAACTTTGTGCAATTTTAAACTCTTTGCATCGTCAGCGATCTGTTGTTGAAAAACCTCGACCGCTGCTAATCTGGCTCTTGCCAGTTTTTCATTTTCCTCCAATACCGTCCTCCAAACATTCCACATGTTCCTACAATACGATAATAAAAACGTTGAGCAGGCACGTTTCTGTAGACATGCACAACGGAAATATGAGATATGATTGTCACCATTTTTCTTCGCCTCCGTCGATTTTTATGTCCGGAATGTTCGGAATTTTCTTATTCAAATATGCGGAGGATATTTTGAGTAGAGCCTAAAATGTGATCCGAACAATTATTATGCTGTGGTTCATGAACGCGAATGATGTAAATAATGAGTCGACATGGGGTGTCAACGGAAAAAATCGTCGATAATAATTATTAACGTCATCGTGATTTCTAGGACTCACCTCGGAATAGGACTTTTCGATTGCTGATTTCTTTATCGTGAAATTTCTGGAACGAAACGTAATCTTTTCAAATTGGCAATCTGCTATACGTTTTCGAATACGTCGAGGCGAACGACAGCGCGACAAGTTTTTGAAAAAAAACAATAGATCCTAACAATCTCGTCCGACGACGAAACTTGAACACGACGTAAGGAATGTGTAACGATGACAACGATATGCAAGCTTCAGAGAGATAATCGCGAGAATGGATATGGAAAGCTCTGAAATTCGGCAGTGTTAGGGGATTAATAGTTACTAATGATATTGGAAGAATCGAAAATCAGTCCGACTGAACATTAATCAGATACGTGGAAATCTTGTTAAGCGACTTTCACAGAATGCTATTGGGCAATATCAATCGACACTGAAGAATTCATCTGATATGAAAAGTGGGCGTTTTCTAACCAGCTCACCGTATGTCCTCCAATAAATCGCATTCGTGTTGGTTTTTTGCCTGTAATTTCGCTGCTTGCTCGGTGTGCAAATTTTTCAGAAACTTTGCATAATTTCCCTGTAGAAATACAAATGTTGCTTATTCATTGAAAACACGTATAATATTCATCGGTAGGTAGTGTGACATAAGCTGTTGATTAGCACTAGTAAATCATACGTAATAACATAACTTCGTGAAATTTGTCATCGGTTCTCCAAAAAAATAGGTCGAATGTTCGCTATTTGACATAATCTTCAACGCGACGCGTGTTTACTGCGATGCCCCGGTCAATCGTGAAGGAACTAAGACTTTTTCTGATAAAAGGATACCAAGCCACCAAGAAAATATTTCCAGACGCGTCAATAATTCACAATACGTAAGAATATACAGTTGGACGTATATTTTTTTCAGGTAATCATACAGAATTCTAACGATCGACGTGTAAGTATAGTGAGTATAAAATCGATTCAATTTTGTTAAAGTTTATTGTCCATAATATTTGCAGCTATTCCCTTATATAATTCGACGGATCGTGAGATTTCGCTAATCACGCGCAGCTTCTTGATTCATTCGAAATTTATCTACCTCATTCGCATAATTGAAATGACATGGTAAATAATATGTGCGCGGAGTATCATTGTAATTGCTTCAAAAATTCGGTTATCAATAGAACGGTTGCATGTTAGGTAATCTCGAAAAGCACAACGATGAAACGGTTTTGGTTATTAACTTCCAACTGCACATTGTAAAACGGTTTTGTACGGTCGTCGCCGATCCGGCGAACGGTCATCTCTCATCAATAGCCGTATAAATTAATCGTTTCAATTCGTAAAATTGATCTTGGTGCTAAATAAAGATAATACCGTTCGTAGAGAAGGTAATGATAACGGGTCGCAGAAAATAATTATAGGCACGTACCAAGAATTTACAGACTATTCGGAGGATGCCTAAAGAATACCGAGCATTATGGATGTTGTACCTATGTACAGTACATGTATATGATATTTATCATATATTAGTCTAATGGAATTAAACTTGAGCGTCGCCTTGAATGAAGCTTTGAATTAATGGAGAAGTAGCGACTAACGTGAGATTTGTTCGGTTTGTGCGTGGGTCTACGTAGCGGATAAATGATACGTAATTTTGTGAACCTGCTTCGATTGAAGAAAATGGGTCATTTGTTCCGAGAGATCCGGTAAGATTCGATTTGCGGTGATGCGACACCATCGTTCAATGAAGACTCATGTCCCCCTTTTAAGTAAATACATGAAATATTCACGAATAAATCGAAAACGGTGCTCGTGTACGAGAAATTCGTTAGGGTCGAAACGTTAAATGACATTCGTATTCTGCAAGAAACGGCAATCGTGATTTTGAAATGATCCTTTTCGAATCGCGACCTTCGCGAATCGCGTTCGTGAGATGTTCGATTTTCGAAATAATAAAGGTTTACATCGATTTTCCCGCTTCCTTCATAACCGGGGTCAATTTTCTATCACGCACGCAGAATCAATAAGAAGACAGGTCACGATGTATTGGTGAAAAGTAAACACAGAAAGCCGCATTAATTTTTCATATTTCGAGAGAAAAAGTGTGACGGAATCATGACAGAAATAATCATTGCCCGCGTCGTATCTTCATGCATTACTCTAAGCTTACTTTTCTCGGAGGCGGCTGCATACTGAACGCACTGGGCTGCAGCCTAACCACTGGAAATTGTAGTTTTTGAAAATACCTTCGCTGGTTACCAACCCGTATACTACTGCTCTCTTGCCCTCGTCTCAAGCTATTTATTGATCCCCGCGGCGCCTGCGTCCGCAGTCTTGTTTTCACCGATCAACCATACGCAGGAGATCCCAGGTACCTACTTACTTTTCTCCGCCTGAACAAGTAACAAATTGAAAAAAAAGACATCATCTCATTATATTTCAACAATTTCGATCACACGTACACGCTTATGCGAATGGAAAGATGTTCGCGGTATTGAAGAAGAAAAACAATAAACGATCGTTAATAGTTTAAAATACGAACTTTGCCGCGCGCCATGTACCTAACTATAAAGAGATAGAGTTCGATGCCGTCCCAACAACATTAATACTTCTTCGCGCTCATTTATATGGACAGATTTTCTGCGGAACTTCTTCAGAAGCGTGATGGGGTGAAAACTTCGTACGTACATATACACGCACGTGATATGTTGTTCGTGAAGCGGTTGACGAGATCGCGCATCCACAACATTCTTCGAATGTGACCTGCATTATATTGCAAAATTCGAAACTTCAACGTCGAATTCACTGCGTTGTCGCCTATCACAATTTCAACGGATTTTATACTGAGATGGGCGTTGAATCTCCGCGGGTGATCCGTCAATTAAAACAGACATCGTAGAGACATGTGGCGATTGGGACTACTTATCGGTGCTTCGTTTCTCGCATGAACAGAAATGTGATCACGCGCGCTGCTTAACGCATAGTACTACGAGCCATTGAAACGAAACTATGGCAGCAGGCGACTGGAATGAAGAAATACCGTGTTGGTATTTTCGTGAATTCCGCAATGCCATTTACATTGAGAAAATCACGCGCCTACAAGAGTTAGGCGAGAAAAATAGACTGTAGAATTTGACGCTCCCTTTCAAGTAGAGAATTTAGCAGGATGAAGTACGGATTTGTGGCGAAGGAAATCATGTTCGGAAATAACGGAGACCGCATCGTTTGAAAATGTTGAGTGTTTATTAAATATATCTCAAAGTATATAAATAGATAATTATAGTGAGAGCATTGTTTGCGGCAATATTGTTCACGACATTTCGTCCAGTTGTAATTGACTGAGATCCTGGTCCGCCGATAGCCCGATGGCACCGTCAGCGTCTGTATCGTTGCCCATAAGATTACCGGCCGTGGACTGGTGTATGGGATCCATTCCGATTGCTATGCTCGGATTTTCACCGGCATCCAAAGCAGGATCAGCGGTAGCTTCTGCTAAATTAGTTACGGACTTTGATTTTAAACATTGAAAATCGACGTGCCGACTCTTAGCCTCTTCCTTCTCCCACGACATGTGAATAAATGGACGTTGCACGTAATTGTATATGACTTCCGCACGGCCATCTGCTCTTTTTTTGACTTTTTCTTTGTAAGTTGGATATCCCTCGATACCTAAGCGTATTTTCTTCAGGCCTCGTTCCTTCATCACTTGTTTTGCGACATCTCTGTTTTCTATGTACTTGAAGAATCTGTACATAGCTGTGCTGTTTACAGCTGTATCAAATAAAATATGGTCATGTTATAATATTTCGGCGAAATCTCAAAATATTTACGGTTGCATTTTAATCAAATTGATGCATTACTCTGTGAATATTCCTCTCCCATTTGTGGTGGATACTCTTCATCCCAGTCTACGGTGTCATCTTCCAGCAACACAACCACGTGACATTCTCGATCTCCTCTTTGCGCGGAATTCACCATCAAAGGTAAGATCAGATCTTCGAGAAACACTTCGAATTGACAACGAGCTCCTTCGTTAGAAAGTTCGTGCAGTAATCCTCCTGAAAATTTTCAAGTGGAAAATAATCAACGTGTTCGCATTTTTAGCAACATAGAAAATATGTATCGATATGACTTGCTTTTGAACTCACTCAAATTTTGACATTTCACTGTATTGGCATCGAACGGTACGAGTAGATAGTCACAGGCTTCGCGAAGTTCTTGTACGGTGACGGTGGGCGGACAGCGAATTATTCCTTCCTTGTAATATTCCATAACAGCTCTGAATACCATGGCTGAAATGCCATCTGCGAGTTCGTATTCTCCACGTTCGTTTGGCAAAGCAAACTCGATACCAGAACTGAACATACGGCCTAACATTGTGTTCGGATGTGCCGTAAACAAAGCAGGATCTAGGATGAATCTAGTAAAACAATTCAAGTTGATAATAATTCGATCGATGACTCAATTAAGTTTACAAAGACGCTATTTATAGAGTGATTCCAAAGATTCGGAATATGGTTACCGTGTATTATCCACGATGAGTGTAATGCGTTCATCGCTACTTGTTGAGCCGCTCATTCCGGATGGTGGTGCTGGTGGTGTTACTAGGTGATCCCGAGAACGATTTTGTTGAGGCTTGGCTAAACCAGCTGTTGTACGCATTCTGAAACAATACAGTATTATCACACAGCTTAACACTATGCTCGACAACAATACTTTCCAACACAGCAGAGTGGCTACGCATGACCTCTTTAAAACTTTAGCTCGCTATAAAAAATTTTATTCAACAGAAACATCCCACAATCCTACCTGACATATTACCTTTTCATATCACCTATTCCACTGGACCCTTATCGTTTACGAGCATAATTGCACGGTGAAATCAGATAAACCGATCGAACGTTATGAGATTTTCAATTTCAAAAATGCATATTGTTCATTGATATGAAAGAAATTCAGTAATTCGTACCACATCAGCACCATTTATGGTAGACCAGCTATAGTTTTTCATTACCTGTTGTACGATGTTACTTACGTGCTTTGTCTTACTGGATTCGAGGAATGACAGTGTTGGTTGTTGATTCCATTCCTCTGTACCAGACAAGATTTTGGTTTGGACGAGCCACCACAACTACATGCAAAACAACCACATTTTCTTACTGATCTGCTACTTGTATCGCAATCCAGGGACCTGGTTATAATTAATACCTAATTCTACATCACATAATAGAGTTACAAGGAAGACAATAGAATTCACAGATATTTTAAAGATCTATTGGGTAATATAAAAAATAACGAAGAACTCGTAAGCAATCACTGATATGATAAATATCAATGATTGCTAATTTAACACACTGCTAATATTAGTGCTAATTCAATTTTAATATTAATATACAAACTGCTACGAAATAATAATCGCAACACAGAAATTCCGAAATGATCTACACAGTACTTTCTTAATGCCTAATTTCATACAAGGATTTTGCAGATGACACTCTGAAATTGATAAAAGTTTATTATTCATCAATGGAAAAAATATGTACATCTGGAAACAAATCTGATCTAGGGTGCAAGCTACAACGAGCTTAGCCAACGATTTGAACTTGGAATCTTCGCGACAGTCTCGAATCACCTGTAAGATGATTTATTCGTACAGGATTGAAATTAATTAACAATCATAAACAACGTACATCTCACAATAGATAAATGTAGTTGTCTCCGCAACGACGCACTTTTCCCAAAATGTTTGATACTAAAGCTACCTCCGCTTAAATGTTACGCTAATATGTTTTTTTTCGGATTCATATCAGTAAAATTCTATCATTAATAACACGAATCGATTTCTTATAGCATATATTCTCATAACATATAAAATCATTCGACTGATATTACGTGGTGACAATAAACAGAAGAAAAATTTGCTCCGACACGAGTTTACGCATGCACGGCTAATTTTCAATGTATACTCGAAGTTACATGCAACAGATTTTGAAGGATGCAACTTACATAGTTTCAATTTCAAAGTGGTACAATAATCTATTTTTGTCATCACGATTTTCAGAGGACTGCCTAAGATTCATTACTAGCACGCAATTTCTTCCGATATTTTTGTACAAAGGTAATTTATTTTATGCGTATATGATCATGACAAAACTACTGTCAAGTTGTACAAACTAGTTATGGCGTCAACCAGATTCAACCTACCCAAATCTGTTCTTGTATACGCGGTGGCGACCACGTTCATCTGTTTCTTTACAGTCTGTCTCTGTATCACTGCTGCTATCTTGGACATATCTTAAACGCTCTCCAGGATTTGACATGTCAGGCCAGCTATTCGAGTAGAATAAATATTTGTTAAAGTTCAAATATTTGACGCATGGACTATCAAATTATTCAAAATAAAACAGTCGAAAGTGAGAAATTCAAAGAAATTTGAAATCATAATCAAACCACTAATGCGAGTAAGACATAAATTTCATAGAAGAAAAAATTCTTCTAAGCTTGATGAGAAGGTCAATGAAATTCTTTGCAGCTCCGTCGCAACGTATTTGATGAAAATAATATCTGGAAATACAAGCGATGAGAAATATTGAAAACCAAAAACTCAAATACATTTCAAGCGAGGAAGAAATGCCCTTTACAAGTCTGTCGCATACGTTGCTTAACAAATATCTGACAATGCTGTTCGCTGAAAGTTGATACAAAGTTCGTGTTATGAAAATGAAACGCATAGAGAATAAACAAACGAATAAAGGTGGGAATCATTCATTCGGATCGAAACATTGAAATGAAATACATTGCGTATACATACAGTGAAATACATTATTCAACAGGATCAGAATTTAGTTTTATTGATATCTATCTATATTATCTATAGTTTAAAATCATGATAGTCCATGTCGAACGGTGATAATATTCTGCGGCTGTCTGTCGAATATCCAAGTCCGATGACAGGTTACTCGTGTACAGATACAGCAAAATTTGACTTTTTTTAATGCTACTGGTGCTCAATTTGCATGATAGTTAATCAAGCGATATAATTACTTGGACGCTAGTAAGTCATGTTTCCTTGTTATTACAACAAATTGCTTTCAGACTCATTATTGTAAAAATGTGCGCTAAACCCAGATTTGCTTTGTAACGGTACGTTATAAAAACCTATGATGTTATAGCATCAAAACTGTCTAAATACTTACTTACACAGCTTAATATAAATTATCGGCAACAAAACTTATCGCATATCGCAACCAAAAATTACAGGCCAAAGTCACGGGTGCCACTCCCTGTAGGTTTTTTCATATTTCTAGCATATCGAGCTAATGGAAGTCCAAACAAGCTGACTACATTTGCTATGTCAACTCAAATCAATTACAATCAACTAGGAATGTCATGTCAATATATAAGTAATGCCAAAACTTATATACTTACGACTTGCAAAAAGGTAAGTACCACTCTATTTTCTTCAAGAGCCACTTTAACGAAGAACAAATTCGAGAGCTGCAAAAATAAAACCTAACCTGTTTCGTCCTTTTGGCAGGAAATCGCATTCCAAGCCAAAGTTATTACCTTAAATGTTATCTGAATTACCTGCGCGCTAGGCCATTGATTAGTTTTCTGCTCAGGATAATCTGCGAGTTCAAAACGTATAATCCGAATAAAACAATTTATAACTGATGCTGGGTTGTACCCAATTCCGGTTCTTTCTTTTTCTAGAACTCAACTGTCACTTCAAATTATATCTACAGTCAATTGGCGACGATACTCATTGCGTTCACGGACTAACTACATATGGCGATACAATGGTTGAAGCTGAATTATTGCAATTACGTGAACCATAAATTCACACGATCGAATCTAACAACACGATATGCATAAACATTTAACGCTTTCGGTAATAGCTACGGGTAGCCAAAATATTGTGCCGTTTTAGTTAGTTAAAGATCGCAGTCTGCACGTATCGGCTGTACTGGTATGGTCGCCGCAGAGAGACTTGTATGTATGAATACGGCGAAGTATGACAAGATAATGGATACACGGTACCGTTTGAACGAGCTTCTGTATGTCAAATAACGAGTCTGATCGTCTATTCTAAACGTAATTTGCTGTTTGATAAACTTATGATATCATTAGTCAAACTTTGTTGATAAGAGTTGCGGAGAACAAATGAAATACAAACCAGGCATCGATGATCAACACACTTACTGCCGTAGTCAATTGTTTCGAGGTTATTGCCGCGGTAGAAATGTATCCTCTGAAAAGTGAATCGTACCATAAATGTTACGAATGTTAAGTACTGGATGGAAGTTACCAATGTGAAAAATAATGTAGGCGTTCTTCCATGGGGTCGTTCGACCCACTACGCTTTCTATATCCAACGTAATCGCCATTTGGAAAGACGACATCCCATCATCGGAAAAGTTTTCACACAGCTTCGCCAAATAAATGAAGCGTATTGTTGAAAGTCGATTTGTACTTGTAAGTTGAAAGTATATTATATTACTACGACATTTCAAATTTATTTCCCTTACCGACTTCGAATTCTGGTATACATTACAGATCGCTAACCTCGTGAACAGAAAACTGAGCAGAAAACCCAGTGGAACATGATGTGACATTTTTCTTCACAAGAATTACACGAGTGAGCTTCGACATTGTATGGTACAAAAAAAGTACCAATTCTCATATTGATATTATTACAGTCAACATCTTTTACTTGTATAATTTTATTTCTTGCTCTTAATACTTTATTTAACATATGTATTTCGTTCCATGTGAAAGTAAAACATACCACTTATAAGATAGCGTTCGACACAGCTGATTAGTAGGCATATACATATTTCAACAAGCAGAACGTAAATATCATGATTTGGTAATGATTGCTTTCTGGAATGTAGTTGAAAATCCCAAATACTACTATTGTTATCTATTAACCAATATGTATTCGTTTCCATTCTTGTGAATCACCTTAATATGTGAGTTCGTATTCTCCCCCATCCAAATAGTCTAATACTTTTCCAATAGTCAATATTTGAATTCCTGGCCGAGAAACCGGTAAGGTGAATTTGCTAGTCATTCCCATTCACTGATCTTTGTAAGACCCGATTCAAATGTAATGTCTAATCGCTACACAAATAAATGAAATCGTATCCAAGGGGTAGTGATAGTTCTACATGCTCGTGTTTGATCGCTTCATTCATCATTTCGAATGATATATTTCGACAGATTCAACAATAAACTTCAACAAAACACTTCTTAGAAATTTTTAGAATTGAAATACGAATCAGAGTAACTATCATAACAAAAATTGTGACTTTTTTTTATTTACAGATGCTTAGTATTTGTAATTGGCACAAATCATGGGCACACACAGTACCAATTCATTACTAATATGTGTTGTGATTCAAAGCAGCTATAATTCTGGTATGTACTTTGATTTATCATGTTCTGCATTATAAATATATTGTCATCTCATTGCGGATAAAGAATTAGATAAGTGCTTGGTTTCTTTAAATTAGCGATAAGTCCAATAAATAATCATGGCGTCTTATTGAATTGATTAGGCGTGATTTGAATTTTCACAGCATTGGTGCTGCTTATTTATACATGACAACTCAATCGACCAGAAATATGAACAAATAGACATATAAATTTCTGATTTATTTTTGACTAGACAACACGTCACTACTATACCGATTTTGCGTGATATACCACTGATAAACAAGCGTGTCCATGTACGCTCAGTGTATGGAGAATTCTAAAATTTGCTTCGATAAATTGTATATGCAGTATAGAAAACTAATTTTTTCAAGTCAATATCCTCATTTACCTTCAGTACCTTCATTTAACAAAGCGAAACATCGGTTTTTCAGGACTGGCGGAGCATAAACAAAATCTGTAGCTCGGATTTTTAGAGGTTCACTTAAGCATGTGTTCAGCGTACCAGTAAATATTCTAACTGCTACTCGATACTTTTATATGCGCGATAATTTTGAACCAAAATGAATTAAGTTTGTGTAGAACTGTTTTCTTGTAAAATATCATTTCGAAAAAGAATCCTACTGTAATACCATGTATTCATTTGATTTCAGGATTAACAGTAACTGAATTAGTTCAACGTGAAATCACAATTATTGCCTTAAAACAATTGAAAACGTATGTCGCCAATCCACATGTAAAATGACACTGCAATAGATTGTCAAAGTTGAACCACACACATACAGTCGTTATTGAATGGCAAACTCGATAAAACTGACCCATAACATTTAAGTATTTTGTACAGAAAAAAATGTCCATAAACCAATTTATAAAAAAACCCATGAAGCACTAGTATTCGTGAACGTGACCAACGCATTGAATATGGTAAAATTGGGTAAAACGAAAACAGCTTGCGCCAATTGAACTGATAATCAATTAAGAATTATGCATGAGAGGAGGCTATCGAATATACTGGAGGTGAAGTTTTAAATATTGGATGATACCGATACGTTAATAAACAAGTAATCTGTTATTACATTAAATATTCGCATTATTTATGACCGAAGTCTGGAAGCTTTCCCAAAATGCATTTATTCTATCTCGAATAAAACTCATTAGATTTCGAACATTCGCATTTACGATTCGCATTGGAATTGACTTATCTTCAAGGTGTTGCAAGCATTCTTGCTCGCATTTCCAGAGCTATAGGTTTACAGATAGTGAACAATTTTTTTTGAGATGTGGAACACGGTAGTTACGTTTGAATGCTAGAACATGCCAGACTTGACCATATTTTCATCAAATACAATATCCAGTTTATAGCTCCTTGAAAATTGGTTATGCTCCAATTTCGGTGAACATAAACCTGCTTCAAATATACGACTGTTCCGCAAAAAATTTACCCAAGATTAATGCAACAAAATAACATTAACATGTCGATGAAAAAATATATGTACATATATGTTATTGCAAATGAAATATATTAATCTGTTAATCTTAGCTGAAAGAATTCAAATCTGCACAAATACCCTCAATTTTAAAATGCTGCTGAAAGCATGGCAATATCTATTCTAATACCAAAAACATTCCGCCAAAATTATCACCAAGGAAATAACGAACGATGACGTTCGGCAGTATTGGCAAGGTTACTACCAGCAACGTGAAACGTATAATCGTCGTGGTATGAATAGATTTGTGATTTGAAGAAAATGTTTTGCATTGTTTCAAGAATTTTGATAGCTTATCGCGACTCCGATACTTCACGAAATAGAACGAAGCCATTTCGAGTTTCCCGCCAAACTCGCCGTAGGTGGCGTGGCGTTTCGAACCTTGTAACGTGCTAGTCAAGTGCGTTGCTTAATGAATACGGATTACATTGTACAATGTCTGTTCTATTGTTGTTTTTCTGCCGTTACATTTAGTTGAGTTGCACGAAAGAAATTATGCAATCGTCCGGAGAAAAACGATCTACAACAGGTTAGCCAGATATTGTGACATCTGACCTACTTAGGGCTTATCGTTGTTTCCGAAATTGTGGTACACGGCCGAGATAGGAATCGGTTTGCGCGTAATTGTCATTCGGTCATTTTATCGCGTTAATTTCGTTGTAGCCATTGCGGCAGAAAAATAAGCTCGAAAATTGCGTCTGATCGTGGTCGTGCCTGCCTGTCAGTTTACGAGGCTAGCGGACGCTCGCTTGACTAGCGAGTGCCGTCTCAATGCAAAGTGTAAGTGAAGTGGCCTACAGACCTACATTTATCTAACGTTCGATTTTTTACCGCGTAGGGAGTAATAATTTTAAGGGTTGCGGTCGGAATGTCAACGTGAGATAGATGTTGGCATAACGCGTCCGTTTTGCTGGTCGAAAAGGCGACGCATAGTGGCGGCAGTGTAGGTGTAGTGCGCGACAGAGACGGACACAAGAGGACGGTAACTAGAATGCACGAGGGCCGAATGGCAGCGGCGACGACGGACGGAGGGGGCCCGGGTAGCCCAGCGGCGGGTCTATCCGAGGCCTCCTCGATTAGCTTGGCCCCTGCCCCGCAGTCCCAACAGGTACAACCTCAACCTGCACCTCAACCACCTCCACTGGCCGTGGTCACCAGTCTCTCTGCTGTCGAAGCTACAGGTACGCACCGCAATGATCCTTTGTCGCGCGACTCTTCCGATTACTGCACCTTCACCTACGTCTATCCACTGCCACCCTCCACGCCGTGTCCTATTGCTCTACTTTAACTCGTCGAGGTTTTCCCTACCCCTCCCATCATCATCTCATCCCTATAACCGTGCTCTCGTGCCCGGTGATGTTCCCTCTGCTCCGTCAGGCGCGTGCATTCTCATTCTCTCCCCTGTAATACTATTACGCTCCCTTTCCATGTAGGGATAATTTCTCGTCTACATCGCGTCTACCTGTTCGATATTATCTATTATACATAGTGTTCGATGCACTTGCAGCGATCTACCCACCTTTACCCATCAGCCCACCTTTCTGACCACCTACCCACGTCCGCATGTACCTTTAGAGCGTGTGCATATACATGCGTGTGCGCGTACGGATGCGTGTGAGACATGCATATCTCTCTCTCTCTCTCTCGCTCTCCCCCCCCCCCCCCCTCTCTCTCTCTCCCTCGTATGCATACACGTACGCGGTTTGTACCGCGCTCGTGGCGTCCCTCCTCCCCTCCCCTCGCCCCGACGGCCCTATTTCACGTTCACGTTGGTCACATTCACATTCATCGGCCGACTGCTGTCACTGTGACATCTGTCGCCGGATTACGTAACCCTTGCTAAACCCCGCCAAAACAAAGAAGCATCGGATCGTGGTTTCGTCCCGTTTCGAAACTAAAACACCTGACAGCCGACGACGACGCCGAAGATGTCGATGACTGCCGCGATGAAAAAGTCGACGTTATGCTCTATGAGAACGTCGAGTTGCTCGCGTGAAGAACTTAGGGTTAATTTGTGACTCGATGGCGAAGATGACGGTGTAGCGATGAGGCCACCAGGGCAGGAGGGCAGGGACGCACCGCGCCTGTAAACCGGCAACGTCGCTGCATCGTGCATCGGACAAGTATGTGTATGTGCGTTTGTTTCTCTCTTTCGCGGTTCGCTCAGCTCCCTCTCTGTTTTTCTCGCCGTTTCTCTATGCAAATTCAACACATGCGAGTGTACAGACATTCGTACAAGCATAATTGCACACTGATACGCGTATTCGTGTGCGTTTTTATTTGTACGTATTTTATACGCATGCGATCGTTCTACCCGGTACATCGTAATATGCAATTTGTTTACACCTGTATAGGTTCCTGTTCGTTCCTCGTCGCGCGTCTTTTATGATACATAGGAACAAAGCGTTCTTGCGATAAAAGTAATTCTTTCTACGTAATATTATCGCATAATCTTCACGATTAGAAAACTGGTACCCAGAGCGTTGAAAATAACGCGAACCCTGAAATTTTTTTTCGTTCTATCTGTTAATTCAATAGTAGGTACTTCTTGGTTTTAAAGAACAGCAGCGAACTTTCCATTTTCGAGATACCAACTCTCGTCGCGTGCTTCATATACGTGAAACTGTAGATATAACCATATCTGAAAAGGAAGCGCTACCTAGATTTTGTTGTTCTCGATAATATGAGTTGCGGGAAAGAAACTTTGATCGGAGTGCAGTATCTTCTTTTGTTAGTCGTTAGATTTTCCATTAAAAACGTTCGGAAAAAATTGTCGTTTCTACACGTCATATTGGGCATGTGTACGCCACTGATAATGCTCATACATAGTATATCGGCGTTATTTGTGATTTATAAAGATGTTTGTGCAAATGGGACAAAGTTTGCAAAATATCACGAAGTCAGTGTGACGATTTTGGCAATATGGAGCGAGAAAATGATTGCCTGTAACTCAAACCATTTGAGAATATCGCGATTGACTCTTCGTTTCGGATGTACATTTTCCATTCTCGATTCGTATGTGATGAAATTTTATTGTTTCACGTTTCTTTTGATCATTCAAATTCGTTAAAACTTATTCTATCTCCTACGCTCTACTATCAAATTTATCTGCCATGTCCAAAATCCAGGGTTTCGAAATGGCGCAGGAAAAGCAGGCCTGAAGTGCCACGCGCCTCGGTAAGGCAGTTAATCTTAGACGTCAGCCCCCCATAGTGCTTGTTGACAATAAGTCAATATATACCTGCTTCTTACCTGCACTTGTTACATTTCCGAAAGTTACGCCCGAACTAAGCCGAACTCAGTTCCGTCGTAAGCGTGTCGTAAATTGAGATTAAGTTTCGCGTTAGGACGAGTGTCATTTAAATGGTGTAAACAACCAGGTAGCCAAACTGATCCCGGGTGCTCTACCCTTGCTAAATTTACCGTCTGTCGCACGTAACTAATGCGGCCCATTACCTTTAACGCACCTACTTGTAAATCTGACCTTTTCACGCGCGTAAATGCGATTACTCGTGAAATTTTTGAGCTGCAACGTACGAGTCGCCTCGGCGGGTATTATCGCTATAACCGAAAACTTTCGATAAAGTCGAATATAAATGTGCATAAGCATATACGATACGCGTAATACGAGTCGCGAGCGAGAAGAGGAAAGAGAAAGAAAATGTGAAAAAATTGTCGGAGAGAGGTACAACCTAGGAGGACGTGGCGTCTAATTGGAGACATGTATGAGGGTGTGTCGGTGTAATTGGATGCCTAGTTATTTACGAAGCGGTAAGAAGAATGTAGTTCGACTGTAACGATTGGTTGAATTTTGATCGTAAATTCGGTAACCTTTGCCGGGAGTATTGTGCAACACGGAGGTCGCATTGTTGTCGCACTTTCCCTTTTTCCGCGACCAAGTGCGCGGATATAGTAAGAGAGCGAGCAACCGAATGCGGCAACGAGCTCGTGCACGTTGTTATGTTAAGCCGAGATTCAAACAACGCACACGGAACACCGACGATGAGAACGAGAAAAGTGGCACAAAAGACTGCGATTTCTTTCGGCTCGCGTTCAACACGAACCACGCCGGGCAAACACGCCCCGTCAAGGTTTTTTCACGGCGAGGCGTAACATCTCCGTTTAGTCGTGCACCAACGTGCCACGTTCCGTTTTCATTTCTCGCCTGCGTCCACTTCAATTTCCGTAATTTTACCTGTCGGAATTTCCCATTTTCCCATCGCTCCTATCGGCCTCTAAACAGCTTTGACGGTACAAAAAGGCGCCCGTCCGCTTTATTTTGTAACATTGAACGTTGTTGGGACAGCGCGCGCCAGGGGAGGTTCAACCTGCCATTTACAAGGCTAATAAATACCGACCTCCAAATTTCTTCGGTACAGATCGAGGAACAAGTGTATCTTTTGAGTTTCCCGGGCGCGCGCGACGCCTGCGGAATTGCCTCTATTCAGGGTAACGCAAATTCGACCGTTCAGATTTATGACGCGCTTTGTCGAACGATGTCACGCCCTTGTCGTCCAGAGTGGGAAGAAAAAAAAACTCAGATGACGGAGAAATCGAGTCATCCTCGATATCGGCTAGTAGTTCAAACCGTCTGACAATGAAATTCGTTTGGATGTTCTTCGTCCAAATCAACGAGTTGTCCGTCGAGCCGTATTCCAGTTTCTTCGTTAGAAAATGAGCAAAAATTGACAAAAATTCAACGAGATTGCGTGGTGCTCGGAAATCGTACGCGAGTATTATCAAGATTCCCGCAACAATTCGGGCATTGGGAGTTATTCGAGCAGGGATCTCGTTGGTTTGACAAATCGCAGTATTTGTAAAATGCTTAAGGCTCGAGCGCACTCGTTGCCAACCAATTGGGTAACGTCGGCCGTACCCGGGTGCCCCGCACCTCGTCTCCTCGGCATGGTCTCCCACGCGTACCTCAGTTATTGAATCGCTTGACCCACTTCGATAAACCCGCACTGAAATAACTCAATAATACCAAGTTAACAACAATTATGCGCTCAAGAAAACCCAAGGGCTGTATCCTACACCGTTTGTATTCGTTAGCTCTCAGCTACACATTCGTCAACAACAATTTCCCCTGCCGCAGCTCCAACAAAAAAATTCATCTCGATCAGAATACATGCTCCCCGATCATTTTCCGCATCTTTTTTTTCTTCCGGCACCCCAATGATATTTGACGTCTCGCGAGTACGAGGACTCTGTCGAGAATGTACGAATTACGATACCCCGAGCATTCGTCGGAGTACCGTATCGAGGTTGGCGGCGCACGTGTGAGTGAATCTAACAAAATTCGCATATCAAATGTTTATTCGCAGACGTTGCGACATACTATGTATATCGATTGTGCAATACTTTTCGTGTGCGCGGAGACCCTCGAAAATGCCAAGTCAAACACTGACCTCTACTTGATTTTGTGAATTAATTTTGCGTCTCATTTGCGTTGTTACGCGATAAGGATACCGGTCAATTAATACCTACCGTAGTTCACTTTAATATCCTTATTTGCGTCTGCTCGGCATACCTATGGCTCGTCCTCCCTGCTTAAAAATTCTGAATCAAACATTGCCAAAACCAAGGGGTGAGAAGACGCTTCGCAATAATATAATCAGGCTGCAGCCTCGTGGAATCGCGTATTTTGTTGGAGACAGACAGGGCTTGTAACGCGCGATATGGTCACATTCACGTCCTACAAAGAGTTATTCTGTTTCGCGTCTCAACGGATATATACTTACACCAATCCCTTTCTTTTGAAAACCAGAATACAGATTCGGGATTCTCTCACACACGGCACCGTGCGTGAATCTTAAGCCTTCCTCGCGAACATCTGGACCTCGTATGAATCAGGCGTCGGCATTTATCTTTGTTTTGCGACTTTCGTTGGTGCAAGCGGAACGTAGCCAGTTTCGCGACTTTTGTAGGGACCAGTCTCGTATTGCTATTATTTCCTTTTTTCCGCTTTATCCGACTCGAATGGGAAAGGGGACGCGAGTTTTATGACCGGGTCAAACGAATCTTGCCAAAACACACGTGCGACTGCCGAATGCACGCGTAAGTAAAAGGGGTCGTACGTATACGTCTGACATAGAAATGTATAGACTGAAACGCGCAGCGGTCACCGCGTCATTTTTCTACACGACCATAAAGGGCAGTAAATACGACCACCACGCGTGTAGTTAGGTAGTACGTATATCGTCCGAGACGTCCGAAATTCGATACAGTCTTCGAAATCGATATTTTGTTCCCGGCAACAGGGTAATCGCAAGATATACCTATTAATAAATGCGCTTGCCGAAATGTATGCTCGAATTTTAGGGCCGGTATTCGGAATCCTCGAAAAGCCGAGGTCCTCTGCCGGCGAGTTACGAAGTTGCAGCTGCGATCATAGATAGCTACGTAGAAAATGTCATTCCTAGGATTTCGCCGGGCAGTTATGATGAATTTTATTGGGTAATCCAGCGATGCCGTGAAGTAACGCGAAGCATGGAGCGCGCGCGGTTTTTAATAAGCGTCCTACTTTCTGGTATCTCGCGCGCGCGCGCGCGATCGTTGCGGACGGGCATAACGTAGCCCGCTCTGCTATCCCGCGCTTTAAACGCCGGCGACGACAACGACAGAGTCGAGCGAAGAAGCGAGCTCCTCGATTGGTCCTCCACGTTGCTCCCCCTGCGTCCATCCCCGAAGCGCGTTCCGCTACCTCCGCGAATCCCCCCCCCCCCCGCCGTCGAGTCGCTGCTGCGGCCACCACGACATTCGCCTTCCCCACGGCATCCCTCTGTGCTGTGAGATAACGCGCGCCGCGGTGTTGCGCGACTCGGACAAGCGAAACTGAAAGTGGTGTCCCACTGACCCACTGACCCCGTTACCCACTGACAATGACACCAATCTCTGCGCACTGGTTGCGCACAAGTCTCGAGAGTCTCCTGGTGGCGGGCTCCCCCCCGGTGATGTCGGCGTGACCACGCGAGCTGGTACGTACGTCTCGAGATGATGCTCCGTCCAGGCTACGCGTGACGTCGACGTCGATGACTGTATTTGGCGGTGACGATCGGACCTTTTGCGTGCAATGATTCCGAGACCGACGAGATCCTGGAAAGATGAACAACTTTTGAAATGGGGTCACGTTGGTGCCGCCGTGGCCTTCGAGAACGATTTTAGGCCAACTCGTCGCGGATCGCGTGGCTCGAATCTCGTTGGTCGGATCCCTTTCGCGAATCGCGCGTACCGATACCCTGGAATCGGAATCGCGCGTGGTTATATTTTTCAGATCTCCCCGCGCGCGTTGAAACCGTAGGTATCCGAAACCTTCGTTCCCAGGTGGATCTTGTATCTGCGATCGTGCTGATTCGCGGCCAAAATAACGCTCGTTTCAATGCTCGATCTACGAGATCATACCTTGGCGAAGAAACCGAAAATGACAACGTTCTCCGGGAGGGATTAACGAAAATTATGTTCCGACGTCGTTTATACGCTGGAAAAAAACGAGTTTTCGGAGAAGCAATCTGTACTTTAAATATCGAGGAAAGACCCAAACAAAACACGCGCCCGACCACGGACAACATCGAACGTCGTGCATTTTTCCTCCGGCATTCGATGTGTCGTTCGTCCATCAACGTTGCCCACGTGTCACGTCCGCTCCTTACCTCTCGGCATACTGATTTGTCCGAATACGCGTAGAGGCGGCAAGAATGCACAGGAGACGAAGAACAACTAGAAAATAACATTCGATTGACGCGTAATTTCGACGAATGAAACAGAGCACGTTATTTTCATAATTCGCTCGCGTTATTCGGCCAATTTCAAGGATCGAGCGCAGAGTCGAGATAAAATTAGCAGCATCGGTGCCCAGAACTGCTGGAGTTTTTGATTTTCCGCACGGTATAGGCACGACACGTCGTTCGTAGGTAGGTACGTGTGATAAGTTTTTTGTACATCGCAGACAGCAGAGGTATTCAAACGCAGTTGTGTTTCTTGGAGGAGCCGCTGGGAGGCGCATGGTCGCTGCACGCAGTCGAGGCGTATAAATTATAAAGACCCATATCACATATGGCATGGGACAGGCCGCTTCGTTACCGAGGCCCAAGCCACAGCCATCGCTCTCGCTTTCGGCGTAAAGGTTCGGGCTGTTTCGCAATATTTCTCAACCACACACGCTCGTGTACTATTTCATCCGATCTACACGTATAGACGGAGTGATATCCCCGGACACGAGCGTTTCGCATACGCGCAACGACAGCGAGTGTGTGAAACACGGAGACGCGCACACTACCGTACCGTTCGTGATTGCAACGCCTACTTTCGCTAGTTTGCGTAAGAATGTATATGTATTCGGTTAGCTAATGCCCAGACTTACAATATCTAAGGATATCTCTAAACGTCTTGTGAAAATTTTCCCTGCCTGACGACACGCGAGTAAAACGCGTGCTCGTAGTAACAGCAGTCGCGGCGAATATTTTTTATACCACCGGTATACCCTGGTGTCGTTAACTGTCCTCGCGTACGCTTGCCGCGATTCTCCCAACTTCGCGTACCTCGCGCGGTACACGTGTCGGAAATCATCTCCGTCGAGGTTACCCCTATGCAGGACTCGTACGCAGATCGGCCTCGCCGATTCGTCGTGACTAAGTACAATATATATTGTACGTATTTTCACGACGATTTTCCTTACCACCCAAAGCGGTACATATTTTCTCAAGGTTCTACGCCAAATGGTCACCGTCTCACGCAACCGTCGAATTATAACGCAACCTTGTCTAATTGGGCGGAACTGTCTTCTTCGTAACCCGTAGCTCGTTATCTTCCAAGAAACATGTCTGATTACTAGCCGAAGGCGAGCTGATTTCACTGTCGAACAAAGGACGAACGAGATCTATCGCTTCTGCGCAAAACTTTCTTTCTAATCGCGGAAAGCAGTATTTCGCGACGCGACGCCTTGCGCGCGGCAACCGCGGTCGCATCGCGCGGTGTTCCATCATTCGTAGCAGTGGCAGGAGATGACGACTCGAGAGAACTCGACCTATCGTTAGTTAATAGTAAAAAATCGCTAATAAAATCTTTATACGAAAATATCGCCGCCTGATCGATTTCGACATCCGAGGCAATAAAAATCTACCGAATTCACCGGAGGAGCTTAGGCTATCCGCGTTAAGTGGAACAACATTTCACCGTCGTTGGGAAATATCTTCTCTCGGCTAGTCTAGAGGACTGAAAGATCGAATCGATGAAGACTCTCGTATTCGATCGGTACTCAGTTTTGAATGGTCTCCGTTAAAAAAAAAAGTCCACTCTATTTTTTTTCCTTGCGCGTTTCTTGCGGAAACATGTGAAATCCGATCAATTGCCACTGTGCCGTTAGTTATATTAGTCATCGTTTTATTTGGCCGATTGTGCAACGCGGTAGACAATGTCAGCATCATCGAATATATTTCTTTCTGTTGAATGCACAGATCTATATGTATGAAATATCACGCGATTACAAGTTGTACGCGCGCGTCTGTATATTTATGTAAACGTATAGATGTAGAATGCTACCCCATACGTTTCGACGGAGGTCACCCAGTAGCGTAAGTAGGTCTCGACCACTTGGTTAGTGTGTCATGGCACACTTGGTATTGAATACAATTAATCTCAATACTTGGACCATTAAACCTGAGCGTCGAGAGGAAGTTTACCTTTTCTACAGGTATATGGGCTTATTGGCGTTGTGTAGCCGATGAAACTAGGCTATTATTTAGATGCCCATTCTCGTCCGCGGCGGGTGCGATGCGATCAATTAAACAAATGTGAACCACGCGTTTATCCTCCAACAAATGTACTACGTATCTTTCGCGATATATATTTCCCAGATAGATCCGTAGGAAATTCTCGGGATGCCGTAATAATCGCGCATCCGTGTAACTTCACGCCTTCGATGATCGTTTCCGATCAGACTATCCACGACGATACCTGTCCAGTTTAATTTATTATCGCAATTCCGTGACACGCGTTTGTTCGTTGGCACATTTGTTCCCGTAACTTCCGACTTCCTGCGCCCGAACATCGCGCACGTTTAACACTCGTAGTATACTGCATCTCTGAGCTTCCTGTTTTATTTGTCGTTCCATGTGTTTCTACATTCTGGTTATCTCGTTGACCTGGGTAAAGCCTACCATTCTGGGACGAGAGCTGCGCTTGGAGATGACTTTTGTGAAGGTGTTTTTCCATATTTCAAAGCGCGTCGTCGCGTTGTAAAGAAAAAATGTGGGTAATTACGATCGTCACTCTTGTTGTTCCAAAGTGGAACGTCGACGCGCACTGACTCATGCCGTGCACAGATTCCACGATTTTACTACAATTAACAAGCGTATTTGATTTTCAAGAAATGTGACCACCACAAATATCCGCAAACATTCGCACGTCGTCCCACGCGAATTTTACTGCTGTAAACCGACGCCGTGCTTTGGATTGATTTTTGAAAGTTTCCTCGGATACACTGAGAGTGAACCGCTTCAATGCTGTTTTGCTCTTCACTTTTATCGTTTTTTTGTTGTTTTTTTTTAATGCAAATTCTTTCATTCCTGTCGCACGGCATCAGTGTACCTCGAAGTATGCGACATAATTCAGAACAAATTTTTTTTTTTATAGACCAACGTCAGCCGTGACATTTGTTGTTGATTGAAATCTAGCAGCATTTAGCTGCAAAATCGCGTGGCGCAGGGTCCGGGTGCCCGTGGATCGCCTCTAGGCGCGCCTAGGGATGCACGGATAAGAATGTGTGTCTAGTTTAGTGGGCAAGTGGGTCGCGAGGGAAACCATGACTTACGTAACTTAGTTCCAGTGTTATACAACTATTGACTCACCGGATTAACAAGTAGGCTGCGCGCGAAAACGAAAGCTACCCGATGCCACTAGTGAGCCTGCGGACTGACCGTCGACGGCGAGCGACATGAAGCCCGGACGGACGATCTATACGCGAACCTATATTTATGCTGTACTATGTTTGTTCGATAGAAACAGTGTTGTCCAGTCACACATAATCATTAGAGACACGCCCCGACGATCGATCCTATAAAAGCGAGTATGTAGGTATATCTTCACGGTTCGCTTGACAAACTTCGTCGTGTAACTCGTGCAAAAGTGCTTTTTTCCCCTGGCAGTATCTGTTCTTATACGCTGCAGCCACAACACAGCCCGATTGTATTTACAGCGGTAAAAGAAACGAGATCAGCGACGGCGTATCGTGTTCGATGTTGCCAAATTTGTAGAGAATAGAAGTAGGTAAATAGGAACAAAAAATTGGCAAAGGACTCGGAGAAGTCGTTAATAGATTTTGAAATCAAATACATCACTCGAGCACGTTCAGCTTATTCGCCAATATTTGAAATAACGCGATTCGTGCGCGACTCCGTAAAAGTGAAATTCATCATCGAACGAATAAACTTCGTGCGATAGGGATTCGAATAATTATTTCGTTGGGTCGATGAGTCGATGAATTTCATCCCGGATTCGGTGCACATCTTGGGCGTGTGCGTCGAATCGAGTCCGTTGTGTCATTCGCTACCGGTACGCTCGCGTAGGTACCGCTGGAGAAAATTGCGTAGCGTGTCCGCTTTGCATGGACACAACGAAAACCTGGGACAAACGTCTGGTTATTGCTATTCGCGATGGTAAAAGGAACTAGAATGCGTACTATACCGTGGCATATCTAATTCGATCGCGTAATTAAGCGTGGCATTGCATTATGTATGACATGATATACTCGTGTTACCGCGGTATTCATCGTCCGATTTGGAAAAGAATCATAGACACGCGGGTTCTACCCGCAGATGCCGCGAGGTTGGGTCGCGTTGGGTTGTCGGGGGTGGTGAATCAATAGCGAGTGACACACTTACCGAGTAAACCTGGCCTTGTTTCTCTGCTTGACTATTCCCCTGCCCGCCCCTCTTCTACTGTTTTCCCATGCGACCTGGACCTACACGCCAAGTAGATTTGCCCACGGCGATTCCTGGTGATCAAACGAATTGTACGCCTTCAATATTTGACGTCGTCGTTGGGAGACTTCATTGCCATGGTTCTTACAGTCGCTTTCGTACGTCCTCCTCTTTCTCATTTCCACCTCGTTTAAGACCTCTGGTATCTGTTGATAGTATCGAAGGAATTCATCTAATCCCATTAATCTACTTAACGTTAAATTGTTTTCTTCCAATCTTTGAACACGGCAAGTAGATTTGCCCACGGCGATTCTTGGTGATCAAACGAATTGTACGCCTTCAATATTTGACGTTGTCGTTGGGAAGACTTCATTGCCATGATTCTTACAGTCGCTTTCGTACGCCCTTCTCTTTCTCATTTCCACCTCGTTTGAGACCTCTGGTATCTGTTGATAGTATCGAAGGAATTCATCTAATCCCATTCATCTACTTAACGTTAAATTGTTTTCTTCCAATCTTCGATACACCCACGCGCATAGGTATCCGACGATTTCTTGTTTAGGGGGGACGTAAAGAACGAAGCGAGTTTAACGTGATGCAAACAAAGGTTTCGCCCGTGAAACAGCAGGCAAGAGTTACACTTCGTATCGAAACGTTTCATAAATTTCGTCGAAAGTGGCGAAATATCTGCAGCCCGATACGTACGGGAGTTCCGTGAAATTTGAGGCACGGAACACCCAAGTCTCTGAATGAAAGTTAACGGATGTTGTTTTATCCTTTTTGGCAATAGCTTTAAACTCGCGCGACAATTATGCAATGGATGGTAGACTTACTCGTCAATTCGTTGCGGACAATCTCATCTCTGATAACAACGAGCGCGTATTTATCGCTGTGCTGGGGATTCAGCCGCGAGTTCGGCTGTCAGAAACGGATCCTTGGAAGAGCGGTGGAATACGACCATCTTAATTCAGGGGGAAAAAACCGAGTCGGAGCCGAAAGGAGACTCCCACGCGAAACAGCCGAGAGAAATCTCGCGTGTCTACCAATCGCGAGTAACGAAATTCGTCTAGTGAAATTCTCGTGCTTACGAAAATTACTTTCCTTGATATCCGAGCATTTTCCCGTTTTTTTCCTCCGAGTCGCGATGGTTTTCGCGGAAATTTAGGCAACAGGTAGTCTGTGGGGAGTCTCACCTCTAGCTTCATAAAACTTTCCGTCCTATCCACGTGTCATTACTAATTGCGTGTGCCGTTGCTCGGCTGAGAGGAATTAATTATTCTCGTCTCGGATAGCTGGGATTATTCTACCCCGTGAAATTCTTCAAATTTCACGATCTGCCAATACCGCGATGTTTTTGCTCGTACGAGGCGAGCGTGTCGAAAAATCTGACGGATCGATCACACGCAAGATAACGACTCGGCCATTTCTAATAAATCACGCTTACCACGATCGTTTTTGACTCGGGAAGAAGTTAACATTGCCCGTTCACCCAGATTAATCCGGATAGAAACGGTATTTTGATGGAGTAATCGTATTACTTGTAGAATTATTCATGCATCATGATTCGAGTTTGAATAAGAGATGACAACGCTGATTGTTCAACTGGAAAAGGTTATCTCGACACGTTAGAAATCTGTGCCGGGTGAATTGTCGTTATGCGACGCTAATGTCAAGTGAACGATGACATTTGGTGATTGTGAAAGATCGCGCGTTATAATTCGATTCGGAAATAATAATTCCGGTCGATCGTTACTCAAAAAACATTTCCCCCGGGTAAGCTTGATATTAGATTTTGCAAACCTAGCAAAAAAAAAACACCTTGTTGTCCCAGAACGAGTTCCCTAGATACGCGCGTACTGGCTGCGCCGCGCTATTCGGAGAGAAAAAAAAACGTTCTCCTAAAACGAGTGGGCTAGATACGTATGTATGTACAGTTGCGGTCGTTCCATTAGAATCAAAAATATCGTCACGTTCGATGTAGGAGAGACTTTGATCGATTGTCGTTTCTTCATTCAAACGATCTTTTCCATGGTCGATGACGAGCCGGAAGTGAAAATACAGATATCCACTTGGATTGGGAAACTTTGGATGAAAGTTATGACGTGGCATATTCATTGGAAAAACCAAGGTCAGTCCGATGTATGTTGCGGGTGAGTATTTTGGGGTGAAATTCGAAAGTATCGAAAGCTTCAGCTCAGCGGCAACTAGACTACTCGATTTCCTGACTATTCGTCAGATATCATTTCGCAGATCTCATCGAAAGTGCACTCGGTCGTTATATCTCCACGTGTTCTATTTTCGCAACAAACCCCAGCGATAGATTCATATTTTTACGGTTTTCTTTGTACCTTTTTTTTCGATTCGTTTCATCAACTCTTGTCTTTCACATGACTAACGACAGCTTTCCCTTTGTAGTAATAATTCCACCCTCTCCGCCGCCGCCGCCGCCGCCGACGCCGCTGCTCCGACTACCTTGAGCTTGTTTCGTTTCTTTTTCGACAACTGAGAGATAAACCTTGCCGTAATTACAAGCGTTGTTAAGTAATTCGGCAGCAACGTGATCGCGAACACCGAATTCCCGTGAAAACGTTCGTGACAATAATTTTCATCGCACCTTTTACCAAAGACTATCCCCGACCTTTCAATGTCATTCTTTTTTCCCCCCGTCTCGTGGCCTACATTCCGCATTAATTAAATATTCAACTCTGATCTGTGAAACTTGGGACGCGGCGCTCGCGACCGATTCGAATTCGATATCGCATCGTGTGATTTTCCATGCTGTCTACCGATGACGAGGACGCCGCGAGAAGCCGCGCGACGATCAGCCAATATTCACCTCGATACGATGGATGCGACTGCGCCTCCGGTTTCGTTGTCGTAACTCTACACCGTCATTGCGATATCTCAGACCCGTGAAACTTCTGCCATACAATCATACATTCAGCCGAAGTTGCGCAGGTCACGCCATCTCAGACATCGGTCGCTTTCATTTTATAATCGTTTTAAAATAGCTTCGAAACCGTCATCGTAGATCTAATCGCGGCTGCACGCGTGTGCCATTCTATACCTACAACGCTTTCCTGCCCCTTCGCTGGACGATCGTTTCCGCCAATTGAATTAGATACTCGGGGACATACGCATTCGTCGTAACGACACCCGCACCCCTTGTCGAAACTGACCTACACCCGATTCTGTTAATTCCGCCTAACTACATTATCACATCATCTCCAAGCTTCGATTTCACATTTCTCCTCGGCCTCCTATCCTTCGATGTGTCTTTCGTCTAACGATGACGATAAATGAGACACGATCGTATAATTAATAATGCAAACATCGCTGTTCCAACTTGCTACATAGGTAGGTATAATAGCACTCCGCGTTCCGCTACATCCAAACAACACCGCGCGATCGCAATTGCATTCGTTACCCGTTTCTTTCACGGGTGTTTTTGATGTTCGCGGGCATCCCCGCGTTCCCGAAAGGCGACTCGACCGGTTTTCGCAAACTTCGTTCGTCGCCGTGTGCGTTGTTTGGCACGGCGCTATGGGAAAAAATCGACGTACGAATTCGACCGGGCTTTCGTAAATAATATTCAGAATAACGACCGGGAACGATCTTTACGTGTTCCTAACGTCTCGATTCCTACCATTTCGCAGCTACAAGAAAATACCTGGGCGCGTCCACGTGAAATACCTGTGTGCGAGCACCACCTACACGTACAGCCATTTGTCTACCCGTGTCGGCGCGTATCTTCCACGCATACACGCGCCCGCGCGAAATGTAATTAATACGCGACGGTGACGTCATATTCGTAAAGGCGTCGTCGGTGCAGCATGTATTTGACACATGCACGCGCGCGGTGTTATTTATATACGCGTGCACGCGTATACACGGGGACGAGCGAGGAGTGTGCGCGTGCATCCAGAGTCGTACGCAAGCTCGGTACACGGGCACAGGTCCGAGGGTAATACCTACCACGCCCGTGAGTTTCCGTCGAGGCGTCGGGTTCTCCGCGCGGTAAGAGAGAGCGAGCGAGAGAGAGAGAGAGAGAGTTGGTGAGAGCATGAGAGACAGATGCAGCTAATACCCGCGATACACGCGAGCGCGCCTCGTGCGTGTGCAGTGCGCGCGCGCGCGCGCGAGCCTGCACATGCATCGAGCAGCGCTCTAGTCCCGAACGGTCTCGACGGCCTGCTCGTGAAGCGTGAGTGGAGAGGGAGTCCGAGTTCTCGAGGATGGAAGAGGGGGAGAATTGTGTCAAGGACACAGCGCGCGCGGAGCAGCGGTCCGTGACGGGCGGGCCGAACCGAAACGGTGCGTTTTACCTGGACTAATATCTTGTATCTTTGTGGATCGTGTATTATAGTAACGCGGCGGGTAGTACAGGCCGAATTAAGCGAATTAAAGAAACTCGGGTGAGACGACGGTAAGTTACACAAATTCCTATAGCGTAACGCACCGCGGTGGGAGAATGAAATAACAAGAGGCAAACGTGGCAACGGCGAGACGAGGAAGGTAGCGATGTTTTTGAATCACGTCGGAGAGATCGATCGCAGCGTCGAAAATATGGAATCGAGTAAGTCTTGTGCAAATGGCTAACTAAAATAAGAGACAAATATTGATTGAATTCACTTCAATTTGTCTCTTTTCCATTTTGTTTTGTTTTCCATTCGTCTCGTTTCCTTTCCCGCCTCCCCGTCAATCTACCTATTCGAATCTTATTTCGTCTCTCTCTCTCTCTCTCGCTCTCTCTCTCTCTTTCTCTCTCCTCTCTCACGCGCATTCGTACGCTCGCGTGTGTTCGTCGTTGTCCGCTTCGTTGTTGGTATTTGCATGCGAACACTTGTATGTAGTATCCTTAGGTCTCTCGTTCAATTATTTCGCCAGCGTTGCCCCGCTCGATGTGTTTGAAAAGATCACACGCGCGCGCACGCATCGTCGTTTGGCTCGGTTCCTCCGCCCGCTTTACTACAGACTGATTTTATCGGGATGCGACGGAATCCGAAGGTTTTTCGATTGTTCACCGACCGCGAACGGTTTCTTCATCGTCCGACTCCCCTTGCATCGTGTTAATTGGGCGAAAATCAGTGGGCAACGCGCGTGAAAGGCGACCTGAACCGGAAGCTGTACGAGTCGTTACGATCTTCTCAAAGTACGAGTCTCTGCGCTACGCTTCGAGCGTCACTCGCGTTGGATGAAATGCGTGAGCCGAACGTGGGAAAATCGTCGAATTGTCGCGTACGACTAATAAAACTCGCGGACAGAAAAAATTCGATGTATTACGGACACTGTAGGGTAGGTACGGTGCGCCTCAACATAATTATGTACCCGTTGGCGGCCGTTGCTTCGACAATTTCGAATAAAACCGCGATCGTCACTGATCGTGGCATCTGACGTCGCAATCGTGTCGCGCGACATTTTATCAAAGCAGAATCTCTCGAGTAAAGTTGCAGCTCCGTAGATATTCGAGTTGTATTTGGATACATCTCGAAACGCAAAAATGTTCTTGTGTGCTCAATGCCAATATACCAGACCAGTATCAGAGACTCGGTATTTTTCACAACGCGTTAGACATTCTAGTTTTCAGAATTTTCGGAAATTCATCCACGAACTGGGACTAAACTCGCGATTCTTTGCAAAGATATTCGCTCCGATAATTCAAAATGACGTAATGATATGTTGAAACATGTAAAACGAGGTTCATAAATTTTCGTATTTAACGGGGCTACGAGGCTGAAATTTTCATTGGGAGTTTGACAAAGCGTCAGCGATGACGGTGGTACGACAAAGCTGCTACCCCGTTCCTGACCCATCTAAGGAAGATCGTACAAAAAGGAATCTTCACACCCGATGCACGTGCAAAGAGTATGCTCTAGGTGTTTTTTTTTCTCCAAATTTATCTCTGTTCTTGCATATAGCTGCGGTTTTACCAGTAAAGTGCGATTTTGTGAAAATTAGTCGACGATGGACACGATAGAAAGTACAAAATGAAACGAAGTGTTTCATTCTTAGATTTGATTCAACATACATGATTTGTAAGATATCCGCGGATTCGAGAATAGCAAATAACGCCAAGAAATTAGCGATTTTATTCTTCGCTAATATCTTCACATCGCCAATGACAACGTAGGCGGTAAACTGTAATTTTCGTATCGATTTCCATTATTACTTCGCGCAACGAGTACGTTGGTGATAATGTATTAGCCGAGTATACGTCTCGTCTAGTATGATCTTTCCATTTATCGATTGCGCGATTCCTCGTACGGTTGGTACACACCGAGCAGCAGAACTCCAATGAAAAAAAAAAACGTGAGTTGAAAGAAAAAAAAAATAACAAATGCCTAACGGGATCTCGTTGACCACGTTCCATCGAGCAGTGCATTGGGTGTAGTATTGCATTTCTTGTCCGCGTCGGAGGTTGCTTTGTTCAGAAGCAGTGCGTGGTATCAGATCAGATTGAACTATTCAACCTCCAACCTGGTCTAACGTCGGGGTAGGAATTTGGATCAAGGAGGGTACTGTTCAGCGAGCGTGACGGCATACCCGACACGAACTTCATACGGATCAAGATCTAGGAACAACAACTAACAACGCGAGATCGGGACTACGTAGGTTAGGCGGAAGAAAAAGAAAAAAAAATCCTCGCAACCGCGGTAAATGATCGGCGGGGGGGAGGCGGATAAACCGGGATGTACGCGCATTTCGAATTCGCGACGCTCGATTACCGATCGGGTGCTAAGACCCTCGTGAAAAGTTATCACGAGCGACGTACGCGTTTAACGTTCGCGTGATACGCGAGCCGTGAAGTCACCGACAACGACGAAATACGAAACTTATCTGGCCCCTCTCGGCCCCGCTGCCCTAGTCGCGACGGCGTGACGAACGAGAGAAGTATTGGAAACGAAAAGAGTCGATGGAAACAGTAGCCTCGTTGAAATACAAATAATCGAGTGGTGTAAATGCAAAAGAAATATTTCCCGAGATTTCCATTGAGAGAGATCAGTATTCTTCGGCTCGGCGAGATATAAAAGTAGAATGTAGGTCGATATAAATATCGAACGATACGTAGGAATAACCGAGTCGCTTCGTCCACGTTCAGCTCAGCTGCAGTGTTATCGTAGAGGGCGTACGAAACGTCATCGCCGAAATAATTTCGAATAAATATTGCGAGAACGACGCGGGGTTCCCGACAAAAAGGGGCGCGACACCGTCAATTTGTTCGTTGATGACCGCTTCTGCCAACCCAGGAACTGGGAGCATTTCCATGGATATTTCCTATTTAATAGTTTCACTCGATTTCCTTTCCCATCTCACCGCTGCCTTCTCCTTGTCTTCCTCCTCCCACGGTTATTTTTTGTTATCATTATTTTTTTTTCTACGTTCGATTCCGCGGTCATTGTTGCCGTGGCTATTTTTTATATTATCGCGATCACCATCGCGAGTATCTCGGCCTGTTTTTAACACGAGTACGCTCGATCCTCGCGAGTCTTCAAGGGATTTAAAATTACCTCGGACCACGTAAAGCAAGAAAAGAACCGGCCGAAGTTCTGCTCTGCTGAACAGTAGTAGGTACCTAGCCGCCATGGAACGCGGCATGAAAAAAAGCGGGGGCAAACGCGGAGAGAGAGAGAGAGAGAGAGAGAGAGACGTACGTTACGCGACGCGATGCGGGCACGATCTCGGATCCGACCTGGTGGTGGTCGGTAAATCGCCCGTGTTCTATATAATTTCGGTCCTCGCGTTTCGTCATTCGTTCATAATTTCAATTCGTTACGCCGTCCGATAATCGGTGGTCCGAAACGGACGATATCTTTGCGCGGACACGTCGTTGGGCAAAGAACCGCCGCGTTCGAGAATAGAGACATTATTTTGGCTCGTGGATATTATTCGGGGGAATCGGGAAAACATTCGCGTACTTAGCAGCTTTTAAGCGAAAATGGTGTCGCGAGCGATGCGAGTATTAGGTATACATAGCGTGTACAGTAATACGTAGTAATCGATCGGCAACGATTAACGCGATCTCGTCGTACGAACGACCAAGGGGTTATTCGCGTACCACGAACGTCGTTTACTCGCCGATTTCTCTCGTTTACTGCGAAGTCACGGTAAAGTCGAAGCTAGATCCCCGTTTCCGGTAGCGTAATACCTACTCTGCGCGCATCACACCGTCCTGTCTCGCTGGACTTTGCACGACGATCCACGATCGTGGACACGTCACTTCGAAATATGGAGGCAACTTTCTTCGAACCTTCGCTTCGGAAAGCAGTGATAAGTAGAGATTCGGTGCTCGCGCGACTTCTCTCGAAGCAGTCGAAACCGACGAAACGGGCGAACCGAGCCGTGCAGCCAGGCGTGAGCCGCGAGCTGTCGTGCGTGGAATAGGATCAAGGCTGCAACGGTGCAACGCCTGTAAGACAGAGAAACGCATGGATGGACGATCGAAGAGAAAAACGGGAAGACGAATAACAAACTGATGAAAAAGCATCGCGATCGGATGACAAGTTGTATATACATTCAAGAACTACGACTTGATCGTTTTTGGTTTCGCTTTGCGGAGACGGGAGGTGATCTTTTGTTGGACGGACGTCTTAGGAGTTTCTTCAATCGCGTCGCGAGAACCTCGAGAATCCGTCGAAACGGGCAAATGGAGCAAGGTGGCAGGCATTTGCGAAGATTTATAAACGATTCCTGAGCGCTGCCTACGTCGCGCGTTAGACGTTGTCCGTAGAATTAGCAAAAATCTGATTTTCTTATTAACAAAAAAAAGGATGCCCCGCGAACAACGCATTTCATTCGGTTTTCCTGTCCGATACTTTAATATTTATATCATATAAATTGTTTTGTTTTTTCCGAGATCGAAAATGTTTGTCAATTTTTCCATTTTCAGTGGGAATATAGTGCGTTAATGGTGCACATTGCAGCGGATGTTTATTTTTATTCGTCTACATTTCATTGTCGCGAAATAGGTCTTCGTTCTTCCCTGAATTACGCGTTGCGCAAGTCGACTCATTTAACTTCATCGCAAACTGATTCGAACCACCGCGACACAAGTTTTACGACAAAAGAACCAAAACAAACGGTTTTGATGGAATTTTCGTTGCGTAATTCAAATTTTGCAACCGAGTTTCGTTATCGCGTTCCGCTTTCGAGATGTTTTTAGCGAAAAGTTGCTCGAATTAACCCGTCATTTTGGGGCGCTCCATTTAATTGCAATTTTTTATCGCCCTAACGTCAGACATTCGCATGCGAGAAAATTTCTGACGCGCCGATAAAATTCGTACCATAGACATTTCTGTTGACAAATTGCATCGATGATCCGGCGGATTAGGGAGCGACTTTTATTTCGTGTTACAACTCCGTATAGATTTCTTCATTGTTAGCCTTTCGATCGGATTTCGCGTCGGAAATGTAACAAAAACGGTGCAATAGGTCGCAGAGATTCTTGCACGTCACCGCTGCTGTCCCACGTTCCGAAGTGAGCCGAATGCAAGAAATACACGGTACATAATACCGATAAGTCGATGTAAATAGACGTCGATCTTGGCTTAATTACACCGAGTAAAACAAACGGAAATCGATGACGCGGGAATATCCCAAGTTCTCTTATCCGATATCGAATATCAAAGATGAAAACGGGGAGATAAGCCGAGGCCACGTGAAATCCGCTTCGAGTCTATTATCAACTTCGTCACCGAACGGTTATTGTCACGTTAATCAACAGGTAAACAACATATGATCGCGATCGTAAATACAATCGTGGCGCTAATCTCTCCTTGCACGTGGTAACATGCGCAAGATTAGCGTGGTTCTCCTGACATTTGGCAGAATTAGTTAATTGACTTGGAAAATATTTTTTCTTCTGCAATTTACACGCAATGATTTACAAACAGCGTGGAATATTTCACGAAATGCTCGCGCGACGATTACGATTTATAATTATTATTCGTCTCCACGCGCTGCCCTTCTGCAATGAAATCGATCGGTCTACCGCCAATGACATTAAAATTGGTACGCATCGGTTTTCTCTCGCGATTATTCGCGATCATGATTCGAATGATACCTAAAAATAAATAGAACGCCGACGCAACGTTTTTTCAGTCAAGGTAACGAGATTTATTTTTGTATTCCAAACAAGACGTACCTATCTATCTCTCTGGCGTGAGAGCGGAGAAAAAAAATTTCTCCCAAACGACGACAAATATTTCGCGCGTTCCATCGCCCTCGTGCGAAAAAAGCTGAATAAATAAAAGAAAGGACAAATGCGAACTGCGAATAGAATTCGTTCATCGCAAATCATAGAATCGAGGTCGTTGGACCAACCTCCACCAGCCTCGACCAGTCGCGGTTCGTCACTTTTTAAATTTGTCCGAACTATGTCGCTGCGGCATTCGAGTGATCGTGGCATAAAAAAATAAAACGGAATCTCAAGGTAAATGGTATTCGCGTGTGGGAGATGCGGCGTGACGCGAACTTGCGCGAATGATCTTTCGGGACGATGGCGCCGCGATTCTCTGCGACGAGGGATGATAGCGATGCTCGTGCCGCCGGAGCAGCGCGCGGGCAGACGACGGGGTATACGCGCGCCGTGTTGGGGGCGTGAACGGGAAAGGGTCGATGCGAGAGAGGGCGACGGGGTGTGGCAGCCGCGAGGGGTGAGAGCAAGGAAGGGAGGCAGGCGGTCAAGTGTACTGGGTAACTGGGTCAATGAGAAACGTGTATATAGCGACGATCGTGCACGCGGTGGAGTCTAGCCCAACCTGAGGTTTCTTCTCCCACCCCGTCTCCCTGGTAGTTCTCCGTGTCTACCTACTACGCGCGTAGAGTAGTAGTTTGCGCGCGTGTATCTTATCTATTTATTATTATTATCGACTTCCAACGTTAATAATTCGTTCGGTAACGGGGTAAAGGTAACGTAATACGTGTTTTACGAATACGTCACGTCAGCCGACACGTGCGCCGGTATTCATCGTTATTCACTGACTCGCAATCACTACGAAATCCGTGGCGACTGGATATCAGCCGTCCTTCGATCGAAAGAGTATTTTGACTGGGATTTTGTTTCTCCGTGGTGTTTTTTTTATTCTCCAAGAGAGGACTCTGAAAAATTAGTACTTTTCATCGTCGAACCTGCCTTCTCTGATCGCTTCCTCGCTTCCTCGCCTATCGTTATTCCGTTACGACTCGTCGTCTTACTGTTTCCTAAACGTGGCAATGATCGTTCCTGTTCGGCATCGAGGCGTCGCGACGCCGTATTATGCCTACTCTTCTAATCGAGTAGGTACGAATTTATGTTCGCGAGAAGCCGCAGCGCGAGCGCGTCGCGACGCTCGATGTCGGCGCAGCCACCGTCTGCCGTCGTAATCTAGTCCAAGTGCACCGGGTAAATGGGTCAAGTCGATCGACGCTCGCAACAGCGTCGGGACGCTCCGACCCAACCCACGCGTCGGTTGCGGTGCTCGCGATAAACTCGTGTCCGTGGATTCACGCGTTTCGCGAAAACACACGGGATGCGTTGTTATCCGATACTCTTTATCAACGTCCTTATCGCTCCTTATAACTCTGCGACCTCCCGCCGAGGTGCACCCACCGCGCTCCCGTACGTTTCTCCTCAACACTGTATAACCTTGCAATATCCGCTGCATCGATCGAGAACCGCCACGCGGGCCGAGAATTTTCGCCACACGCATCTATGTATATGTATACGACATATAGGTATACATCACTCGTAACCTTGGATTTCATTGCTAAAACGTTGCCAAACATAGAAATTCGACACTCGTAACGAGTCCAATGCGATTCAATTGGCATATCGGTAATGGAAGACTTTTCAAATGAATCAGAAAATAACGATCCATACGGGAAACCTTGGAAATGCGCTTTCAAAACATTCGCGACTTGTAATTCTATTCGTATCAACCCTACCTCGAGCAAACCCTAAAGAATTCTGAGAAGAGAAAACTTGATATCGTTACGCACACTCCGTTCGTTGGTATATTGCTTTCGGTTCTTTTTTGCAGCTGGAATAAAATGGAAAAGAATTGTGCAATAACCTGACAATAAGATGTTCGAGATGTATCTGGTACGTGCAATGCACGCGTTGTTTCACACAGACGATCGCTATCTTTTATCACGGGTAGATTCCCGCCGTTTGATTCGTGACGAGACATTGTTAGGTTTTCGCCACGCGAAGAGAACGTAATTATCCTGCGAATTTACACATCGATGTCATCGATTCGCGATCTTTGGCAATTTATTTTTCACGAGTCGATGAGAAAAACTGAGCGGAAACGATTTGTATCTTACGTGAAAAGGTGAACTTTCGAAATTTCGAATTTTCATTCCAATATCTAACTCTTATGCGCACAAACGGTGAAACGCAAAGTATTTACATAGATGGTTAAAAATGTGTCTGATATTCCAGCAGAATTTCATTTATTGTTTCATATTATGATACTCAGTAAAATGATCTTTTGGATCGAGATAGCGTCCGCATTAAAATTCAGGTGCTCGAAACAACGACAGTTATTTTTTTAACAGCAATTATTAGCAAGCAAATGAATTATTTTAACGAGATGATATCTCCGAAATTGCGGGATAAATTTTGTAGCGGATTACGCGACGCTTCGTACCGTGTATCGAGGAAGAAAATGCAAACTACAAGGTCCATCGCGCTGGGAAAAATATTGATGGTGGTAATAAAATAAAAATAGCTCTGGGGAATTAATTACCAGGGTTCTAGTTGACCTAAATAATACGTTGACACGCAATATATATTATAAATGTTATAGAGACGTATATGTATATATCACGTGTATACACATAATGCTTGTAATATAATTTTTCAACTCGAACCGATGATAAAAAAAATATTACGAAGTATGCATGCAAAACAATACGACGACTCGGTAGCCAGTCAAGAATTAGAACACTCGTATCAAGTTGACCCACATTTCTTATCGCACCTGTTATCACAGCTGTTATTTTATTATGTTACGTCTATTTTTTTTTCTTCCGTCGATCTTTCCCTTTTTTCCGTATTCTCGTCAAATTTTATCGAACACGTTTGCCCAGATGCGGTCGTCGTCCACTTATCGCGGATGCCCCTTACGCCGCACGAATTATCATCACCCGGTCGCGATTGAGAATATTCCTGTGTCTTCGCCAAACGCCGCACGTGTCGAATTACGAGCTTGATTACGCGACTGTGCGAGTTTTTTCAATCGCCATTATAGTTGTTCCGAGCCCGCTTACGCTCCACGTCGTTCATATTCGCCCGCACGCGATAACGCTGCTCTTTCCTTCCTTTTGTGTTGCTGCCGTGCGATTTTCGAAACAAGTTCGAGGCAATAACTCACAATCCTTATCCAAACGATATTGGAAAATAACTGCGACACGTGATCGGATCCCAACAGGCGCGAATAGGAACGCGCGCGCGCGGTAATTACGAAACTGATCGCTTCCACCGCGCAAGGATTGCGCATCGTTTGCGAATCGCTGCGAAGGAAATGTCGCCGTATGCTTTCTTCTTGTACCCGCGAATTCGACGCGCTTTCCCTCTTCCCTCGAACTCGCGCGTCCCACTCTCACGTTGTCGATCAACCAAATCCCAACGACTATCTGTAATTGTGGCGTGGCGGATGCCTGGCCCCGTTTCCCGTGGGAACGGCGCGATACCTTGACAATAGGCCGACAATGGCAGCTCAGCCCTACCCCTTGGAACATCGTCCGCACGCACATTTTCCTTTGATCCGACGTATCTCCCTCGACAAGTGCATTTCCATTCGCCCGTGCACCGCTGCATCGCGATACCGTGATGCAGACACCGGTCGCAATTATACAGGAGAAATATGTGTGCCAAGTAGACGCGTGCGCGTCCTTCGTCCTATCCGATCTCGAGTATTATTATTGCGATGTACCCGATGCGCGGTGCTCGTAAACGCGCTAGCGACTATCGGCTTTGCAACTAGCTGCGCGGAGACGCGTACGTACACCTATCAGTCGCGCGACTATTAAACGTTGTACTCGAATTTTTTCGGAACATCATTTTTCAACTCTAATTCATCCACGGTAAACCTTCATTTTTTCTCAGCTGTCCAGTCGAGAATCTAGAAAACCGTAGCCGATACATCGAAGTATCCGCGCAATGCCGAAACAAATTTTATTATCTTTTCACTAATATTTTTTCACGCCTATATCGAAACTACGATTCGCCTCCTATCTGAATATTTAGGTCGGAGTTTACATTTTTCAGATGCAACGAGTGTTTCGTCTAACAATGCTCGTCTCGATCGGTATTCCGTGAAACAATTCGATGTACAACGAAATCAAATGTTTTATACGAAACGAATGTGAAACTTGAACGGTCCATAAAAAGGTGGAACAATTCGGAGTACCTGTCGGGTGAAATTTCTTTTCCCGAAATCTACGTGATGCGTCCCATGCCGTCGCGCTGGGAGACTATGTGCCGATGGAAGCGTAGCGAGTACCTTTCTCCGCGGTAGAAGAGCAACCGATCGCAAAGTGTGCCACAACATCGGCAAGCACGATGATCGACGAAAGTGCGAGCGTGTTACTTCACCGCTCGGCGTATCGCGGGAGAAGGGTGATAGGCTGACGGTTACACGAGGCTGCCGTAACCGACGTAAGACAGGCTCGCGCATAATCGGCGGCAGGCGAAGCGTCGCCTCGCCGCCGTTCCATTGCCAACGAAAGTGCGAAAGAAAGTAAAAGCGTCCCGGCGAGATACGTAGGACTCTCGCTCTCGCATTCGTCGCTTAGCTGTCGTTTTCGCTCTCGTCGATGCGTTACGTTTTCGCGCGCTCTCGCGTCGAACCGGTACTCGCGTACCTATTCCATCTCTTTTCCTCCACGGATGTGTTCTCTCGCGACGCGTTCGGCTGGGATAATCGATTCTCGTCTTTTTTTTTACATTTTTTTTTCTCACGCGTGTAATAAAATTAGAACGCTTCGAGACGACACGTGGATGCGACGAGGTAGTAGGGAGGCCGGAGCACGAGCCTCCAAAAGACCCTGGCGCTTGGTTCGTCGCGGCCTATCTTATCTTTCGGACTCGACAATGTCGCCTCGAGGTCGACCCACACGGATTGACGCGATCGGGAAAATATTCACGTCACGATAAATCGATTCTTGAAATTCTACGGTACAATCGTCAAGGATATCCGTTCGCGAATCGCTTCTCCCACGTATCGACAGAAAATTCAACCGAATCGAGGAACAACCGCAATAAGCAAATAAATACGGACGATTCTACCGCTGGATACTGGTGCAAATGGGAAACACTCGTGAATTACCGTTGCATCGTTTCGAAATTTTTCCAAGACGTCGTAGTGCCAAAATGGTATTTGGTGAGACACGATTACGTTTCAAATGTCATTTATTTCACTCGACGGTTCCGCCGATCTATGCTCGTTAGAGAGAGAAGTGGCTTTTAAAGGTCAATTGATAAACTTCTCGGTCATATACATCATATACGCAACCGGAAGAAATTTCAGTTGACCGTGAGATATCGTCGTCATCGGTGAGAAAGTTCTCGTGGTTGGTTGCAGCAAAGTCCGAACGTTTCGGCGATAAAAGTGAAAATTCGAGTTTCGATGGAAAGAAATTGACCTTTGTACCCCGCGCCTCGGACGTCTGTGCTCGCTCCTGTTTTTCTGCGATGTAAATGCTATTCGTTTATAGGCGTAGTATAACTTATTTTACGAGGGCCAAAGCTGCGACGGTACAAAGCGAGGGCGGCATCTGGGTCTTTGGGGCAATCGTCTCCCAACGAAAGGGAAAGTCTTCGCTCGGGGATGACCCGGTCCTTGGAGACCCAAAACTAAACTTTCAACGACCACTGTGTCACGCTTCCTCTCGCCCACGGTACCGTTAAACGTACAATTTCACGTGCTAATTCACCGAGCAATGGAAAATGTTTTCAAAATATTTACATTCTCGTTAAATTACGCCATCCGTCACTCGATCCGTGACGACCCTCCCGGGATAGACGTATCTTGGGGTGGTTGTACAAAACTCACCACTGCCTTGTCGGCCTCGTCCAACAACTTCGGTAACCAGGGCACGGTAGTGGCCGTAAAAGTTTGGCATCGATCGACTCTCTCGCGGGATCCTATTGACAGGAAATGCTGACGATTGGTGGAAGAAAAAGTAACTGATCTGCGCAAAGGTTTCGTTGCAAATATCCAATTTTTCGAGACTATGTAACGGTGATTCTGAGAAAAGACCGAGCAGCTGTGAGAAAAAACGGTGATCGATTTTGAGGTCATGTACTATGATTATTGAGAGTTCCAGCTAAATCTCCTTGAAAATGTTCCTGGCATGCTTCCATCATTTTTTATATGATTTCATCCAACGATATTCAGACGAGGCACGATGCTACGTGATAGATTTCAAGGTGCTGTGGTGTATCGATTGGGTAATCGATTCAAATGTCACAACACCTGTACCGAGTCTCACCTGGTCGATGGTAAAACCGAACGGCGAACCAGTTTCGAGACTCGGCAATATATAACGATCTAAACGATGGATTTAAATGGCATGATTTGTTCCTTTCGAAGATCGTTGGACTTCGGACCATCATCATTCGTGAAATTACAATGCAAATAACCGCCGGCTTACCGATTTATTATACTCGCTTCGTTAACCGTCGTTGTAAGAACAAGGAATCCCGATATTTGCCCGTACAACATTCGTACCGAAACGAATGCATGTAAGAGACAGCGAATAACTGAACGCTTTCTCCGTTCACTGCGAAAAATCTCGAGTGAATTCGGAGTGAATTTTTACTCTCATCACTCCAGTTTCGGAGTTAACGTGGAGTTGGGAGAAATTAAAAAAAAAACTATTAACGTAATTTTTTAAAATATTTTCTTAGTAGTAATTCTTTCGTTTAAAATTTTTTTTTTAAAAATTAGTCAGGTATCTTTTGAATTCACTTCGCAGATTTTTTTTCAACTAATATAAATAAAATCCTTCCTGGACTGAATTTCACTCCCGACATTTTTTACAGTGGTGTATTAACTTTTTCGTTGGTCGCCATTGTATTGCAATATGTACGCTGTCGTGATATGTTGCATGTGTATATATACTATGTACCGAGTGGAAAAGAGAGAGAGAGAGAAAGAGCCTTATGCTATACGACTGAATATATTAGCACGAGAGTAACAAGCGCGGTTATTTTTAAGTGTAAAATGAATCGGCACGTTCGCTACTTGCTTAATTTTCTTCTCAAACGGCAAGGAGAGCATTGCAATAAGTTTGACGTTCTGTCGCAAGGATCTCCCTCCCCCGTTACTTGGCCCTCGCTCTCCATTCTCCGCTAACATCCGCGCGTGTCTATCTGATACGCGCGTGTTTGACGCATTCGCGGTCGTATCTACCGGACGCACGCGCGTGTTCGAGTCCGCGGTGTATTCGCGCTCGTATGACACGGGCACGTGTGTGCGTGATGTTTATTACGAATCTTTCGAATCTGAACGGACCAGCAAGAGTTTTGCGAATAGCCACCGCACTACCCCTCCTCCACGCGCCGTTCCTCTCCGTCCCCCGCCGCCCGCCACCCGCAACCCGCCCCCCTGCCCTGCGCTCTATCTCTCTTCGTGAAACATGCGTCTCTGGTCTGAAACCCAGTTCGCACGGCCTTGACACGGTTACCCACATGGGGCTATCTGCTACCCAGCGCTACCTGACTACGTAACGACACAATTAGAATTTATAATAAATTATATTTTGCATCAGACGTGATATGTTGTTGCTTTTTATAGTAGGACTGTCCGCCTCGTACGTACGTTAGTTCGTAGGTACGTTCGTTCCGATGCGAATGAACGAGCCTCGCGTCGCGTCGTCCCCCAATAAAGGGACGATTTTTCAATGTAGACGTAGGCGAAATGGATCTGGAACGGACTTGAGCAAGATCCTCGAGATTCCATTGTTTGAATTATTGTGTCATGCACGTTCGTATAGCAGACCCGTGCGCGTATCGCGAGTACTGGTATACCCTACGAATGGAATAGGAAAGGAGCGGAGAGGAACAACGGCGGAGCACCTGCAGCGAAGACGCTTCGCGGAAGGAAGACACTCGCGAGGTGGCTTCGCTGTACCTACTATGCATACCTGTACCTACGCGCGATATGCTCGCAGTTGTACGAGCCGCGTTCGTTTCTATCATGAACGAACTTTACGCGCGCAACGTGACATAAATGCGTTATTACAGTAGTGGCGCTCTGTAACGACACAATGAGTTAGATTTTACTTTTAGTTTCGAAAATCCGACACGCGGTGGGGGCTTCGCTTCAGCCTTGGCACACTTTTGCGCGCACTTATGACAAATATTACGAGTAGGCAGGCGAGTAGGCTTGTATCGCGGCGTGATATAGCTATAAAAATCAATTGCAGAGGTAATCACCTACCTTCGAATTTCACCGGTTTTAGGTTAGGTTCAGGGCCAATGCTGCGGTCTATTCCGACCTTGCCGACCTCATCCCCTCATCTCTACGTCCCGATCGAGCAACGATTCTCTTTGAAGGTCTGAAAAATAGCAATTATCATTATTATCGATGTAACAAAGCTGCCAGGCGCGTGTGCACGCCCGTTTGATGATAATGTTCCGTGGCAAGCTAAGGATAGGGGCGGCCTGATAACCTCCAGATTTATGAAGAAAAAATAAATGTATCGCTGCGCCGGTATGTTTTTTCTCTCGTTGCCATTAAGTGTACGTACGGTCGGTCTTAGAATTTTCCTTTTTATTTTCTTTTTTTTACCACAAAATTGCAATTATTTCGGGATTTGTATTTTATTCCTGAGACGCGAAGTTTTTCGATGATAAAATGAGGTCCGAAGAGGTCGGAAATTGCCTCTGTTACGCGCGGCATCCCGAATTCGGTATTTGTCGAAAGGTGACGGAAAAGAGGACGCGAAATATAAACGCGACGCCGTCTACGATTCTAGGGTATCGCCGACCGAGGGAATCAGGCTTCGTCGTTAATTCGGTCGCGCGTAGTCGGGAAACGCATACCGCGACACGTTTTAGGCTGCGTAAAATGGTTACTTCGGACAAGAGCGATGCCCTTGATGCGAGACCGCGACGTCTACGACCAGTCGGGGATTATACGCGCGACCGCGACGATGCCCACCCTCCGCGTCTTTTTACCGAGGCAAAACTATCGCTGGGAAGTATTTTCAACGTTTTTCACGAATTTCCAATCGCCCGCGATCGATTCCCACCGAAGTACGACGAACAAACGTACGACGAGGACATAAAGTTTTAGCGGTTGTGACTCAATTCCGGAAAACAACGCGCCAAACGTGCCGAGTAATATTCCACAGGCTTCGACAACGAAGAAACGAACCGTGTCAGTAATTGTAATACTTATCAGACGACGACTCGGTCATGTTTTACAGTCGCGGATTCGATGTAGCCGCAGACGATTAACGACGTCGATACATTCGGTCCGGCGCACGTGGTAAGCGAATTTTCGATTACTAAAATAACTAGACGACAAGTTGCCGCGAAGTTCGCCTCTTTTCCAACGATATCGACATCGGGAATCGGAGCGCAACATTGCCGCTACTACTGTACAATCATCTCACATTCGTACTTGCATACGTATCGATAAGTAAAATAACGGAGAACGTAGAACGTATAAAAGATCCTCGCATTCGTTTGCTCTCACCTTTGCATTTTTCCAAATTCCTCGACAATTTTGTTACCTCAATTTAATTCCGTCCGATTGCTTAAATTTATTTCTCAATAACACTGCAAATGGAGCCTCTTCGACTAATCGACAAAGACGCTGCTTTTTTTTACGATCGAATGACATTTTGTTTCTCGATGCAATGACCGAGATGAGCTGGTTTGAACACGTCATTGACGTGGACTAAAAAAAACTAAGACCTCATGCTCTGCCGAATAATTTTCCCGGTGAGAGACACGAATTTCGGATAATTCTTTCGAACGTTTCCTTTGCATCAGCGAGACGGTATGTCAAACTTGCGTGGATATAATTACGATAAATATGGAAGAACCGATGAAAAGAGCGTTTGGTACCGCGACGTTACCATCCGAGGAACGGAGAAAGATGCCATAAATAGGAAGAAAGAGAATTAAAAGGTACAGACGGAGAGCGAGAGCACGAAAGAGCGCGCGCGAGAGAGAGAGAGAGAGGGACGAGAGGGGTGAGAAAGAGAGGATTTGAGTCGCGGCTGCGTCATGTTCTCAGCGAATTGGGTCAGTAGGTCTCCCCACTAGCACGCGTTCGCATCCACACCACGAGCGCTGTCGGCGAGAGCACCAACGGCGTTGCTGTTGACCCAACCGTATAGCCCAGGCTGGCTGCTGAGCCAAAGTTGTTCTTTGAAAGCAAGAGTTGTCCGTCTACTCGTCGATGACTCCGAGGTGGTTGCGCGAGCTACACGAAAAGAAAGAGAGAATGATTGTGGTCGGCGGGAGGGGGGGGAAGGGCGGGGAGGGGAGGGATATTACGTTCGGAAGTCGTCGAATTCCCCAGGGCGAAAGCGTCGCATCCGTTCTGGCATCTCTAATACGCGGCACCTCTTTCGCTTGGAACGAAGTTGAGAAACATTAGGTACAGGCTTTCGATCCTGTAGATACGGATTAGGAGGTAAAATGACCGTAGAGTCGTTTTTATTAACGATGCAGAGTAGTAGAATCCGATTATCTATCGCGAAACCTTGAGAGGGATGGGGATGCATAGATTTTATCAAATTTCCTTCCTTCGTCTAAGAATCGATTTCGGCAATAGCTTGTAATCGCAATTGTGTTTTTCCGTCGTTCGGATATTCGATATAAAGTCGATGGTGCTTTTATGCAACGAGGTAGACTCTCTTTGCGCAAGGCTTTTGAAATAAAAAATCGTGACGTAGGGAGCACCCAACGATGGATAGCCGTAGACAGACGTTTGACGAAATGACGAACGACCAGAGAATCCCCCTGCGAAAAACCTTTGGAAACCTGACGCGATCCAAAAGACGAGCGTAGTTCCAATCGGAATTGTATTATCGAGGTAGCACGAGGTACTACAGGGACGGCAGAGGCGCAAGCCACACGTGGCGCGGATCGCGCTAGGTAAGCAGCCGAGAGAAGCAGAGAGGCAGGCAAGTTAGGCGCGCCAGCCGCCAATACTTGTCCGGCCGACATAGACCTGGTTCCGTAAGTGGGTCATCCCCTCTCCTATGCCCCGACAGCTTCCCTCGCCGCTCCGTCGCTCGTTGCTGCACCGACCTCCTATCAACCGAGCGTCTCGCCGTCTCCGTCTCGTTCGCGTCTGCTCCTTCGTACTTCTCTCTCTCGTTCTCCCTCTGCGCCGTTCGTCTCCTCGTCCCGCTTCGTCGCCTTCCCCCTCCCTCCCCTCTCCGACCCCCCACCCGCCGTCCCACCTCGATTCCCCGCCCTTCCCCCCCCAGCCACCTCGTCGTCGACAAAGTCTACCCGTCCTCCCATCCCCTGCCCCTTGAGCACCTGGTCGCGGAACGCGCGGTGGCATGCGCTGCTCTTGCTGAATCACTTTCACTTATGCCGTGCGTCGCGTTGGTTCCGAGGCGGACGGTAGGTGGTGTTTGGTCGCTGGTAGAGGGGTACGACGCAACGACAGCGACGGGACGTCGACGCGACGACGGCGGCGACGACGACGACGACGCCGACGACGACGCAGAAACACACCGTAGAAACACGGGGTGTCTCTCGAAGCAACTGCAGCGGGCGATACGGGAGCCGCGTTGACGTACGGACACGCTAGGGTAGGAAGGAAGGAAGGAAGGAGGGAGGGAGGGAGGGGTAGTAGCTGGTGGCCCTGTCCGACCGACCGAGGAGACCGAATCAACTAGTCACGAGCGGATACCCGAGACGTCTAGCCGCACGCTTCTCTTCTCGCGCCCACACTACCAATAAACGCGACTTTAATCAACCGCGTGTGTCACTCGAGTGCCGCTCGTTCCTTCCTGTCGCGTCCACCACCCGGTGGTGGTGTTTCGCTTATCGTTTCGTACCCGCTCGTCAAACAGATCGGCGCGTACCGTACCGTTCGGGTGACAAAAGCAGTTTATCGCGCGACGTACGCCGATAATTTTTCGAGGATCCGTGCATCGTTTTCGATAACGCGTACTCGTCGCACGTTCGGTTAACGCTCTGCAGCCCCCCGCTGTCAAACGGATTATAAACAAATATTCTCGAGTGTGCTACTACTATTGTGTGTGACCGCATCGTTTCTGCATCGTCGTCACAGCGCTGTCAGGCTGCTCCCTTGCGTTGCTTCTTCTCTGCCTTTGGATTACAGTGAAGGTGTAGTTTCTCGGTGTTTTCCGTGTGAAAATTAAATCCAATACGCGCGCGCGATCGTACGTATCGAGCGTGTTGAAGAAAAATATTTCGGATTCGTGTGAAACGTCGCAGCGATAATTCCACCGAAAACTACGATTATTAGCGAAGTCGCGGTAACAATCGCGACGATTACCATAGGGGTGTACTGTCGTCGACCACGTGACAATGAATCGGACGCTGTTGGTTACTGATATGACCATAGTGCGACTAGCGTTTTAGTGACCGGTGATTCGTGACCGTGTCGCGGCCGCGTGCAAAGACAGTGACGTGCGTGAGAGACTGCGCGCGGCAGTGGTGGTCGCGCTATTGAGCAGGACAGGGATCAACGTGTGTGTCGTATTCAGAGACACGCTACGTGTACGTAGGAATATAAATACATCCCGCAAACGGGAGACACGTATGCAAAGAAATACGCGTACTTGCATATATACCGACGCACGGCGCGCGTGTATATAGGGATCTCTCGAGTTTGCTCTCTCTCCTCCGTCTCCTTCTGTTTCACTCTCTCGATTTTCCCTCGTTCTCCCTTCGTATACACTCGTATACGCGTAAGAGTATATTATTATACGGATACGCCACCCCGTTTCCTCCTTTCCTTCGACCATTCGTGTTAAATCCTCCAAATCTCCAGCTCGCATCCTTTGCTCTTCGTTTCGTCTCCTCTCCCCCCCTCGCGCGTTGAATTCGCTCGCTTTCGGGAGTATAAGCTCGTATGCATATGTGCGCCGCGTCGTCGCGTGTGCGTGCGTGTTGTGCGGTGTGCGACAATACGCAAAGGTCGATAGTAACGAACTGATAAATAAAAATAAAATTGATTTTATGCGCGAAACGAGTGCGGGAAGTGGTGTCGTGTGATGTTATTGGAGATGGAACAACATTCGGGCCTAATGTCACTGAACATGTCGCCGTTCCAGCTGAGCCCGCAGGGCAGCCCTCAGGGCGCCGCGGGTCAGACTGGCCATTACAGTTCGCCCATATCGTATTGCGCGCAAAGTCCACCCTCGGCAATGTGCCACCAACAAACGAACAATCAGCAACAGGGCCAAATGGGCCAATCCCAGAACCCAGGTCAAAATCAGACCCACCAACAGAGTCAATCGCAGGCTCAGGCTCTCGGCCTCTCGGGCCTCGAAGCCACGTTTTTCGACGCGACATGTCCCGAGGAACGATGTCCCATGTGCGGTGACAAAATGTCCGGATATCAGTACGGCCTCTTGACTTGCGAGTCGTGCAAAGGTTTCTTTAAGCCGCGCAACAGTTCGCCAAGCATAAGCAAGAAAGTGTACACGTGTTTGTTCTCGCCTACAGGAGGCGGGGGGACTTCCTCTGGGATGGAGGGTGGAACGTACGCTGGTGGTGGAACCGGCGGTGGTACCGGTGGCGGTGGCGGTGGCGGTGGCGGCGGCGGTGGCGGTGGCGGTAGCAGTGGTAGTAACGGCGGTGGTGGTGGTGGTGGTGGTGGTACCGGTGGCGGTGGTGTTACCGGTGTCACCGCCGGCTCCGGTGCCGGAGGTGCGGGAAGCAACAGCATCGGCGGAACCGCCGCGGGGATGAACCACGGTTGCATGGGACAGGCCGGCACCGGGGTCGGGATTGTTACCGGCTCGATCCCCGGATCCTCGGACTTCGCTGACGCCAAGGACATTATCGAGGAACTTTGCCCGGTGTGCGGGGACAAGGTTTCCGGCTACCATTACGGCCTCCTCACCTGCGAATCCTGCAAGGGATTCTTCAAACGAACCGTCCAGAACAAGAAGGTTTACACGTGCGTCGCCGAACGGTCGTGTCACATCGACAAGACGCAGAGGAAACGATGCCCGTTCTGCCGCTTCCAGAAGTGTCTCGAGGTCGGCATGAAACTCGAAGGTGAGCCAACTTGACGATATTTTTTTTCTTTTTTCATCCATTTCGCAATTCGTTAACTGATCGCACGTGGTTACCGTATCGCGTAGTATCGCGGATCATAAGGCAAGCAGTCGTGTAACGGTAGTAGTGGGACCGATCGTTCAAGGCTTACCAATATTATTTTCTGCAATCCAATGATTCGGTGATGTCTTTGGTTGCTCAACATTGCTTCCCGTATGTCGTATCCCTTTCCGGACACGCGCATGCCACCATATCACTACAAAGTCTCGAGGCATTTGGCCTTGAGCACGTCCGCGACTGCCTGTCACGTGGTACGCTGCGGAACATATGTACACATGTATACCTATCACGACCTCCATCGTTCCAGGGTATAAGACGTACGTACGAACCGCTGCTTATGTCAGCTACCATCGTCTGTTTCCGTTACCTCTAGTTCCTCGATCGTTACATTCAGCGAGACACTCGTGCGCTTCGATCTTAACGCGAATAATGATTTACCGCCGACGATCAGCCAACAAACAATATATAGGTCGTTCGAGTCATACGAAAAGAAAAGAAAGAGAAATAAAAGCCTAGTAAAAAAAAAAAAATGGGACGCTTCCTTCGGGAGGTTCGCAACACCACGTAGGCGAATATAACACCAGTTCGCTTACGCGTGGTTGTTGGCTAGCCGATCGTTGTCAGCTTTGCGCGTTTTTCCCCGCGTCTCGTGATAAATTTTTCGGTATACGTCATTTTTTATTCGTTCGCGAACGGAAGGCCGCTGAAAAGCATTGGATTATCCAACTGTCCCGGCAACTTGAGCAGTCTCGGAGCGAAGCGCGCAAGATTCGATATGAAAGAAAAACTATCGGACCGGAAAATCACGGCTCTCGTAATATTCGAATGTTAAATAATAATCAATATCACGTTGCAAATATCACACACCTCAGGCGAATACTTTCATTTTCGTTTCCGTGTCATTTGCTTCGAACGACAAACACGTGGCGTATTACATTGAACATGCGGCTAACTGACGACCCGAATCGCAACAAAATGAGTTCCGAATCCAATTCGTGACGAGCGAGTTAACGTTAAGTTTGTTTGAAAATCGGCGGAATTCGATTACGCGAATGTCGCAAGTCAACTTTTCGAAACTTCGCGCACGTTGACAAACAAAATTCTGTTTTCCAATTCTCTCGTCGAGCTCCCAATATCAAATCCATCGCGATGCAAATTTCGCCTGCACGATGAAAGTGACGAAATTATTGGTATCATTATTACCATTATTCTACAACAATAACGATTTCTTGTAGCATGACATCGCTATTTTGCTCTCTCTCTCTCTCTCTCTCTCCCTGTTTCCATCATTCGCTCTCTATTTAATTCTGCCTCGTTTTTCTCTCTATCTGGAAATCGCTAAACCGATGTTCACTGGTCGACGAACATTTTTAACATACCGCGCCTGTTGACCGAGACGTATTGTTGACAGTGTTGTTTGACGTTTTTACTTGGAGAAAACTTTGTCTGAAAGTTTGTTGTTTCGTCGCATTACCAACATCACGTAGCATTTCGAGATTCCGGTGAAATTTCATTTATACCCACGGGTGATATTTTGAAACGTTAGACTCGATTAGACCTATTCGAACCTTTCACGATAATTATTACACTATCGGGAATAGGAATAGTATCGTCGCGTACGACACGCGTTTGTTTGACAATAATTAACGGACAGCGAGGAGGCGATTTGAAAAAGTATCGAAGAACGCTTAAAACACGAGAAGTGTTGATTGTTCGTAACGTATATGATCAAACGGTTGACAAAATCGTAAATTACACGAGTTCGTTAGGTATTCGTTGGTTACGAAAGTAAACTCGAGCCATCGCAGTTTCAAGTAGCTGGTTAACGTCTAATTGTAAGAATTGCAAGAACGTATCGCAAACGTGATGAATTAACTTTCGCCACATTTTTGCAAAATTATCGCTTCGCAATTGTTTACGCGCGTCGTTCCACGAAAGTTTACGACAATAAATATTATCTCGTATCTGCAGGCGATAGATACAAATAATATCGCTCGGCAAGGGAAACGTCGAATACAATAATTGAGCAAACAATAGTTGAAAGCCAGGCGAAATGTGCGAAGAGATAAGGGGAAAACGAAACACTTCGCCGCTTATTGTTTGTTACCATCTCTTACGTATTACGAATCGTCTTCTATCTTTTCCGTACCTCGGTCCCCGCGAATGCCGTTCGTCGTCGTCGTAGTCGTCGTAAGCGTTCGTAGGTTCGGACAGTTTAATTTTGAACGATGGAGAATGCTCGCTCGAATAGTTCTACGCCCTAATAAATTTCGATTTCGTCAGAGAGACGGTCGTTTTCTACAAAAGAGGTCGGTTTCTCAGTTTTGCAACGATGTAGCTCTTTGGAGTTTAATCGGCTCGTTCCCTAATCTAACTATTCGAACGTTCAGTGATTTACCACCGCTTTTTGCAGTTTACTTAATTACGATTCGCGTGACCTACTTTTTAATCAACGGCGCGAGCATACCTAACGTGGTTGAGATATCGCTCCTACCTGTCCGTATATTTGCCAATGTTAAAGATTCACAATCCGTGAAGACGCTTGCACGATTTCTCAAATTCGTTGATTATCCATATATCTTGGTATAATATTTATTTATGCGTTGTGTATACGCGGATATTTGTGTCCGCGTACGCTCACGTACTTTTATTGCAAAATATCACGGGAAAAGATCACGGATTTCAAAAGAATGATACCATCGCAAAATACGCTCTCTCGACACCTACCGCGCGCACTCACACGTGTACATTTGTGCAAACGTGCGAATACGCCGGACTACTCGACGACGGGCTGCTTAAAAGTTTTGCACGATACGCTCGCGCGTAATTGGAGCGACGTTCGATTAGGAGCTTTTCGTTGAGCAAAATTGAATTTTGTCCAATTGCCATTTCGGCGAAAAAATGTTCCTTTGATTTATGATATTTCCGGATTTTACATCGGTCGTCGGTTTCTCTTCGAAATTTGGCAATAGAAGAACGTTCTCCACGTTTCTCTGGCCAAATAAACAGGGAACCCCAATTGGGAACGGACGCTTACGGTTATATTACGCCGAGAATTATCACCGACAAAACTGAACTTCGTGGCCGAGAGTTCGCGTCTTGCTGGGACATATGGAAACGAATGGTCGGCGTCAGAGGGTTTTCCCTTCGGCGGCGTATGCTTTTCTTTCGCGTGTTGTTGAGCGAGAGAAAACCGGGCAACGAAATCGAGTTGGAAAATCACATAGGACAACGGAAACCTAATTGTGTGCCTACTTACGTTTAGAAACCAACTTACAAATTTCATAATTATTGTGTCATGTTGCAAGAGTGTGTTATACCTGCGCTCGCCTGTTTGCCTGGCTGGCTTCGCAGTGGGGAGAAAGGTTATATAGAGGCGGGGTTGTGCAACGTCGTCGCAGTGTGATGGCTGCGTCTTCTTTCGTGAATACACGTTCACGCACACGCGCAGAATTTTTCCAACGATTCGGAATATCCATAACCACGTGTGTCTACCCCCGCGCGCGTCAAATCTCGCGAGAAAAGTAAAAGTTGAAACGTCGACGTCGCACGAATATCTTCGTTGCTCCCCGACGACACAACGATGCAACGTGGGTCGCCCGTCCGCGCGATAATCCGTATCATTTTCTCTTTCGCCAAATCAGGAATCGACCAATATTTACGAGTAAAAAGCATCGAGATGATCGCCTCGTCGACGCCTATTTCATCTGCTAACTTTCTTTTTCCAAAAATTTCGTCCTTCAATTCAGTCTTCCCCGCCTAGTCGTATCGCCATTGTCTTCTCTCCTTTTCCTTCCTCGTTTCTTATTCACATTCGACTTCGCTCGCGTGGGGAACGAGTAACTTCGTCGTTGGTCAGTCGCGCGTAACTTTACAGCTTTGTTCGCGTTTTATATGTGTACCTATGCCAACTTTGCCAGAGTCGAGCGAGCGTAGCGATCGACAATTTGACAATTCTTTTATTCTTTGTCGTCTCTGTTCGTTATACTTTTCTGCGAGAAATCTACATTTTTCATCGCAGACTCACCGTTACCAGGCGCGCGCAGCCAAACATTCTCCGTCAAATTTAACACAGCAATTAGTGTTACCTCAACACGCTCCGTATGTAGTGATACGGTAACATTAAAAGGGTGTTACTTTAGTAGCGAATAAAATTTTTGTCCGTTAAAAAACTGACTGCGACAACAGCAGTAACGATTGTGTTGGTTTGACACACTATAATGTTAAATATTCTGTACACGAATTTGTACACCTTAGACGGTGATGGAAAATTTGTTACCGTGCGCGCTTCTCGTAACGGGTATACTATCTCACGGGTTTCATGGGGCTTCCAGCTTCGGTGAATGAAAAATTCGCGTATTTTTATTTCCCTCCGTGTCCTTGAGCGGGATGGTCGCGCATTCCTGGTCGCAATATGGCCAAAACACGCGGGTACAAGGCGATGTTGAGAGAACCACATTAACCGCAGTGTGCTTTCAAAACAACCATCGCATCATTTATCATCGGGTTACGCCATTAAGTTCGGCGGAACATACGAAAACTGTGTATATTTTACATTGTCACTGGGATTCGTTTCGTTCGGAGCGTTGCGATTTTCGCGATTTCGACGGACACCGTCGTTTCTCATAGAAACGTGTCGGCGAAAAATGTCCGCGATATTTTATCGAAGCTATCTTCCATTTCTCGTCGCAATGCTCCTTTTCAGCGAGCTGTCGAGCATTCAACGAACGCTCGTTTCGATCCGCGAAATTTCACGCGGCAAATCTATCGCCGCAGAACTCCGATACGAGACAGGTGCGAGCAGAATAAAATTGCAATTATTTTTCCCGGCTGCACGCGTCGTTTCTCTTGCATCTTCCACGCAGCGATCGCCACCTCGAATAGCAATTAGTCATTACGGTTGTTGCACTGGCGCATGCCTGCCTCGGTTTTTTTTCTCTACTCTCCATTTTTATTCCGCGTCGATTGTATCGCGCGCACGCGGAGTTTCGGTGCGGAGGAACAAAGATTGTCGTCTCCGCGAACGAAATGCGCGGATGAATTTCTTGACGTTGATCAATAGAATAATTGCCGATTGTGAGGCGCGAGCGGCGCGGGATGCGTTTCACTTCGCGAGGTTGTTGCCTGACCGGCATCGACTCGATCCAAGGTCGAGAAGAGAAATAGAAGCACGACGACAAAAGACAGCACGGCGGAGTTTCTGAAACGAGTTGAAAAATCTGCAAATTGCCATTTCTCCGCGATCGATCATCGCGTTTCTCGCGTTCGTTTCGATTTCCGTTATTTCGTTGTTAGTCAATACGGTTGCGCCTCGTGCAGCAAGTTGATCGAAGATCCTATCGCGCAAACGAACGCTCCTTCTTCGAAGCTGACGTAGAATATCGCTGCTAGCGTCGATATTTTGAGCTGGGAGAGCTAAAAGAAGAAAACGTTGATTAAAAAACAAAAATGTCCGAATAATTTTTTCCGTGAAAAGACGTAGGCGACAAGGAGAGGAGAGTGAGAGAGAGAGAAAAGCTGAATCCTTTGTATCCGTATGGAATTTCAGCGCTCGTTGATCATCCGCATTTTTAGCCACGATTAATAACGCGAGATTACGAAAATAGAGAAACGATCCGATGATTTTTCGAGCGCTCGTCCTTAATCAACGGGCTCGCTTTGTTATGTTTTTTATTTTTCCGTTCCGTTCTCGTGGGCTGGTCGACCATCCCGACGAGAACAGGATTGTAAATGTCTTTTCTTTAGAGAAAACCAAACGACGCGACGCGAGAATCGTCGATTTTTTTTCCCTCTCGCCAGGCGTTTCTTTCTTTCCATCTTTCGGTCCATCGACCCCCTCTCCGCGAATCTGCACCGCGATACGTACGTAAATTCTGCGTGTTCAGAAACGATTCGAAACTGGTATCTCGAATAAATCAAACGCGAACAAATAAAATCGCGACCGCCGAGCGTTTAAAACAAACAGGTACACGCGTGTCGCGAAACCGTATTCTGCCACCACTGTACGTATTCTCTCTCGCCCACTCGTGTTTCTCTCGTTGGCCGCTTTTTTATGCAGGTGTAAAACGCACGCATGCACGCGGGCGTTTAAATGAAAATCGAATGAAGTCGTCGAGGATCGTAAATTTGAGCAGTTCTCTTTTCACAGCCGAGCACTTTGTTTTCAATTGGCAACGCAATTAGAGGCCTCGACGGAACAGGGCAACGGGATCGCAGCTGTCGAAATAGAAGCGAGAGAAATGATCGCGGATCGTTTTCTACCTAAGCGGCGTGTCTCTCTCTCCCTCTCTCTCTCTCTCTCTGTATATTGCTCGTCATCGTACTTTCAATACCGCAACAACAACACGTACGCGACGCACTGTTTGTTCTTTGCTTCTCAGATTATTCCACGCGACCCGTGTAACTTTGCGTTGAAACGAACGAATGACCTTGAGACAGGTATTCCGTGTGTCCGCGAACGTCCGCGGGACAATGCTTCGTATCAGATCTATGTATATGCGATATTATTTATCGGCCCTGATTGTCCAAACTTTCGCGAGCCTTCGGCGTTGTTTCCTTTCACGAATCTCTAATATACTATTACATAGATTCGTGTTATTTATAGGATATACCTACGGCACGCTACCAAAGCGAATTAGCGTTGGACCGCGCCGCGACCGGTCAGGATTTCCCTCCGAAGAAACACGAAACTCGTTAAATCGCGATCACCGAATCTAACCAACCGCGCGTTTCCACTCCGTCTCGGGAATTTCACTCGCTCCCGAGAAATTATTATCTTTTCCGAATTCGGTTCGCGGATGTGGCAAAAAACCGTCTCCCGCGTACCACGCCCGCGTAGGTAGGCAGGCAACACCCGAAGCTCGCTGCCACTTTTATTATTTCCCAACGCTCGACGATCCTGGCGCAAAATTCTTTGGTCAAAAGACGCGAACGTTGCGCTCTTGATCATCTAGCGCGCGCGCGAGTGTGCGTCGTCGTGGCGCGCGAGTGTGCGAGACGGAGTAGGTACTCGCGAGTACCGCGCGCGACGAACGCGAAAGTACGAACGGAATTTCAATTAAAAAATTAAAAGGAAATGATGTTGGCCGGTGCAGTTATCATGCGTGCGCGAGGCAACGTGCTCCGTCCAAAGCGATGCTCTAACGAGATGTAATTGAGCTGTACCTAGTTGAACCGCGCGGTATCTGGCGAAGCACGATGTTCCGCAAAGGATGCTGCTGCGTGAAAAGATAACGACTCGGTCGGCGGTAAAAATTTGTTTGAGCGCGAATCGTTCGTTGCGAGTGAAGTATACGACGGGGAAACAGCCAGGTGGCTGAAAAAAACACGCAGATTATCGCGTATCGTGGCGTCGAGGCGTCCGAACTTACCTGCGAATGTTACGAACGTGCCACATAAAGATAATCGAGACGAGCGAGCGAGTAACTCGGATAACTGCGAAACGCGCATAGCAATTCAAAGGCGCCAAAGATTCTTCTCGCGGCGATACTCTTCACCGCGAACCACGGGCCTCGTCGTCGGTGGTACGGTGTCGGGATGACAGCGCCATGGTAGGACCTACGCACACGGTACCCCACCGAAGAAGGTGTATCCGTGGCAGGGGAAGGGGGCTCGTCCGTTGTACGTCGCGCTGTGCATCGTGCTGTACGAGTGCGCGCGAGTAGCTCGCGCGCGGCAGGGCGCGGGGTCAGGGGAGGGGAGTGATTCCACCCGTGTACGATACACACACAGGCGAGGAAGGCGGGGTGCGATCGGCGGCGAGGGGAGAGCTTCGAGTGGACCGAGCAAGTCGAGCGCCTCAACCTCCTTTCACTTTCAACGGCGGGCTTAGTACCACGGTGTTTCAGCCATTTCATCCGTTTCAGCGCTGTCAAGGAGTAAAGATCTCGTTCGAAAATAGGCAACGCTGGTAAAGGTCCGCGCGCTATGCACGGTGTCCGCGATATAAAGAGGTATATAAATATACCGGCGCGGGAAACGCCGATTCTCACTGCTCGTGTGGATAGCGCCTAACGTTTATACGAACCCGGTACGGTTAGCGGACTGACCATATTGGAATTGCCCTCAAAATCTCGACGGAGTACAAAACGCCTGCGACACAACTTCGCGTAATAACGAGCGATGTTGACGATTCCGTTGCGCGCGTTCCGCGGAGACAATCGCGCGAGGTACTCGCAACGCCCGCGTATTGTACGGGCATAAGAGGTGATGATTTGCTGATTTGGCGATTGATGTACGAGGAAATAAGGGAGCGACGAAATAACGGAGGCGAAGCGCGGTTTCGAATTCTATGTACGTCGTTGGGTAATTCGTCCCTTTTCCGTTCTTAAAAAAATGATGAGTCGTCGACGTCGACCGTTGCTGGAGTATTTTTTTATTTTTGTTTTTTATCGCTGGCGAGAGAGGAATTCGAAAATTGCGATGCAGGTATACAGGGATCGATTATTGCAAATGCAACGGTGTTGCGCCGAACCGTGCAAAAATGCATTTGCTTCTCGTTACCGTCGAGGCAATATAACAACTCCGTTGCAATCGCGCATCGACGAAGCTCACTGTACGATGCAAAGCCGCGTGACGAGCAGGGGCCAGGCACAGCTCACCCTGTACAGGTGTACCGAGCCGTAATTACGACTAGAATTCGAGTCGAATCCCCCATGAGAAGGAGAAAACGCGAGTGCGCGGTTCGGTAACGCGAAATATCGGGCGTCTTTGATTCGGTTAGATACGGAATCCAATGTATATGTGTGTATATTTATATATAAATATCCAATATGTATATATATATGCATACACTCTCTCTATGTATATAAATAAACATACGCGAACACGTTTCATGTATAATAAGCACACCGTAGGCGAGCACAACGCAAGCTTTGTAGCAGTCGCGATAACCTAATCTAACTCGATGTCAACGCGGCTTGTTATTTGGCTTGCTTCGACCAACTAGCCTTTCCGCCTTAGTTACGGCATGCTGATCGTTAGCAGAAACGAATCGCGAATGTATGCTTAGAAAAGTATTTAAAAAAACGAAAAAAAACAATTACGTAGCTATCGATGATCTGAACATTTACAGGGACTGGAAATTGCTTACGATCGCGTCTCAGGTTTCGTTGCTTCCTTTTATTTCGATTTCGGTTCGTTTTTTTCTCCCCTTATTCTCGTTAACATCCCTTGCACGGGCTTTCATCTGGATTGTACTTCCGTTTCACTCCCTGTTCTTTTAGTTTTTTCGGATAATTTCATCGACACACCGCGATCAGAGTGGTACCATCTTATTACTCCACGCGATACAGTCACGGTCATCGAGATAATCGTTATGCTTTCGTGGACCTTGAAATGGCGACGAAAAATTTGAAAGCACTCGCGATCGCTCAACTTTGTGCGTGTGTCACGATTATGCCGTACGATATCCTCAATTTATGACGTTTCCAAGAGCAGCAGCATCGATCTGACGAGTCTTTGGTACGCGACTCGCGGAACGACGAATGATACGTACTACGATGTTCGCGCGTTGTATCTTACCTATGTTTTTAGTTGTAGCAGGGCGTTCGTCGTATTCTCCTTGGACGTGGATATTTTCAAAAAATTCTCCCCTCCAAATTCTACTCGTAGAGGGTTACGGCAAATAAAGACCGTAGTTTTCGGGCATGATCCGAAATTGATCGTACGTTTCGTCGAAGCCGGCTCGCGGTTTCACGTTACCAACAAAACCGTCTCAATCCGTCCGCTTGTAAGGAAATCCGAAGCTTTTCACGTATCTTAGGCCACATCCCGTGCAGATTCTAAATGACCTAAATTACGGACAAATTACGAAGTGATCGCGCCTTAACTCGATTTAAACTATTGGAAAGTTTGATTGAACGCTGGAAGTGGGCAGAAAAATGGACGTGATAATTAGATTCTCGCCTCGCGTTGTTGGGAAATTTACGTGCCATTTGATTATCCATCGGCGTTGGTCAATCAGCTCGATCGTGTGCGGTAAATTATCAATGGTGTCGTGCTAACCAAAACTTATTCGGAAGCAAAGTAACTCTGCTGTTACGTTGTACTTTTGCCGTACGCCGTTCGTATCCAAGCATTCGAACGGGCACAAGCGGTGCATTGGGAACAACGCGCGTTCGATAACGAGATCGTGAAGAAATTTGAACAGCGTGCGTTGAACGCACGAAAGAACGATATGACCGATACGTGGAGACTTGGACCCATCTACATGTTGGGATAGACGTTTGCGTCACACGTGTCGCGAGGAGGTGTGCCGGTGCCGCGGTCGGCTTAGCGGCCGCTCTCGGACGCAGGGGAACGAGCGGGAGTGTCGATATAGTGGCGCAACTCGCGGACTGCTTGAAAACTCGGATCTATCGGCGGCGAACCTCGCAAGAAGAGGCAAGGGAACGCCGTATTTCGTTCGAACTCAGCCCGGGATACAGCTAACGAGCATACGTTACCAAAACTACGCTCGAACCTATAGATTTGGATTTTTCTTTCTCTTTTTTTCTTTTTTTCTTTTTCTTCTTATAACGGGAGTGTCCTGCACGTTTTGTACCTCTTTAGTTCTAGTACCTATGTATTTTCGCATCGATCCCATTCACAACCGTCGTCGTTCGCTCAACGCGACGAACACGTTTAAACGCACGTCGAAGTCATCGCATGTTTTGTCCGCAAATTTTTCGCTCGCACCAAACCGCGGCTCGCTGACACGAATCCGTTTCTGTTGTTCCCCCCCAGTTTTCTTCCACTTCTCCCTTTTTCTTTTCTCAACCCGTTCATTTTTTACGCGCGTTTCTTCTTTTGCCCATCAGATATTCCGACGCACCGAACCGGTTTCTCGGAACCGAATTGAAAACCGCGGCTTACGTGGTTTCTTTTGTTTGTTTTTTAGGGTTTTTTCTCTCTTCTTTGCGTTATCTCTCCTACAACCGTCCGTTATTCTGTTTTCAGCTGTGAGGGCGGATAGAATGCGAGGCGGCAGAAACAAGTTCGGACCTATGTACAAGAGGGACAGGGCGCGGAAACTTCAGCTGATGAGGCAGAGGCAACTCGCCCTCCAAACGATACGAAGCGGCTTGGGCAGCGAGGTCGGCTACCCCTCTGCCGTGACGCCGTTTCTCCACATCAAACAAGAGATTCAAATTCCTCAGGTCTCGAGTCTTACGTCATCGCCGGACTCGAGCCCGTCGCCTGCCGCTGTCGCGGCGGGATTGGCAACCGTGCAGACCGGAATCGGAGCCGGACAACACCAAATGATCGCCCCCTCGTCCCAGCCGTCGTTGTCCACCGGGAATCACCTTCACAACCCAAATCCCAGCCTCCAGAGCAAGCTCTGGCCCGCTAACTCCACAACCCCGAGCCCGAAGGCGTTCAACTTTGGTGAACAGTCCCAGCAACCGCACGCTCCGTCTGCGACGCCCTCGACGGATACCCTGAAGACTAGTCCGATGATCAGAGACTTCGTACAGACGGTTGACGATCGGGAGTGGCAATCCTCGCTCTTTACGCTCTTGCAAAACCAAACGTACAATCAGTGTGAAGTGGACTTGTTCGAACTAATGTGCAAAGTGCTTGACCAGAATCTCTTCTCACAGGTCGACTGGGCGAGAAACTCCGTATTCTTTAAGGATCTGAAGGTTTGTGCGCATTATCATTCGCCTAGGGGGTCCGTTCGCGCGTGGTCTGTCGGTTCGGCACCGAATATTATAGGTACGCCTATTTACAGCTCGCGATTGATCGCGATATCTGTTGGCTACGTTGGTCTTGGCGTTAACGATCCTACCTGCTTGTATCTCGTCGACATGAATTTGCCGACGATGATCTCAACTCCGTAAACGCGTGTTTTATCGTCGTCGGTTGTGCGAACACCGGGAGGTGTTCTACGTTACGCGCGCAAAATTACTCGTCTTAACGTTCCTCTTCCATCTTGGGTATGTGGCAATAAGACAACGTGACTCCGTTGCAGAAAGGTGCGATTATTATTAATTCATCGATACCTGCATAAACGCGTCTCGTTTCGGTTTTCTCAATCACCCCAGCTGGGACCGATACTCGCGTCATAGTCATAATCCTCGATTGGTCGGAATGGGTTTATTTGACTCTGTGAATCGCGACGATGCATGATCCCGTCGCTGTTCGAACAATCGCGAGCTCTAACCCGACGCCATTTTGGTGTACGGAAACAACGTCGCTCGTTCGTGGACCCCGCGCTGTTAGAGAGACACGTAGGTACGCACGGTGGTAACGCCGTCAGAAAACGTAAATACGAACCACAGCCTGGCCGGCCGACGGGCCTACAGCAGGGGACAGCGTTCTTTCTCTCTTTCTCTCTCTCTCGCCGACTTCAACGAGCCGCTCTGTGACTGTATTTCGCGGCGCGAGACCGCGAGTAGCGGGGGATGTGAGGTAATCACGGCATTTCACAATCGGTGAATGATTTCAAGCATCGGCTCATATCTGGGTCATAACACGATACGTTTCTGGGTTATGGCGGTTAGCCCGGAGCGGGACCATAATAAAATCCGTGCTCTCGGAGATGCATATTCGTGAGGAGAAAAATTAACGAATCGATAAAAAATTATACCCTCTCGTGGGACGAGTTATCACGTTTCAAAATTTCACGAGCGAAAGGATTCAGCGTGCTTCAAAAGTCTAGCGAACGGAGTCGTTATCAGTTTTCGGATTTACGGACAAATCATTCTGTGTTCGCAGACCACGGTCTTAGATACAAGCAACCACCCCGTATCAATTGTCAATCCGGTCGATCATCGGGTAATCATACGTCCTATTTCAAGTCTTGTAACTACGTTAATTTCGAACAATTGATTCGCTGGATATTCTTCGTGCGGGAGATGTGACAAATTGTTCGAGTCACGAAATATGCAAATGCGTTATTATACGGTTCGTTCACTGTGCATATGATATTATTAGTCGTACGAGCTGTCGGAAATGCGGCACAGATAAATATCAATAGATAAATACAATGGTCTGAAATCGGACAACGGTAAAATGAGAGAGATTGATTCTAAGCTCGACCGTAGTCTTTCATGACTTGGTGCCAGGGTAACCTTGAACGTCCAGTGCCGCAAAGTTGCTCCCGCGTTGCACATTTCCCGAGGAAATCGCTGGTGTGCTGTACTCGCGCAGTACCTACTATCGATATAACTAGTACAACACAACCACACCTAACAACAACAACACTTATCTTTAATGCAAACGCTATACGAATCGAGTACTCGCTCGGAAAAGTGTGACGGTGATGTAGCAATGGAAAGTGGAAAATATATTCTGATGGCCATTTATAGACCTCGCGGAATCGAAATCAGTTTCAAAGTGCGGGCAAATATACGCTATTTTTAGCGCTATATACTAAATGATTAGCATTAGTGATTTTCCCCCTGGCACCGCGCATCTTCTTCCATGTTCGTGAAATATTTCGGCTCGCGCGCGTTGTACCAATTCTATGGTTGCTTTTTACGTGTATTCAACGAAATTTTGCAAATATATAGGCTTAACGATGGTACGGAATATTATGAAAAAGAAATCAAGACCTTCGACTCAGACCAATCGTCTGAGTACGCGTTTTCTCGCGCGCAACGTTCTTTTTCTCGAAAAGCGCGTCGAATCTCCGAAATCCAATTTGTTCCTCTAATCGACAGGTCGACGATCAAATGAAGCTTTTGCAGCACTCGTGGTCGGATATGCTGGTACTCGACCATCTTCATCAAAGGTTACACAATAATCTGCCGGACGAAACGACACTTCATAATGGCCAAAAATTCGATCTTCTCTGCCTGGGCTTGCTGGGAGTTCCTTCCTTAGCAGATCTCTTCAACGACCTCTCGACCAAACTGCAAGAACTCAAATTCGACTTGTCCGACTACATCTGCATGAAATTCTTAATGCTGCTCAATCATGGTGAGTTTATACGCTTCGCGTACAGACGATATAAGGAAACGGACGGTCGACTAGTGGCGTGTAAATCACGCGATAAATTTAAGTAACCTATGAACGTATCGTGACGAGTCCTCTTTACACTCACTCCAATTGCGAAATAGTATATACGCGACGCGTGATGCGTTCTTCTAAGAGTTTTTCATTGCGTTACAGATGTGCGAGGTTTGGTGAACAAGAAACACGTTCAAGAAGGACACGAGCAAGTGCAACGTGCGTTACTGGATTACACGCTGACCTGTTACCCCTCTATACCTGTAAGTTGTGACATCCTTATTCGCTTAGTTATGCTATTTTGAATCCACGTGGAACTGAAATTGAGGTACGTCGTAAAAAATACGACGGGAGTAGATGTAGTCGCGATATCTTTGAGATTAAAATATAGCCGCTTCCAGCAAGAAACGATGATTACATTCGGGAAAGTCAACGTTCGTGTCAAATAATAATGTTAATTTGCGGGCTTCGATACACAGTGTCAGTACGTTGGCGGGTGTGCCGCGTATGATCCGAAATCGAGACTAACGTAATGTTTTCTTACGATAACAGGAAAAGTTTCACAAGCTGCTGACAGTATTACCAGACATTCATGCCGTAGCGAGTAGAGGTGAGGAGCACCTTTATCAGAAACACTGCAATGGCGGAGCCCCGACGCAGACCCTCCTCATGGAGATGCTCCATGCGAAAAGAAAATGAAATGGTCAATTATTTCAACAGCTGTGCTGTGCAGAAAATTTCTTGTACTATATGAAAAGTCCTGGTACCGCCCCTTACCGTTGGCCAACGTGGAGCATAGGTATCTACGGAAGAGTAATGCGATTTAGGTATTGGACCAAACCTCGGGGGCCTGGTTCAAGTATTACCTATGTAAAAAAAAATCAAGTATAGACGTACATAATTTACATATATACATAGTATATGTATTATAAAAGTGTATCTAAATATATAAATATAATGATATATATTTTCTATATTTGATGTTGAAGTTTTAGAGATGTATCCGTGGAAAAAATTACCCTTACTCGGGGGTATAAGCGCAGGGAATATTAAGCAAGATGCCTTGAAAACAGTACAAAGGGTGGTTACAAAATATTGGTCAAAGGGCAGGCAACTTTTGTCTAAATAAGTAAAGCTATTTTTCTAATATTAGACAGAATATTATTTTTAAGCATACCACTGAAGCCTTGCTCTCACCTGATAATTTCCTATTATTAAAGAATATCAGACTCTCCGGTTATTCGTGTCTTTTGGTGGGATTCAACGGGCATATTTGAGAAACAATGAATTTGCATGTGATATAATACGTTATTGCACTTTTCGCGAGCCACCTGGGCATCCTTAGAACTCCCTAATGAATCTGCATTTTGTCACACTTGCACGACGCAGGGCTTACTTTGTAAATACTAGTTAACACATTCCAATTACGTTGTATAGTATAATGAATCATGTTCAATATGTAATTATAATATTTTGTGTATAGTTTAATGAAATAAATATATTTCTGTTGCTTACTGAAATTTGTCAGCTACTTAATGTCTTCACTAATTTTAGTATTTTATCCATATGTACTTGTTTTATTATTTTTTTCAAATAGGTGGCGGAAAAATCAATAACTACGAATTGCGATATTTTATTACTGTATATTGAATCATAATAAAAATTATGTTAAGAAATAAAAAGAATCACTGGAGCAAGGTTTATGTGGTGTTCTAATTATTATAATTACGCGCGCGCGAGTGAGTATGTGTATGTATATATATATACGCATGCACGTAAATGTGTATATATGTGTGTGTATATATGTATATATACACGCACGTAAAATATATGTACACGTGTGTACGTGTGTGTGTACGAGCGAGCGTGCGTTGTGTACATATATATATATATATATATATATATATATATATATATATATATATATATACAAACACACGTGTATGCATGTATTTGCATACACATGTAAAACATCATTGTCTTAATGAAGCTGTTACATATAATAATAAATATATTTAGTAAATGTTAAGCTAGCTTAGTTAATGTTTGTAGTTATTTTTCATTAATAGATTATATATTGCTTAGCAATTAGTCAGAAATTGTTCAGTGCTGTGAGGGTAGTCAATGAGACACCTGCGGTGGCATTTAAACCACCCGCTTGTATAGCGCTACAGGCAAGAAGGAAAAACGGAAAAAATGACCGAAATCGGTGTCAATCATGCTTACTACGATTCTGAAAGGTTCAGTTCACTCGTGTTCAATGGTCTTTCTCGTCAATCTTCCTGTTAAACGGCGAATTGCACTGTTTTATAGTACATTCTATCCTGTATAGGAACTACTCAATATTGTTGTTTGCAACCTAAATCGTCTCGAAGTAAACGAAAGCATAAGGACGTTCTAAAACAAACGCGCGAACATTGTCTCATGATAAGATATCGTATCCGCCGAAATGTCCTTATTGCTTTTCCTCAGACGAGTTGCATGCGATGATCGGTGAATCTATCTATAATTTTTTTGAAATTTGCCGTCACGATTTCGGCGATTGGTCGTTTTTCACTTCAGAACTTGACGCGCATAACATGTGTACGTCAACATTTTCGAGAAAATTGTCAAATCATCCCGTTCGATTGAACGCTCATCGATTATGAAACCAGTAAAATATTTACCACGTTTTGATTTCTCAAACGATTTTCGTTTCAAAGATATGTGTATCATATCTCCGAAATTGTGAATTACTTTTGACAAATGTTTCAAACTATTCATTTTCAAAGTTGTCATGTCCCCGAGTACCTGCAGTCAAGTGCGCCCGACGCGCGCTTTCTCATTTCCTTGTATTACGGATTACAGTTGTACCGCAACATTTTTCATGATCAGACCATTCGAATTTGGTGAATTGATGATTCAAAAATGTGTGATGTACCATCCACAAACGTCACTCTCTTTTAGAGACTGTCTTCTGGGACAAGCTCTCTAATATATTTGTATATCTTTTCGTCCATCTTGTTTAATCGTCCGATGAATTCCATTACATCTTGATTATTGGCAAAAAAATTATATAAAACGATAATAATTATCGTATTATATGTATCGTGTTGAACATTGAATGTACAGTGACTAATTACAATTGGTAAAATTGATTTGCTATCATTGTAATTCTTTAGTCCAATTCATCGTTGGGATTCAATTGAAAAAAAAAGAACAACAAATTCCTATGCATTGTTGACACTGCCATTAGGAACTGGCAATTGTAAATTATGTAGAAAATTCATTGATTGTAAATATATCTTTATTATTAACATACAACTGTACTTTCTTAGACTGGGCGATAAAATTATTTACGAAGTGTCACGAATCATGAGTCACGAGAAGGACATTGGATTTTTTTCCAAGATCTTCACATTAATCATGTTGACAATTTAGTTATAAATAATCTTCAGTGATAGTCGAATATTTTGATGTGTCATTGATTTTTTTTCACCTGCTGTTTTCAAAAAGAAAACTTTGCTAGTAGTGTTGTGCGTACACTATTTCTAATCTCAAAATCGTATCCTGGCATAAGCAACGCTTTCTATAAAATTTAAGTTTTGTAATAAACGAGAGTCAATTTTAAGCACTGGAAAATCTTTCCAAGTTGGCATCCTCACGAATCAGATCATCTTGTTTAGGTATACAAGCGCAACAAAAAGTTTTTCATTGGGTCTTATCACAAAGGTGACAAATTCCTTTTATTCGCTCATACTATGCTAACGGGACATACGTGAAATGCAATTAAATATTCCGTGCTGTCACCACTGTCAATTATGAATGTTTCAGAAGAAGAATATTGTAATATGACTTTTTAGGATCACGAATGTTATTACTCGCCATCCAAACGACGATATTCTTTCGTCGCTGTGAATTGATCGTCAATACACCATACCTGACAATCTTACCAATATGATACAGATATAGATGTTCCGATTTGTTCAAACCAAGGAATTTGAATTAAACCAGAAAGCAAAAACAAGAAAAAGCTAAATGAGTCATGAAACGACTAATCAGGTTTTTAGTGGCAACTAGTAGTACAGTGGTAATCAGTGATACCCCATTTATTTATTATCGGTCAGACAAAATTTTAGTCGTGATCAGATTTGAGATATTCATCGTACGCCTTTTCATCCATCAAACCTTTTATTTCTTCTGGGTGAGATAGTTCCACTTTAAAAAGCCAGCCGCTTTCATAACACGAAGAATTGATTAGACCAGGACTGCTTTCAACCGCTTCATTCTTTTCAACTACTTTTCCACTGACCGGGCTGTAGAGTTCAGAAGCTGCTTTTACAGATTCCAGAGCCCCACACTCATCTGAAAAATGGGAGTAACGAAAATCTTTGTCAATCCTTGCGATATGTACAATGTGAAATTGTCTATTCGTATACGTATATATATACAGAAGAAACAGTGACATTGATCAGAATGTTTCAGGAACCTTTTTGATTGATATGAGTACCAACGTCAGGGAGCTGGGCATAAACGACATCTCCAAGAGCATCTTGAGCGTAATGTGAAATGCCCACTGTGCCTACTTGTCCTTTTACTTCGACCCATTCGTGTTTGTTTGTATACCACCTTTCTGTAAAATGCGAGAATAATTGTATTACATATCATCCTGCTGAACTAGATTCAACCGATGTAATTCCAAGAGAAAGGCGGATAGTTCGTGACATAACTTGAGACAGCACGTACGTACATGTTTTTATGATTCAAGGTCACAAAATGCATCATCTGGAATATTAACTCTGTACGTGGTCGTAATCTTCATTTTTGCGATTTTATATCATCACCGGTTATCATTGGAGGTTAGAACGTACAATCAATGAAAAAACGCATGCAATGCTATATTAATCGAATCAAATGAATCGTGGGCAAATAATTCGAAAACATTAAGAATAGCATTGAATCGCAGAATGTTAAGAAATCACTACAGTTATTTCTTGACAGTGTCCGTTTTTATGAAAGTAACGAAGATAGTCGACGTTTATGAGTCTCAAAGTTCGACGTTTTGATGCCGAATCAATAGAAAATGTGCCACTTTCAATGACGTTACGTCAACAAAGCTAGAATTACGTAGTTTTACTGTGTTCGGTGAAATAATCAAATGACAATTTACCAGCCGCCAACGAACTGCGCGTTGTTCTGATCCCTCGAGATAAGACCAATGATTTCGTCTTCGACTGAACACACATTTGTGAATTCTGAGCACACGCAATAGTTCTGGTCGCGTATTTACAAACTTGCGCGAGGTAACGAGACATACTTTTTTTTTGTCAACTCCTTTTTACGAATTAGATATTACGGTAAACTTATTATTGGAAATAATGGTCACAAGAACGGAACTTCTGCTGTGGCGTCGTCTGCTCGTGCTTCATCAACAATGAACGATGCTGTCGGTTTCGTTTTTGATTTGCATCGCGTCGCGTTAAATTTCAACGAGTAACGATAAACCAACGATTCGCACTCGCATTCTGTACTGCTCGCAGATTTGTCAATCATCTCCCTGTCTTTACGCCGTATCAGTGCATCCTCTTCGCCCCTCAACCTCGGCAGACGTCTAGAAAATATTTGTTATACTGCTACTTACTTCTCTTTCGACAATCGTATGAATTACGCTGATTCTAATCTACAGCGATGCCTTGACCTATTAGCATGAGAGGATTACGTATCAAAGATAGACGGCTATCAACTCTCAAAACGAACATCGAAAAGTAACGATTCCGCGACTAAAACGTGTGCATAACAATTCAGCATCACATTTTGCAGGCATAGCAATATTTTTCTAAATTATATCAAATACATTTCTAATGGGACTGAAGAATACTTGGTGAATCAATAGACTGGGATCTTTTTATTCGCAGTTTCAATTTTCGCAAAAATTGTTCCTGCGACTTTCCGCAATGCCAATATCTCGCTCGCGCTCGAAAATTAAGCTAACAGCGAGAAAGAACTCCGCAGTAGCCATACAATAATAAGAAATTACAACATTTTTCCGACCAATTTCACATCGATCAGCTGATGATGGCAGATCTACTTGAGCTTTTCGCACTTGGCATGTACTCGGAAAATATAATGAAACTATATATGAGCCTAAATTAGTCACGTGTTTAGTTTTTGGTTTCAAATTGAAGTCATATAATTATTGGCAATTTTATCAAATTTCAACTTTTATGAAACGCGTCTCATTCAACATATTACAGAACCGCGTTTTCTATACCTATGCGTGGTGTTGTGGTAAAATGTGTCTCGTCTAGACAAAGAGCTTTTACTGTATAAAGTTTGAGATTGTTGGTCTGTGTAAAATCAACATTCCTTTGATCACGCGAGACCAACGGTTCATCGGAGTTGCATAGCTACATGTTTCATCACTGCGATACGTGAATTTTGATAAATATGTTATCAAAATTCTACGCAATATCAATGACCCGTGGGATCAATGTAAATAACTACGAAGATAAAGGGTTTGCATGTTGCTCGCGTAATTACATTAATTACAAAATCAATTTTCATACGTTACTCATTCAATACATTAGGCATGAAATTAAATGTTCACGCATTTTTTTTAAAGGCTGAGGTCAGGTATCATTTGATGGTTGGTTGAAGCGTAGAATATGCGCCGTTCGAATATCAATCTAAAAGCAGGAACTGCAGTGTAATATAACAGTGGTTTAGAAAATGTCATAGCAAAATCATTTATTCTTATAATGTAGTAAACATTTGAATACGTCAACACGAATTAATTCAGAGCCCAATGGTGTACGAGCGTCCGTTTGGGTTATGAATAGACCCTGGAACGGGTTTGGTAACACACCACTCGTACCATACGTTTTTGGTGCTACATCTTCGCCAAAAATGTACCTCCACTTCATCTCCAGCTTTGAGCATGACTGCTTCCTGAGAACATTACAACATACCATTTTTACCGCTGCATTAATGAGCTAAGTGTAGGCGTACTTGTATGTGAATTATTCGTAATATTTTTATCAGGAATATTGAAAAATGTGACGCACCTTGATGGGAAAAAATATCGGAAACCAGCTGACCATACCAGGGCTGTGCGTGTGCGGCTCGATACTTATATCTATGTTATTGAATAAAACAGCGCGGAAATAACCGGAAAAACCATGCAACACTGTGTTCTGCTCTGCTACAAAGGTTTTCGCCGCATATCTATTGTTATCAATGGTGGTCTCTGAAAATAATGATCAAAAAATGTGAAACTGGACCATTAACTGGGTACATTAACTGGAAATACCAGGAAATGTTGTTCAATTCTCACCTTTGTTAGGGTGTGAAAATGTGAAGAGAGACTGACTTGGAGCGATATCGTATTTGTTTTGAAGATGTACAACGTATGGCGTTTCAAAATGTGACAGCGGATGCTTGTCTTTATCACGACATTGTCGAACTTCGTTATATAGTTTTGATGACTGCACCGGACTGATATATGATGTGTAGGAGCATGGTATGCTTATTCCGTCATCTGACAATAAAGATATCAATCACGTTGAGGAGGGGAAAACTCAGTGTTATACGCAAGAATGATAAAAGCTCGTAAGTCACAAACAACCTTTCAAAAATTTTTGTACACCATCCAAACATTCGGGGGAAAGTTCGTTATCACCGAAAGATCCAAGCAGTTCAGATACCAGAATGTCGGCGGCTTCAGGAGCATTCCATTCTCTCATGTCACACGAAACTACAGTGACCTTATCACCCCACATTTCTTTTTCTAAAGCCTGTAATCTGTAAGCATATCAATTTGTTGAAGAAAGTATAATTCTCAACACAAAATACGAGACATATGTTTCATTTCGAGCATACTCACGTTAATACTGCATTCGGATTTTTCTCAACAGCATATATTTTGATATTTCGCTTTGCTTTCTCAGCAGCGTTTAGAGCTGCGCGCACTAATGGTCCTCGGCCAGCACCAACCACCATGATTACTCTGAGTATTATAGATTAATATAGATGTACCGACGCATACTATTCAAATTAACTTGAATAACGTTTGTGAACATAAGAAAATTGTACTAACAATGATTTCACAGCCTTTTCAGCCTCTGGTACCTTACTAAGGATCGCCTCGTACATCGCACTTTGATATTGATTATATTTAAAAGGATCTTTTTCAAATATTTCGTAAGTCTGAGATTCCAGATTATCCATTAACGGCTGTAGTGGACATTGTAGATGATCCTCATAACCACGAGCAAATCTCTCGACGGGTCCATTTCTCTGATGAGTCTTTGGACGAAAAATAAAGAATATACTCACGTCTGTTGTCCACATCAAGATATTTCATTCTATAATTGTTATACATTCCTTGAATGCCCATACCTTCACAATATGGTCAAGATAATTATTATAATGAACAATATCTCGATGCCGATTCGGACCTGTTAATATGTATTGAATTCTGAACGCAGAAAAAGTTTTTAGTAGCATTTGGTGATCTCGACTCAATACTGGATACCCTTGTTTATTGGTTATGAACAAGGAGGTTGGTATAATAAGACATTTTATTGGCTCACCCAACCACCTATTTATCTGCAATAACATTAAAAGATTAGCATCTACCGCCATATTATTCTAAATGAATATCGAAAAATTACCTCATCCGAAGTAGGAATACGGTGACTAACGATCAAGGCAAGACCGAGTTTCCCTTGAAAATCACAAACTGATCGAAACGCGTTCCACCACTCCCACGTGCTTTCATAGGATACATTTTCCCTGTCATTTCTGTACATGTTCGCTGCTTCTGCAGGATTTTCTAATGGTACTTGTATCCATACCTTAATGATTATATATGGATTAGTTTCTTCATTTTCAAATGGTAATGAAATCATCACTATATTACTTACTTGGAATGTACAAACGGTTGTAATTTTATTATACAAAATTCGAGCAAAATTTATATTTTGTTCAATGTTTCTCGTAAGCCTGAATGTAATGGCTGGAAGACCCAAATGACTAGCCAGCGTTAGTTCCTGTTGCAGCGCTTCTTCATTATTTTTTCGTAATACGGAATCATCAGTATCAACATTGATGTATGGTGATAATTTACCAATAACCAAAGTATTCCAATCTATTTTACATATAAGTACACTGTCAATCATATGTATAATGATGTTAATATTGATGTGCAGTTCAGCAGGATTATATTGCGCGAGATATTGATCGCAATTTGAATTTAAACAATCAGTGGATAAATATCATCACTAGTGAAATAAATGATTATAACACAGCAAAATAACAAACAGCCACATCAAGAAAGACTATTTTCATGATTCACCGAATTACATATCAGAATACCGACTTCTAATATTACATACCTGAACTACACAGGATCATATCAGATCTCGTAAATGGTCCAGGTCGCTTTTTCAACTCATCATCGATGAATTCTCGTTTGAAAGTTGGGTGAATCAAAGGTATGGATATAAAATCATATCTGCAAATTATATCACAAGCACGTATTTTAGTATACTTTATATTAGAATAAAAATTTGAGGCCAGTTTCTAAGGTAGTATAATATTCCGCAAATTTATTCGCTAATAACTTTACAGCAAAATTAAATAATTTGCAATCGTGCAATGAACAACTTCAGTTGGAGAAGCATACTTGCCTAGAAGATGATGCGCTGATTAAGCAATGATTGAGATCAGGAACAGCACAAAAATCTAACCCGCAGGAGACTACCTTTTCACAGGCCATGGTCGTTGCTTAGAAGGACACTTGTTTACAATTACCTACAATTAATATCAATCATCATAGTCACATTCTCATGTTTCGATCTAAGACCCCCAATATCTCGCAATACCAAAAAAGTGTGGTATTGGCAAGCAATTAAACAATTAACATCGCTGAAGCGAGGACGAAACATTGTTTTTGTTTTAGGTTAGGTTAGGTACATTCGCATTGAATCAATATGTAACTGAATATATATTGTGACTATGCATCGATCGGTCATTTAACACGGGAATTTTCTCATATGCACATCAGAATTTGAAAGCGAAAATCCTGAGATGAATAACTTGCAATACTTACTAGCCGAAACGAAATCCAGCATTCGAACTGATTCGAACTAGCGGAACTGCAACCATAAGTAAGTGCGAAGCGAGTCTCAGAACTGACTTCACAAACGGGTCGGGCGGGAGCTTTTAAATTCGTAGCGTTGACACAGAGTTTCGACCATACTTTTTGCAGCAGTACAATTTTTTCATACTTAGTCTTTCCCGAAAAACTTGGACTCCATTTTACCATATCCTAGGTCCGCGCGGTAGATGCCGCAGCGTATATGATATAAAGAAAGAAGAAAACAGCTAAATGCTGAAAAGATGATGGTAGGTACCAATGATGTTTCCGATGAATCATACTGGATCACTATTCTGTAGAATTTATGCTCAACTACTTATGATAAATTATCCTTGCGAAAAACTTGAAATGAGGGCGAATGGTAGAACAAATGAGTCACAAGATTTAAAAAACTGTAATTATTATTAATCGTAATAATATGATTATTGACAATGACGCGGCTATGTGCACATTAAAACACCTTATCTTTATCTTACAAGACCAGCTTCTCTTGTACACTATATACAATACCTAAATATCATAGTACTTCATTTATATTATAATAAAACTATAATATTAAAATTATTATTATTATTATTATCCATATTATTATCTCTATTCTTACTAATATGTGTACAAAACAATTAAAAATTAACCAAATATTCGTTTAAGTCTGTACAAATAGGCTTTTAAAACATTTCTCTTATCACTGTCAATATACAACACACCATTGGGTATGAAATGTGAATTCGGAAATTGTATTAAATTGCAGGTATATGCATACGCTATTGAATGGGCATTACAAGAAACATTTACAATGACGAAGTTGTTTGGGATGACAAAAACCATGATCTCTACAAAAGTCAAAATTCTATCGAAGCCAAGAGAGCTGCATTGTTAGCATGTTTCATTTTTTACTTTGTTTCTCGAAGTTTTGATATTCGTTTAATTACCCTTTAGGAAATGCTGATCAGAATTTTAAGCCTAGGTGTCGCATGCCGATGGTAAATGATGCTATGTACTGCACGCCGATACAATTAATAGTGTCCAAAAGAGCAGGGAGATAATCATTTTGTGTAACAAGTAAGCTCTCGAGATCTTCGATAATTTTTGCCGAAACACTTTTCTTGAATACTATCATGAGCATGTGGGAGATGAGACCATACAATTTCACACAGCCGTCATAAATTTCATACTAATCATGTTATGAATTAGTGATAAGTGAATATTCAGCAAAATACAATATATACAATTCGATTATTCAATTCATTGTTTTTTTAATTTACACGTAGACTATTTTGTAAAATGTAAGATGAGATTTCATTTGCAGCTGAAAGTTGATGTTATGTCAGTCGTTGGATGTCCCACAATGTAGAATTATTTAAGAAAATCTCGCCAGATAATTTCGGTATCTATTAGTAATCGATGGATATGCTTCTTGATACAGCTGTTAACGACGTTTCACAGTGATTTGTAAGTTGTATAATTTATTTGATTCGACGACAACAATGAAGCAGCATCGCATCATGCTATCCATCCATGCAATAATATATGCCAATGTAGTTCAACTGTATCGTTAATTAATAAAGACTGACACACATTAACAGAAACAACTTCAGGCTATAAGTGAATTCTTGTATCCTCAAACTAACATGTTCCCGCAATAGTTTTAGTTAACATGGAAAAGAATGTATACATTTTCAATTATTTTTTGACTCTTCGTACTTCACCAATGAATGAGGATATCATTGTTAGTTCGCCAACAATAGAAACACGAGTATTCATGATGTCAGAATGAAAGCTAATTAGGACAAAGTGTCGTTGTACCGTGCACTTATTTGTGAGCACAATTCCACAGAAATGTATTGAAATAAGATAATCCAAAAATACGATGGGTTTTGATTGGAAAAATTATTTTTCAAGACTTCACTAGACACATGTGTTAGGTCCGATTGTTAAATTAGATGACACTGTGTCAGTTTTCTATTGTAATCAGAACGATCGTGAAAAATGATTATTCGCAGTACAAACGCGGGTGAAACTCCATCAATTGGCAGAGTATTGTACCTTTGTATACTTTGTGTACTTTTATACATGGTAGACATTGTATTTTTGAAGTAAAAAAAAATGTCCGTTACAAAATCTGTGGGTTTTGTTCGCGTGTAATTAGTTATTTGAAATGGATGACAAAGGCGACTTGATTTATATATTGTGATTTCTGTTGAATAATTGTGCCTTCTGCTAAATAATTATTGCAGGTGGTCGCGTGTTCATGTGCATTGAAATCATATGCACAGCATAATCGTTACCATACCGACGATGTTCAACCGAGTATTGTAGCAATGGTAGAATTGAAAAGTCATTTATATTTATAAATGTATAAATCTTTTCGGTGAGACTTCGAAATAAATAATCTGATCTGCATCTGAGTTCTCGTAAATAAATATATGCTATACATTGCAGAGTTATGAACGGTCAGCGAACAGGTTTAAAAAAATATTCAACAACTGGGTTAACTAAAATAAAATCTACACCTTTCCAATAGATTACATAATAGCTGCAACTATACATAAAAAAGTGATACAAAAATTCAAACTTAATTTAATGACTCAGTGGTATTGATTATCATTCGTTTAAACAAATATTCGCCACGTGCTGTTTTGTTTCTCAGTTGTTTGAAAGACACGTGTCATGCTACTCTGCATATTAAAGCATAAATAATAATGATCTTTCCACGTCTAGGCGAGTGCTCTTTCTTGAATAAAATGACGATCTAAATTCTTTTAGAAATAAAGAGTGGTTTTTTTTAATTATTATTTCTTGATTAATATATATTTTTATGTTAATAATAGTCTTCGGAAATAGATTTATATGGTATTTTAATAAAATTAATTATATCTAAAAATTTAAAATCACAATTTTAAACGGTGATTTATGAATATTTGTACAGGATAATATTTATTAGACGTTAGGGTGCCCAGAATGGTATCAAACGTTATCTGAATAAAATCATTTCCAATTGCCTTTATAAGAATATGAGTCGAAATGATGTTACATTTTACAATTTCATAATGAATGATACCTCAATTAACAGCCGGCACTTTGCTTTTGAAATGCGCGTGCTGATTGTGGTGAATTCGGGCACTTTGTGACATTTCACTTCACCCTCAGATCATTTACATATTATTGATAATATATTACACGAACTTTGCTAGCGAGTGTCTGTCTGACCATTAATATAATATACATTATTTTGTTTCTTGGGATATTTTTTTTCAATAATAAGAACCAATAATTACTGTATTATACAATTATTATCACCTAACTTGGCATCCTTGTGGGAGAGGTGGCGGCGGACAGTTCGGAGAGTTGTGAGCAGTGTGTTGGGACAGCAAAGGAATATCATCCTCTTTGGAAGATTGCTTTGTAGAGGACTCTTTGCTCATAGTTTCCATTACAGGTACGTCCTCAGGCGCAAGGATTGAATTCAAATTCACTTTTCCACTGTCGTCACACGCGCTACTGATTGCTGGTGCTTTGAGTTCGTATCCCTCTTGGCATCTTGTTAGTTTTAATCTTATGGGTGTAACTTTCGCGGAACGAATATTTCTCAACGAAGTCGCACCAGCGTTAGGATCAGTCGGCAATTTATCTTCTATATTACTGTCCAAAGGATAATTAGTATCCTCTTTCGGAGGTTCCGTCGGTTGAGGACCCACACGATTATTCCCGGATGGCTGAAGATTTCCCACTTCGTTGTCATCTGGCACCACAGAAGCAACACTCAGCGTCTCGTTTGATGCAACATCATTAACGTTTGTCGCGGTATTGCTACCTTTTCCTAATCGTATTATCAACTTGGGAGGTGCTGGTCCATCGTCCAGCAATTGCACACGGCCTTCTTTTTTATTAGGATGCTTTTTTTTTCTTTTCCCATTTTTGTCCTTCTTACTTTTGACTTTTGGCTTTTCATCGTTTTCAAATCCCGCCATAATCATGCGGCGGAATTTCATACTCTCCCGTTTCAATTCTTCTATGCTCGGCTTGTTAGGGATACTGCTCAGTCGTTTTTTCGGGGGTTTTATTCTACTCCGGTCATCTTGCATGTTGCTTAATTCTTGTCCAAGTATACTGTTACCAAATTTAATTTTTAATTTCGGAGCAAGACCGCTATTCGCGACGTTAGTCGCCGAAGGTCTCGCCTGCCTGCCCCGTCTTTTATCCATACTGCTAGCACCGGAATTACGCCTTCTGTCTGACGTGCCATCTTCGTCTACCATATCTAAAATACTACCTCGTTCTTTTCTACGTTTCTTCTCCATATTGGCATCCACAACTGCCTTGTAGTCCTCTCTTGTTGGAAAGCTTGTCATAGAAGCAACAGCTTTTGGAATCGTAATTCCGGGACGACTGACCGGTGGAATACTTATCGGGGCTGAAGCGACGTTCCCACACGTAGTATCATCCATATTCATATCTTGATTCCAATACTGGCGTAACAGTTCCTTCTTTCGCATTCGGCGAAGACTCGAAGTACCAGAAGCAACTGAAGCGCTCGTGGCTGTCGGAGTTATTATTACTGGTGCTTGCTGTGCCAGCGGTGGTACAGATGATGCAGGTACGTAATTTGCATCCAAAAACGGACCCTTGATTTTAACTTTCAACTGATTGCGAGAATCCGTCAGCGATACTTTATTCGAATCGCTTATATTTAACATCGGCGTTTCCGTTATAGGTTGAGATAAGTTGGGATCTGTGCACGTATTTGCATGCTTACTGGCAATGAGCGCGGAATGGAATTCTTTTTCATAATCCTCGTCGATGTCTGGTAAGGCTTGATCCGCAGTACCGCTCGTGAAAGTACCTAGCAAATGATTGGTATAAGATTGCGTATGTAAAGAAGAAGTCTGCGCGTCGACTGTCGAGTTATAGGTACGCATGTCAACAGGACCGGGGAGTAGTGGTAGCACAGTAGCACTGAATGCCTGGTTGGCAGATGATTTGCAATCGCCTGTACCTGTGTTGTTTTGATTCTCTGGAGGTGAAAGTCTTTTGTTGTCGTTATATTTATTATGCGACGAAGGACTAGACAAATGAGATAAGTGCAATCCTTCGCTTAATATTCCTAAACCTTCACGTTTTTCACTCACATCCGTGGATTTTTTCCTCTCACGCATCGTCCGTAAATCAGCTATGTTAGTTTCTGTCGCAGAATCTTCGTCGAAATCAAAATCATATACCGTGCCCACAAGCTTACTCCGTATTGTATCATCGTTATTGTGCACAATATTGGTTAAACTGGCATTCAGGGTAATAGACGCTCCTTGACCACCACGTCCGCGTCCTCGGCCTCGTCCTCTTGCGCGACTCTTATAACCAGCTTGCGTAGAAGATTTCGGTGCTCTACTGCGGCTCTTGGTGGTCGTTACAGACTTCAAAGGTTCTTGTCGTGGTGATTTCCCTGGTGATTTAGCCTGCAGCGATGTCACCCTGGCAGATGATCTCGTTGGTTTTGCTGGAGATTTTTTGCCAGGTTGCGTCGATCTGTTCTCGATTGCCATTTCTTGTAGATTCTCAACTACTGGCTCCGAGACTGGAGTTTCGGACATATTATTCAAGAACGATAATGGCAGTGCAGAGGTATTAGGTTGCAGTGAAATCGATGCTTGTTGTTGCTGGTGATGTGATGGTAGTGAGGAAGGTGGTAGCGGTGGCGACGTCGGCATGGGCGGTGATGGCTGTTGTGGTAGTGGTTCTTGTCGCTCCTGTTGTGGTTCATGGATTTGTTCATCATCCGTGATCATCTGTGGTTGTGGTGGAGGTGTTGGAATCTTAGTAGGCGATATCATCGCCGCAGTCAATGCCATATTGTGCGACGAAGAAGTAAACGCAGCTGTACATGGGGATGCTTGCATGTTCAAAGCATCTTCTAGCGGTTTTGAGACATGTGGCAACAAAGATTGAGGTGTGGGAAATGGTGCTCCGAAAGGAGGTGGAAACATCGCCGTTCCTGGTGACGGATAAGGTAAAGATGTGGCACATGATTGTGGTGGAAATAATGATACCGGGGCGGCATACGAGCTAGCCTCTGAATAGGAATGATAGACACTCTGCTCCATAGAACAAGGTGGAAACGGAATTGGAGCAATGTTTTTATACGATGGCATAGCTGAATGATCTTCCGTGGAAGAAGCAGATGTAATGGATGATGATGTTGATCTTCGTGAAGGCAACACTTGATTTTCCGCCCAGCGCGTATCCTGACGAGAGCTACCTATATCAGTATACGGAGACTCACTTTGATTGTAGTCCTGTCGTATATCCGACGATATATCCTCTTTTTCCAAGCCGTGAACTTCGATTTCAACTCCCTGATCCCCTTCCGTATTAGGCAATCCAATCAAGTGCCTGTTGACCATTTCATCTACAATTTGAGTTGGTAGTTGCGCTACTTGATCAACCATTTGGATTGGTTGGACTCTGGATTCGGATAGTGGGTCGATATGTTGTGCTGGTCGCATGAGCTGATGCGATTGCTGGAGTAATTGATACTGTTCTTGAATATTTAGATTCATTTGCGAATGAACGATTGCGTCGTTATTGCTTTCTGATATTGAGGTGTCATTCGGAAACTGATGACCACCATAGCAGTGTGTTCGATTATCCATGAGTGTATTCAAGTGCACGTCGTTAGGATTAAAGTTTTCTATACTCGGCGGTACCCATCGTTCATCTGCTTCAGCTCTATCTAACTTTTCACGTTCGGCTACTGTTACCTTACCAGTTTCCATATTCTCATTGTTATGCGAAACATATTGTTCTTGCGGATAACACGGCTTATCCTTTTCCTCCAGGCTTTGATTTTTACAACATAAATCAGAAGACATACGATTAACGTTCTCATTGTTCTTAACGCCTCCTATGACATTGGTATTCAGTTCCAACATCTTAATCTCCTTATCCTGCGTATTTTGTTCTGTAGACTTTTCGAGCAATACCTCTTCCTTTTTAGTCTCATCTTCGACTGTTACAGATTCAAGCTCGGGATGTCCTGAGCTCGACTTTTTGGAAAGTTCCAAACGTAATTTTTCCACAAGGTGTAACGTTTCTCTCGCACTGTCTTCCTTTGAATCCTCCTTGAACCAAAGTTCATTATTGAAAGAAAACGTAAGGGGTGGTGCCCGCTCCTCAGGATCACGTGGTATGCTGAAACCATCATCATTTACCATTTCTTCAACAGCTAATAAATCATGATCAAAATCAAAGAGGTCAGCATCAGAGGGGTCTTTGCTTCCATGTTGCGGTGAAAAGATGGACCGGTTCGTCGATTTTCTTCGTCTATGACTATCTTTTTCACCTGTTTCTAATTTTTCAGAGGTAGGAATACTTTTGGCGACATTGTCATTACTATTATCTCTGTTATCAACATTTACAATAGTTTCGCCATACTGAGTTGGTACTTCTGGCTGAATATCAATTTTGGTTTCGCTCTTCTGTTTGAAGTCCACAAACGGATTGGCTGCACTTTCTTTAAAATCATTTGAATGTCTGTCTGGTTCGTGTGAACATATTCGGGTGTCTTTTTCACTATTAGGTTCATCTTCATTCTTGATTGTATTATGCGAGCTAATCTTTGCAGGATGAATTTCCTTATTCTGAGCAGCCTCATCTGTTTGAACTTCTGTTTCCAATTTATCATCCGGTTTTTTCGCTTTTGACAACTTGTCGAGATGTTCTCTCTTTTCAAGAAGTTTATCCAACCCTCGAGACGATTTCTTCGGACTTTCCCGTTCGGCTTTCCTCTGTTTGATTTCCTCTTCTAACGTGTTCACAGAGGTTTTGCTAGCAGTCTTTTTGAATTTCTTATCGTCAGTCTTCACAGCAGTATCATCTAGTGATTCTTTAGATCCATCAATCTCAATAACGCTGCTCTCGTTCTTGCGATCGCATTTCTGGACCACTCCTGATTTATCTGTTAGTCTTTTCTCTATTTTCTTGAGCGTCGCCATGCCTTTGCTGTTCTTTTCCTCTTTTTGGGGAACTTCGCTAGATTTTCGTTTGCGAGCGTCAGCTTTTGTTTTAGTAATGGTACTTGGCTCGTCCTTTCGAGTGACGGTGGATTGTTGTGACTGTTTGGGTATCTGGACTGCTTTCTTTGTAGACTTGGGCCCAAGAATATTTCGTGCCCCATCATTATCTCGAGTCCCACTAAGTGGACTACACACTTTTTCAGATCGTACTGGCGAGCCAAGGTTTTTGGTTGATTCTCTTTGATCTGAGTTTTTGTTATCTTGCTGTTGTTGTTCCGGTTGTTCTTCGGACACTGAGGATCTACCTGATTCTTCTCTCTCAAAAGGCGGCGGCTGAAATTCGAGTCCATGCCGCCCGTCGGAAGTTTTAAGCTTCTTATCGGGCAGCTTTTTGATCTTTCGGCCAACCGCCTTCTTTGGCACAGCATCAGACTCAACGGTATTATCTACACTCTTACTGTTATATCGCTTGTTAAGTGTATGAACCTCGACTTGATTACTGTTATCCGAGTCTGAAGAGGTAGATGCTGAGTTAACTTGATCAACAGTAGATGTCGGAGCATAGGGTGCACTGCTCTTACAGTCCTCGGAATCACTGCTACTTTCAGAAGAACTACTGCAGCTGCTACTACTACTGCTTTCACTATTACTTGACACTGCTGCTGGCGTAGCGTTCTCTGATAACTTCTTGGATTTTTTAGGTGATTCCTCTTTCTTGGGTTCCTTTTCTTTTTTCCTCGCTTGTTCCGGAGAATCTTTTTTCATTTTTGCTTCAGGTGTTTCCAATTCAGGCTGACCCACCTTCGTACCCATCCCGCTCTTAATATGCTCAGCTGCTTTCTTCGCAGCTTGTCGCTGTGGAACGTACGCGAGAATTTCCGATCCATCACCAAACTCCTTGTCAAAATCGTATATGTCATTATTTTTCGAATCTTTACTAGTTTTACTATCTTTTTGTTTGCCAACTTTTTGTTTCGCTGGTTTCAACAATTTGGTTTCTTCTACCGGAGATTTTATCATATCTGACTCTGCAAGCATCTCCTTCTTATTTTGGGACCGCTGCATGATTTCAGATGCCTTCTTCGCCGCTTGCCGCTGAGGTACTATCAAAGCAGTTGGTACGTATTCTTTTTTCTTCGATATTTTCACAGCATCCTTGGTTTTCGTCATTTCCTCTGCATATTGCTCTTGAGGCTTATCTTTGTTAACAAAGTTCTTCTCCGCATTTTTCGTTATATCACCAGCAGAGAATTCTTTGACAGCGGCTTTTGTTCTGAGAACAGCGGCATGTGCATGTTCTTGTGAATCGGAATCGGTATCTGAATATATGGCATCAGGATTTGATAAGACGTGGCGTGAGGTAAATGTAGTGTTCAGTGGTAATAACTCATCACTATCACTTCCAGATACACCACCTACCAGTTCTCGTTCCATTTGTTGCAATGTACGAGACCTACTACCAGCGGTATCCATTTTATCACTTTCACTACTATCACGGGGTAATGTTCGTGAACGGCCGGTAATAATACTTTTTTTGGATTTTCTTCTATCCACCTTTAGCTTAGAGGGTGCAGACTCTTCATCTGTACTTGTATCCGTAGCAAGATCCAATTTTTTCGTTTTATTTGGGGATTGGACTGTCGGTTTAGCAGTGTCTGTTTCACTATTACTTATAGAGCTCAAATCACTATCGTACAAATTTTTTCTTCTTACTGAACCATTCAAGTATAGTTTCTTATAAGGATTATCCATTTTAGAGTTTTCTTTTGACACACCATTGAAATCGGTTTGGACTTTCTTTTCGTCGCTTGAAACAGGAGTTGGTGATTTATTCCCTGCAATTCGTGCGACAATTACGTCGAGATCGTGAATATGATCCTCAGCATAAGGATGAGAATATAAACGATCGTATATAGAAGGGCCATGATTAGCCTCTAGAACCGCGGTAGTAGCGTTTGGTGGTAACGTTGGTCCTGACATAACTAATGCTTGTTTGTGGAAGGTTTGCTCACGCAATCTTAGAAACGACCGACACAATTTTTCCCTCCGGCCGACCATGTAACACAGATTTCGCACACGTTCGAGATCTTGACGCAACTGTACAAACGTCCGCATCTTTTCCAAATCTGCAGCTTGCCCCTGAGCTCGAGCCCCAGCTCCAGAAAGTTCACCACATCTGGGTGCCAATAATGGTTTATTGTGACCAGCCTAAAAATAGAAACGTGAACAATAAATATGACATTTATAAAAAGAATGTTTCAATGATATTTCACAATGTGAGTTCCATTATTTTTGACTTGATGGTATAAACATTTCACCATGAATTGATTCAGTTATGACTGACTTACTCTTCTCTTCAACTTCCAATAATTATAAATATAAACAATTCCGTCTGGGTCCACATCATGTTGTTGGGAAGTTATGTCATTAAGACTGACATGTTTGTCAAACTCGGCTTCTATTTCTTGCAGCCTAAACACAATGAAGCGAATTCATAAATAAATACGTCACATGAAAACTATTTGATCTATAAATAGATAAATATTCGATTCAATAAGCAGTTTACTTTGCTGCTCGAGCTTGATTTTTTTCTTCGGATGTCATATCTTTGCGTTTGCGCTTTCTAGCTTCACCATCTTCGGAATCTGATCCACCTTTACCGCTGCTACTCCCAACACCTCCCCCGACACCAACTTTATCTTTTGTATTAGTCCTACTGTGCTTTTGGCAATACGACTGTAAAAATGAATCTGATTAATATCTAATTCTTATATCAACGAAATACAGACTCAGATATAAGTACAAATAGCAGGTACGATTTATTATCGGCGAAGAAATCATTTCCCGAGTATTTTAATAGTAAAACCGTTCAGTTTCAAATTTTTCATTTCATTTCGAGTGAAATTTACGAGCAACTTACTCTTAACTTCACACCATCATCCGCCATTTCATCTTCGATGATGGCCTTCATTTCAAGTCCATGTTTGAAAGCACAGGTTACATGATAAGCAGTTTTACAAGTTTTTATGCTGCACTGAATGCAAGCCCCGACACGGTCTCGACACAAAACGCATATTAGTGCCCATCGACTTTGCTGTAAAAAGATTACGTTTCGTCAATAATATATAAATTATTCATTGATAACTAATAACTTATAACTAATATTGCCATATTGTTTACCGGAATACTTGATATTTTCGTAATCGGCTCCATTCTTTCCACACAGCCAATGCTGACTTCTGGAATCCACAAAGCACAAGACACATGTGCCCATTTCTGACCACTGCGTGTGCATTTCATGGCGCCCCCTTTATTAGGGCATAATACACAATCCGGACGTTGGCTCAGAGAACATGTCCTACACAGCCAGGAACCATCAGGTATTGAAGTGATTCCATAGCATGCCTGGTGGACGCAAATGTTGCAGCAATCACAGAACACCATTTCATTACCTTCCTCAGAATCAGGCTGCGAATAAAATTTCTACTTATAAACAATACAATTTTTTTTTCAGAATCAATTGAAGTTTTGTATGATAATAGCTTTGCAAGTAAGTACCATGGATGAACTACTCACAGATCTACAAACATCACAAATAACGTTCTCGTCGAACTCGATACCAAGACCTTCTGCATTTTTGACAATTGTTTGAATTCTCTCCCAGCAACGGACTTCTAGTTCTTCGATCACTCGCTCCAATTGCGGTTCGGTAATAGATGATTGACCAGCCTAAACAGCATGATAAGTGTAATGCACTGCCAGATTATGTCACGTGCTCTACCATATATACACCTAGTAGTGTTAACATTGGATTGTTACCTGTGCTCTTTCTCCATTCAGTACCCCAAGCCAAGCAATATCTGTATCATCTAGATCATAAGCACATGCCTTCTCTGCACGCGCGGGTGTGTTACTCAAGTGGTGTTCTTCTGCATTGAACCAATCATCTCGAGATATTCTGATGAATTTTTTTGGTCTTGAAAACAAAATGTAATGAAAAATAAATGACAGTACCATCCATTCGTATCATACGACATCTATGCCAATGCTACTTATCAAATAAAAGATTCAAATGACAATTCATGACATGTTTGTGCCATTTTATTCATTAATCAATGAAGATTATGTAAAGTTCAATGATAGCAAGTGGTATACCATAACTAATTTCAAGTTGCATCTACTTCAACCAATAATTTAACAAGTTTTTATGTAATTTCAAAAGCTGTTTTTTAGGTCGATTTACAATATATGTATTGTAAATGAAAATACCATTTGCTTGATCAGTACGCAAACTCGAATATACTACTAAATGTATGCACCTTACATGTAGATCCATACATATATATATATATATATATATATATATATATATATATATATATATATATATATATATATATATATATATATATATATATATGTATGTATGTATGTATTCAGATTATACTTGAGATGAAGAATTGTAAATAGATTCAGATTTGTGATAAGAAAAGTATAGGGAAAATGTATTTGTATACATTTTTCCTTAAACCAGTTGCACTTACAGTTTGAATTCGCCATGTAGCTTATTTGATGCGGATGCTTGAGTGACAGTAACGGCAGGCTCTGGAAGCGAGTCAGGATTTACAGGCACTTGAACACCTCTTTCCCATTCCTGCTTCCACTGATCCGTAATTACCCAATATTCTTTAGGACTCAGAGGTTCACTATCTGGCAATTTCATTGCACTAATCAGGTCTTTACGAAACAGTTCAGCTGGAGCTTCAGTTGCTGAACGATTATAAATAGTTGATTTAATGTCGTTAAGAGGACGGGGGGTCCAGGATGCCCCCCCTTGGCTAGACGACGCCATCGTTTCCTCCTCTTCAGAGGGCCCCAGAGTTGCTGTTGCCGTTGATGAATTCCCGGCAGCTGGGCCCAATCGGCACTTACGTCTTTTAATCGCGCCCGGACAAGACGCCAGATCATTGTCACTTCTATTTATTCTTTTGCCTCGTTGTGCCATTCTACTACACCGAGTAAGCTAGAGATACGTGGCACATGCAGGTGAACTGTGCCCACCCTGGAAAAAAATTTATTGAGGGGTAACAAGAGGTTCACACGATGCATTGTAATTATAGAATGTCACAGCAATAGATACTTACTACATAGCTGTCCATAGGATATTTATTATCTGCAAACTGAATGACCCTTCGAACTGCAAAGAAAATAAGAAATTAAACGGCTGTATCAAGTTGCCTACGTATAATAATTCGTTTAGAACTACAGATTATGCATCATCTAAACTGACAGTGTAAATATTTTTTCATAAGATATAAAAAGGGAAGCAAACTTAAGCTCTCCGACATGAGTTATCCATAGATAAATTCAAATTTTCAAGTGTTCCTCCAAGGCTGTTACATAATTTTCTGATCCAAACATTTTCAAAACATACACAGGCATAAAAAATACATATAAAATATTTTTCAAATAAGTCAGCTTGGATCATGATTTAAGTAACGCATCAATAGAATTTAAGATTATGCCAATTAACATACCAAGGTTGAATATAGATGAATTGAGTACTTCCTCATGAAATAAAACTAGCGTTGCATTTATATGAAATCTAAATTCTTAGAATTTGTATTTTCATAAAGAGCTACACTTTAATAATATACATGACACATTGAAAACTTGAGCAATATATCGGAGACGAACACATTGCGTGTTAGTTGGTTGAAAATGTATGGCAAGTTTTATGACAGTAGAGTTTAACACAATAATTCCAATGAAACGTTGATAACTATCTTTGCATAGGTCTTGCTGCACTTCTGATCAGATAAAATAAACTAAAATGTGATTTATTACGAATTATGGGCTAGTTTTAATGCCATGATGACGATAGAAATAATCAGTGAGCTTCATCGGAACTGAGAAATTAACAACACTTCGAGAGACACAAGCATAGATATACCGCGGTATTACACTACTGTACGAACATTTTGTGCCCATGAGCATAATGAAGCATTAGAAATTTTATCTGATAGTGCATGTTAACAGTTTGCACAGAGTCAAATTGGCTATCGCGCAAAATGAAAAAAAATACAGTGGCACGAGATCTTAATACGTTCAAATATATTCAAGACCGTAGATAAATTTTACACAAAGGTTCATCAATTACTTAATATGAGCTTAATAAATAGTACATCACCGCTGCCGGAGTAAGATAAGTAAAAAATTAAGCAAGGAGCTTGCTAATTTATGAAACGAAAATTGTTTATAATACCACAAGCACATTGTCAGATCTAGCTACATAATACCAAAAAGAAACCAACAACGGTAAGCCTTGAAATGTTTTAAAGCACAGATTTTTTGGTCAGGAAAGAGCATTCGGTATACCAACCATCATAGACTATGAGAATTATTATGTCAAAAAATCCATGGTCAGAGGAGCATATAGGCATTATAATTATTAGACACGATATCCATTGTAGGAACAAACGATAGATAAAAACATTTCATAGACCTAATTGAAAGGAATTCAGTCCTTCAAGATGTAAAGAAAGCAAAGAGGTTATAAAAAAGTCCTTGCTTTCTAACAATGTGAATTTGATCCGCACGTGACTTGGTCAAATACGTAATTTTCATGCTTATTTTTTTAGATAACAGGTGAATTTGATACGAAAATCACAGAAAAGATTAAAATCATAAAAGGTTGCTCCCATCCTAAAAAGCATGTAAACATTGACACGAAGCGATTTCGTGTGATAAATGAGCTATCGTTTGTAAATCTCTATCACTCACTGCACAAACTGAAGAATACTGAGACCACAATCGGCATAAAATCGCATGATATACACAAAACTACAGAAAATAGTGTGTTCACACGGAGAAAATGCTCACGGCTCCATTATGCTGCTGCCCAACAACATTGACAATATAGATGGCAGCACCCGTACAATCCACACAGTCTACACACTCGAAATCCATTAAATACCTTATTATTGATCTATTAGTCGAATATACTTTCACTGGAATTAATACACGCGATTTAAGATATCGGTGGGTAAATCTGTTATCGTTACTCGACAGGATAGTTTTTAATCGCATAAGTCTATCAACGATAAGTGCGTACGTCTCTGTCAGCAGCCTAACCAACATGTCCTCATTAGTTATTCCACTAACATATAGTCAATCCATACTCACTTTGTAAAGATCCTACGTTTCAGATTAGTTTTAAGAGTTATTTAGTTGACTGTGTTGAATTACGATTGATTTCAATATGCACCAAATCAATAATATATTTACATGAAAGGGAATACTAGCGTTTGGCGCCATCATGCCTGAAAAAATAACTGTAGAAGTACATGTCACGTGACATCCAAACGAGATCTCGCAATTCGTATTCACAGATTATAGATCAAAGAGATCGAAAGACTACGCGAGCCTAACCGGTACGGTACGCCCCCTTTTCACGTGCATCCTGCATCAAGATGCCTTTATAGCAGTGGATTCTATGCGTTAAATCTCGAATCATACGTTATTAGTGATATGTGTCTGTCGGTAAGTTTCTGGCATGCGAACGTCACGCAACGTAAAGCGATAATTAATAAAATGATATTTTTGAAGATTTATGAGTCATCTCTTTGGTTATAGATCGTGGGGTTTCGCATTTTTCAAGTACAATTTTTTCTCTGTTGTTTACACCAGCTACTTGTTTACCCTTTTGCGGGCATCTTAGTTATCTAAAGTGACGCGTCAAAGCTGAAAACTGACAGAGTCAATTAGTACCACATTTGCTCTAGGGAACAAACTCCCAGGTAATCCAAATATGCGATCACGATATCGCAAAGTTGCGAAAATCGGGATCGTGAGGTCAAAGCACTACGACTATTGGATTGGTTGGAGTGGATAACTGTCCTTGAATTGGTTCCAATTACTTCCATGGAAATGTATGTCTATGACTACGAAAAGACGAAACGTATCTTTTACTCATATACACCACCAGGTGACAGCACCGAAAATGGAAGACTGTGGAAGACACAGCGAATCAGGAGACATCTGGCACCTGGCACACGATGTTGCTGATTGTACGAAAACGTGAAGGAATAAGTGATCATCTCCAGCATTTTGAAGCTGATTGACAATGAAATCAACTACTTCGTTATAGTACATCATTAAAGACGATTAGTAGTTTGTTATTCTCGATGTTCGTGCGTGCTCCGAAGGCCCGCAGTTGCGGTGCGGTGCTACCCTAACGCAACGGTAGCAGCAAGTGCAATATTAATTAATATAGTAGCATCGGAGTACAGTTATTCAGTACCTGGCTTTGGTATTACTACTTATTTTCGGAACACAGCTTATGTTCACGAACGGTCGCACTTGGAATATTTATCCGATTAGAATAGAATATGACAGGGCCGAGTTCGTCGGATTGGATAACTATAAGTTGGTATTGAATGGAAACAGTCATCAGTTGTCATTCGGACAACTTTGCAAGGTCAATGACAGTGAACAAAACATAGAACTTGCGGCCACTTGCAGCTATGCTTACGACTAACAGCGCATAGTATGATTCATTACTTCCAATAATTTCACTTGATCCATACAAACCAATGCCATTAATTGACAGACGGCAACACCTATAGTAGCCCATACGAATAAATGCAAAATTCAAATTGCAACCGATAAACTAAAGATATTAATGTCATAAGAAGGTCAGGCATAAGGTTTTTCCTCCATCTAGTACTAGTACAGTACCGAATTTCGTCGTAAATTTAATACGTCTGAATTTACATTTGATTCAGATCATCTGGATTCATTGTTTATCGACCAATGAAAGTATATAATTAGATGTAGTAAATTATTTCGTGCTGACATAATTTGCTATTTACATCGAAATACCAGTAACTAGGAATTATTAACTTTATTGTTAACTTGATTCGAAAGTATGGTTAAAACTAGTTGCAACTGTCAAAGAATCGATACAGTTTGTTCCAGATAACGAAAAAGTTAATTGTGTGTATACCTTCGGTCATGGATCACATATAACCTATATTCAACGTCTAGAGAGAAATAGAAAGTGTGTTCTTCCTTTTAGAAAATGTTCTTCATTATCAGGTGTTTCGTGAATAATTTTTAATTACTCGCAATTGATAAACATATTATACAGCGTCTACATTAGGTATATCCACATTTTGTTGACTTATCGAGGTTATTCAGTACTTATATTAGTGCTAGGCAAAAAACTAACCATGGAACAGGTAATTATGCTTTTGAAAAATAAAAATCAATGTATGTAGCACTTATCGATTTCAATTGGACATGTGTATTTATTCCCGCCAAGTGGAACATTTTGATTTTATTTTACATGTTGCTGGCTTCGCTATGATTGTTTTCTCCCGAGATTGGTGTGAGGTTATGTGCGAGCAGCATGTATAATCCTTTGAGAACTCGGTGAAATGTAGACTGACATGCTCACTGTAACGCTATACAATTCATCAATTGTAGCTATGTATCATAAATTTTCATTTTTCCGTACGTTGTATAATGAGACATGTCAATTATTTCCATTTCTGGTTAAATTTTCATTACGTGCATCCATGATTTCATAATCCCAAACCTGATTTATGCTGAAAATGTATAGGAATTATAATTATTTTCAACCATATTACAAATCTAGACAGTCATTTCAGTATGTTTGTTTTAGGACATCAAAGCAAGAATTGACGATGCATGTCGAACTGCCGAAGAATTTACAAAATTATATTACGAAAAACTTGACAAGCAAAGATATGTAAGTTTTTTATGAATAGAATTCACACGTGATTTCTCAAAAAAAATTGTTCTAGTTGATATCCAAATTGTATCTGGATACTGGAATACTAATTTGGAATGGAAATGGAAAGGAGGGTAAAGATGAAATCCAAAAATTTTGGATGAGTCTTCCACCATCAGATCACACAATCACTACGCTTGACGCACAACCTATAATAGGTAAATAATTGAGTGTAATGCAAACATGTAATCGCAATATGCTTATAAATAGTATAATGTGAATCCCTCATAGACAACACTTGGATTTGCAGGTTCGGTAGTTGCAAATCAACTAACATTTCTAGTAAAAGTCAACGGTCAAGTGAAATATCAAGATAAAACTTCAAGACCATTCAACCAAAATTTTCTAATCACTGCTGCAGGTGATAAGTGGAAAATTGTGAGTGATTGTTTCAGAACACAAGAAGCATTGGATAGCTCTTCATGAAACAGAACTGATTAAATAAAAACATCATTTGTATTAAATAATTAAATGAGTTTCAGCTATATCTTCAAATTAAGCATAAATATATCTTAAAATGACTCGTTATCCACAGTAATAACTGATGAAAAATAAGTTACTCAATAAATCAGTTTGCATTAATGTCGAGTATTAGAAATATTTTCCAGTTAGAAATAACTGAAAAGGTACTTGTTTTCGAAACTTTGTAAGTGATAATGCTCTCACTAAGGTAGATTTTGCGACTGTAGTGATTATACACCCCACTATCTCATTGAAAATATATTCAAATGTGGTAATTGATATGTTCGAATTTGACTATATTCAAAGAGCAATTGTAATATAACCACAGTGATTACTAATAACATGATGTTTTTTCATTTTCATACATGGATATTAAAAGATAACTATGTGTCAAAAATAATTTTAGATTATTTGTCCAATCAATGAAAATAAAACATGCCAATTACAAATATAACATAATCTATCGTTTGACTGGAATCCACCCTTTTCTCTTCGAATCAATAGATTATAGTAAATGGGAAGATATGATAATGATACTCTTCAATTTGATATTTATTTTTATTCTGAATGTTATGTTGATGTATAAAGCAATACTCAAATTTTGTGTCGGTCGGCGGATCATTTCTTGGTCAATTTTTTATGCATACTTCTACATGCAAAATTATAAAATAAATACAAGTATAAATAATCATAAATTTACTATAATACATATTATATAAAACATTGATTTTTATGTCTCCTTCAATACTATAAGTTTGTCAAATGCACTCTCAATACTTAAGAATAATATTTGAAAAGTTATTTTTGAATACGTTGAGCATAATTCTTTATTAGGAGAAAAAAATGGGTAATTTTATCACAGGTAGAAATAATATAATTAAACTGGGTAAGAGTAAGCCAAATAGGTCATTGTGTAAAAAGTTATTTTCGGATAATTGATAAGTTCATCGTCACCCACACATAAATACACAAGATATATATATATATAAAATGTATATTTTGGTACATACATATATATGTTTAAATATATGTGTATGGTATCGGCAGTGTCATTGAAAGTAGTATTTTGCCAATCCAAAACAATTATTTGATCGAATCTCATTTAATTGTTGTCAACTTGGAATAACTTTTGTTTTTTTTTCCAATGAAAATTACAGGACATAACATTAAAATGCTGAATAACCATGGTTAAATTCATGGTTCAGATGATCCATACAGGTATTGAATTAATATAGTTATTATACTTATACTATTGATCTATACAAATACAAAAGTGTTATATTGTCCCACGGTACACATGAAATGACTTAACAATAACTCCCATATTTATATTCTAGTCTACAATCTCGCATATAGTTTTCTAAGCAAATATCCATGTACGTGTATAAAAGTACACGTAAGATTAGATGGGTTTACGATAAGAAAGCAACTTAAAAAAAAAAATTAATATCTAGCAGTATTTAATGGCTTTGGTCCGAATTATGCTAAGTTGCTTCTCTGTGTTTCCTAACTGTGGTCATCATTTCGAAAATTATTTGTATCGTCAATAAATCCTCAGTGTACAATTTTTAGTGGGATTCGGACCACACAGAATACGTTTGCATATTTTCTAGTAGTTCGTTCATGTACTGATGAATTTTTTGTCCTTCAAAATAATAGTAACCTTGAATTGTATCTAAAAAGATTAACTCGCTCAATTACGTAATGATTATATCTCAAGATTATTGTGCCCAATCGCCAACGAATCAAAGTGTGTGCGAAAATTCAACAATATTGAAGTATCTATATAAAATGCTTGATGAAAGTGATGATGACTAAATATATCGATTTAACGAGCTGATTGAAACTGTATGGTATATAACTTCTCAATTTAGGATTCGGAGACATTTCCATTTGCTAACATGGAGAATAATACTTGACATAGATGATAATTTTTTATCCTAAAATTAATAATCTTATAATTTATCCACAGTGTTTATTCGATGTTAAAAGAATCGCGATATCTGCATCTCAGGTGAGAAAGTTGTCCTTATGGACTTTACTAGTGACTTAGATACGCTGTCAAGTCGATTGACATAATTGCCTTTCCCATGTTGAGCTCACATAGGACTTTAAGAATTGTTGTAAGTAACCTTCAAATAATAAACATCGTTTTTCAGCTTGGAATTTTTTTACCTTTGCACAGTGTTTACCACATCCTTAATTGTGTTTTGAACTTCACTTAGAAGTCTTGAATTCTCTGAATCATTCCTTGTGCCAGCAGCTCTTAATTGCTTGGCTTGTAATTCTAGTCGACTGAGTAAATCGCGAAATTGGAACCTTGCTTGAGGCGCTATAATAATATCTGCAAGGTTGATGCACTTTCCATGAAGAAGACCTACTTTATCAGAGAGCTGTAGCCAATTCGCCATGATGATAGTAGGGCTTCCTTTTAAATTGAGAATACTAGATTCAATTGCATTTGAAATTTCCATAACATTGTTCTTCACACCCTTAGACTCGCTGCCTTGTTTAGTCGTTTCTTCTTCAGCCGGCAATGAAAATTTGTTACAATTGGGTGTTGCATATATCGAAGAACCAAAATGCTTACTTGTGGACACTAAAGGTTTCAGGGGCTTAGCAGGAACAATTGGTTTTTCATTGTCAGTCGATGATACAGGTGGCCAGACTCTTGAATCTCCTTTGCTTGTTGAACTACGTGTTGAAGCCGCACTGTGATCCTCTGGAGAATCATCACCTGGATCAGTATCCTGTCTACTGCTATTCTTTGTACCCAGCTTCGGACTGAGTGGTTGATTATCACCGGAAGCCTCTTTATTTTCCCAAAGTTTCTTCAAACTGCTAATACTTCCAGTACTTCTACGTTTGTCATCTATCGGATCTTCTGCAAACTGTTCTATAGATGATTCGACAGTCGCAGCACTGGTTGACTCGTCAGATCGTTTGATCTTTTCATCTAATTTCTCTGCATTATCAACTTTTCTTAATCTCGCTTTGAAGTCAATAATTTGCCCTTCGCCAATTTCCTCTTTCTGAGGATTGCTTCTTTTGTCAACTTTTTTTAGTTTGAACCCAACACTTCCTGTGTTCACAATTCCCTCCATTATAGGTGAAGCAACTCGCGGTTCTTTGAAACTTCCATACTTTTCATTTGATGTCTGTGAGTTAGTCAGTCGGTCAACTACTGCTGCACCAGGTGGCTCAACATTTTTCAAAGAACTGATTGCATATTCGTTTTGGATATTTTGTTTAGCTGCATCTATACTGAAACTTGCACACAATTCGGACAGTAATTGAGACGCGGGGTCTAGCGGTATTGACGAGGAATTGTTTGAATTATTCGTTTTTTTAGTTGCATTTCCGTATTTCATATCTGCACTTTGTTTTATTTCATTGATTAATTTTAATTCCAACATTTCTTTCATACCTGGTTTCGAGCTAAAGGTATCAATGTTACTATCAGTGATGGTCCCTGGTGGTAGTGGTGGTGGAGGAGGAGGTGCTTCTTCAGGTGGCAAGCTGGGACTTGTAATTTCTAACCTGAGGTTCGTAGACTCCTTCGGCTTGTGTCTGCCTTTTCTTTCATCTAAAGATTTTCCAGCAGTGGAGCATAATTCATTCGATGGTTCTCGGCGTCTTAAACTGACCCCAAATCTGGAGCTAGCTTCTTTGACAGAGGGTTCAGTATTTTGAACATCATTGTTCCTTTCATCAGGATCTTCGCTTGAGTCATCTTTGGATTTTCTTTCATTGTTTGTTTTTCTTACACCAATTGGCGATCCTACGATTTTCGTGTACGGAGTATCGCTGCCTGGAGATACGCTGTCCGGAGCTAATAATTCAGATTGATCACTGGAGTTGAATATATCGTTATTCGGCGGTGGTAGATCTAAAGGCGGAGGTGGAAATTCTAAATCAGCAAGCGTTGGTTGGATTAATCTCGATGGGCTTGCAGTTCTAAAGGTAGAACTATTCGGAGTTCTGAATGTTCGTAGGCTAATATTTTCAGTATTATTTTTCCTAATAGTGACTGGTCTGCTCCTAGGAGAGTTGGGGGGCTGATAAGTGCTAACGACACCGCTGGAGGAGTTACTGCGTGTCATTTGTGGTTGATTGCGTAGGTTGTTTTGACGAGGAGAGAGTGATCGATGCTGGGGGGTATCTAATGAATTTGCAGCTTCGTGTGGTTCTATAGCTGTTGATAATGTTGTCGGCGTTAAAATTGGCTCCTGATTCGCAGTAATTCCACTTTGCCGTAGAGATTCCAAATATGCTCCAATTCTCGCACCCTTAGGTAAAGTGCCGTAACGATTAATTGCTCGTTTAACATTTTGCACCTCCAGAGCTCCTACTTGCACTAGCTGAAACAAATTTCGAATATCAAACTTAGAAGTAAGTATTATAAATCAAGCAGTGCTGTATGCCTTTACCATTGGTTTTCACGCACAATAATGTTTGTTCGTTAAAAAATGTGTAATTATAATAATGTAGTGTCGTATAGTATTATTCAAAAAGACAAGGAACTATTAACTGTAACACGATACACCTAGACCACGCATTATCTATTATACCTTCTGCGGCAGTGCGTCCTTAGGTAGACATGGTCGTGTTTTAATTTGTTTCTGATTGCTCTGTGCGCTCGTTAATGGTTCTGGAGAGGTCGAAGGTTGGGGAGTAAAGTTGTGATCGGCTGTTCCTTGCGATCCATCTGCGTCTTCCTCTGCTTCACAACCGCCTGTAGTAATTGATTGTGTAGCCATTGACACAAGATCTCGAGTGATACCTGAGTTATCATTCAATACAAAAGTAAGGTATACCATAAATCAGAATATCTGCAATTTTTACCGCAAATTAGAATTATACAATTACATATTTTATATTTCCCGTTCATAAGAGATGGATATGCATGTGTACTGAAACCCGTTATTAATGAGCGGATTATAGCAATAGCAGACCTGTCAGCATAAAAAAATCAACCTATAATTGAAAGATACGACCAAAACCTTAAAGTAATCTGCATTGTAATTTTTACGAAATTTAAGATGAAAATTGGCAACGCATAGGCCATGCAAATGATTTGTGAAAAATTGTTTGATAATACACACGCTATAAGTCTGAGATTAACAAATGAAATAAAGTGGAAGTTCATTTATAGTATGAAATTGTGTTCAACTAGTCGTCATTCGTAACTTGCTTGACTCATTGATTGCTATGTGGGTCATTCTCCGGATACCTATAAAATGATCAATTTCTCTGAATGAACGTTCCACTCTGAAAAAATGACTATATAATTTATCGCACTATTTAAAGTACACTTCTGGATGAAATAAAACCACATTTGTATTCAACACCAATCTGATAACTACTGATTAAACTAATTGATATGTTCACGAAATTTCATGTAATGATAATTGTATATGGTTTCCCTAGTGAATATTAGAAACTTATTGGTTGCCCAGAATCTTTGGAAGATACGTTGTAATTGTAGATCTGTTATAGGCAAACCATGGTGTGCAGAGTCCGCACAGATGGGGCAATGTGACCATTGCAAGGTTTGCCTGTAACATGAATACAACACACTATTAGCCTATAAGCAAAATCCATAACACGGTAATATTCAATCTAATTCGAGCAGTACAGATTAGAATAGCACAGATTCATCTCCTGCTGAATAGTGTAAGTACTATTTAATAATTTTTAAAATGGTAACCGCATATACCATTTCTCGCATATTAACCCTTAGTAATATTAATTGTTTCATGTTGTTTTTGTCTTTATGTATCAACTACTGAAATCTATGGCAAATTGGACAAATATTCGTCATTATTTTATAATCTAATTTTTTCTGTAATGTATCATAAAATATGCATCATGATTGGTAAACTCATATAACACTGCTTGATATTGTTATGAAGAGATGCTTTGTGATGGAAATGTAAGGATGAAAAATAAATACTGAATATAAATTAATTATCAATAGATAGAAAAAATGAATAATTAATTACTAAAGTTATATATAAATGAAGTCAATTTCTTGAAATAGGATCTACGATAATAATTTATGAAACATTGACTCATACCCTGACATTTACGTGCAATGATGATGTACACAACACAACAATTCTTGATAACTGAGAAATGAAACACTTGTCAGCTAGTTTCATAGATAATGGATATTTAATAAATAACTGTACAAGATTGTACAAGGTATTGCAATGCAATTTGCGTTTCATAGAAATTTACACAGAAGCATTACACCAAATGAAAGTAACGACCTGTTAGCAGAATAACTTACGTATTATTTGAAGATATATCAGTACCTTAGAGGTACGAACCAATATTGTAAAATTGTATTTAAATGCAATGTGGATAGAATTGGATTTTAACTCCAAGTACTCCGCATTCATACACGCAATTGAACATCCATGTTAATATGGACGAATGCATAGTATTTATAGTGTAATAATATTATAATCGTACGTGGAAAAAATCAAGCAATGGTTGCTCTAACAAGTCACAAAGCACTTATTCTATGGAATACTAATGAAAATATAAAAATTGTCAATGATATACATAAATCTGACCATTAATGGCAACCATAAATACTGCTTTCAGAACAAAATAGTATCTGTATCACTTCTCATGCAAGCTTGTTGTTATGGATTTTATATTAATATCTATAGTACTGGTATTTTTTCTCTATTTTCATGTACAATAAAAATATTTAAGTTAACAGGCGATCTTACGAAGCTTTACAAATTATTTTTAGATTAATTTAAAAGATTAATTATCTAAAGAAATCACCATAGTTCTGGAGAATGACCCATCTACCATTAAATCTATCGGATGAATAGAATACGAAACGTAATCAAGGTAAAGAATAATGAAAATAATAAGTAAATAAAATAAAATAGTACAAGAGCGGCAATTGAAGCGGGACGTGCATTTGCCTTTATGCTTAGTCATTGTATTTGAATACCTTCAAAAATCTTATCAATACCATTTAGATCTGTTCCATCATCTAGCGTAACTGTGCCCAAATCTGAATTCTGCTGATCTTGTTCTTGATATGCTGAATCACGAAAAGAACTACACGATGACAATAGACTGTAATACACAGAAATCATCAATGATTAAAACCTTGTTTGGTAGAATGGGATTGGCTCATTGGCTGGTAAGAGTATAATCGACTTGGACAATACCTGGTTCGTTTTGGTGGGGCTGGTGCTTGCTTTCCTTTCTTATTAGTCGATCGACGCATTTGCACAATATTACTGTTACTCTTACTCGATAATCCGCCCATAAATGTGCTCAGTTTATTCACTGACGTTACATTTTCTAAAATTATTGCAAGAGTCATTTAGTGAGCGGCATGAATTTGATTAATTGTCACGTGATTTATTCATTTGCTTTATTCAGAAGGTTTTTGACATTTTCGAACTCTTTCTGCAGCATCTATTGATGTAAGAGAGATACTTGAACCTACCTTGAATCAAACTGGAAGATAACTGATCCGTCGCGAGTACCAAACCATGAATATTCCCGGTACTTCCGGTCTGAGACTTTTTGTAAGAAAGTAATGGAACTTCCCCACCACCTTGAAGTTGTTTTTCTACCTCTAAAAAATGTTAATTATTTTTTTGAATCAGGTTTTTCTTTCTATAAATGATATTTATTTCTTGCATCATGGAATCATTTAGTATTACAGTACCCTCGGTGATGCTTGACTCTTGAAACATATTTTCAAGAGAATGATGGATCTCTTTAAAAGATGGGCGATCTGAAGCAGACCATTTCCAACATTGACGCATCAAGTCGTAAACTTTTGGTGGACAGCCAGGAGGACACTCCATGCGATAGCCTTTCTCTAGCATATGGTAAACATCGGTCAAATCTACACCTGGGTATGGTGACATTCCGTATGTTGCTATCTCCCATAATAATATTCCAAAGGCCCAAACATCTGACTATAAGTAGATAATTCATTGGATTTACATTATACGTATTAGGACATTTAATTTTTTACCTTGGTAGAAAATTTATTATAAGCTAGTCCTTCTGGTGCAGTCCATTTTATTGGAAATTTAGCACCTGCATGTGCTGTATAAGTATCATCTCTCATAAGACGGGCCAAGCCAAAATCAGCCACCTTAACTAAGTGGTTTTCACCGACTAAGCAATTCCGTGCTGCCAAATCCCTATTTTAAGTAACATCACAGTTCATCAACCGGGTCGAGTGTTCTATTGGAATTAAGTCTTCCTATATGTAATTGAAATGTATACCTGTGAATGAAATTTCTACTTTCCAAGTAACTCATGCCACTAGCGATTTGCGTTGCCATATGCATTAGTACAACAGCATTGATTTGGTGTTTGCTTTCATTACGTAAGTAGTCGAGCAAATTTCCTTTACTCATGAACTCTGTTATGATGTAAAAGGGAGGTTCCCGTGTGCACACACCTAGCAGCTGTACCAAGTTTCGATGTTTCATCTCTTTCATTATTGCTGCTTCTTCTAAGAAGTCCTTCAGTGCCATAGTATCTTCCTACAATTAAACAAAGAGATTCTACTTGTACGTTGCTTTGGCGAATAGCAAGAAAAAATACTAAAGTACAAAAACCGTTATATTCGCCAAGCATCAATAACACTACATCTTTTTACCTTCAGCGTTTTAACAGCTACTGTCATGTTGTATCTCTTCCACAGAGCCTCGTAGACGTCGCCATACTGCCCACCTCCCAATTTATGTTTCATTACTATATCCGTTCGATTTATTTCCCATTCATCTGGCTCTGTGACAGTTGAAGAAATCCATATCAAAATAGTAATTTGAGTTTTGAATATAAACATTTCCACACAAAGCTTTTTGCACATAGTAGAAGATGGAATCGAAGTGCTTACCAGGACTGAGTGGAAAAACTGTAGGTTTATTATGTTTGGGAGCTGGATAAAGCAGTTGAGTAATAAGCCCGTCTGCTAGCATCGAATGATGATGAACCAACTCAGCCAAAGTATTGAATTTACTTTCTGCCGTTACGTACATCTGAAATATGGAGACATTTGGGATTTTAAACTCATATAACAATACCAACAAAATGTCCATTAATGTATCAATGATGACAAACCTTTCCCTCACTATCTTCATTAATTCTGTAATGGTAAACACGTCCTTCGTATCGTAAAGAGATACTTCGTTGCCCAGGACTGCTTTCAGATTCTCGAACCAAAAAACTACCATTTATACCTGAACTCAATAAATATTCGGCAGCGTTTCTTGATATTCGACCATGGTACCATGAATGTTTTTCAAGAGAATTTACTGGAGTCACATAATTAGAAGGTACCCATCCAACTTGTCCTGCACTTGAATGGGCTTCACACCATTCGCCACTTTTATTATAACTTAATATGCGAACTTGTTCTCCTGTAAAAATTTTTTATAGTTAAACTAATTATTGGGACTTTTGTTTATCAATATTAAAATATAACAAGTAGATTTGTAATAAATAGAGCATTTGAATAAATCTAAAAAAAGAATTGCTTTAATAGTGTTGATTAATTGTACCTTTTTTCAAGCTCAGTTGATTTTCACCGCCAGCTTGAAAGTCATACAGTGCAACAAATAGCTGAGGATCATCTTCTTCCTGGGCTAACAAATTTTCTTTGCTGGTCCATCTGTAAATAATAATAACCAAATCATAAATCGTTCATTTAGTAGATCACTTTAATAGAAAAATTGCCTGTAACTTAATTAAATTCCAGGAGTAGTTGGAATTAATCATACCAAATTTATAGACAAAATGATTGTAACCATTTAACATCATTTAAGATGAACATCTATTTTCACATTACATACCTATTGGCAGCTTCTAGAAGGCCGGCACTAGCGACACTATTATGTTGAGCAAGGCTAGATTGTTGTGAAATAGATTGGGAATTGGACCCACATGGTAAATCTCCATCCGGTAGCGCCGGTATATGCGGTAATGGTCTACTCTGCAACAATGCCTCTGAAAAAGGCGTTTGCTGATTAGTAAAGTGAATAATTGCTGATATTGGAAACGTGAATGAAAATCAGAAGTATTGGTTCTATTGTTACAAGCAATGTACCTAAATAGATTACAATGACTTGTGAAATTAGTTTATGTTTTTATGGAAATTGTATACTTGATGAGAAAATTCAATAGTGCAGAACCCAAAATGTAATAAATGTATATCTTGATAGTTAATGTGATCAACGTTCATCATTTTTCTTCATTCATAATTGTACGATTCTTCTACCATACTCTGGTTCATTAATATGATTTGCAGTAGTTACGCATGAAAGAACACAATAATAATGCTGAGAACAGTTTTGTCACATTTATTGTGTTGTACACATAAAAATTACATAAGAATCAAATATAAATCATCTTCCAAGAATTTGTTGATCAATTATATTGTATATAAGGTACACAACATCAGTATATTCAGTTCAAATTATAATATTATATTTCATTAACACAATGTTTACTCTATACCCCAATTACATGACAATGTAAGTCTACATACAAGAAAAGTACAAAATTTATTCAGATTAATTGTGATCAACCCTGAAATGTGAAAATTGGAGTTAGCTTGTGAAAAATCGTGGGCTTTTATTCGTGCAACAGCAGGCAGAATCGCCCGCTTCGGGTTACATATTTCAGTAGGAAGTTAAGAGATGTAAGATTGATATTTCTACGTGTCTGTTAACTGTTATAATTTAATACCTCATGAATGTATTGTTAAGATAATAGAATCATTAAAAAAGTCGTCTTGTGAATGTATTGGAAATTCATTATACTTCCGTGAGTGATGCATGGCAACGCAGAAATTTGATAACAAAAACAGACTATGCGTCACTCACTCGTACATTTCCATAAACTAATGTATGGCCATGCACCATTTTTATAACAAAAACAGCTTATATGTCACTCACTAGTTTAGAACGAATATCCAGCGTTAAACATTATTTTGGCACGATGATTAAGTTTACATGGAAATTTAAAAAAAAATAAGAAAAACGTATGTATCCGAAATAAGGGAGGGGTAATTTTTGCAGGTGAAATATAATGACTGTGTGGATTACCGCTGTGTTCCGTGAAAATGTTTGATCCAATGATGCGGGACTCCTTCGGATTTCGGGGCTGTTTACGAGTTTGTCGTATTGCAGACCCGGTAGGAATCACTCTGTCCTTAGTCTGTTGAGCACCCATAGTTCTTCGATTAACATGCCCTTATATTCTACCTCGGCTACTTTTATGCCGAGGCCAATTGCGTTGCATAGCAAACGCCGTGGCTCTTTTTTATTTTTACGTTACACGAACCATCACAATTCTTTTACATTATGAATAACCGTAAGTTCCCATCCGCATTTTTATGTGTCAATTACATATCGCACCGTTCGCCATATTTGACAGCTTTGACGTCGATTATTTAGTTTCCAGTGCAGTGATATGCGGCAGCACAGTGAGCGATGGAGGACGTCCAATGCCAATGTGGTCCAATGTCGAAGTTCAATATGCGACTTTATCTGCAGCTGTCTACAACGAGCCCACAACGCTTCTTACCGCACAAAACGAGTCTTAGTTGTATAGTTTTTCGAATATACACAAATATCTAGTCAAATGTAAACTACTGAATTCTTTAATTCGATGATAGATTTTTTGATAATTTAAATTATCATTTTGGTTACTTAAAATTGTTAATACTTCATGGCCGACAATTTCTACGATGCCATTGGATTCTATCAAGTGGATGTAACTCCGTGCTATCCAATCGTGATAGACATAGGTTAGAATGTTCATTGTCGGATTGGTTTATTCAGGATAGCGCAACTTCACACTAATCAATTCACACTAATCAATGAAAACTGATCAAAAATGTGATGCTATCGAAATTCCTTGCCAAAGATTGCGCAGCATTGATTAAACAAATTCAAATGTTCGCAGAAGGTACACAATTAGATTGATTTGAAATCATATCACATTTTATCATATCGTATTCAAATTCTGACAATAATATGGTAAAAATGTAAAGTCGAGTAAAAATTAACCTGCGCAATGTAACCAGAAATATTTCCAGGTGGATTCATCATCAAACTATTTTATGTCAACTGCAAAAATTATAATTAACTGTTCAATATTTGAACAGATTCGATATGGCGCCATTATCAGAAAGGATTCAAAGCAATTTGAAGTTAAGCACAGCCAGTGTTACCACGCATAGAAAATAAATTTACAAATAAATGATAGTACTGCGGCCATTATATCTCTATGACTGCGACACACAGCGACTCCAGGCGCTGGAACTTGGAACTAGGTTGTCGACTAACTCGACTAGTATTGCTCCGTGCCCCTATATCCTCTGTATGTAGGAAATCAAGGCCTTGACGCAAAGTACTTCGTGGTTCAAAGTCCACGGCATTCCATTTACTTGTGATAAAATAGTCGCAAATACATGGTAGCTCTTATCGGTGATTAGATTACTGGTTCATTATTTTTGCTAGTTTTCAAGCTATTTTTTATTTACTGTGATCACGGTAACTAGCTACTTGGTCGTCGTGAACGCATTTACTTAGTTCCAAAATGTTATTGAATCAGGTTAGAATCAATTTGTGTATAATTTGTTAATTCATCTTTTCATCGTCTCGCAATTTTTCAAGGAGCATTACAAACAAGTATAAGAAGATTGTCATAATAAAATTGACGTAAAACTGGCTTTTGTTTGCTTGTTTACAGGTAATTCGCAGGTATCTTCCGCGTACAGCCATCAGGTCATTTTCAGCACAGACTGGAGCATCAAATGGCTATAATTTCGGTACATATTTTAATTCACTTGTAAGATCAAAGTAGGCATCTTCCATCAACCAAGTTTCATAAAATGCATTAAAAGTCAAATTTCCGCTTGCTAAATTTATTCAAAACATTTTTTGATTTAATCAGCTTAAATTATACAGTATGCTACATACTAAATTGAAAATAAGTTTCGTTGGATCATTTCTTTGTATTCGCTTATCAATTACTGGAATGTATCCTATTTTTTTGTCAATTATTGGGTTGACGTACCCAATTTTAAGGAGGTTAACTTATTAACTGAACTTAATTAAATCTTGTTAACAGTTGACTCAAATGCCTGTCATGACAAGGTATAATATAATCAAAATCTTTTTCCACCACGGTTAACCATCATCCTCAAAATAGTTGTGTGGATTTTTACTATTTCAGTTTTACTATCAATTGTTGGAAACTGATGGAAAATTATCATATCATTACCTTCCATACATATTATACCGTTTTTAAAAACATGTCATGGTTTTGCACCTCATATTCATAATGTCAATGTAAATCAATATAACGACTATTTACGTATGTATTCATACTTGTAATTAGATTACTTTATACTTGAGCTACTGTGCCTTAACTCATTTTGTGATGATTTAACCTACTGTTGGGCTAGCGAGTTAGCTATTTTTGTTCATGTAGATCCTTATATAAATCATTAATTACACGAAGACTGTTATTATGAACCTTACAAGATCCTTTATAATTTAAAACTAATCATGTTTGTCCATTTGCTTTCTTTAGAGTTATCTGAAACACAGAAAGAAATGCAGGAATTGGCTAGAAAATTTACTAGAGAAGAAATAATTCCTGTAGCCGCTGAATATGACAAAACAGGAAATTATCCTTGGGATATAGTAAAAAAAGCATGGAGCCTGGGCCTTATGAATGGGCATATTCCACAACATTGTGGTATGTATAAAAACAACAGCACAAACACAAAATCCTGCCGCACGATACTATCCTGTGATTACATGCTAACAAAATGTAATATTCTACTTCTTATATCAATAGAAAATGAAGTTCGTAGGGATAAAAATGATAATAATTTTTTAAAAAAGGTTCATTCAGTGGCTCTGCGATGATGAGGTCGGAACAATCAAATTTGTTTTTAAATAGTGAGTGAGCCAGTTATGTCAGTAGAAAATTTGGTATACAAAGCAATATAGTGAACAGATTTTGTTGCCTGCCGTAAATGCACATGAGAATCCATTAATTTTAAATGATAGATTATTATTTGTTCGCAGTGGATAACCTGGTCATAAGCTCCAATGTATGTAAATATTCGACAACATGTTTAATTTGATTGTTGTATTTTATGTACACTTGAATTCAATCATTTCATCTAATTTATATTATATATCAGAAACAAATATCTGTTATCTACATTAATACCTGTAATGACCATTGAAATGATGTACTTCAACTCTGGCCTTGTCAGAAACCAAGTATCATGATTGATCATCTACCATTATCTTGATTTATGAACAAGATTAAGCACCTCAAATATTGTGATGATTTCATTTTTATATTAAATATTTAATTGCAAACTCATGATGATAAAGTCATATGATTAAACATGAATATGAGCATGGAATAATATCTACCTATTACAAATGAATGAGTGGATTGTACATCGTGTAGTTTACCAATATGTCTTTTCTAATATTCAATTGCATAATACGTACGCGTTTTCCCTTACATAAACATGTATGCGACGATTGTAGAGTCGGTATCCTACTAACATTTTGGTAAATCAATGTTTAGGAGGGATAGAAGCAAGTATTTTTGATTCGTGTTTGATTGGAGAAGAAATTGCATATGGATGCTCTGGTATAGGTATAGCTATTGGAGGCACAGAGTTAGGAGTAAGTGTAATTGTGATTCATCAATAATATTTCAATATTTGATATTTGCGGTAATGCTCCATTCAGGCAAGGCAGTGGACGTTTCTGTTAATAGCTGTCTTAGTAATCGCCAATTCCTGAATGTCGCTCAGTTCGAAATGCTTCTTATTTTCGGTTACAATTACCCATTATCATCTTAATCGCATCTGAAAATCCAGTAAATTAGTATCGATAGTACATGGCCGGATAAATAACTGTATTGTTACACAGCGTGTTATGTTCTCAAAAACTGAAGGCAACAATATATTCATCGGGGAGTGGTTAAATGATACAAATCATATACAAATTAATTATTGGAAAATCTGTGATTTTCATTATACAATGTATATACTGATGTTCACTTCGGCAGTATCTTTTCATTTAATAAAGTGCACTGGTATACACTGAGGCAACATATTTGGGCAACTCGTGGATGTTACGTAACTATCATGTGAAAATCAATGCCAAATTATGAGTTATTTTACACTTAGTAATTCAATAGTCCCTGTCTTGTGACCTTGGATGGATTTTCGGTTTGTCTATTTCCCATAATTCATATCCCTTGTGTTCAACTGATATAATGTTATTGTTCTGTTCTCGTTTTCCGGATTTGGTCGAACTCTTTCACCCTTCATTTGCGTACTCCTGCGTCTTCTTTCTTTTGCCACCTAGTCGACCTTCATCCATGCCTTTCTCCTATTTTTTAATTTTATTTAGATGTTTGCAGAATTACGTGGGACTTGGGTAATATCCTTGATCCCATCCAAATTCCTTTTTTATATCTATTTATAATTTTCAACATGGTCAGCGTCTGTTTATATATCTTCTATTCTATTATTTATTTTTCCACTACATCCTATTTGAGCGAATTTTCTTACAACATTTATTGACTAATTGAATAATTCTGGATCAAAATTTCGGAACTCATATGATAATCAAGACAGTAGTATGAACATAAGACTTAAGTATGAACATTTACAATTATGAAATTAATTATTATCAGTTTAATGCTCGCAAAGTTTGTGAATCTTTTAAATCACAATGCTTACAACGCAGTTAAATTATCAGTGCTGTATGTGTGTTATATCAAATGGATTATTATCCATTGCAGGGGGGATGGGCTGTGGTGTTTTTGATGGTTGTTTGGTAGCAGAGGAACTTGCTTATGGTTGTACGGGAATCAAGACAGCAATGGAATCATCAGGTCTTGGTGTAAGTTTGTTCTATTGAATTGGACTGAACTATGGACTGATATGTGTCAGTGTTAGTTACAACTAATTCTTGATTTCTATTCTTCCGTAATTTCTAATGAAATTTAAAAACTTTATTGAACTGGTTCCATACATTATAAAAAAGCCGAAAATGGTTTTACGCTTGACACCAAATGAAAAATCGGATCCGAAAAACGGCAGAAAACATTTGAGAAATTTCTGGCAAATTATCACCAAAATTCTTCTTTATGGAATATGAAGGATCATGTGAAAAATATCTGGTACGCAATGCCAGATGCACATGATGACAGATAAATAAGAGAAATTTCATGATATCAGTGTGAAACTTGTCTTGGACTCCTGAAAATTGCTTTATTTGTGTGCATGATATTTGGTTCAATAACTTCCACTAGAATGCTATAGATCTTCTGCCTTTTTTTCCCCTATGCATTGATCAAAACATGAACGTTTTTCAACTCACCAATCACTGCCTTGACTGTATGTGGTATCTTTGTCATCATTTTCAAAAAGATTTTTGTTAACTACTTTCTGGAAAGTCATATGACTAGATCGAGACACAAATTATTCAAGATGGTTCGAGTAATTTAATTTTTTCAAACATAATTCGAATTTCTCCTAATAAGTCGAATTAGTTTGAGGTATTCTAATTTTCTTTAAAAGTTACTATTCCACTAGATACCTACTACTCCTACTATTTTTAATACTGTTTGATCGTTAATTTTATATTGATTGTTTTTATTCTCATAGCAAACACCAGTCATTATTGCTGGGACTAAAGAGCAACAAAAAAAATATTTGGGTAGACTTATTGAGGAACCACTCGTTGCGGTAAGTACTATCTGTATAAAATAAGAAATTATAATTCTCAACTACTATTCAGATTGTAAAGATGAATGTTCAATATAGGCATATTGTGTTACTGAACCTGGTGCAGGTTCTGACGTAAGTGGAATTAAGACGCGAGCAGAGAAAAAAGGAGACGAATGGATCATCAATGGTACCAAGATGTGGATAACAAATGGAGGTGTAGCCAATTGGTGAGTCAATAATAGGTCTCACAGTGGCCTCAGAGCCTTCAAATTCCTTATTTCATCGCTTGTACGTGAAACTAATTTGAAAGTCAAAACAGGTGTGAAAAATTAATAATAGTGCCAAGGGATATTCAATGAGTAATCATTTCCAATTAAATCTAATGTGTATGATAATCATATAATGTCATGTAATACAAAAATGCTTGTTCTAACTGATTCGAGAATGTCTCAAAAGCTGCAGTCAACGTTAAAAACGCATAAAAACCGAGCAGGTCTTAACAAAACTATCGATTTTTCAACGTTGTAATACAAAACAGTAAACTTATCATTAGGAACACTACGTATCTTTTTTAATTCATATTATGATTGGTTGTGTTAAATAGGGCCCCTATTTAACGAACTTACATAAAGAAAACAATCTGATTATAAGTGACTTAAAAAATGACGTAGATAACGATTTGGAAATTAGTAAACCTGATAGATAAACCTCGATCAAATAAAAAATATATCACATTCTAACAACATTGTAAGAATGAAAAGAAAAAAATTACAGAATGGTCAATTTCCCGTTGAAACGGATTGAAAAATAACAAATACAAATAATGAAATAATGTATTACGAGTTTTTGTTCGATTCATACACCCAAACCCTATTTTTTCTAGAACGTACTGAAAAGGGATTCCTCTCTTATAAATTTCACGGTTGCTTTGAGGTATATAGAGAACGTAGAATATCCGTTTGACTACTTTTGTTTTCAGGTACTTTGTTTTGGCAAGAACTAATCCGGATCCTAAAGCACCAGCAAGTAAAGCATTTACAGGATTCATTGTTGAGCGTAACAGTGAAGGTCTAACACCAGGACGTAAGGTAATGAATCCACTTAATTTCTGGAATTTAAGGCATGCGTTAAGAAATCAAAACCAGAATAACAGATAATATAACTTTAATGTGTATTTAATCGTACATTGCACTATTTGAGAAAGACGCAAAAAAAGTATAGCATCTTGCTCTCCTAGTGGTGCGGAAAAAAAACCTATTGAACACCCGAAAAGTCGAATTATGCACACTCAGGTCGGAAAAATAAATTTTCAGGAGATTAACATGGGACAACGAGCGTCTGATACTAGAATGGTTACCTTCGAAGATGTGAGAGTTCCAAAAGAGAACGTGTTACTTAGTGAGGGTCAAGGATTCAAAATTGCTATGGGAGCTTTTGACAAAACTCGTCCACCGGTAAGTCTACTGTTACCTTTGTGATTCAATCCAGAATTGATTTTAAGGACAAATATAGAATATTTGGAATTTATGTATAAATGTGGATGTTAAGAAACAATGTCTATTTCTGTTAACAAGGAAAATTATTTACAGGTCGCAGCTGGTGCAGTTGGGCTCGCTCAAAGAGCACTTGACGAGGCAAGCAAATATGCTCTAGAACGTAAAACTTTTGGCAAACCAATTGCTGAACATCAAGGTGTTGCGTTTTTACTGGCTGATATGGCTATTGGAATTGAAACCGCACGTTTAGCTTGGATGAAATCAGCTTGGGCTGTAGATTCTGGTCGGAAAAATACCTTATTAGCAAGTATTGCAAAATGTTACGCAGCAGATGTAGCTAACAAGTGCGCTACAGACGCAGTGCAGGTTAGTTTTAAATAACATGTCCAACGTTCTACCGTAATTTATTCTTTGTGAAATAGTGCAAATCATGCATGATTATAGTGAAACTGTACGTAATTATTTATTCACATAGTTGTTGCTACTTTCATATTCGCTAATCATTTATTTCAGATATTTGGAGGTAATGGTTTCAATAGTGAATACCCTGTTGAGAAACTTATGAGAGATGCAAAAATCTATCAAATTTACGAAGGCACATCCCAAATTCAACGAATAATTATATCTCGCGCTGTATTAACCGAGCTTCAAGACGGTCGCAAATGAATTTCTTGACTCTGTGTTTGAAAGAATTTTCATTTTTCATCAGTTTGGTTGGTTTTGTGGTTCATAATTATATTCTGTAAAGTACTATGGATATTTTTTATGCTGTATCAATGCAATTTAAATCTAATCATATATATATATATATACATTTATAAAAAAATATATATATATTTTGTACGGGATATACATTTCAATAGCTGATCTGTGGAAATTAGGTTTATACAATCTATTCCGAATAAATTATTTCATAATCCTATTTGCTAACACTGATTCTCAATGAGTTCTCCTGCATAAATTTAGGTGTGTGCAAGCCGATTTTCATAATACAGATCGCGTTTTATTAGGTGATTGAGAGATAATTTTAATCTGCACATTCGTGACTCAGTACTCGAATCAGGCTTCATATTACATTGAATCATCTTATACAAATGTGGCAAATATATAATGCATCTCTACAGGATTTAACATATCTTAAGCAGTAAAAATCAACACCTTTACCTCTCACAATATTTGAGTTGAGCGCATATATTTCAAATAGAAATAAATAGATGAAATTCGGAGTTTAACAACAGTTAGTACTAAGTTAGTTTGAACCAATTAGAACAATTTTTCCCGAGTTGAGAATTCTCAAAACATTACGTTAGTTTTATTTCCATGTAATATCACAAGTCAGTGCCAAACTTTGTAATTAATTTATCATAAACCAAAAAGCATTTGTCAATGAGTGGAAACGCCTCGTGTGCATATTTGTACATACTGTTATGCATCATCGAATATTATTATTATTTAAAAACAATTTGAGTCTTGTCGGATAGTCTGTCATAACTCCAGTTGCACCAAGCGCAAAAGCTTCCTTGAATTCATCATCTTTGTTCAATACCCAAAAATAGACCTATGGAAATAAGAATGTTGAGATTAAATCTGATGAGCAATTATTGGGTAACACACACTTCTTCTGTGCCAATAATAACGTAGTTTATCACTCGTTACATACTTACATGAATTCCACGAGCTTGTAAGTGTTTGAATAAGCACGGTCTCATGAGCAATATATTTAATGAACGAACGATTATTTTTTCCAGTGGAAGGAAAGTTTGATTGGGTCGACTTTTACGCCTGAAAATAATGTGACGCAGTATCTTATTAGAAACATTAGAATTTTTCTTGTCTGGCATATAATTTGAGGATTTACCTCAAATAAATAGACGGCAGAAATATTTCCAGATGAGTCTCTTTCAGAGGCATGAACGGTAACAAACCAGTGTACATCAGGAATATAAGCATAATAACACGTTGCATAGAAAATAATAAGTTCACATTCGGATTCTACAAAAAGAAGATGAAAGTTTGTATAAAATTTGTCACAACATTCACATTTCGAACAACTGAATAATTTGTGGCCTCAAAATCTGGCTCTTTATACTAGCAATTAGTCAAAATTTGTGATCAGTCGATAAACTATACTGTATAGTAAGACCCACTAATTGCAGTTCAGTAGAAACGCACATAATCGTTGAGTGCTATACTCATAGTGACATACTCAGCCTTCTATGGATGATGTTTGTGCGCTATCAGTTGAGTGGACAGAGAAAACTGTGCTTGTCTACGAGTACGATTAAAAATTGCGGTCACATAAAAACAAATGAATTGCTAGAAAACAAATCAATTCCCAATTCATTTGGGTTCATATACGCTAATCTAGAAGCCACAAATAATTTTCTACTATCTGCAGTTTCAGGTATGGACAGAAGACGACTTCAATCGAACTACCCTACGTAGAGGGACCCTAATATATTGTTCTTAGAATATCTTACTAATAATACGCACCGCTTTGTAACATTTTTTAGTTATCTCATCACTGAAATTTCCCCATACTGTGTATTCTTCACGATTATATTTTTTGATGAGCTTACACACTTCGGAAATAAGAATGTCGTCATTCACTTTAATGTCAATGTTGATTGGAATATTGGGAAAAGCATCAAATACTTCCTTCAGGAGAGCAAATCTTCGCTCTTCTTCCTCCTCAGACCCAACAAAGTCCTTATCTGTTGAAGTGTGCTTTCTATATGCATTCTATAATATCAATCGTGCAAGACAAATCAGAAAGGAACGTACCTGGATCGAAATCTATGGGAAGTTTTGGTTTCAGTAAAGGCAAATCCTTGTAATCTAATTCAGAAATACTGAGATTTGTACCAGTACTACGCAGCAGATTTTGATCATGCGATACGACTACTTGCTGATCTCTAGTTAAATGACAGTCCAACTCCAACATTTCTGTTCCAATTTCCACAGCTCTGTAACGTAAACTTGACTATATAGACGGTTGATTGCATTAAATGCGGAATGTGATATTCACTGTTATAATCCAAACACTATTTAACACATGCACATTTACAAGTCATAATGTAGCCTAGTCTGGTGAATACAACTAGCATAGTTATATAGTACCATAATGGTCATGTGGTGTTAGAAACAAATATTAAGTGCTGCAACTAAATTAGTATTGACAGAGATTTAATTGAGAACCATATCGAGATCCACGTTCACCATAATCAATGAATACAGATGCATAATTGCATTGGAAAAAAAATACCTCATCTTTCTATTGAGATGAAAATGTTATTTAGGTAATCAAGCATAGGTACCGTTTAAAAGCACACATTGTGTTTTCAAAATTTTCACCAGCACCTATAACAAATATATTACGAATTGAATTTGTTCCATGACAGTGTATTCCAGTTAGCTGGAGGGTCAGACTCAAAATGTAAAACTTACCACCTCTGTGACTAATATGATGACACATGAATTTAACCTTTTTCTTTTTGTGTATTAATGTCGGATACTTAAATAACAGCATAGAAGTTATTACATAGCCTCCGATCAAAGCGTAAAGTAACATTGGTCTTTTATACACGAGAATAAATATGATTTCTTAATTTTGTACTTGTGAATGACAAGCGAGATTCAAAAATTTGTGACAAACAGCGGAAGCCGCAGCAGACGATATTTGATACAAATTGACAAGCACGACACTCATAGCGAACACAAGTAGGGTAGGTCTGGTACGTTCACTGATAAGTATTGTATTACATAGTATTACACCATGATTCACGAGATGTGTGTGCATGACTAGCATGAACGCAACGAAATAACTATAAATATTCTCCGTTTCCACCACCGTCCTCTTGTCACCAATACGCGGCGCTCGAGCGCCAGATATGCTGGGAATACTTCAAATTCAATTTTGAGAAAATAGAAAACAACGTTATGTATATAATGTTGTTTCTGTCGCTGTAAAAGCTTTTCTGTTTTCCGTATCAGGTGTCATAAAAAAATACAGATAACTATATAGTGCCTACAATATATCATATGTAGGTCATTACTTTGGTGAAAAATACAGAATGATAACTATCTGGATTTATGCAGATAATTATTTTTATAAGTAGCAAAACGCTGTTTATAAACATCAATTTCACTTGATATTAATTTGACAACGTTTTTATCATAGGATTGAAATAGTCTGACATGCATGAAATTATTTATTTTCCTACATAATCTAAAGATTATGTTAACATATATGTTATGTTGAAATATTTTCTTCATTTCATTTCTCATTTGAGGGAAGGTTGGAATGGATGTAATGCTATGAATAACCGTAAAATATATTTGAATGGAATTGCCCATTTTTCAGTTATCATTTCTATAATAATACATTTTGACATGACAATTATAATTTTACTTGCTTACTTTATAGTATAAAAAAATTATGTATTCACTTAATAATATCTATTGATATCTACATTAAATGTAGTTACTACGTCCATTCATTATTTAACATTGTAATTATTATTTAGTAATTGTGTAAGGCTACAGAAGAGAGCGCATGTGGTTTGGTAATATCATTCTATACATACATGGGTGATTAGATACGTATCTTTCTGGTACATTTAAACTTTTTTCGTTATTTGTGTATGTATAGAACGCGTTTGAGAGACGATAAAGGTGGTCAATTTCTCACCAGCATTTGTACATAAAAATTAGGCATGTTATATATTTTAATCCAACTTGAAGGGCGAAATTTGAAATCGTAAGAACCTGTACTATGGCAAGAACAATTTATGTTTTCTGCAAAATATAATACTTCATGTCTAGTTACATTTAGCAAGTATTCTAGTCATGAATTTACAATATCATTTCTTCATAGAAACTCGTATCACTAAGACGAGTTATTATTTTAAGAAAAAAATGAATATCAACGTATCTGCAAAAGCCTATCACACCTGGTGCGATTCTTCATCTTGCTCGGACAATAACGGCACACCTTGGAAGTCTATATTTTTATTTTCTATGTGAGATGGTCGCGTGTTTTGTTCAGAGACGAATGGTGTTGGGGTACTCGTACCACATGGGGTTGTCGGGGCTGATCTTGAAAGCCATCGTTTCGACTTATTCCTTGAATTCTGGAGTCCGAGTGGCATATACATCTTACCACGCGTTTTTCTTGGCTTAAACGCAGCCAAATCACCCGGACTTGAAGGTCTTGTCAACGGCCCTGATAAATTGGTATTCTGCAGCGTGCGAGGCTGACTTTGTATAGTCGATACGTTTACATTGAAATCGATTGTGAATTGTGGTAGTTGTTGAATTTTATCCAGTAATTCTTGAACCTGTTGGCGATTAATAGAAATTTGTCATCCAAACATTCAAACGTGTGAAAATTAATTTGACTTATTTATCAATCGGTCATAGTTGGATATAATACGCATAAGATAACAATATGCTATCCTGATATATTTACCTCAATGGTAGGAGTTGTAGCTCTTGGTGGTGAGCATGGTGATTGAGCTGTTAGACTCGAAACATCTGAAGCTGTTCTATGATTCGCCAATGAGACTGCTGAACCCACATTGATATTTCCACTTCGACCACATTGAGCAATAGATAATTCGTCTATACTATTATTGCACGAGTATGGCGGTGGTACAATTGTGTTAGCTTCATTTACAATGTTGCACATGAAACTTGAACTGAGAGAATCCAAAGTACTGGTATGCGATAAGGAACGAAAATAGCGCATCACCAAACCAGACGTACTTTTCCCTATACCTTCTTCGTAACCAATTACTAATGGGTAGAGATCCGGCTTTTGCGAGACCTAAGAGAACATATGCGTTTTCAATATTTTGAAGTAGCATTCACAATGTTACCACACCGCAATTCACATAAGCTGACATTATATCGCATTACAATATAGTAAGTACGTATTTCACAAAATCTTAGTCATGTGAAATCTTCGTTGTTATGCATTGATTACCTCATTGTAAGGTGGTGGAAGAGCTTGGAAAAAAGAACTACATCGATTATAATGTGGAGGTACATAACAGGATCCTGCTGAAGCTTCATCAGAGGCTGTCCTGTTTCGGATGGAACCAATTGCATGGCGCCTCCATAGCCAACAACTGCACAACAGTGTTATCACGAGTCCTGCTAAAACAGTCGCCCTAGAGCAGGCAATCCAATAGACAGTGTAAGGCAAGTAGATATAACGGTACATAATCTTCTGCCAGAAACCTTATCAAACCTCCACGATCACCTATTACCTTATTTATATAAAAGAATATTATGATTCTCGTATTTCAAATACGGTATGTTGAAGGCGCTAACCATGAAGCTAAGCACCGAGTAACATGGAGACTCATATAGATGAAGACAACATTTGGCTCAATGACAACAGTCAAATGCTCTGTATATAGGTTCATATATACCGGAAATATACTTTAACTGGACAGTACATGTACGATAATAGTGATCATGTGGTCATAATATTTAATAACAGAGCGTGATTGATGGATAACTCATGTCGCACGCGAGAATTAAAATCCATGCATCATTGGCTAATCATATCACAGCAAATGTGCTAACTGTATAATGAACATACCATAAATACCAGTATGTCCAGATGACGATTGCAAACATCCCTTCTTCGGTACTCTCCACGGTGTAGCTACAAGCAGGTACGTATGACAAAAATTGAATACATTCAGGTGTTGAATAGATCTGAAATTAGATGAATAAATATTATTTTTAGGGTCCGTTCCAAATTCAAGTTAGAATTTTGAAAAGTCTTGAATGATAAGAAAACATAAATTATAAATGCAGAAATATTATAGAATACAGAACTCACATTTGAAGAATATGTTCGCAATTCAGCCTCTTGACATTTTTGTAATGCATGTATTGTTCTGCACTACAAATAAGTATACAAATGACATGAAATTATGGCTAACCGAGAAGTTTTCAGCAATATTTGACGTATATATACATATATATCGATCATTCTTATTTAATATATGATAAAAAAATTTAAACCTACATTACAAGTATATGTTCACTTTAAATTATTTAATTACTCATATTTAGAGCATAAACAATTGATTGCATGTAAAACCCATAATATGTATCTGTACCATGAAATTCATTTGATTCAACATGGCAACAAATGACTATCGACTGTGTTTCACGATTTCATAAATAAAAATTACGATTCCAACTGTTGAAATCGATTTTTATTGGAATTATTAACAATTTAGATTAGTGTGTTATTCAAGTTTTCAACATTCATGCAGCACTTCTAAATATCATTGTTGAAGCATTTAATGTCATTTTTCATTATAAAACACTTTTTCGCTCGTCCTCGTATGATGAAATCTCAGAGTTCACAAATTTGTATAATAGTTAATAGTTACTAAGGATTCACAGTCTATTAATTCTTCAAGTTCCGATCAGCAGTGAACTTCGTCCTGTGTGTATTGATCGGCTTCCGAGAATACTAACAGAACGTGTAACTGGCACCGGCTCTGTTTGTTAGCTAATTATTCACTCGTTATTGTATTTTACAAACTTACGATGTCGGACATGACCAAATGTTCGCTTGATGGTCACTGATCACATGTCAGAATTTGAACGTTATCAGCTACGTGAAATTTTCGATTATAGTTTATCGTCAGGGAGGACAACGAATTGCATTATCACGGCTGTCAGGGTGAGAAATTCGATTCTGCGCTATGGAATTAGACAGTGTCGAGGCAAAGATTCGAGGATCTCTACGGAGATCTTAAGAAATTTTGGTTAACTGCGTAAACTATAGAACTGCCGCGGCCTTTCCTTTTTGGAACATGTGTAAAGAAATAACGGGTAGCATATAATTTGGTATGTGTTATGTAGAGTGGTAGACGGATTTGTTCAGGCCGGTAACTTCTTTAAACCTTCAATGTTTATTAAGCGTTTATCACATCACGAATTTAAACAGTATATCAAATGTCGTTGGGGAATTACAGTTATATCTGATAGTAAATGGTTTGATTCGAAAATACAAATGGCTCGTCTGTTTCTTCATAAAATCTTATATTTCGCGGGTAAATGTACGTGATAAAAAGTGACCTACGCTTGCCGATTTCGACGAGCGGACAGCAGAGACAGTGGCGCAGCGAGCGATGGCGCACAAATGTGCGCGACGCGACCAAAGATTTCTTTTAGCATAGTGGCGTAAGTAGATGTCGATTGTCATCAACGTCGACGGTCGACGGTCGACGTCAGTCGTGAGTGGTCGTGAGTGGTTGTGAGCCGCGAAGTCAGGAGTGTAATGTTGCGTGTGACGAGTATCAGTCGGTAGATCGTGCTTTTAGCCTCTCAGGGAACTTATCAGACATCCTTCCGCAAAGAATGGAGCTTTATGAATAAAATTGACAAAAATATAGGAGAAAATAACAAATACATCTACACACGTGTTATGTAGATATCAAGCAAATATAAACATGAGGATATCATCGTTAGTGATCTTTTGCACATTGCAATTATTGAACATATGTAGTATCTCATTCGCATGGGACAACGAAGAATTAGAAGTATTTGACGTTGTTGAAGAAGTTAACCAAAATTTCTACTCTTTGTTGGGAGTTCCTCAGGTAATTGGTGTCTTTCAATTACTTGGTTGCTTTGTAATAATTAATTGAATACTATTGTTTTGCACTTTGGATACTCTATGTAACTTTCACGCTCTATCCTTAATAAATGCTAATGTTACCATTGATCCAAGTTGTTTCATTAATAATTTCATATTTTATAACGTTAGGATGCTAATTCAACAGAGATCCGAAAGGCATTTAGACGACTGTCCCTTCAATTGCATCCTGACAAGAATAGTGCCGCAGATGCCGAGGAGAAGTTCAGAAATGTAAGCTACATCGATTTCGCTGATTCTTTTGAACAGGATATAGAATTGAATTTTTATTATTTGCCTTAGCTAGTTGCAGTATACGATGTACTCAGAGATCCCGGTAAACGAGAACGATATAACAATGTTCTCATTAACGGACTTCCCAATTGGCGGTCAGCTGTTTACTATTATCGTCATGTACGAAAAATGGGACTTTTAGAAATGAGTATTATCTTATTCATTGTTATAACGATTGGCCAGTATCTCGTTGGGTGGGCTGCATACTTTGAAAAAAGATATACATACGTGAGTAAAAAGATTGCTACTTACATGCAATAATTTCTCAAATTTTGACTCCTAATTAAAGACTTCAGAACTTAGGATCGATAATAAATATGTTTTACAGGAACAAGTACTCGGTAGCAAACTACAGAAAATGCAAAAGAAGAATCGTAAAGGTAAAATGGATGTTCCTGATCTGGCTGATATCCTGGAAAAAATTCCTACACCGAGCATATGGAATACATTACCATTCCAGTTACCACGATGGACGTTTTTCTCAATTGTTGGGATTCCATCTGCCATCCAAGCTATCAGGAAAGCATTAGCAGAACGAAAACGTCTTAAAAAACAACAGGAAGAATTAGCTTTGTAAGTAAGCTCTACATTATTCGTCTTTGTAAACCAAATTCGAATATCATACAGATTTTGATCATACTTTGTTTTGGTTCGTATTAAATAAGCATGTTACATTGAATTTATTCAAGGTGCCTACTGTTGGTAATGTTCTTGCATATTTGTACAGAGCACAAGAGAATGAAGAATCAGAACCAGAACCTGTGCCACGTGGTCCAAGACGACGAAGAGCAGCAGGTTTCACTCCGCAAGAAAGAAGTAGTAACAATTCAAGTGAAATCTGTCATGTCAAAAAAGAATATCAGCATAGCAATCATGTGATAGAAAAACCAAGAGTTACTGGAGGTCTGTGGACTGATGAAGATATCTCAGAGCTAATAAAATTAGTAAAGAAATATCCTGGTGGTACAACAGATCGGTGGGAGAAAATAGCTGATGCTATGAATCGTACTGTTGCTGAAGTTACGCACATGGCTAGAAAAGTAAATAGCAACCGTTATTTCCGTTACAAGTCCATGTATTTACCTTACATTGAATTCTTAGGTGAAAGATGAAGGTCTCAAACCAGGGCAACCTGGAGATGAAATTCCCATAGAAGAGAAGCCAAAAAAAGTTAAAACCCAAGCAGAAATATTAGATGACACTGGGGATTGGAGCCAAGAGCAACAAAGAGCGTTAGAAATAGCATTGACCAAATATCCTAAGAATATGTTGCAGGATCGATGGGAAAAAATTTCAAGCTGTGTGCCAAACAAATCCAAGGTCAGTATCGCATGATAAATCATTAAGGGACTGAGGAATTATGTCAGCTAAACTAGTTGAAAATGTTGGTTTTCAGGAGGAATGTCAGGCACGCTACCGTCATTTAGTACAGATCGTAAAGAAAAAGCAAAACTCTGAGTGAATTTAAAAATTACGTGTAAAACCTTGTTTTGTTATTATTATCTTTCAAGGAAGTATTTATTTAATAAACTTAGCAAGTGTATTGTAGTTTAAATGAGGTAAGCTGCAATACACACACACATACTCATGCGCGTCCCGGACTCAAACACAATTGTATCATATATTTATATTTATATTAGGCTAAATATTCATCAATGAAGATATTGATGATGCTCGGAAAACTCCACAATAGCGTAAGTAAGTTCTGATACGACATGAATAATAATATTCTGCAATTCGGATAATAGTATTAAAAATGGGTATTATTGTTGAATACGGATAAATTTATAGACGCGATGATGCAATCAATGAAAAATTGAGTTCCATCAAACTTTCATTAAAGGGATAGCTGATTGGACTACTTGAAGTATTAAAATTGCGGTGATAATCACAATATAACCCGCATGTACTATAGGTATCATTTATACGCCCATGTAATAGATTTATTTGTTTTCTCAAATCTATTATCAATATGACGTTCAATTATTACTAATGTGAAATACTGCCAATGAAATTATTCCCTGATCAGTTATATGGGTATCTATTAAATCTATTTTTGTACACCAGTCTTGGTAAAAGTGTTCCTTAATATTGAAATTCATGTATCTAGTTTGCCTACAACTGAAATTGATTTCAGTTTGATTTTCTTTCGACAAGAAATACGTTTTCCTACCCCCTCTCTATTGGTCATATTATTTTCAATTATGGTAGTTTTGAATCTGATTTATTTCCGCGAATGTACTTATATGTTATCTTGTGCTATGAGAATGCGACAATATTTACTAGAGCAGTCGCAAAATTACTAAAATAGTCCAAAAAATTACATATTCCATTCGAATGTCGTTGCAAGTAAATCTTTGATAAGCACTATCCGGTGCACTATGTTAACTTTCTCTCGTTAGCTTCATTGGTTTGGTATTTCTTTTGGAACTGTCATTCAGTTTTTATCTTCTCATTACGTTGCAGAACAAATGGACTTTCACTTATAAAGAAAATCAAGAAAAACACACCGATTCGTGCCATGTTGGCCAATATGAGTTGAATCATTCGCTGTAATATTTCTCAACTCGTCACATTGTTCGCAAAATACTTTGTCATCGTTGGTTAGATAACAGAAATCCTCAAAAAATTCTGCATTCTATTCTGGTATCCATATTTTAACCAAAGATATTTTTTTCTTTTTTGAGTTCACTATAAATGTTGTAAATGTCAATATTTTGTTAAATATTTCAGACAAATGGCACATATCAGATTACTGAAAAGTACAGTACTTTTCATAAGAGTAGTTATTCTTTTCGTTTCATTTTTTCCCCTTTTCATAGCTTTTTCCCTCCAAAACGATTACTCACATTGAAATTATTGTATAGCACCAGTCATATGAGACAATAATTTCACAACTAGAATCTTCAAATAGGAAAATTTGTTATATTTACAATAAATTAAGCAGGAGAAATGAAAAGGATAATATTCACTCCGGTCGAAGACCATCATCTTATCCCCACATTTCCAAGAATTCATAAAATCGAATAGGTTGAGAAACACTCACGTATGTTGTTGAAAGTATTATATGTTGGTGTCATTAATAAAGTTTTTTTTAGTTATGGTAGATAACATGACAAATTATACAAAACTTACATTGAACTAATAATCAGTAAATAATGCAAAATGATTTGAAGGTTTTGGGTATCATTAAATGTAATATAATGATCGATTATCCTTTAGTGCCAGTTTTACGTCCTTTGGTTCGCGATTTGGCAGACGTACAAGCTGCACACGTGCATTCTTTTGGCACTGTCAATCGTTTTTTCAGCTTCGTGTTATCCTCGCATGTTAGATCAACCAGGATCGACTCGTAACTTACTGGCATACAACATTCACAATTGCTGTCTTGATCCCAAGTTTCTGGAAATATAAATTATTTGGATTATAATAATATTGCGTTGTAATATCATTTGAAATCAACGTACACCTGATGAGTCTTTAGTTTTATACATCTAATTTTATAAAAAAAATGACAATCCCTTGGTTCACGAGTTATCTAGGTTTTGAGTGAGGCTTACAGGAATAATTGTACGACTTACCTAGGTTTAAGCGCGTTGAAGAGTCACAAGTTCCGTGACATTCGGTAAGACCTTCAATTGGATATAAGTTTTTACAGAGGCCATGGGTGGATTTCATCTCTGCGAAAACTCCAATGGTATTATTTGATGATATCTGTGCAGCTATACAATTATCTTCTGAAATAAAGAAATTCGTTAGAATAATAAACAACGACTGAAGTATCATTTCGTTAGACTCATATACGAGAACGCGTACTCTTTTGATTGAGTGCTGTTAGATTGCATCGATCACAACATCCATCGTGGTAAATTGCTTCAGGGCTGCATTCCGTTAGATCTGGGCATTTTTCGGAACTACTACGTATCATAAACTGCAATGATACAATTATTAAGAATTACAACGCTTTGGAAAGACAATAGCAGTGGATGATTAGTTACAGAATTTTCGTTTCATTCAAATTTCATAACTATTGGATCTAAGTATTGATTTGTACTGCTTTCTTTACCTGATCAGCCTCTTTTTCACATCGGAATGTCGTGCATTGGTCAGCTGATGTCCACGTTTGATCAGGTTCATACAACTGTTCGTTAACAACACAAAACAGTTGCTTGCATTCTCCGCAACAATCTTGACCATGTGGTTCTTGATATTCCCAGCCCTAGAAAATGTATATAATCAAATGTGTTTTCAACAGTTATCATTACTGATAAGATGCCAGAGTTAGTTACAAACATATACAAATTCAAACACCGGTTTTCACTTACAAGTGCGCATTCCTTAGAGCAAGTGGTTCTCTCCTGATTCTTAACGATACCTGTTGGAGTTATAACACACATTTCGGTAACACAGTTGTCTACGGACGATATCCATTTTTGTCCTGGTTCGTGTATCATTCCATTATGTTTGCATCCTGTCTTGACGATGTCCGGACAGCATTTTCCTGAGACTGGACGAAGTTCTATTTCAAAATCTTCGAGATCTTGTACACTAGATGTTGCACATTTCTCGGTCTCACTTTGCACATGAAGCTATAAGTAAATAATTAATTTTCGATTGATGTATTCAAGTATCAACGTGACGAGATATGCTCACAAGTCTCAGCACTTTTGCAATTCTTCAGGATGTATGGGGAAAATGCATTGAGCTGTATTACTTACTGAACCATTCACTAGAACGCAAGAGTATTTGGTACAATGGTCCTCAGATTGCCATTCTTCCCCAATCTTCCTAAGTTTTTCGTCCACCACACAAGCAACGGCGACACATTCGCCGCAACATTTCAAACTCTTGTCTTCTGATGGTTTGTACTCGTATCCTTGATCACAATTTGTGTTACAATCCATTTGCATTACTTTTTTCTGAAGTCCATTGGTATCCTTAATACATTCTACCGATGTACATGCATCATTCACATTAGGCTGCCAGACGTCCCCAACCTTCACGTTGTAAAAATAGAAAGTATAATAAATGCAATCTCGATTTTCAATTTGGTATACAACACAATATGCTACTAGAACACTTACAGAATAAACGGTATTGTTATATTTGCATGCTGTACGTTCAAATGCTGGACAACATTGATCATTCAGCAGAACTTCTTCGATTACGTAATCATTGATATCTGGGTGATTATCGACCGTTGTGCATTCTGTCAAAACGCATTTTGAATTGGCTTCGCCATTCGATTCTTCACAAGTACACGTTTTACAAAGACCGTCTTGCCAGTGTTCGCCGATTCTCTTTGGAGTTTCTCTTGGCATATTTTTGGTACCTTTCGCATGGTCATGAATGTAGAAACACACATTCTTCTCCGGTTCTACAAAATTAAAACGAATGATTACGGCTGTAAAGCAAAGTGTAATGGTATATTAGAATATTCAGATTGATGTTTACTGCATTCATAAGTTGGACAGCACGCTCCTGGAATTTCCGTAGTTTCTACTTTGTGAAACTCAAGACAATTCGGACGTTCTGGACAGGTTTCAGGTTTGCACACTAAAGTTGATATGGGGCAACAGCCAGATGTATTTGTCACTTTTACCATCCCGGGCGTGTTTTGTGCTTTTGTTTCCAAGTCCAACTGTTTCCACAAATCATCCTCACATTCTTCTTTTGGTACACATTCTGAAAGAAAAATTGAGTCTTCATTTAAGAATTCCGTGATTTCGATGACCTTCATAATCCATAAATATTTCACTCACGACAAACATAATTTTGGCATCCATGTGTTTCCATAACTAATTTCATAGTTTGTCCAAATCCACATATGGGTTTTTGCGGTTCCAAGCATGGCACTGGAGTCGTTTCAATTTCTATAGGAACTTTATAAAGATTTATTAGTATACTGTACCTGCATCGTACAAACATATCAAATGATAGTCAAGGGTTAAATGCTTACTGCAGAAATACTTCGGACAACATTCGTCTTTGGTACCAATCGCTGGGTTAGGATATAGACCTTCTCCACAAATCGTTTCAAGAGCTGGACATTCGGTTTTTTCGCAAGTGATCGTCTTATTGTGACAACTGCATTGCGTGCATTTATCTGGATTCCAAACATCACCGTTCACATGTCCTTCCTCGTCACATACGAAACACTGTCTTTGATCAATACATGTTCCATTCACGAGAATTTTATCTTCTGGACAAAAACAACCTTCAGTTGATCTTAAAGGACATTTGATATTCTGCTTCTGCTCAAGATCACTGCATGTTTGCGTACAACCGGGACCACATGAGCGATATTGTAAATCTGCAAGTATAAGTAGAAACATTGTATGTTGAATAAGAAGTATCCACTTGTTATTTTCTTTTGACAGCTACTGATTTTCAAACCAAATGATTTATAAACGGGATTTCTTCACTCACGCGATGGACATTTGTAAGGGCACACGTCGTCTCCTCTCCAATCTAAACACAATCCGGCTTGCAAACAACTTCGAGCATATGCTTCTAAGTCGTCGCAAATATCGGTTTTTTCACACAAATCGTCTTGACATCGAGCGAAGTATGGTGCTGGGTCAATTATTTCATGACATTGACCAAATCGTTTTGCGTCAAGGAGTTGTTTACACAGATTTTCGGTAGGAGAAGTGATCTCGCATTCTTTCTTTGGCTTTGATGTGCACTCTTCATTACTGAGACCGAGATTGCTTGGTAACTTCTTTGCCAACCAACTCGTACCGAATTCAGTTCCATCATTTGTTACCTGAATTTAATAAACATACATTGGCTATGCGGTTAAAATTCTTCATTTTTCGCCAGCATTTCCACGCGGACACACATGCGCGCGTGCAAATGTAGCCACAAGTCGTCTTTCATATTATTTATATTTGAATTTACCTCGCCATTACTTTTTCTGAAATCATCATCAGAATTACCATCACAATCTCCGCAAAGGCCTTCCATTGCCCCGCCGAAAGTATGGGAGGGTAATTTCACCATAAAGGCAAAATTATGTTTAAAACTGGCGATCTCTAATTGAATAGCAGGGATGAGAAGGGTAATATCTCTGCCAGGTGCCTCAATGAGCGTTAACCAAGTAGATGAGTATGGGAATTTGTCAACTAATTGCTCATCCACAAATACGATCAACTGAAAGAGTAGAAATTTACGGTTGTCAATCCTATTTCATTTGTTGTAACAAGAAATGTATAGCCGACAGACCTCTTTTAACATTTTCCCATGTTTCACTTGAACAGAATGCTGATTATAAAGAACTGTAATTGCTTCCGTGCAAAAACCTTGAGGACACGCTGAATTTGTTATTAGAACCTAAAACTCAAATTGCTTATCAAATGAATTCACAATTTAGGCAATAAAGATAACCGTGTCAGCATATCACATGATATACCTCATATAAATGTTCGCCATCACTGCCTTGAATCCCATTTGGCATATCTCTAGATAAAATGTAGGTACAGTTTCCATTGAACGTCAAATCTTTTTTGTCAAACGTGACAAACTTTCCGCTGCCAAATCCATCGCAAAGGCAGTCTCTGCACTCCGTTGCTAAAACGCATTCGTCACCTCTTCGTACCATTCCATCAGGACAGAAACAACCACTGAAGCAAACGCCTCGCATGAGAGGACAAGGGTCTGTTTCTTGTAGGTTGTTGCACGTTGTTTCACACTCGTGCCTGTAAATAGTAACAATAATTATTCAACATGCAAAAAACCGTCTTGACAAGGAAACGTGAAGTGAGGATTGCAGAATCCGTTTTAACGTCAGGAACGTCCCGAATTCGTGGGTACCCAAAACTTTTAAGTTACCTGAAACAGTCTTTGTGAACAAACGGCGTTGGACAAAATGCTGGGCAATCATGATCTGTACGCCAAGTTGAGAGTTCAATATTTGAATCAGCAGCTTGACATTCAGATACAAACGTAGTCAATTCCTGACACCGACACTCGACTTCAGTCGAATTTCCACGCAAGCAATTACACGCAGTTTCCAAACAACGCGATATGAATTTTTCCAAATCAACTACTCCTGAACATACGGCCAATGATTGATGTTTCACTATATTGCAGATAGCCCAAGCTGCTTCTTGAACGTGTTCAGGACAAACCTGTTCAGCATTAAAGACACATGAGTGTGAGGAAAATAGACGGATGATAACTAAAATTCAAAACTGATGTTTACCTGTGGTTCACATTCTGGGGTATCATTAATAGCCCAACTATTTCCAAAGTCTACTGTACTTCTGGCTTGCTCGCCGTCTGGGGTTTGTCTGTCGTTTTCAGGATTACCATCAAAAAATCCGCACAATCCATCAACATGACCCGCTAGTTTAGTCGTCACACCAACTTTCACGTTCGAACTCATATCCCAAATGATCCAGAAACCATAGTGGTAAGAAACAAAGTGCAGAGAATTGCCGACACGCGTTATTTTGAACGCTTTGTCCTTGTCAGTTAGGAGTTTGACTTGATTTGGCGAAAATGGGTAGTCATCAAAATCAATATGTAAATCCGGATATAAAAATAAGAGGTGTTCATGAAATGCAACCGCAAGGACTCGTTGGCATGACATACCAATCTGGTCACATTCTTTCATCACTGCGAAAATGAGACAAATAATCGTACAACCAATAGATATTATTAATACAATAATATGATAAGTAAATTGAATAAAAATCAACTCACATGTGATATACCAGTCATTAGCGTGCATGTCTCTTGCGAGAACATGATTACAAATGTCATATTTGTATTCTATATTGTCGAAAGTGTTGAATGTTCTGCCTGTTACATTACATACAACCTCCACAGGTGGCGGTGGTTTGCACATGAAACGCGGGCATGGATCATGTTGGTAAAAACTCATTTTCTCATAAATCAATTTGTAGCCTGGTGGACATTGAACTTCAGGACAAGCTACTGGAGGTTGATTTGGGAATAGAGGTGGCGGCCTATTTGATTTACATGAGAATTGAGGACAAACGATTTCTTTTAAATAGCCAGCATCAGAAAGTGTGTTGCTTTTTGATTTCACTCTGAAAGTAAAAAGAGATTTGAATTAATCATTTTTCCGTGTCAAGGGCGCATAATTCCATATGCTCGCTGCTTATTTTCTCTGATATATGAGAGCATTTTCGAATTCATATTTTGTCATACCCGGATTGCTGTTCATTCGTCCTGACAGTTCCCTTGGTTCGACCTACGAAAGCTCCTTTTACACCACCTTTAGTGCCTCCCTTAATACCACCTTTGGTACCACCTTTGGTACCACCTTTGATACCACCTTTGGTAGCAGCGCCGGGCGACGTTTGTTGCATGTCGTAAACTTCTGCATATAATTGTGGTTGTTTCAAAACGACTTTGTAGCCTGGAGGACACGACGGTGTCTGGCATTGGGTTTGCGCAGCAACTGCAACATACAACAATGGCTATGAATATTTCGTATTCCCGCTGCTATTGTTGAATCTTGATGATAACAATGAAACGAATCATAGAATTTGAAATAATGATTAGTATCTACTTTATGTGACTTACCATCAATGTCCTTACTTGGGATGGTGTTGGCAATAGTAATTACAGTCGTTGTTTCTTGAGTAGTTGTAGAAGGTAATGTAGTCGTCTGGCATTCTTTCTCGTCATCTGGACAATCTTGTACACCATCGCACCAAGCAGTTTCATTGATACAAATGTTGCTAGTGGGACACAGTCTGGTTTTTTCGGGACACGGTTTGCACATACAGTGGCATAGTTCTTTTGTCACGATCGACTGTAGTCCAGGTTCCGTGCATGGTTCACACTTCTTCAGTTTACAAGCGAGTGTACCTCCAAGAGTACAGTCACAATGTTGACAATCTTCTGTATAAAAGTACGACCCCACTGCGTATCTATAATTCGAACTACTTAGTAACGGCACAGAATTTGAAAGGTTACAATAATACGTAGAACTAGTTGAAGCAAAATAAATGAATACCAAGATGACACGCAAATATTACTCACGTCATGTGTCCCACGACGCATGGACATTCTTGTTTCATCACACATGACTCGCCGTCCCACCATTCGGAGGCTTTACACGGACAAGATTTACCGGCGCTGATCTTTTCGATACCATCGCATACATTGCATATTATTTTTGTTTTAGTTGCGGAAGATATCGTATCTAAATGTTTGTCTACGCCGGCACTGGCACCAGTAATTTCAGCTGAGGAATAAAATGTGATTAAAGTAGTGTCAGTGCAAGTACAACTGTTTTAATGTTAATTGATACTTACGATAAGGTAAATAGCACCCGTGTATCTCAACTTTAAGTCCAATGTGCGTATGCCAACTGGATGGTTGAATTCTCAAATATCTTGCATGTAAAGGTCTTTCGAAATAATTTATTTTTGATGATATGCCATCATAATTTGCCAAAAATTGTTTCTCAGTATTGTCATCATTAAAAACAAGATTCCACTGACTACCATCATGACTGTACAACACTTTATATGCTGTTGTCCAGATATCACCGTTGCCTTTGGTTTCGACGCCAGTTATATTACGTGGTTCATAGAAATCAAACTCAACGTATTGATCAGGATTGTCTAATTTTGGACGCCATATCCCTTCAGACGATAAACGAAGATTTGGTAATAGCTGGTCGTACGTAGAGGATGCTGAAACTTGTTCATCTGACATCAAGCGACCGTCTAAGCCTAACGGGTCGTCACAAACTGAAAAGAACGACAACAATAACAAACTGACCATTGATAATTGTTTATAGATTGTGCTCTTATAGTGCTATTGACAAGCTATAAAGGAAATAGTACCAACCTGGCTCAATATTCCTTTCTATGTGTTGAGTAGTTGAAACTGATGATTCAGTAGTTAATACCGCTGTAGTTTCGGCAATAGTAGAAGAGGAGCTTATCTCTGAACGACACCCAATTAATTCGGCTCTAATCGCAATTCCGTTATGCCAGGTTTGTGGAATTATTCGAATAACTTTGGCTTCGATTGGGTTATAAAATATTTGCTTAACGGGTGTATTTTTGTTAATTGGACCATGGAACACTTGCTCTTTATTGGATCTATCCGGAACGTATGAGAAAGTTTGACCATCCTCAGAATATAAAATCTTGTAGCTTGTTACATATTCGTCTTTTGAAGGATTTCCTTGCAGGGTGACACCATAAATCGGTTCTATTTGGGGAAGAGTTATACTCAACCTGTTGAAACATATAACATAAATATAAACGAATAGATATGGTAATTTGGTTACTGGTTGCAAGAAAAACTAAATCACAATAATACAAGTTAACATACCATTGCTCTTGATCCGCATGTGCAGGTATCCAAGTATCTCCAGAATTCTCAATAATCTTGTTACTAGAGTCTGACTTCTTTGTCCCGAACGGGGTCTTTAATTTACTACTTGCATTGAAAACAATGCTGCCCGGCAAAGAATTCTTTAAAATTTCCACATGATTTTCTTCCGCACAGTGAGCAAGGGGTGATACATGACTGGGTACAATCATGATGCGGCTCGCTTTGGAACCTTGATAAACATTTAAATCCTGATGGATTTCTATGTCTCTACAAGCATAGTAAGAAAATATTAACAATAATCATTTACGAATACATCTGTCACAGTATAATATCTGATGTATACTAGGAAACTTACTGGTATGTAGCCGTTGTGTTGACGGATAATGTCGACATATAAACTATTGGTAGGTCCGTTGTAGTACTTCCTGGACAGCTTATAATCTCAAAATTAACTGCAACACCATCATGCCAAGTTTTTGGTATAATTTTAAGTTTTTTTGCAATCAATGGTTCGTCAAAGAAAACAGTTGCAACAGTATTCTCTTCTAGAGGACCATTGAATATTTTCGGAACAGTGGAGCCTATCTCAGTGACAGGTGTATAATCGTTGTCGTTACCACTCGTCGTGTAATAAACGTTATATGTTTTAACATATGAATTTAAGAATGGACTGCGCTTCAACGATACTCCGTAAACACTTTGTGGGTGGCCCAAATCTATAGAAATCCATGGATTCTCGTCCATTTTTTCAGGTATCCAGCTTCCTATTTATAATGTAAAATAACATAAGATATTACTGGAAAATCGTATGTTTCAATTCGAACATAAAACTTATTGGCTTTAGCAACAATAAAAATATTAATTCTTTGTACTGCCTGATTTTAGATTTAGTCACTCGTCAAATATATGAAATTACCTCCAGACACATCAGACGGCTGCGCGCTGAATCTTGCATTTGATGGTCTGAATTGTTGATTGAGCGAAGTACTTGCGTCAAACGCTTCCTCTGATAGTGGAGCACTTCCATCGATTAAGGAAATAGTATTCGACTCGGTACAAACTAATGGCACTGCTTGTGTTGTGAACGTTTGTTCTGTAGTAGTAGTTGTTGGAGAGGTTGTCGTATCACATATCGATTTGTCACAAGTGTAATGATTGTTTAAGCACTGACATATTTCACATTCTGATTCTTTCACGATAACGCCAGGTTTGACTGGTTTATTATCGTTCGATTTACAAGTACAATCCGCAAGATCAATACACGTGTTAAAATCACGCCAGAGATTCATCGATGGACACTCCCTTCTATTAACTGGGACACATCCTGAAAAATTATATTTATTCAAAGCATCGAATATTTTAAGCACCTCCGATGGTCAACGGTGCGGGCTGACTACAATGTGATATCAGATAGCGTGGAAAGATTTCCTAGACTTACCTGGGATGCAGTCGTTGTTCTCAGTACACAGACCTTGCTGTACCAGGAGGAACTGATAATATAAACAGGCTCTGCTACACTGTATAGCACATTCATTCCAAATTTCTCCATCTTTGCAAACTGCTGTGACAACTTTTCATAATGGAAGGAGATTAATATGTGATCATACAGATTATGATAATTGTACTGTTTGTAACGAAATATGACATACTATTTTCTGTAGTTAAAGTAACTGGGGCCATAGTTGTTGATTCAGCACATTCTGGTCTAACTGAAATTACTTTTGCTGGCCAGTCACAAATTTGATCGATTGAATTGTAAAGTGTCCCTGGAGTACAGACTTTCTCGACTAATTCCGCTCCATTTTCTCCGATTGTGCATTGTAAAAATTTACCACAATCACTGGGATGCACTTGGTTGGGCTGTGCCACATCGCACAACGGATGTTCTTCTAAGGATGGTGGAACTGGTATCAACGTATTTTCTGTAACATATTAATTAATTTGAACTCAACATAGACAAGCAATTTGGCACAGTTTGCGAATACTTACCAGTTGTGGATAAATGAATAGTATCACATTGACATAGTACACTTATTTCAAAATCTAAACATTGTGGTTCACCCCGGTTTGCTTGACAATACAGCCCTCGTTCCAAACTACATTCTACATCGAGACCAGTTTCTTTATAATCAAGTTTATCTTTCACTGTTCTGCATTTAATATCAACCATTTGATCTTGTGTACAAACTGCTGATCCTTCAATCCCAAACTATATTCGAAAGAAAGTTATAAATGAGTATTGATAGTATTTTTATAACGCTAGTTTGTTTATTAGAAAGTTCAATAAATCACCAGAATGGTTCAACTAAGTTCCACTGCTTACAAACTCACCAAGTCCAGAGTTGAAGGCAATGGTTCGTGCTCTATTAATTTTTCACTGCCTTTTCTATGAGAATCTCTATTCAACCACGTCGTCCATCCTGCTATGCATTTGTGTTGCTCTTCCATTGGAACCGTAACTGGCAAAAGAGTTGTGGTTGAACAAGGCACTCCTTTACAAATTTTTTTTCCACGACTGCAGACACAGCTATGGCAATCGTCTTCTTCGATTTGATCGCCTTCATAGTATGATACCTTGACATAGAACGAAAACCATCATATGAATAAATCTTTCAACGTTATGAGGTTTGACTTATCGTTTCAATAGCATTAAGAAAAAAACTTTCAATACCCCATCAATTTCCATACAGAGCAATTTACACATTGCTTGTGGTACACATTCCGCATAACTTGCATTCACATAAATTTGTCCGGCTGGACATGGTTTAGGGAGACAGCCTTCGATACAAGAATCTTGCTTACACAAGTGTACGTTTTCACTCAATGTTACTAGATTGTCGCAAGTTTCACGTGGGCAAGTAGAGATACATGGAGAATATTCGCTGCACTTTTCGTCACACTGCATAGGACAAAGATGTTGGGAACGCCATTTGATTGGTATACCCCTGGTATTACATTCTTGAGAATAAGCAGCTAGTGCTGTGCATAAGCATTCGCAGTCGCCACCTTTAAAGAGTTGACCGAAAAACACGATTTACTAAATTGAGTCTCGGAAACATGGATTTTTGAAGTAGTCGTTGAAGGTAGATTTACATAATTCAATAATCCGTTCAACTCACCAATGTCACAGCCGCATGTATCGAATATGCATCTCTCCAAGTAAGGATCAACGTCCACTTCCGTATGACACGCTTGAAAGAGGGATGATTTTAGGATGTTGCATTCTTTGACTGCCCAAATTCTACGCTCTTCGTGTACAGCACATGTGTCAGTTATTTCTTTAGATTCCGAACAATAACTTTGTTTCCTCCATGAATCACCAAAGATGTTAGCAGCGGCCTCGGAAATACCGCCGGACGGCGTTTTGAAGTCATCTTCTGCGTTGTTGTTGTAATCTCCACACAGGCCTTTTGTACGCCCTTTCCACTTTGGGTTCAAACGAATATAAACTCTAGTCCCTGAAAAACAGAATTAAGCAGAACAAGTAATTAACACCATAATTGGTCAAAAATGATCACTGCTTCTGATGTTTACCTTTATCCCACTGTACTACTAAACCCAAGTCCGGCACATCTAAAAATACAAATAGACCAGCCTCTCTTATAGCAATTCTGTTCAAATTTCCTTTTGGCAAGTCCTTGCCGTGTGTGAGTGTAATTGTTTCTTGCTTGCTATCACTACCAACAACTAAAGTAATTGATTTTGAACACGTAACGCCTGTAGTACCGCACGGTACATTTTGTGTGGATACATCGAAACTATCATCCGGGCTGAAGCTTCCTTTGGATAAAACGTAGTCGCAGGCACCTTGGAATTCGTATAGCTTGCCATCAAACGTTGTATAATGTGAATCCCCCCATGCTGAGCAGATACCTATAATGAAATCGCTGATATGTGAATTTCAATTGGTAAAATAATCATGGCATTAGTTGATGTACAGATATATTTATATTTATCGACATCTATTGTATACGTTACCTGCACATATTCTGTCGGTACATTTCCATTTCCCATTGTTACACTCGCATGTATTGCATTCTTCTTGCATTTTTGAACCTTCCTTATAGCTTTTTCCGCCATGATAACACGGACACTCCGTTTCTTTTACACATTCGCCACTCGGCACATCCAGTACATAATCTTTCTTGCATACACATCCCGGTTCACAGATAGCACTACTATAGCTTACGAAATCATGCATGTTTTTGCAGGTTTTCACTTCGACTGGCTTACAAGTTGTTACCTCTTCGTTTTTATGTGCACTGCAAACTGATTTCATATCAGAAGCAGAGGGGTGATTCTGTATGTCATCTCTTGTAGCTGATTTACAGTTCCAAAGACCACCTATAATTACGTCACAAAATTTCATATTATTAAACGATATATAGATATGGACACTTAGCACTAACTACTTTAAATTAGCACCTCTTATTCGTAATGGGATTATTATATTCTAAAACTTGAATCACCTGCACATGTGCATAGCTCTTGACTCTTGGTGCCCGGCCTTACTTCACGATAACCAGCAACAAATTCTAAACCACCATGTTGACAAGGACATTGTCCTATAGGAATACACTCATGTTTATCATTGAGTGTTTGACCTTCTGGGCAATTGCAGCCCTCAACGCAATTTTGTTTGCACTTGGGATCAAAAGATATATCGCTGCAGGATCTGTGAAACCAAGAAAAATTACATATGTTCTATATGATATGGAGAATTACATTTAGTTTCATTCCATTTTAGTGCTGTACCTTGTGCAGCTATTGCCACAAACTTGATAGATTTGTCCACCTGGGCAGCTGATTTTACATTCATCGATTTCATGGCGCCAGGATAATTGCACACCTTGATGGGCGCATTCTTTAGCATAGGCAGATAATATTGGACAAAGGCATTGGCCAATACTTGTTTCGCAAGCACACATATCGTACATGCAGTCTCTATAGAAAATTTCTGGATCCACATGCCAATGACAATCTAATGGAAGAGTTCAAGTATAAATTAAACATAAAGCTTGACTAAGAATTGCGCAACTGTACTTATTATGGTATTGTACTCGGATGCGAATTACTATTTATTTACCAGAAAATAACGAAGTCTTAAGTTTCGAACAATATTGTTCAGCAGTCACCCTCTTTTGTGGATTTACGTCGCATGGATGATTTGGCTCTTTGTTCGGAGCATTAGGACACAGTTCGTCTGTCTTCCATTTATTTGCAAAAGGAACTACAGACTGTTCAATATCATTATCGGGTGTTAAGAAATCATCTTTTTGATTCATGGTAAATGTTCCACAAAGACCTTTTGTTTTATCTGAAAAATATCGTGATACGTAATATATATTGCAGTATTGACTCACCATATTTTAGCCTCTGATATTTTAAGAATGGCACTCATATCAATTACAAAGGCAGCAATAAACATACCGTGAAACTCTGGTGGTGAATTGATGTATACACGAGATATTCCATCCCACCAGACGTCCAAGCCGTTAGGCAATTCAGCTATTAAAAATATACTACTTGCTATCCGAAGCTTCACACCACCAGCAATAAGAGGGAATTTCGTAGCTTCTTCTCCATTAATAAGAAGCTGGTGATTCGGACCGAGTTTGATCGTTACATCGTTGAATCGAATTGTTACAGATTTGGTACACGACAGGGCTTCAGCCTCTATAGTTGGTGTGAGACCCATGGCCTGTTTTAACATAATGTATAATTATATATTATATGTATATATGTACATTATTCCACGCGCAACTGTGGTCCGAAGGGTGCGAACTCTTTGTTGAAGCGTTAAAAGTTTTCTAATCACTTGAGAAAAATTCGTGACTGCATATCATAAGTTGCGAGATGTGTTAATGTTAGTAGAAGGCTGATATTTTCATTAGTTAAGTTGAAATATGGTAATTATTTAATTTTGTTACGGATATTTGTATCCTTCTATCGACATATTACGGCTGCTCGTATTTGTCTTGCAAAGTTAAATCTGATAACCGGGCATCGATTACGAAAAAACCTAATATACGCCGGAATGATAAGAAAAATCGGGATCGTATGCTTTAAACATGACGGATAACTGTAGTTCTTGTCGATTCAAATATACCTCACTTATAGCACCAGAACAGGCGACGTTTTCACCTTCGATACTGTAGTCGTGGCCCTTCATCAAATAGTAGCTACATTTCCCCATGAAATCGTAATGTTTGCCATCGAACGTCGTATAATGTGGATCTCCTATTGCTGCACATCGCGCGCTACATTTTGCCTGAGTACAAGACCATTTACCAGAGAAACAAGTACAGGTGTTACAGTCCTTGTCTATAGTTGCACCTGGCTGAAACACTCTACCGCGTAATTGGCAAGGGCATTCCTCTACAGCAATGCAAGTCCCTTTATGTAAAACGGAACCTTGCGGACAGAAACAGCCTTCCTCGCAGTCATTATTATCCGTAGCTTTTGTCTCAGTGAGTGCTGTATTGCAAGACGTTTGGCTCTTTGGTCCACACGCCATATAGATACGTCCGCCAGTACACGTCATAGCTGTGTGACGCAACCAATTTCAACAAGTTAGTTTTTTTGAGTACACCTTTCGTAACAACGCGAAAATGACCATATTACTCACGGCACATGTCAGTGTCTCTCCATCCGCTCAATGTAACCAAACCTTTATGTACGCATTGTCTAACATAGACACTCATTGTGTCACACGCACATTTTCTCTTATCCTGATCTCGACAAGCACAATAGTCCCATTCGCATGTATTTTGCAATATCCCCAAGTCCATTGTCGTAGAACACGCTTGGAATCTACGTTCTGACAATAATTTAGAACAAAATGCAGATGCATTAGCTGCGAAATCTTCATGGTTGCGACAGGAATGTTGAAGATTCGGAAGCTCATCGCATGATTCTGAAAACGGCAATGCCATTGGTATTATAAAATGAACAATAGGAATATTTTGTGGCTTATGTGCGTCCTGAAATTTAACTTACCACCAATGTCTTGGACTTTCCAACTGCTAGCTAAAGTAGCAATACTTTTTGGATGGCTACCATCTTTATTAGTTAAATCATCGTTCGGATCACCATTCATGTTCCCGCACAACCCTGCAGTTCGATTCCAGAGACTTTCAGTTGTTTCGATCTGTACTAACGATACTCCGTCCCACTTGATACTTGCTCCGACAGAATCCAGTGTTACAATTAGGAAATGTGCAACCATTTCTGCACGTAGCCCAGGTATCTGTGTTGGTATAGGTAGAACCTGTTTGATAGGACGAGAGAATATGTTATTTCGAAAGAAATTTTCATCCGGTCAATAATGGAATCTACCTTTTTCTTGCTACGAATCTGTGGTATCCCATCTTTGTTTTGTGAAAGCGTGTACTCCTTTCTTTCAATAAAAATTTTGATGACTCGGGAACATGGACTGCCATTTTCACAATCAGAACTCATTGATGAGGTGATAGTAAATATACCATCGATTGCATCTTGGACCAATACATGTGAACAATCACTTTCGAAACTGAAGACTTTTCCGTCAAAGGTCTTATAATGCGTTCCTCCCCACGTAAAGCAAACCGCAGGCTCTGGTCGTTTTTGTTCTACAATTACAATACCATTGGCATTTGTTCCAAATCCTCCGTGGAAGAGATCACCAAAGTTCGCATGGGCTGCATTCTATAGAAAGGTAAAACGCCATTGGTCATGTACAATACCATTCGTAATGAGTCGATCGAATATATCCCAAACGTAACTGACGCTTGACAGTTTTCTTGGGTATAGAATAAGATTGGGTATCGATCGAAAAAGTCATTGAATACAATGCTAGTTGAAAAGGATGATTCTTATCAATCTTTTTTCGAAAGTTTATTTATTAGACTGGTTACTGTTGTGAGAAATTCTTATGAAAATTTCAAGTTTAAAGTGCTCCGTGCCGGCCATACTATGCCAAACAGTTGTGTTAAGGAAAATTTGAAAACTAGTTTATACTGTTTAACTTACAAAGTCGAAGGGTTGATCGCCGCGTACACTACTACTCGTTTTTGAACCTGATTTAGAACCAAGTATTTGCGAATTCCATGTAGCACCACCATGTTGGTTCAATCCAGAAATTGTACCAAATATATCCTGCGTTGACCATGAATCATTAGTTATTTTGAAAAATGAGTTTTGATTGTGACCAATTTCTATGAGTTCCATGTGAGCCTCGAGTTTGCATTGCGGAATAGATTGAGGTTTAAAAACACCCTCATCATAAGTGCACGTATAATGCGATACTGGTGGAAATTCAAACTCTATTCCGTCAGGGCAATTTAGCGAACACGAAAAAGAATCACTGGTTCCAGTACAATTATATCCCCCATTGAATCCAATTTTATCCGGGCTACACGCATCAGCAGCTGAAAATTCGAATACTCATTATAACATCGTGGTCTCGCATATCATGTAGAGCCTCAAACATACATAATACACATAGAGATATGCGAATATGTTTCCCTTCCTTGCTTTTAATCGAAGAGAATATGTAATTGATAAAACTTACAAATAATTACATATTTAGACAGTTTAATAGAATTATTGAAAAAAAGCCCAAGTCATTACTTACAGTATTGACATTGTGGCCCACGAAATTCTTGTGGACATTGACACACGTTCAGAGATAAACAATTACCACCGTTTTGACATGCGGGTGTACATGTAGCTGGAAGAACGAGTTTTTTTTATACATTACGTACAAATTATAATAAAACATACGATCAAGTTATTAATATGTCCAATCATTACGTTCACAATCTGGTACAGATACCCAATCTGTCCTCGTTGGTACCCAGTTTCCATCTTTGCATTTTAGATTCGTTATAGCTGAACCATCCGGAAAAGCATGACCAGCCATACACTGTATAGTACAGTGTTTCCTAAATTAAAATTTAAATAACATGAGAACTATTGAAACAGACTACTACATTTTTGGCAACATATTTGCTGTAATATTTTATGATAATTCGTGAACTATCTTTACTCATTTACTTGGACGTGCTAACAATCTGTTCAACAAAATGTCGAAAAGCATTACCAACAATAAAAGATAGAGCATCGTTTAAATGAGCATCGTTTAAATGAGCTTTTTTAAAAAAAAATTGTCTATCGAAAATTTAAATTCTCAAAAATGGAATATCTCTGTACTGTAGGTTCGTGAACCAGATCAGTTCAATTCTCCGAACTAATCACTATTACGTTCGCATAGTTTATCAATAGTACATAATAAGTCACTCACGATGCAAAGCATTTTCTCCGAGAATTGACTGGTAACGGCGCATCATTAAGACACGGTGCATCGCTAAACTGGCACTGTGGGCCAGAATAATTGTCCGGGCACAGACATTCACCTGGTTTCGTACAAATTCCGTTGTTCTGACACTCCGGTGAGCATATGGCTGGAAAATAATCGAAAAAATACAATTCTCTAAATTCACATCCAGGTATCATTGTTGAGAGCAATACAAATGCAATGCGCTTAAAAGATACATCCACTATTAAAGAAACTGAATAAAAATTGGCAACGGCGGGAAATAAGTAAGCATTTCATTGTGCGAGCCAGTAAAGTTTTGTTTATACGAAAAACGTATATCATTAAGCAAATATCATCTTGCATTGTTCAATGAAGCGAGTATTCATGACATGTACTTCAATATCATCAAAAACGATGAATTTGAATAAATATACTTCTTTCGTCGAATAACTATTCTTAGTTGGATATGAAAACTTTTTTATACATTCTTTTAGTTATACATAATTATATTATATTTTCAACTGGGTCAAAGATATTTCTTTATATTAATACCTATGCGAAAAATAAATGATCAAGTACACAGAAAAATTTAACTCACGTTCGCAAGCAGGTATAGTATTCCAGTTCGTATCAACAGGTACCCACTGTCCGGATTGGCATTTTGTAATCATAACTTTTTGGCCACTCGGAAACTTGTAGTCTTTGTTACAGAAAGCACGACAACCGCTGTAATGCGTAATATTCTTGATAAAATGTATGCAAAATAATATTTGACGTTTCCATATGCCTAACGCGATTGGAAACAGTACCTGTATTTTGAACATTCTAAGTTTCCGTTGATGGGAGCACTAGGTTCAGAATCACAATCACCGCGAAATCTAATTCCGCGAGACTCAGATGATCCACCTTTGGAGCCAGCATCGTAGGACTTGTCCTTCGTAGAGGAAAAAGATCTAGAAGATCCACCCTTAACGCCAAACCTGAAATTTGAATTCAATTATACTCCAATAATCGTCAACTCTGAAGTTTCGACTAGTTCAAAGGTATCGAACAGATTAACTTCGACCGCATAATCTAAATTTACTTACTTGACCGATCTGCTCGAACCACCCTTGATTCCGAATATATTACTCTTAGCATTTGATGAATGGCTGTCAGATCTTCTCTTCGTTGAGTAAGGTTCATCGGATAATCTATGATAAATCGTTAAAGTAATACGTTCAGTAATAAAAATCATACCATCGATAATCGACTTATTTCCAGTGAGATCCAAATAAATTCGCGTGCGAAATTGACTCTGAAATTTTCTGATATACTTAACAATCAAGTTAATTGATGAGTTTGCTGAATCATAAAATTTCGGAATAATCATACTAACAAATCCTCCGCAGATGATAGTTCTTGCGCCAACGCGTTGACGATGATGGACAATGTGACAAAAAGAAAGAATAGCTTCAACGAAGCCATAATTATGGAAAATGTATAATTCGCCCAATATACGAGGGGTTCTTATCTCGTATCGAAAATACCTATTAGGAAAATTAAGTGCACTCAACAATGAATCTACATTCTTCTCGTCGTAAATACAGAATGGTCGCTGGACCCGTCGAGCCCTCTTTATACCTTCGCACGATAGGAAACTATGAACTGATAAAACCTAAGACGTTTGATAAAATGGTACAAGGGTCTGGATCGTAACACTGAGTGATACGAAAATAGGTCAACCACATACTGCGAAATGTAATTGTAGCTGATAGCATTTTCCTGAAAAAGATTACATGTACGATCCTGATTACGCTCCTAATTACCCTTCAAAACTATGATATGGAAAAGTCGTGCTACGTATTATTCATGCATATCCGGGATTACGATTACCGCCCCGTAGTTAACAGAATATAATCAGACAACATTTTGTACAGAGATACTCTGACAGCTTCTATGTGATAGCACGAGAAGTTTGGAAGTATTTAGTTCTACTAGGAATAGAATTATGTCACCGACAGAAAAAACACTGTGGACATTAGATTTATGTTTCTTGAAAATAAATGCGGGCCTATTGAGAACATTGAATCTGCCATCAGAAAATACACAATTTAGATTTCAATAACAACATGATAAGTTGCATTGAGAAACCCAGCCGAATTGTGAAAATAACGCGAATACTTGGAGAATTTGAATACGATTCATATCCTATATCGTTTGGCGTTTGCAACTTTGATTCTTATGAAAGCAAGTCCATAACGAATTATTTATCAATATATCTCCAAAATTTCAGCTCAAACGTTTTTGCATGGGGTCTACGTCTAGGCTTAACTTTGCGATATAACACTGTGATCAAATTCATCCGTTATTTGGCGAATGAATGAGTTTACGATATTCAAACTGCTCATTTGTATTTCCGCTCTTGTTTCAATAAACACGAATTAATGATGTAACCGCAAACCATAATTATTGTAATAATTGGCACGCGAAATGCATAAGCTGCTGAGATAAATTCGTGTTTGGAATTGCGAAAGAGATTTTTATCAACCACAACCCACAGTTGCTCTGCGGTCAAGGAATAATTAATAATAATATAAAGTAGTCGTGTATTAAGAATTTCATCTTGATTTCATTTTATACGCATAAGATTCTGTCACGAGCTATTCTCAGCGCAGAACCGCAGTGAAAAATAATAAAGGTCCACTTTTTTTTCTTCATCACAAGAGGTACAATTGTATTTTCATACAGTTTTGAACGGTAATAATGAGTATCGTTCGATAATTGAGAGTGAAATTACGGTCATCGTTTTCAATACTATATTATTTATAAATGGTCCACGGACCATTTGTGCGTATAAAAAATTAACCAACGATTCAATTACATGCGTTCGAACTTTCGAAAATCTATTATAGAAAAATTCAATAAAATATATTTCGTGTATGAGAGTACACGAGTGTGTATAAATATATTTGATCCATTTAGTTACTGTAATATGTATGAGAATCATTCGACGAAAGTTGTACTATATCTGGAAAATTTTGAGTGATACCAAAAAATAATATTCTTGGTCGTGGTACACAATTCCAGTACGCGGCAATATTAAACTACGAAAATCACAGTAATGGCGCGGTAGTTTTTTCTAATTTCTTTTCACTCTCGTATACGGTCAACATGGAGCTCAGTACATCGGGCATATTCTTATAGTTGTTCATGATAAACTCTTCCGGTTCTGAGTATCTCTCACGCCAGATTTCATAATAACGTTGGCTTGATATATCATTCAAATCAGTAATATTGAATTCATCCTTCAATATCGACTTCCAGATCTGAAATCATCCACATACGAGTATTTACCAAGTTGTAAATAGACTTTCCAAGATCGAATTACACGTATAGTTATAAAGTCATATTTCAGTCGTACCTCCTCATCTGATATGTCAGTAGCAGGAGGTTGATTCCAATGACCTTTGTTACCGTGTTGACTATGAAGTCGGTAGAGCATATAGTATAACATATACATTTTATCCGGATCTCCTACATTGAACGTTACTGATTTGGTTGAACAACAATAAGGACCTGGTGGATACAACGCGTGAGTCCAGTAATTCCCCACTTTTGCCACACCCCATAACATAATTTCTAACGAGTAACCATGGAATGTATCACTCAAATTTTCATCCCTCGTATCCGTAGGATGTATACCTAGCGACGCGAGATGTTTGCCTGTAAGGACAATTGATTCACATTAAAATGTTATTGTCAAAACTCTCGTGGATTTTCAATTCATAGGGATAAAGCGAAGTAGATTACAGATATTCATATTTTTTACCCAAATAATAATCTTCTTTTTTCCAAAATCTACCACCAGTAGAACATTTCTCAGTAGTGTTGAACATCTCGACGATCTTTTGCATCGCACCTCTACTAAGAACATAGCCAGCTTGCGCAGTATTATATCCTTGACCCCACAATACGACTGCATGTCCCAGATAATAACCATCTTTCGAATTCAAAGCAGCAACCAGGTACCTCAAATTCTCTGGTATTACCAGCATATCATCTTTGACAAAAATGAACCAACGCATGATGCCTTTGGGCTCTGTTGCACGACACTGGGTAGAATTAAGGCTCTTTCTACAAATGTGATTCACCGCCTCGCATAAGACTTGCCAAGATGATGTCGACTTGAGACCAATGTCGATGATGGGAATCGCAGGATGTTTCTTATCATTTCCAAAGTAATATATATCGTTACAGCGAGATGCCCACGTGCCATGTATAGATTCGGCAAGTTTCACCTTTTCAACAAATACTACACAAGTTACGCGAATTATAGATCTTAACCAAAGAGATTCCTGAACGATATCCAAATTAAATTCTGGATCGTACTCGTCCAAAACAGTGTTAGCTTTGGAAATTTTCACATTTTGATGTCGTAACCAATTTTTGTAAGCAGATCTGTAACCATCTTTTTGTAAGTGTTTTTCCCGTGAATTTTCCTGATTCTTAAATTGTCTATGATAGATTGAATCATTATCTTTGTAACATTGTCCATTACTCAATAATCCTAACAATCGAACACTTTTGCACACTTCTTCGTCGTAAATCAAATTTTGCGCTAGCATTAGGAGTACGGCAAAAATAATACCTATTATAAAACCAATACAGAATACAATTTTGGTTTTTAACAATAAAGCAATCATTATGTGATATATTTTTCAAAATCCCAGTATAACATATTAGTAATGTTTCTATTATAGTAAACAGTACGTAATCAAATTTTCACCACCATCCGTTTTCTCCTGCTCAAACTTTCAAGAGACTTAGCAGCATTGTATTAAACTGTTCTCACGATTCTGACAAGTTCTGTTCTCCATTCATCGATGTCAGTTTTTATAAACAAACATCCCAATTGATCCCAATTGAGAGGCATTGCGGTTGAATGTAGTTGGATGACTAATTAATTTCCCATTATGTTCAATTCGTCGATAATGCTGTTTCGTTATGCGTGTCGTTCACTGAAAGAAAAGAAACAAGTATGAAGTGAAAAATTCAACCAAATACAAATTATCACCTGAGTACATTACCGTTATCAATGACGCAAACACCTGCGGATCACCGATTCAAAAGTTTGACCTAACCTCTAAACTCTAAATAAGAGCGCCATGCGCGACAGAGCTGTTTTTGGTATAGCTTCATATAGCTTGCAAATATAGGATCACCATTGTTCATGATAATAATTTATGCCAGAACTCATTATTAAATTGAGCCAGCATCGAGAGGTTTGGCGAGCGTGGCCGCTAGAAAGATGGGTATATTTTTAAAAAAATAATAAACTCGAAAGTATGAATTGGACATTTTTTATTTATCATATAATATCAGAAAGAGCTTTAAAAATAATGTCAACAAATTTTACTGCAAAATATTAAAAAATGGCGGCGTTGCACAAATTTTCCATCAGGGCAAATGTTAATAATGAAGGGAGAGAGCAGCAGTGTATCACTCGGGTCCAGCATGTAGACGTACTATGCTTGTTTTGTTCATGCCTTTATTAATTTTGATTACAATGTTCATCTTCAATTGAGCACTTCTGTTTTCAGGATTTATTGAAATTACACCGCTATATTGTTTATTGTTTATTGTTCATTTCAATTTATCAAGTCCAATCATTTGTTTGTATTTGATATATAACTTGCATTTTCGTGATGCATTCAACAGCTGTGGCTTATCTTCATACCTTATTTACATTCCGTAAGTAATGTGTGATTGGCACAACCATGATAAACCATAAAATGGCTCCACGCTCGACCGGGTATTGTCACTCATGACACAAGCTTTTGGAGCTTAAATCTATGGCAAGATATCAATGCAATAATCGTGTGAGCTTTGATTAGAAGTTAACATTTTATTTTCGAATCGTTGATCAATCTTTTTTCAAACAGAAAGTGGCAGTCGGTAATTGTTAGAAATAATTATAACGATAATTCGAATACCAATTGTTTACTTAACTAAATAATTACAACACTATTGTTCTTCTAATAATAATCAATAATAAGCGTAATGATAAATTTGATTATTATATAATCTTTTATGGGACTTATATTTTACTTTGTCCGGAGTTAATAATAAATCAATGAAACTGTATCTTATGAATTATATTGTAAAATTAGAACTCCAATAATTGTGAAATGTCAACTAATCATTTACTCGAACAAGCTGGATGTATATGACTTATGAAACATGTCTATACAAGCTCGAACAACAAGAGCCGAATGTCATATTTAATGTATGAAATTATCCTCTTAATGCGAAATTTATTGGTAAAAAACAAAATATTAATATTTTAGCATAGCAAAATGTACACGTGAAATTATATTTCATGTGATTTTCAGTAAAAAAAAAATACAGCTGTACACCTTTTCAGGATTTGAATATCATGTATACTATATACATCTGTACTGAATCAGATCATACAGTGCTATAAAACTTTAAGCTTTGTCTTCGATTCATCAATTCACCAAATTAATATGATACATCAATTGTGTTTTGAATAATCATTTTTCAAAAACGGAATATTATTCCTAATAATTCGTTGCCAGGATTTTTGAAACTTAATTTACATACACGCCATGATATATTGAATTCCTATGATACGTAGTTTGATTACTCAATTCGTGCAAACTTATAACATGGTTTCTCAAACCATTATATATAATATGCCTTCTGGTTACTTTGTAATGTCTGTAGTATTAATATGAAAAGTGATAACTTATTATACACTTCTTTCTATTATTTTATACATACATGATATATTGCATAATTCTAGTTCAAGTTAGGCAAAACTATATATTCAACTACATTCATACCGAAGTACACAATTACAAATAGATATTTTAGCGGCCTTTTCATCTCCAGTATGATACAGTGGAGTTGGTCTGGTTTAAAAGCTCACTTTCCCTCGAATTTTAAAGAAACCCAGAGCATTTTTGTTATGCAGCAATGCTCCGAGTCCCATATAATTTTCTAAAACAATAGCATTGGTCAAAATTTGACAGCTCTCTCCTAATAAACCGATCAATGCGGCATGTAGACCCTCTACATCGAACTTTATTTTCTCTGGATCTGTTCCTGTTGAATTTATTCATTAATGGCATGTGCACGTTTGCAAAGGTGAAAATAGGATGAGCATTAATGTCTGAGACATTATTTCCTTTTTTCCTCAATATCAAAACGTTGATGGAATAAAATCTAAACGTTGAGAATTATTGATAACTTACCTTTATGCCAGAATAGTGGATGGCTAGCAAATGTGAGCCATGGAATATTCTTTGCAAACGGATTCCATTTTTTGTCCAAAGGTAATGGTTTGCCCTTATTCCACATTAACTGTAATCCCATCATATTTCGGCCTCTATCAAACAGTATAATCGTTCATGTCGGTTTCATAAAAATAATCAGTGTGGATATCATCTAAGAATGTAAGACACCGCTATAAGCAGGTATTACTCCCACATAGAGCGTTGAAACATCACATGTTAATGAGTGCATGCATAAATTATCAACATCACAGATAAAGACAAGTTAACAAACAGAGAAGTCAAATTCCAGTAATTGAATTTATGCTGCGTAGTCATTCGTGTCTATATCTTTAATCTTCGATAATTTATTTTTAGGTCACAAAATGTTATAATAACACGCAATACGTGGATTCACCTAGACTCAAATTGCCCAATATTACTGTGCGCAGTAAGTGATGACCATCGCTGCTGAACAACATTTTGAAACATAGATGATACACCTTCTGCCAAGCCGTTTAACCGTCTATAAGTGATTAAATAGATCATGGTAATTTTCAAAACATTGACATTAATATTTGGCTAAATTTCAGTGATAAGTCAGAAGTTATTGCATGCAATTATTTAGTTATATCTGTGAATTTTTGGAAATATTGCAAGACAAGAACATGAAGACAGTTAATTCACATTTATGGGATTACACACGCTCATAAAACGCAAGCGAGAAAATATACGATCTCAGAAGATTTAATAAGACTTACGGCACCAGTGATGTCGGTGGATAAACAAGATCTCCTTTCACAACTGTATCAATTTCTGACCATGGTACTTTACTATATTCAAGAGTCTTTAACGATATGAAGTCGTATTTTATTGTATACAAGGCATTTCTCGTTAACAAAACAACCCTTTCTTTTTCTGTATCCCACAGACTGATTCTGAAACATGCAGTAAGGCAATTACTGTTCTGATCCCAAAAGCCTGAATACCAAGCGAGTTGGATATATAGTGATCAGAATTATAGATACTGTGTCAAGAGCCAACATCCCACAATTTCTTCATTCGCATCTGTAACGAGATTCTCGCGACAATCTTTGATGGCTTGTTCCACAACATCATTTCTGTCTGAGAAGAACGTGTGAGCCTGGATATGTTTGAATGGAATACTTGGCAGGTTTTTCACTGTTGTTGATGATTCGGGTCCGGTATTGGAATTTAGATGTATATTATTCGATGCTGTAATTAATGGAATACGAATGAAATAAATATATCAGAACTAAATTTTGCTACGGAAGCTAATATAAAAAATACTATTCAACAACGAATATTATACATACCCTGCAAAGAATTTAGAACGACGTTATAGGATAGTTACAATACTTTGCAAAACATCGATTAGTTTACAGATAAATGTAATGTCATTTTTCCAAATAATAATAGCTACAGCTACATCATTAATCAATAATTAATAATTGACTCGATAAAATAAATATCATAGGGCATTGGAAAAATTGAGATTCGGCGACTAACATGCGATTAATTTACCAGCATTAGTGACCGAAGGTGATTCTTGATTCTGTTGAGACATCTCAGTATCCTTAGAAATTTGTAAAGTAGCGCCGTTGAAATCAACAGACGGTCCTTCATCCAGCGAACTGTCATCCATTTTCAGGTTAGACTATTTACACGCACGGCCGAATTAGAAGATATTTCTAATATTTTTGATTTACAAATTGGATCTGATTAGAAGAAACATAACAGTCAATTACAGCAGTTATTGGTTTTTTTATCAAGCAAAAATAGTCCAAATCCAAAAATTTACTCTACAAAACAAATAAGTAGTTATACCTACCTCGAATATTCTGTGATTCGCGATCACGGATCCACGTTTACAATCACGACACCTACACACATGTACGATGTATTTGGTATACGAATCTAGTCCATACGCGATATCGATAGACTTATCTAGTTTTAATCAACGAATAATGAAAATATGGGGATATAGATCAGATGAGGTACTGGAAACATCCTGGACAGATAAATCCAGATGTATCGTAAGAAACAAATACGTAATGTTGGGAAACCGGTTTTCCATTTCCATCACTGAAGACAATACTCTACATAGTACTTAGTAGTATGGGTAGTCAACTTATTGTTAGCCTGGTATTTACTATCTGATACTATACTATTCAAGTCCCTTCCAGAACCGAAGTATTTTTGAAACTGTCTCCTACTATACTCGGAGTATTCCAGAAGTGGCTGCAAGTAGGGGAGACTGGGGCTAGAAGTTCCACGGGTAGGTTGTTACAACAATTACTTCCTGAACGATTAATATTCCTAAACTATGGAAGATACCGCGTACTTTGTACCAAGTGCTGTGTTTATCACGTTGAAACATTGTTTCTCTGGATTAACTCGTAGTTCCATCTTTCTTTCCATCTAGCTGTTGCATCTAGATGCGTATCACATAATTTTGACTATGCATATGCCTTTCTTGTTTTGTAGAAAAAAGCCGCAAGCAGAAACGGGCATGAAAACCCAGTGAACACGGTAATATTGCCGCAATGTAACGGTCATGTTGCAGATCTTAACAATTAATTTATATGTAAGTTAAAATGTACACGCTTTGTAACAGTTATATTGCAAGGTAATACGTTAAATACCAGTTATGTAACCAGCCTATAAAAATGGTATGGAACATGTTCCTTCCACGTTATATACCAGCTATACATCACAAAAATAATATTGTGACATTCGCTGTAACTTCCATGTTATATGACCGCAATAAAACGTGTTCGCTGAGAAGGTTCAATTGAATCTTATTTACATGTTAAAAATTGCTAATAGTAATAAATTAAATAAAATTACTGATTAGTTTTATTGTTAGTAATTAAAACTGTAGTATATTACATCATTAATTAATGCCCAATAGTAAGTATAACGACCCAATTTCATTTACCATTTGTTGAAGATTTACCAAAGCAATTCTCTTATGCAAGATTTCATTAAAAATATGAGTATTTATTCATTGTGATATTGTACATTTACTTTATACAATGCATAATTTATTCAGAAATATATAGTTTTATTGGTACTTCATATAAAATAACTTTTATTCAATGTTGTACTGGAACTCGGATTGAATTGATGTAATGTGTATGTTACTACATGATGTATGATACTGAAATAAAATTACTTAACAGTGCAAACTTCAATACATAAACAAATTTTGGAATAAGATAACTAGATCAATTCATGTTCGTTATTGCTTCCGAGTTTGAATTCAGACGTGAAAAAGTGCAAAAGATTCCTCATAATCATAAAAGAGATATCAGTACATATATTCATTTCGTTTGAAAGTTGAGGTCTTTTTATGGAAATTCATTTTCTGGTAATTGATAAGATTGTGATCATTCGAGTAGCACTGTATGTTCTAGTATGACAAAGTTCATTCATATCAGTCTCTTAATGCTTAACTCTAAAGAGGGGATAGACTAGATTACGATATGGCAGATTCATAGGATTTTCGAGGTGATTGAGACAGTGAGAAAGAAACAGTGTCAACTGACAATTGATCAGCTCGTAGCCACTTGATCATAACAAAATTACCTTGATCTGCATGAACTTCATTTCTATCAAATAGTATTAGTCTTATTGTGTCATGCAACTAAGAGATATTGTGTGACAATTTTTCTTCATCTTGTATATTTTTTATACCGTAGATCAGATTAGGCTACAAAAATTATTCTGGAATCAGATGAAATACACCACGTATCTCCTAATGACAAATAATTCAGTCATCTTTCACAATTACCAGTGAATATGAAGCATGCCACAACACGAGTCTCCGCCTAACATTAATAATTTCAAATCAAAAAGTTGTAACATCATATTAAAGTACAAAAAATATTTAATCAAAAAATATAATTGAGTTTTTATTAGTGGCGTTAGCTATCTATTATCACTTTGCTGCAGACTCATTCAGACATGCTCAAAAATGATGTATTAATCTGATAAATTGGTATCAATTACGCTTAATACTGGAATAAATTAATTTCATTATTTTCAAATCTTTTATACACGATCAATATCATTTTAATAAATAGAAAAATAATTTACACAAGCTAGAGAAATTAAAATGACTGATAAATTATACAATGTGATAAACTTTAACTGTACAAAAAGACTTACAATCATCATTTATTTGTAACATCTAATGTCATCAAGCATATTATCCGAGGAAGTCAATGTCAAGTTCCGTTCTTCGTGCATTCCTTTGGCATAGTTGATTTGTTGAGATACCTATGAAATGAGTCTTGCATCAATAATGCTGCGCGAATATGGTATCAGTACAAGATAGTCAACTTCGTTGTTTATGTTTCATTATATTACCCATTTAGCAACTTCTTCGCTATCACATCTAACGATTGGCCGTCTCAGTAACTCAGGCCCATCTAAATTCATTAATGCCCCAGATTCAGTCCTTGATGTCAACTCGATATAATGCAAAGTTGTCCCATTCCGTTCAATTCTCTGTGTTGGTTGACAGTGTATGAGATCTGCTAAACTCACTTCAATCACAATCCCTTTGGTACTGCCGGAGATCACTCTAATTCTCTCATTTGAAACTAAGACTCGTAGATCCTCGCTGCCACTTCGTAAGCATTCGTAGGCCACAAAAAGCTCCGAATAGTTATAATTGTTTATACTGTACAAAAATTCTTGACCTTCTGCTTGATGATGATTATAAGGAGGTAGAAGACCTGCAGGCCCTGATGCAACACGAGGAGGTCTATCTCTTTTTGGTATTGTTCGATGTGCACTAAAACGGAACCACCAAGAATATGCAAAGATCATGTTTTTCTAATGAAATTTATCTTGTTATAAAAAATACCTTCTACTAGTCTCTCGAACGGCACTTGCTGTTTCTGTTGCCAGATCCAACACTCCTACAACTGGTTTAGTAATTGTACCAACAACCCCTTTTCCAAATCCGGTGAAGAATCCCTAGAGAGAAAATTAATTTTAGAAAGAAAAGAACGTGATCGCGAAAATACATACAATCACAGTGATAGTACCATAAAAAGTGATAGAGTTTTAAGAAGTTTGAAAAGTTACTTGAACAATAGGATTAGGTATGCATGAAATAGCAGCTTTTATATCCTTGAGGATCAAGAAAAATCGATTAATTAATTTGGATATTTACCGGAAATCCTTCATTAGCAGCCCCATCGTACGTTTGTTTGAAAATACTGGTCATGCCACCAAGCAGACCAAAGCCAAGACCTTTCAATCCTGCTACTATATGCTCGCTACTTCCCACAGTATTGGCTCGAATCCTTTGTCGAGCTTCCTCGTGACGTTCATCCAATATGACTCGACCCAACCCATCAGATAATGATTCTGTAACTTTGGCAGCTGAATTTGATATACCGTGAGTGACATTTTTTACCAATGTTTTGACACTACGGTCGTAAATTAGTCCAGAAACTCCTTCAGATACGTCGTTAACAAATCCTAACGGATTTCCCAAAAAATCAACGGATCCTAAAATGACTGCTGCTTGCCATTTCAGCTCCTGAAGAGAAATTTAATATTTAAGATTTGTACAGCGATGCATCCACAGTACAAAATTGCAAGTATGAAACCCAATATTATATTTAAAACCGTATTGTGTAAAATCAAATATTTTGTTCAAGGAATATATGCAATACTTACATCTTTATAATGTCTAATTATGGAATGCATCAAAAATTCTCTGCTTTCGAAAGGATGCTTTTTTATAAACGGCTCCAATTCGATTGTAGCATCCTCAAATTTGATCAAAGTTAATCCGAGTTTCCGTTTAATTGCTTGAAGTTGCGAAGGTAATTTACTTGTGGTTAATACACTTAATCTTACCTGAAACATGTACATGCTTTAGAGTCCTAAATATATCGAAAATTTAGGCAATATTCATTGTCCAACTTACTTGACTGGGAACAAGCTTCAAGGTTCCAAAATAATATCGCGTAGCGTGGGCAGCAGATACTTCTGATATGAATCTTTGTGCTTTAAAATCATTTTCATCGATCGGAGCGTCTAGTTCGGATCTACTAGCACCAACGAATGCTGCCAATTTCAACAACAGTTTCTCTTCCAAATGCATACACATGGGCTTAACACTCACAATTAAATGTTTGTAAATTTCAGCATTTTGATTTCTGGAGGGTAATTTTTCTGATGCCACATGAATCGCCGATCGGCCATCGGTGTCCGAGCGTAACGATCGTGTCATATAAAAAACAGTCGAACACTGTGCTTCGGCCAATTGATTATCGACCTGTACATCTTCTATGCTCAAGTCCATGGCCGTACTAGCCGAAGTCTGAACCAGTTCTAATATGATACCTGCTAATCGTGCGAAAAGTAGTTCTTCGGCAGGTCTTCGAGAAACCACTGACAAGCCCAATCCAGATGGCAAAGTTACATTGAGTTGTAATTCTCGAGTATCAACATCATGGATATTTGAATCAACGTGTATTGGGCGTTGAGTTACAGCAATGTGAGACCAATCACGTTCTTCTAATAACGCGAAAGTTTTTTTCTGGAACACATTGGGCAGTTTATATAGAAAACTTCTGGAGAAGATAACGCACTTTACGATTTGGTAGTCAAATCGCTTGGAAAAAACTTTGTTGAGCAAAGAGTCATATCGTGTAACTGATTGATAATTAATGATTTCAGATTGTAATTGGATCGCAATACAATGAATTGTCACGAACTAATCAGAATGCAATAAATTTACTCACTCGTTCTTTAATATCCAATACTTGTAAAACTCTTGTTGGCCCGTCAGTAGAAATTCTAACTGATAAAAATCCAGATCCAGGTCGCAATCTTTGTCTACCAACGCATTGTTCAGTAGGGGGTGGGCTGACGTGCAATTGCGGGCCCAAAACAGCTTCACTCCCTAAAAATACGATGGAAAATATCCATTTGTATTATGATATAGATATAGAAACATATGTATTCATTCGTCCAACTCAGAGATACCAAGACGCACAACTGCGTACAAGGAATCCGATAAAACTAAAAGATTAGGAGATCAAAAATGAATAATGTGGGTCATTTCACGTCTAAAAGTATAACTAAGAAGACTAAGAACACGTGTAAAATGACTTTCGACATATTCTGAAACTATACGTACACTTTTGCCAGCGGCCAACGCCGCGCCCTGTAACATTTATTACAGATTACCGTTTATGGATACGAATAACGAAGACATGAAAAAGTTGAGAGATCTTTTTTGATATCAAAAATATGATATGAAAGCAATTTTTCAATCGCTGTCCAATGTGAGAAAGGTAAATGAAAAAGTTAGTATGCCCAAAATAGAAGGGCCATATATTACTTCCAAAATAAATCATATTATCATTTTTAATATTTATTTCTGGCCGAAACTCCTTTATCACTATGGAATTTTCACTGTTCAACTATGTCATGCTCAATAACATACATGATGCATGCTGATAACAGTAACAAAGCTACACTTAGTGATGCAGACACCTGTATTTGTATTATTACATCAGATTAAAAGATTCTAGATAACAGTTTTGCATTACTCTACGGTATGGATAAGTGATATTCTTACGACTTAATCTGTTAAAAAAACAAATTAACATAAAGTAAATTAAAAGATATTAAAGTGCTAAATTATAACGAGTGAAGTCAAACCTTCATGCAGCCCCATGAAGCCGTCTTTGGACTGAACACACATATTCTGATGAGCACAGCATAGCCTTCCATCATCTGTAAATCGCCACGTTTGCGTTGATCGTCGCCTTGAGTCTGGTCTGCGTAATGCAAGACTGCAGTACGAAAAAGGTTGCGGGGCAGTTCCCGCTATATCCAAGACTAAAATGGTATCCGGTGTTCTGGAATGTTTGTCTCTGGGTGGGCTAGAACCTGTTATAAATTAGCTTAATGTTTTAATTGTTATCAATTCAATTACATAATAAGGTTTACCTTCGTGTTGTAATTGTCCGTCGCCAGTCATTCGCCAAAGTTGCGATCGCGCACCATACTGCTTTCTGCGTAACGCCACCCAACCACCAGGACCAGCTTCTAAGACTAACCTCTGGGTTTCCATGTCAAGTGGATCTAATCCATTGTCTCTCGAACTAAGGTCATCGTCACTTTTGAAAGTACCTGTTACAAGAAGCTGGTCAATAATGATTACAAAAATAACAAATTGCCAGATATTTAGAGTAGAGATAAGCAACAAGAATTTTCACACAAAATTACCAAATTACCTGTGAAGGCAATGTAGATGAAGTTCTCGTATGTTAATCCTCTAGCTTCTCCTAGGACATTCAGATCATATGATGCTGTTGCACCTCCAGGTGCTGTTACAGTCAAAGCAGCGGTCTGAGTAGACTCATCTAATGCATAAGGCACGGAAGAATGTGGTCTTACGGTCCATTGCAAACTTTCTTCAACGCTCAACTAACAAAAGAACGAGATAATGTGGATAATTATTGCAGATATAATTTTTACACATCATATCAATTTCTTTAACTAGATCAGTGGTATACGAGTACGCAAATGACTGTTGAGAGAGCGATCTTATAGTGCAAACTAGAAAATTGAATTGATACGTCTTTGTTGATGCTTACTTGATTAATAACTAGTGGTACTTCTGAGAAATTATCAACTCTGATTGGTGGCGGCATCGTATCTGCATTCGTGAATACAATGAAATAAGTACTTTCCTGCAGAACGACATCAACACGCAAGAAATGCATTTTTCCGGATGAATCTCTAATATTGATGGTGAGCGAATGGTTTCCATCCAGTCTAATTCCACCAGACCATGTACAATTAATCACGTCGAGTACTCGAACGCATAATAGTTGATCTTTATCCAATCTGGGCCAATGAAATGGCATGTGACAATCAGGCATTGCAGTTATATAAGTAGCTTGTGCGTCTGGGTGACTCTGAGAAATAGAAAATAAGTGATTATTTGATTTCCTAAATATATGTATGAGAAAAAGTAGTCTCTAGAATTTTCCTATAGAATTTAAGGCTTTAACAAGATATAGGGCAGCAAACGGTTTTGGAACATAACTAGATGGTGTTTCGGGCATGTTTGATGTACTCATGAGAAGTTTTTTTTACGTAAAAGTCCATTGTTCGAAAAAGGACGTCTACGCAATTTTTCGGTAAATATTTTGAGGTAGAAACATTTATGGATCAACATATTAAAAACACCCCATAACATATTAAAGCCCTTAAAATAAATTAGGAATTTTGTTCTTACCACTGTTGTAGTGAAACACTTCTGAGCCAATTCTAATGTATACGAGGAACGATTGTGCGATTGATATCTAGGCGACAATGTGACAATCGTAGTTGCCCGATACCTGCCTCTAGCAGCCCGCGTCGCTACTCCGATCAAATATACGATATCTGGTCTACCGTCTCGTAAGCTGACCCTTAATCGATGTACCTAAAGAAGTATACAACTGCTGAAGAAATCGTGATAACCTAATATGAATGTTTAAATAAACTCTCCTGACATGAAATCATGGTGATTAGTTCGAGTAAAGTTTGGTGAATGCACATAAATGATTACTATTCATTGATTCATTGTGTAACATACTTGTACACCAAGCTGTAAATGAAATTGCTGACACCATTGCGGGACTCCATGTGGATGTACAGCTGTGCCAACTCTGACAACAAGAGTTCTACTAGCTTCCTCATCACTAAATGAAAATAAAAGTGGAGCCACCATCCTTGCTCTCTCATGTTCCTCAAACTGACCAGCAGCTTCTATTCCCACTCCCTCTTGTCTAAATACTAATGGCAACCCCGTTTTATTGATGATCCAATAAGGCGATGTGATATTAATTCGTAATGCAGATCCTTTCTCCACAATGACGGTGCCGTGTAAAAACAATATTCTGCCTTGACAATCTGTTAGTCTCATTCTTGCGGTAAATGAACTACTATTTTGTGGTAACAGCAGCTATAAATTATGGAAAATGGTTATCAGAGTTTAGTTTTTCTTTTTCCAGCTCTAGTTATCAATTTTTCCGAAACAATATTTCCTTACCGTGCCAGCACCTGAGTATCCCTCTAATTGAATAGAAATTTCCAACTGGCTGTCGTTATTGGAAATATGTAGGTCTGCACTTTGACCGGGAAAAATTCGACCGTTTTCAGATCTGGCAGTATATAGTAACTCGTGTGGTAATAAGTTCATAATTGTAATCGGTGCCAAAAACAAAATTGAATGTGCTGGCATTGGCAACGTGGTATGACTCAAATCTGGCGGATAATTCTCGCGTTTGATAGCTACGCACATCCTGTAACAAAAAATTGGTGCTCCGCGCGTCAATAATTAAGGAGATATTGCAGAATCTAAAATTCATTAGATCCATTGTGGGAAAATACTTTACATGTTTCATAAACTTTAAACCATACCTGAATATGTGATTTTGATTAGTTTTGCAAGTGGTGAGAATCTCGCATATATCCGCTGATTTTTTTACTAGTGTCCAATCAATTGGTTCCACGCAAAATTGAAATAAGCGGTTTGACTGAATCGGTCTTAACCACATCTGTGCTCCAGTATGCGTCAAGGGTATAGATACTATAGTTTTCGCGCCGACTTGTATCAACTTTCCACTCATAGATGGACAACTCGAACCAACTATGAAAATGAAAAAAGTTTAAAATAATGATTCCGGATTATTTAGAGAAATATTGATCGCTACGCAATGAGGACTGACATCCATATTGATTTATCTGTTTTTCTAATTTGATTTCAACGCCACAAGTCAGCTTATTGAATACTTGTAGGGCCGATCTGATAGTGATGAGTTTGCGGGCCGATCCTTCTAACTCAACAGCAAAAACAACTCTTGCTTTTGGAGCCATCAATTGCATCTATAAACAAATCAATAATATTCTATCTTATCTGAGTCAAAGTTTAGTAAATATATATGCAGCAAATATTGTTGATCATTTATATTACCTGTGAGTTGCCAATTATATTTGCGTTGGCATAACGAAAATATATTCCAACCCTGTCTACGGTAACAGGATCCATCAGCTTCCAACCATCTACTGATACAGCTATTTGGTGTCTTCGAACAATATGTGTTGAATGATGTCGTAGTTTTCCTCTACCTTCGAATGTAAAAGGTATTGTATCCCCTGTAGCAACCTCAATCCAAGTTGCATCAATTTCCATCGCATGACTAGCACCCGGGGAGCTTTCAGTCACGATAATACTGTCCGTAGTCGCAATGAAAGTTTTGAACCATAGTTTCGATCCCGTCTCGTTCTTCAGAGCGAATGGAACGAACGGTGAACGTCGACGGTATCCTGCAGGGCTACCATACGGAGTACTCAAAATCGGATCTTTATTCGACAAGTAATAATCTTGCGTCCAATTCTCTTTGACTAGTTTGACAAGTTCTACTAGCGTCGACGTTACATTGATATTAACTGAATCTTCCGAATGGATCGATATTTGTAAGCGTTTGAGAGCTAGAGCAGTAGTCAACGTTTGTTTCCACTTGAAATCAGCCCTCCATGGTTCGATGAATGGTTCCCATCCACTCAAAACACGGTTGTAATAATCAATACTGAAATTTGCGGACGCTGAACCAGGACCTGGTAATGATTGCCACAACGAAAATTCTGTCAGGGAAACTTCAATTAACGGTACGTCAGCATCTCGACAATCATCGATTATGCAAATTCTCAAACACGGAGTTTGCAGCTCTACAGATTGTATGACGAATGTGTTACTCAAACTTGATTGAGGATTTGGAACGGCATTTTGCGTTAACCATAGCGCAGCATCATCGAGATGACCATTACAGTGTTCTAAAGCTAGCTCACAATCACTTTCCGCGAAACCAAGAGCAGATAACTTCACAATGTGATTCTTTGGGTTCGCTGGTGTTTCATTAGAACGCTGCTTGGCCCACAGTGTTTGATTTGGAAGAGAACTGAGCATTCGAGTGAACATAGTCACATCGTGGTAACTTAATCTAACACTGAAAGGTTGGAGTTGAATTTCTAAACACTTTTCTTTAGTCAGATCAACTGTAGCTCCAACGGGATCGATGATGGATAGCGCTGTTTCATCTTCGAGACCAAGGATACACGAAAACAATTCACAGCGAGACAAGCTACATGACAATGGCTTTTCACCGAATTGCGGCTGGGATCTGTAAGCTAAGACAGTGGTCGATTTCAGGATCACAGCATTGGTGTCCCAAAGTGAGGTATTTTCCACTAGGACTAATTCAGAGTCCGTGATGTTGAGTTTCAGCTCAAACGGAAGCAAATTTACTGCATTGCTCTCAATGTTTTCCGTAGATACAACCGTTTGAATGATGCCGATTACTGGTTCCGGTTCAGGAGCGTTCAGAATTAAGAAATCACGTACTGCTTCCCACCAGTCAAGAATGGCAGTGAGTCGCATACTGTGCAATATTATCGTTGTAACCACGTTATTTCTTCTTCTTCTGTGATGTATTTCCGCTTGCACGCGATTTTCTATGCTTTCGGGATTTTGCAGAGGTTGCAGTATACTCGTGAACACGTTCGAGCGATGGTTAACAGGTTCATCTTGAAATCTCGTATCGGTTACTAAAATTTCTTGAGACAAAAGGTCAATGTCTTGAGATCCGTCACTTAGTGAATCCAATGTTAATCTTGATTTTATGAAATTGACGCAAGCCAAAGCTGCTAATCCGTGATTTGGATGTAGAGCGACTGTGACATTTACCAATTCTAAGCTGATGCAGGATTTTGTCCATACTTGCTCGGAGAAATCTTCAACTATGTAAGGGTATTCATCGCTCTGACTTAAATCTTGCATGTACAGACGCAAATCGTCTAAATTTTCACCAAAATTATAGGACAGCAATCCGCGAATCAACATATACTGTGCCGGATCCAATGCACAATCCATTGTTGACAATACACCGTGAATACTCCAATCCGGAAATTCTCTGCTGATGTAGGTGTCTAAGTTCCTTTCGACTTGTAGCTTCAACTGACACTTATCCGTGAGTAACGAAGGCCCCAACTTCTTGACATAAAAACTGCCGACCGTCGAAATATCCATACTATGATTTGCATCATCCGTTTTCAATCTTTTTGCAGTGTACACATCCATATTAACCAGTTCTAGTAACATTACGTCTAGTAAACAGTTATCGACTTGTTCTGAGATCTTAAACGAATTATTAGCAGTTAACTCTCCAAGGTTCAATAGAATCAATTCTTCAGATCGAGAACTAACTGGAAGTAAGATAACAGGGGCACCAGCATGTAATTCCAATGACAATCGCATGTTTCTTTTATTCAAGTTTATTACAGCACCTCCATCAGTCTGTAAATTAGCCATCACCGTCCTTAATTGGGAGAAATGTGCAAAAAATGCCTGTAATTCGGCTAAAAATCTTTGTGTATGAACATAGTGAACCGCAGACATTTTCAATTTCAATTGTGCATCATAGGGCATATCTTGAGTATCTGCATAACTTGAATATTGAAAGTTTAATGCTTCTCTGCCAGATGATAAAAATCGTTCGCGATAAAGTCTTCCATGGGGAGTCAAGTCTAATAAAGACATCGATCCCAAGGAACCTGATATCTTAGTCTTGTCACTTGATTTCAAAATGTGAACGCTCGCATCTGATATATTAGCCTTAGCAATTTCCCGTTCCGATTGTGTCAGGACCAATGTCAGGGATCTTACATCAACTTCCATATCTGAGCGCACTGATATGATATCAGTACCATCAGTTTCGTCTGTCTGTGAAGATTCTTCGCATATTGTTATACTAGGATTTTTTTCAGCTGATGTACCAATTCCCAAAAAATCAAGTACCACCATCCATGATTGGATACTCACTACCAAGTCTAAACAGTTGAAGTCTATGCAAGTATATTTTCTTATGACTTTCTCATCTGTCATCGCAGGATCAGGTTCTGTCATAGTTACACTAATCAAAACTAAATTTTCTTCCGTAACCATTCCTCCGGGCGACGGTGGAGGCGTATGTGGCGTGTGTGCCTCGGAAACTGGTTGTCTACGCCAATGAGCGGGTACTGTGCCGTATAATGTGTCGGTTTCCAATCTGTCTGGGAGACTGCCGCTACCACTATGATTAATCCATTTTTGAGGAAGAGCTAAATCGGGACATGATTTCGACACACCAACTGGTAATCTTGCTCTAATAGGTGCTGAAGATTGCATCATATATCTATGTCGGGATCCAACTGGACACAAAAGGTCCTCCATGAGTAAAGACTTCAGCGCAACTTCGACAGTGGATTCAAATTTCTTGAGTTTCTCAAATTTAGCAACAAAGTCTTGCATCGAGAGATCTACAAGAGGTTGTTCAGAGTTATCCTGTTTCAATTCGATACTCAGAACAGGAAGCTCAAATGAAACTTTTACAGGCAGATCAAATTTTTCAGAGTAAGTCGTCATTTTGGCACTGGAAATTCTGCGATTTGGAAGTACCGGGTCTATATTGGATGGAGATACCAATCGATTAATTGTATCTAAAAGTTGATCATATTGCCCACGTGACAATGACACTTTTAAAGGCGTTACCACAGTACCTCGAACTTGAATCACAGGATTATCCAATACCTCTTGTTCAAGTGGCACATTGGAATTCCGTTCTGAATAGCTATACTCCTTCTCCAATACTATTTGTAAAACCGTGTCATGTAAGATCGGCTTTCCGTATTCTTTACAACAGTACATATCTTCAGCTCGCAATGGTGAACCACCACTGACAAAATTACCTCTCAATGATATATCCAATGAATATAAATTCATATCACGGACTTCCAAAGTCAACATCTGTTTAGTCTTCGAATCTATCGGTGGTTCGTGCTGCAGGGCCATAGTACCTAAGTGTGCGACGAATACCTGTGTGCTTTGTGTAGATCGTGGTACCACTAACACTGGACTGTCCAACACAGCGTCAAGTTTTAGAGATAAAGAGGCACATTCGGTACTACCATCCATTGATATACTTGGCAGTCGTCTTCTTGGTGGTACCATCCAATCTTCAGCGTGAACCAGACCTATGGCCATATCCGTGGCTGCTGCACTGATATGTCGTGCAAAGTTACTCAAATATTGCTTAAATTCATCTGCACACGAGCGTAATTCCGAAATTAGATGTGGCGCGTGCGTATACCACACACTTCCAATTCGAATGGTAACATCAGCTAATGTCTCCAAACTCTCTGACTGCGATGACTGTTGGCAGCTTTTGTTAACTGAAAATCTGAAGGCTTCTAGTTGGTTTGTTAAAGTGGCAAAATGGTCGAGTGGGTGATGGGGTGGATCTGCGATTGGGTCTCTTCCAACGCTGAGGATTCTTTGATGGAGTTTGCCTGTCAATGTTTGATCTAGTACTTGTAGTCCTCCTAAAGATCCGGAAATAAGAACATCTGTGCCCAAAGTTGCCTGAATCCTGGCATCCGACATAGTTGCTGTGGCTATTTTTTGACCAATCAACTGGCTGTCTTGCATAACAGCGCGCAAAAGTAGCACGTTCAGTCTATGAAAATCAAAAGTAACTTCTGTTCTCATTAAAACTTGCGCTTCGACAGCTGGGTTTGCGACCGAACCAGACCATCCTGAACGTTTAATGCTAGACTTATGCGTTGGGAAGACTCTGCGAGCAAATCCAATTAGTTCAACGATTGTTTCTTGATTGGCAATTATATCTAGATTATTAAACTGTATGTTAGCAACACGAAGACTCTCCGATGCGTCATCAACCAACATCAATTCAACCATAATTAAAGCTTCTGCATCTAACTGGTCTAAGCCGATGAACGAGTTATCCTTTGGTGGACTCGAGTGCTTTGAATCTCGCGCCAATGTTGACAAGGCTCGCGTTAATGCCACTGGAGATGTTATTCGCCTGGGTAATGTAGGATCTGGCGAGCCAGGAGAAATTGGCGATGTTGGAGATACAGGTTCAGAGTCACGTAAGCTTCCGGACACGCTATCCATTCCTACGTGTTTATGGCTAGCGACTAAGAGTTCAAAATCTGGGCCAAACTCTTGCAACGCGTCAACCAAGAGTAAACTATGAACCGACAATGATGCACTCAAGTCAGCTGGTCTTTTACTTAATGCAACACGCACTCCAGAGACTTGGAGTTCCGCAACACTTCGTCCCCTGGATTGTAATTCGAAGGTCATTTGATCTATGATGAATTGTACCATCATCAAGCGAGTCAGCATTTTATCTGAACTTTCTTCCTTTTTAGGACTCCCCGGTTCTAAGTTTGTGGAATTCCTACCATCTACTTCAGATGTACCAGACAAGCTTATTAGTAGGATATACATGGAACGAATAGCTTCTACTTTCTGTTCGTTGACGTGAACAACCAGTCTTGGTAAATTACCAGAGACAGTTATAGAAGGATATTGAGGATCTGTGGTTGTCACTACGCGTCTTTCAATTTGCAACGAGATGTTGAATCTCTCCAATACGTGTAGGCTTGACATGCCTCTAGTACGTGCATGTTTCCAATGATCTCTCACTTTTCCAACTAAAACTTGTATATCAGATAAATTCACAAAATACTGATCATATAACCGTTGGTGCAATGCTGCATCAGATATGTCTCCAGTTTCTTGCAAGGTCTCGTTTTCTTTACTGCCAGGCGGAGTTGAACAAGGTGTTACGTATTTCTCGTCATCATCGCTGTTCGACGATCCAGGTCTCATTATTACGTGATCGTTCTCTGTATTATTTGTCAAGTGTAATCTACCAAAATCAACAACTATCACCGCAGCGTTTGCATCCGTGAAACGTTCAACCAAAAGTATTTGCGGTGCTGAAATATCAAATTGCAAATCCCACGACGTACGGTATACCAAATCTCCCTCCAATATTTGTTCCCAATTCTTTATCAACTGTCGACGTGTTCTGCGTTTCATTGCTTGTATTCTTTGATTAGATGCGTACCTATATGGTTTACAAGTGAAATCAATCAACCAACGCATTGCGATTGGATTATAAACAACATCTAACGATTTCGAATTGACTCGTAGCGAATGGTCTGTGTTCACGTTGAACGGCTTCTTTTCATAAATCAGTTCGAATAGTGGTTGGGCTGGTTGAAGTGATAGTTTGTCAGTCGAGCCTCGCAACCGATTCGATGATACGGATGTGGATTGGGGTTGTATCAAAATAGGAAATGTGGAATTTTCCGTCAAATAATCATGTAGATATAATGCTCCTAAACTTATGGAAAATTTGTGCGATCCAAATCTAGGTCTTGACTCGTAATTCAAATGTACTTTTTCAAATTGAAGTTCCATGATTGTTTTCGTATTTTCTTTGTTTCCATCGCCTATGCACAGACAGACTGCTCCTTTGGAAAGTGTGAAATTGAATTGACCGAATACGGTATCTCTTCGGAGTAAAGTGTCATCGTCCATAGTATCAGCCAATGCATCTAAGAGTTCTCCTTCTAGCGTTGATGAATTTTGAATATTATTATTCGATGTTTTTGAATACCAACCCCACCACTGTGGAAACCAATGCACTAGCATGCCTCGGCCTTGCGGTGAGGCAGATGCGCTAGCCTGTTGCATTTTTGGTGGTCGGACTTTCGCTATTGCTATTTCTCTTAAAACTCTGAGTTCATCGAAAGTGCGATCACTTTCGATAGTATCTTTCAATTGTTTCAGTTCTGGTCCAAGAACGGTTGTAGGAGTTCCTAATTAATAAACGTCGTAAAATTGTAATAAATGGATTTATCTTAAAACACTGCAATATGAGACTATAAGCATTACCTAGAAGCTTTGTACAAATTTGTACATATTGAACATTTTGTTTGCCCCTCTGAAGAACATCATTCCATGACATTTTTGCTCTGAGGGATTCTTTACCAATGTAGCAGCGGGCAGCATATCTCCACCATTCTTTCGCAGCCCCCATGATAGAAACAGACGGTCTGCATCTTCGTTGACGCTTGCGACGATCGATATCCTCCAATTTTTTAATACATTTGACAATTTGTTCATACTGCGTCTGAAATAAATTGTGGTTAATATATACTGTCTGAGGGTGTATTATGTTACAGCAACTTAATCAGTTGCAACGTACATCGGTGATAGATAACGGAACTTGATCTAATAACAGGTCAACAATCAGTCTTGGTTTGCTGATGGATCTCAATGGCCGTTCTGACCGGTCACGTTTGATATGGGCACGTGCACTTACTGGTGATAGTATATGCATATGATTTCCTTTCTTCGATTGGCTCATTGCAATCTGAAAATGTCATAAACTGTTTCATAACTTTCGATGGATAGTATTGTGGAATATTATATTTGGATACTAACAGCTAAATCACCGAGATTCAAGTTACCAAGAAGGTCTTCTCTTTTCACATAATCCCAATAAACAGACAGACCATCAAGTTCCATTAATTTAAATGAAGCATCTCCCAGATTCCATGATGTTGAGCCTGGAATCCAGCTTTCATCGCAGCTCTGCGTCGTCAATGCCCCTATAGTAATACCAAACGCAACGCCCATTCCTCCAATGGAAAAAAAAATCAAGATACGGGTCTTAGCTAGGTATTGCTTTCAGATATTCATCAAAATAACTAATATTAGATTTTACATTCCGAGTCATCCTGAGTAATACATACCATCGAGTGATTCTAAAGTGATGTCATCTTCATACCTAAAGTGTACATCCTTTATATTAAGTTGCAAGTTTTCAACAATATTTGTGACTAGGGATGTACCATAGTTTAACCAGGAGCTGTAACTTGTCGCATAATAACCTGGTTCGCGTTCAGTGTCTGCTCGCCATCTTGCTTCCAACATATCTAAGCGACCAAGTTTATATTCTTGCGCGGCCTGCTCTTCTGCCTCATAATCAAACTGGAATTGTAATTTAGAAAACTCAGTCTTATCAATTTCTGTATTTCCTAGATTTGATAATTTTAGGGAAATGAAATTACCTCTTCAAGGCATATGGGTCCTGCTACTAAGTATAATTGCTCGATAACTATCACCCATGGCGCAGTTCTAATTTGCGTCACAGGTACTTGCAAGCGAACCTTGCCAACAAATCCAGCTTTGACCTCTATGGGAAAGCCTATATGCCTCAATGCCTCTCGTTTTAATGGTAGATTTTCAAGCTCTACCTCTCCTATAAATAAATCATTCATTACTAGATATTATATCATGATTGGCCATGACTATAAATATCATTATACATTGGACATCGAATGCTTGATTACTGAATTGATTTTCAGTTTGAAAATTTCGCATCTAAAATTAGACTAAGCCAAGAACTTGAATAACAAAGTAAATGAAGTACTTCTATATTATTCAAAAGATACCAGTTACATTTATAAAGTCATAAAATATTACATCATAGTATTTGTGGTGGGATTCATCTGTATTATGTTGTTGATGTCCAGCATTAGAGATTACTGCACATATATGTGACAGATAATTTTACTCATGAACCAAAGTGGCAAATGAGAATAACACTTATATAAACTTTTCAATTTACTTATTTTTTTCATTTTCCTCAAGATAATATGATAGAGGAATGAACAAGTGATCAAACTATCAGATGACAAATTTATACGGCTCCAGTAAAATGTTTATCTAAAATTCGCCCATCATTGATTAGAAAATTATTTGAAGACTCTGATATCTGATTTTATGAGATTCGCATTAAACAACATAACCTTACCCGATAATAATGCAATGCTCAGCTGATCAGTATTTAAGTTTTCCACATACTTTCCCAGGTAATTATTAAGTACCCAGGCAACAAGACCTTCCAACATGTTGAGAACTGTGTTTTAATTTTAAATACTTTAATATGTACAGAGTCATGCGGAGAATATATTTTTTTACTGTTAGCAATTACAAAGATAATTCTGCGACACAAACTTTGCTTATTATCATCAAGTTATACATATATTTTTAGGCTCGACTATTAATATCAACGTTTATTATGCTTTACATGTCACATTTGTTTATAAATTCATTTGAGTATCGTGAAATATAGTTCTCATTACAGGTTACTAGCGGTACACATACATTCCTTACACACCCATTGAGTACCCCTGAACACTGCTGAACACCGAACGCGCAAGTACACGCAAGTACGATTAAAACGACACGGGCAGAATCAGGCAGAATCCACTGTACCAGCCAGTGATTAGGAGTTGTAAGATTTGTGAGATTTGCGAGGACAAGGCGAGTACGAAGACGACTGACATGAACATGACGCTCATGACAGACAATATTTTTAGAATATGTACTTAATCCTACTCTATTATTTGATGAGCAATGTCTGGAACGTGATTTTGAGAATCAAAAGATTGATTGCATTGGTGAATTATATTTTTTAAATCCCTTTTCATATGTTCCTTTATTGGGAATTATAATATACAATTTCATCCATTGTACGAGGGATAAGCATACTTATAGTATCTTTGAAAGCTATAACCGTGATATTCAGTGTTATTATTATTAACCAAACAGTCACTCATCAGTCGCGACAGGCAAATTCGCGCGTGCGCCGAAAATTATTCAACAGAGCCGGTTGCGGGTAATAAAATCGTTGCAATGTTCTATATTATTTTTCAGATATGACGTACGTTTCATCATAGCCAATTATTGTTGGACCCGTTCAAATTTTAATAACGGTGCGTAATGACCTAATGTAAGAGTTTGAAGGTCATCTGGAACGCAATGTTGTTCCAATGCAAACCTCATGATTCGTATTTCTTGCCTAAACTTCATTACTCATGAACGTAGACGACTGCTCAATTGATAGTAGAACAGAATACTTGGGAGTGGGAGCTAAGTACATTTCCAAGAGTCAAACTGATAAATGAAACCAGTGGCGTTCCAACCTCCGACGTTGATTGACATTCCATCAACCTTGAGACCTATCATTTTTATCAATTTTAGTTAAATCGACATAAGTTTTTTGCATAATGGGTTTAGAAGATTACAAAGACATCGTAGCAACATCTGCGTCACTTACCGCTAGTGCGCAAATGTTTGCCGGCATGTAAGTATATTTGATTTTACACCACATGTACGTATTGCTATGTACATTCAATATGCTAGATTTTTAAGATTGTGTCGATGTGACTGCACACGCTCAACTTAAGTAACAATGTATAAGTAATCGAACGATTGAACTATTATGAAATATTATCATTTCAGATTTATTTGTAAGGATATTTACAAGAAGGGCAGTAGCAAAGGCATTGATCCGATGCCATTCGTAGGAGGTTCTGGCATGTGAGAAAATATTTTTCATAAATAATATTTTTAATTCATATTATGTTAATTTTGGAACATGATATGCAATAAAAATCCTTTTTGCTAATATCTAGATGAATGTGAAAAAATTTCTGTGGTGATTCACTGAATTTCTCCATCATGTTGCTTATATTTTCTACAAATAATAACAATTAATTTCTCAACAGGGGTCTTTTAATGCTTCAATATGCACTACTCCTCAAAGATACAGCGATGATAAATGTTAATATATTCGGTATTACACTGAATATAGCATATTTTATATTCTACTATGTCTTTTCACCAGACAAGGTAATTAATGAATGACTATTAGCTTTAAATTCTTCTTCCTGATTTCTAATTCATGTGATATGTATGTATGCAGTTTTATCATCATGTTCATAATTTTATCAAATTATAGACCGCGACACTGGCTGTACTAGGTAAAATCATAGGTTTAGTCGCAATTATAATCGGATATGCTCAATGGGAACATCCTGACAAGATTGAATTTCGTTTTGGAATCATTGTGACTGTTCTATTGTTCCTTTTGATTGCATCCCCACTCTTCAGTCTCGTGAGTAATTTTCATGATATACTCCAATTATAATTTTAACAATCAATATTCATATAGTATCGAGCAGTAAAATCATTAATTGAATAATTTCATATGAATCTGTTAAATACTGACAATTATCTATTTCTACAATTACCAGGGTGAAATCATGAGAACGAAAAGTACAGCTGGTTTGCCATTCCCATTAATTTTCATGGGGACCTTGGTTTCCTTCCAGTGGCTCCTATACGGCCTTATCATTGATAATGGTTTTGTAATAGTAAGTTGCATAATTCCATTGTACATAGTGTTATAAAGATGGGATAGTATGGATTTTATTGTATACTCGGTAATATAAGCATGATCTCATTTACTTATTTTCTTTTTCAATAGTTCCAGAATGCAGTCGCGTTCACATTATCCATATCGCAGCTGTCATTATTTGTCATATACCCATCGCAATCAGCGACAGACAAAGGTGTAGAAACACACAAGAAAAAAAACTAACTGGAATTGATATATTTAATTTTACTCAGTATTATTACCAGAGTATAGCTAATTCGCAAATTGGAACTGGCATTTTGTCAATGGTTTGTATCCTCCTATTGATTAACATGCCTCGAGCATGCAAACGTAATACAAGTACATGTAATATTGTTATTTGATTGTTACAAAAATAAATATATATTTTACACAATGCAACTTACTGTTAATTCATCCTGAATTAATTTTCGTCTTAGCTTGATTATTTTGGGTGCAGATACAGGGCACTTGAGAACAACAACCTGATGTAGATAAAGTAGCCACTGATATGAACAATTTTTTATTTGGTCCATGCCTTTATCAATTCAAGCTACTTGACAGTCATCAATTAGTGTATAGAGTTTAAACTGGGAACTACCACAATTTGTTGCGTCATAAGTCATAGAATCTTGATACGATCAATTTAGTTAATACTTATACATAAGATAATAGAACAAGATAACATATAATAGTCTATCTCGATCAAAAATATTTATCTGATCGAGACATTGTTACAAAACTTTACGCAACCTGCGGTTTCAACAGAATCATTCTTTCATGAAAGTTATATAACTCATTCGAAATCTCTAAATGTTTTGTTTTCGTTTCGATGCAACTTCTCTCAAGCATGTCTGCCTGCGAGGTAACAACAGGCATCTTGTACAATGGAATAAATTGGAATTATTGTGAACTCCAGTAGCCCTATCATGTTTTCAGTCATTGCTGTTTTTACAGTTACAAATTGATCAGTAACCTTGGGTGGACCATCTACCAAAATTATTATTTCGAAAATGTATAGTTATGCTAAAGGCAAATATGGTGAATTTTGTCTTGGTGCAAATCTAGCCAACCGGATTGAGTCCTTTAAGTATAAATACGTAAATATTCGCCAAATGTTTGTGAGGAATATAGTTCAGTCTTCGTATTTCTCATATTTGACTGTCTGCAATAAAAGATGAATATGCAGTTTCGTGATTTCGATACTAAAAAAAGCCAACCCGTTAGACTGCGTTATCAACTGTGTACTAAAGAATCAACACACTACAGAGGGTGATATAAACAAAAAAATGAGTGCGCAAGCGTATAAATTCTGTCTACTGTGCGGTTTGGTGCGACGCAATGAACTAGTGCATGCGTAATACAATGGCTATGTGCGTAATAGAGACTATTGATACCACGGTGATTGGAGTACGATTTTTCCATATTTAAACGCTTGCATCACGTAACTATGGAGCATATAAAAACCACATATGTATAAACAATACTGGCAAGTGGCAGTGGAAGTCAATTTTGGAACGTGCTCTCTATCTACACGCTGTAGAGCGTGTTCCGAAATTGACTGGTAGTATAATTATTCTATAATTTACGTGCGCAAACTATAGGAAAACAGCACCGACCGTCAATTTCGAATCGTGTTCTTAGTACGATGGACCGCGCGTAATTGTGAAGTTTCGTATCGGGTTGCGCGCGTAGACGCGCGATTCGATATCGGAATCTCACACGTGTCAACCAAGCCGCGTTAAGCCGAATGACCATCATACATCGGATGAAATGGACACGAAATAAAGATGGCATCAATAATATTTAGGGATTTACTAGCTACAACGGCTTCTATTTCAGGAGGAATACAATTTTTAGCGGGCATGTGAGTGAAATTACAGTTGTTTCAAGTACCTAACTAACATACATGACTACGTCACATCTAAATGGTATCGGTGATTGAAAAACATAACCCTTCAATCTCAAATGACACGGCGACTACTGATTTCCGAACTCTCTGCGCCGGAGAAACTGGGAAAGTATTTAAAAACTTTATCCAAAAAGGATTAAAATCCGAAAATGCGGTCGAATTTCAAATAAAACTGAATGGTGCTGTAACTTGGCATCTGCAACTTAAAAATGTATTCGTATGATGAACATTGTTTGAATGGCTTAATTTTATTTTAGCTTTGTATGCCGAAAATTCATCAATAATGGAACAACAGGTGATACCTCTGGACTTGCTTTTGTTACATGCTTCATGTCGTAAGAATGACACTTAATATATGCATACTAAAATACATGGACTTCTTTCTACTACAGAATTGAAGATTTTCGTACATGTTTAGTTTCAATGCCTTTAATTTACAATATCGAATGTATTAATGGATTCTTTATATATCTTCTTTCAGATGCAGTTTATGGTTACTATACGGTTGGACCATAGGCGATATATCGATAATTTCAGTTAACCTATTCGGAGCTGTTCTACAACTGTCTTATGCCTTCGTATTTATTTTATATAGCGTGAAAAAGACTCTAGTAGTAAAACAACTTCTGACAGCTGTAATTTTCGTTACATCAATTTACATTTACAATTTCTATGAAATAGACAGGATGTTGGCTAGACAGAGAATCGGATTGATCAGCTGCGGTCTGACAATTTTATTTTTTGCATCACCGCTAACAATGCTTGTGAGTTGAGATACAATCTAAAATCGTATACTTTCAGTGGTAGTAAAAATTAACAGGCAAATTTTTCAGGCACATGTTTTCAAGGTGAAGAGTGCGGAAACTTTACCATTCCCGGTCATTTTGGCATCTTTAATCGTATCCATCCAATGGTTAATCTATGGTATTATATTGAATGATGCTTTCATTGAAATACCTAATCTGTTAGGATGTATTTTAAGTGGTTTTCAACTTTATCTTTTCAAACTTTATCCAAGTAAACGCGCTGATCAAATTCGTTTGATTTAAATTAAACAATCGTTTGGAATAAACCCAATTAATTCCCGTACTTAATGTATATAAACTAAAATAAAAATAATATTAATATTATATGGCAACTTTTGATTCTTTCCTATCATCAAGTCTTAGATCTAAAATATCACATAATATCTGATGAATGAGGAAAATATCACGCAAATGGTGAATTATAAAATCCAATACTGATATTTGAGGAGAATAATCGAGCGTATAAATTTCAAACCAAGGAGGCTAGTGTTTTCTTGAGCATGACGAATACAAAACGGACTGGATGGCGTGGCAACACAATCGTGAACTACGAATGATGATCATCGGTCGATAAGGTTGTTGGCAAAAATATTACAATTTCCCTGATAGCTATGTTACTGGTAATTTGTCGGTTTGATTTATTGAATCCACATTCACGCACACACGTTCAGACCGTGGATTTTAACTTACTGTTTTGTGTCTGCTGGGATTACGTAGAAAGATTAAACATCCTAACAATTTACCAGAGTATCTTATCGGTTTACTTCGATGCTGGCTGGAAGAATCTACGTTTTATATTCTAAGAGTGTTGCGTAATATGTGCATTGCATATTTATATCAAAATCTGTGTTAACTCCCTCATTGGGATTATCATTGTATGTTACTGCGCACCCAAGGCAGAACTTCAAAACTATTCACAATACTTTCATCATGGATAAACATATTTTTTCGTAATTACGACTTTATCATAATTACTTTCATTATTGTCATTTTCACAGAAATTTGCATAATGCCTGTATGATAATTATTTATTTATTTTTAAGAATCGACGGGCATTGCTACCCTTTTACAAAAGTGCATTCGAACATATTGTATATCAAGTATGAAGAGTTATAAACAGTCTTCGTAAGTGTTGCATGGTAATGGATACTATTGAAGTATTATAAATTATTCTGGTTGTAAAAAAAACAGTCGATTCCAACAGTTTCTGGAAAGTATTTCCACTACCTCCTCAGCCTATTTGTTGTCTTCCTGTTGCAAACCATTTATTTCTTGTTCCAGTAAGCTAATAAAGTTACTTGACTCCAATTACATGATTCATACAATTTATTATCATCAATCCTCCTCATAATTCAATGAATTTGTTTGCCAACAAGAAATATAGAATTATAACAAAATCAATAGCGCCTGCATGACCGAGGAGAAAGATTACTTCGTTCGCGCCGTTAAATTCGTCGCCATATTGACGCATGCCACCAACGTGTGATACGGTCACGTTTGAATGCCCATTTTTCAACACCAGAATATGGTGAAACGTCGAAGACTTTGATCATTGCATAGGTTTTCTAAACTCTAAACTTTGAAAGTTTATATTATACAACTTCGAATTTTATCAGTGTGCATCGATACGCATCTGCCTGGTGGCGGAGTCTTATGACATAACGCTTTTTTAAGTACATACAAGAAAAAATGGCTGGGGTATGGACTGAAGATGAAATCGGGCGGAAATGGGATCGCTGCTTTGCGGATGCCGTTATAAAATTCGGTAAGAGTTGTCTAAATATTTTCCGGTTAATTTGATATGAATTGTATTGAGGAAATAATTTTGCAGCAACTGATAATCATTTCTCTCATTTTCAGGTGGAGGAGTATTCCTAGGATCTATTTTTTCACTTCTGTTTTTTAGAAGTAAGTCTAATATCGCTATTTCACTTAAGTATATCACTTATACGAATAATATCACGTTCATTGTCCATACAAAATTTCCAAATTGCTTGTGGTCATCACAAATATAGTTGTTTCAGTTTTGACGACAACGTCATAACCTATAACTTCATCGAAGCAATATTTGCACACTTGTGAAATCGAACGATCGAAGAACGTGAACAGACCCATTTGGTTGTGATGAATTACATTTATTACTGTGATTTGCAGTTGCATAATTAGATAGTCAATTCCATAGATTTTGATTTCTAAATATACGATATGTGTTTCATCAGGAAAACGATGGCCCATTATCACCGGAGCTGGATTTGGTCTTGGGATGGCTTATTCTAATTGTGAAAAGGATATCAACACAGCCTTCAGTCAAAGTAGGCCCCAAAGTCAGAACGCTGAGGCCAAGAAGCAATGAAATAGCTAGTATCCATTATTGGCAAGCAAAACCAACCGTCGACTCTTAGACAAACAATTCAATAATTTAGTGTTGTGTTATTATATTTAAATGTTTAAGCTTTTTGACATAAATGTCATAAAACTTAGAATCTTACAGTGTATATACATAACATTATGAGGAGTTGCCCTATTCTGAATTGTGATAACTAAATTAAATAACTTTCAATATCTTCCCCCTTTTCAAATACACACGGATTTAATAGGAGTTCTTATGCAATATTCGAGTATATACTGATGATTCGAAAATAGTGTTAATCATTGTTCAAGGATTGTGAGTTGCATATTGATGGTTCATATAGTGCTGAGATGTTAGAAAGCCTGCAATTGGTTTTAAATCGTAAGTATATGTATTCTAAATGTGTATTTTCCTTCCATCACGTTGGATAGATCCATTTATTTTTATGATTATTGCAATGCAAACTAACAGGACATAGGAATCCATTCACCCCTGTAACAAGAGGGCAACCCGATAAATCGAGTATATATGTAGTATAATAAATGTAATATTTCTAGTAATTGCCCAATAAAAAATTGTTTTGTTTTATCATAGACATGTGCGCAATCCAAACAGACATATATAAAAATGTTGTCCCCAAATTACGAAGATGCCAGGGCGTGTACAAACTTATAATCTAATTGTGTAGCGCAACCACGTCGCATACAACGTAAGACAATAGTTATTTTAATTTATTTGGTTAAGCAAATTAATTAATTTATTTGGTTATACAAGGCAATCTGGATAGAAGTATGTACACTCCCTCAAGTGTTTTGAATCGACTGTTACAATTCAATCAAATATAATAGAGAGAAATAGATGAGATGGATAAACAATAATCAATTTTTGTGTTCAAAAATTTTTGTACCTCAACATAGGTTTGCAGAGTTCTGTTGAGCGTAGATTATCAATCAACTGGACCGCGTTGTTCCAGTTATTATTTTCTTTCAACTGACATGGGAAATCGTTTCATAAATTCAGCCGCATCTTATGTGCGATTAAAAAAATTGAATTTCCTCGCCTAAAAAATTTGTAAATTATGGGTGACATTACGAGGTGCTTAGTTCTGGCAAATGATCATGGTTTTCATCGGTCGTTTCCATCGAGAACGTTCTTACTCGACGCCTCCGCCAGGCTCTCATCTGAATTTAGCCTAATTCTGACCCTCGATGAAAATGATAAAATTTCACGATTAGTCAAGGTTGGCAAGGTGCAGCAAGGTGCTATCCCGCGTATCAAACCGACACATACAGTCTTAAGAAAACTAACCAGGTAATAACTGATCTGGGAACATTTTGTACTCTCGGTGAAAATTCGAAAACGAAATGTTGGTACTTGTATTGTAAGTGGCATGTGAAGAATATAGAAGAATGTCTCATCAAGATCAAAGTAGGGTCCAGGGTCTAGTTATTATTAGTCAAGCACTGATAATAAGCAGAAAATATATGTGTGGTTGTGTGTAACATGTATGTACATGCCTATATACATACACATACGCCATGTCGTTGGTCATCCGTGCGTGAATTTAATCCCGCGGCACAACATTCATTATAGACACCTAACCTTATTCGGCAACGAATAGACCGCGGTGGCTTATAATTCTGTATTCTGTGGTTCATCCGCTATGCAGAACCTAAACTTGGACCGACTTTAACGTCGGGGTACGTACTATGAGAACCCAACATACCCATCGGATCCAGTAAATATTTGGATAAATCTATTACGAACATCACGCAGAAATCGAAAGCACGTATTCATCGTGTTATAAGTGATAGTTCATGCAGCGACACGCCCCTTAAGTTTTTACAGTAAATATGCATAACTAATGACTGACTTGAGGGATCGTTACGTGAAGTTGATCAAAAAAACGTTGAGTATATGATCATAAAATGAAATGTCAAATTTGATACACCCGATGAATTCAATGGTAGATATCCCCAGCCAATATGTATATGTTAAGGCAAACAAGGAATATTTATTTGTAACTCTAGCATCGTTGGGATCGAAAGAAGCAATGGAAAGAATAAAAGGATGGGATATCAACTGCAGATCATGTGACAAAACTGATTCGAACAATGGAGAAAATGAAACTCACAATGCCTGTTATTTTGTGGCATCAAAATTAACTATTTTGTTTGATATTCTGACAAAGTTGATAATCCATGATCATAAGCTACAGAAACTTAGAATAAATATTAGAAGTATCATCGCATTGGCAAAACTATCATTACTTCTGGTAACGTTATCCATTGCTATACAATTATTGCCCATAACTGAGGCAGCTGAGCCTTTGGGTAATCCTTACGAAATTTTGGGAGTCTCTAGGCACGCAACTTTACAAGATATACGAAAAGCTTACAAACATCTCGTTAAAGAATGGTAAGAAAATCGTTTGTCATACATATGGATCATGTGATACTAGACCTTGATACATACTAAGAATCCTTGTCGTGACGCTACTTATTGAGAAACCCAATTGTGCATAGGCATCCTGATAAAACGGACCATCCAGCTGCAGAAAATAAATTCGTTGAAATCACCAAAGCTTATGAGGTATGAATGAGAGTATTTGAATTAACGAACTCAATATTTTCATTATTTGATTTCACTTGTTCTTTACCATCTATATTAAATTGTTGGTTGATTAAAACACCAGATATTGGACGCATTTGTTTTGATTATTATTGAACATTTATGTGTAGAACATTCCGAATCACTTCTATTCTTCATACTTATCTCTCATTTAGCTACTGACAGATCCTGAAAGACGAAAAAAATATGACAATCATGGAATTACTGATGAAGGAATATCTCGCCATCGACGAGATACAAGTCATTATAATATGCCTGATCCACTGGAAGATTTGTTTGCTGGAAATTTTAAATTTCATTACCAGAATCGAGATATAACATTATTCCATAAAATGAGTATAACGTATCGGTAAGTTGAAGAATATACACTCTACTCGTTAATCTTTCTTTAAATTGCACTTTATTTTCAGTGGATTTGAAAATATCATAGTTCCAAAGAGCTATCGCAATCCGCATTTGATTTTGTTTTACTCCGATTGGTGCTTTGCTTGTCTTCAAGTGGAACCTACTTGGCGCCGCCTCATGGATGAATTAGAACCCTTAGGTGTTGGTTTAGTGACAGTTCATGCTGAGCGAGAACCGGCATTGGCTAGAAGACTCAGTATACATTCACTACCATGTCTTGCCGTAACTCTTGATGGACGAACAAGTATTTATAAGGAATCGCTTTTCAGTATTCAAAAAATTGTTGGTAAGGAAAAAGTACATCAGGATTCTTATGGGACCGTTTTTCATCCTTGAACTCACTCACGATATCAGTATTTTCAAACTCTGATCACATCTCGTATGTATTAATCGTTTTTTTTTGCATTTGCTACAGAATTTCTAAGGAACAAGTTCCCATATAAATTGGTACAAAACATACATGCCGATAATGTGGACAATTTTTTATCTGGTTGGTTGGACAACCGAATTCGAGCATTAGTATTCGAAAAACGAGAATCTGTAAGATTGCGATATCTACTTATGGCTTTTCATCATAGAGATAGAGTCGCTTTTGGATTTACTCAGGTATATTGAATGTCATTCTTAATTAATCGTGTACTGTTATGCAAACCAGTATATATGAAAGCTGTACTCACTTCGATGTTGTCTGAATTATTGAAGGTGGGAAAACCGGAAACTGTTTCAATTACTACAAAATATAGAGTTTCGGGAGATCTTGACACATTATTGCTTTTCAATGAAAACTCTGAAAAACCAGTTGCTTGCGTTAGTATGAAAGATATTCCTAGTGAAACAATGCACAACGTTATTGCAAACAATAAATTTTTAACGCTACCAAGACTTTCGAGTCAAGCAATGCTAGATTCTGTTTGTCCTCCCGAATGGCAAAGACCTCGGAAGCGGTTATGCGCTATTTTAATTTCGCAAAATAGTCCAATCCACGATGCAGCCAGGCATAAATTCAGACAAGCGGCTCTAGAATCTCCGTATAGGTAGGCAGCATAGTTAACAACGTTTATCGAATACTGCGTTTGGATATAATGCAATTTTATAAACCATAAATACACGTTACAGCATAGAACGAGTAAGATATACATACGTGTACAAAGACACCCAACCCGAATTCGTATCAGCATTATCTAGCGGTGAAGGTAGTCCTTTAGAACCGCTGTTACATATTGTAATAATATGGCGACGTGATTCAAATCATTTAAAATACGAGTGGCTACCAGGTGGCTGGTTCCAAGCTACTCAAGGCGATGCCCAATGGAACGAAACACGTCAAGGTCTAGAACAGACTATACAACGTCTTTTACGTTCTTCCGAAGCATTACCATATGCAGCAGAGGTGGGAGATTTAACCGACGAACATGCTCAGGTATTTTAAACAGTTTTCAATTTTTAAAAACCTGAGTTTTGTGTAACTATCATGCAAATTGTAAATTTTACTACAGAGTACAGTTGGTAGATTGATCGGTCGAGCATTATTAGCAGTGGATTACATTTCTGATAGTCTGACTAAAGACCAGATTTTACCACTGTTATCCGTGTTGGCTACGTTAATGTTAATAGGAGCAGCTGGATATGGGATGACATATTTATTGTAAGAAAAATTTCGCTTACTCAAACCATTCTGATTATGCATTATGCATTAATGTCGTGATTGATCTGCAAAACTTTATATCCGCTTTCATCTTATTGATTTTTAGGACATTGGAAGAAGCTAGTGTTCGAGCAAAACGTGCCGAATTTAAAGGATCTTCAAAATCTGCACCATCACAACCACAGTTGCGACTGCATGAGTTGAGAGCAGAAAAATATAACGGTCTTGTTCGTCTGTTAAAACCAGGTTGTCGAACTATCATATTGTTGGTAGATGCACAAAGTAGGTTGAAGCTACTTCCGGCTTTTCATCGAGCCGTATGGCCTTACAGGTGAGATTAATTTTGCATTACTGTATTTGATTTTTATTGATTCGAAACATTTGTGACTACATTTTATTAAAATCAAAAATCAAACTCATTGTAGAAAAAATAAGACGTTAATGTTTGGGCATCTATCATTAGAACGAGGATTAGAATGGTACAAGACACTTTTATCCCTAAGTTTGCCCGAAGAAAGAGAGCTAAACGTAAATCCCAAAAATTGTGTTGGAACTGTCTTATCTCTGAATGGTCATCGAAAATACTTTTGCATGTACCATGCAAAACATCCGGAATGTAGTAAAGATAAAGGCTCCAGGGTGAGTATGGTGTAAAATTAGCTACAGTATCTGAGCTTGGATAGTATTTGTTGAAATCATCCGTTATCAAAACATGATTCGGAATTTATGATTTTATTGGTTTTCAGCGTATTGAACGAATGACCAAACAGTTAAGTAGACGATCGGATGATGCTGAAGCTGGTGCTTTTATTGGATTTGATAGTTCTAGTGAGTCGGATGTGCCTCTTGACGAGGTTTGTATGGTTTAATCTATCTTTTATCAGACTCGACTAGTTTTGATACATGCATGCATGGCATTCACTTTATAGAAAATTCATCAGTCAAACTATCACTTTTCATGCATTGCTATCAGTCCCGCGTGGTATGTGCTTTCACATTCTTTTCCTCGCCTATAGGTAAAACCGGATGTACTATATCAGGACAAACTTCTGGATGGGCTACCCATGTGGCTTGATCGGTTATTTGAGGGTACAACACATCGTTACTATGTAAATTACTGGCCAGATTTTACTGCCAAGTAATACCATAGCTTCTACAAACTCTTAGTAAAGATTCATGCCTTTTTGATGATTACCTTTTTAATTCTAGTCAATCAATTAGCGCAAACGATAAATTATTTATGCTTAGAATATCTTACTGTGAGAACAATTTCATATTTTAGCAACGGTAGATACATGATAAGTGAAAAATTTCAAAAATATTACAAAGATGATTTCATTAGATATATTGCACATTAACTCACATAAACTAGATGTTCATCTCTATGAGTAGGCACCATGGCCGCCAGTATTTCGACGATCATAACTCTGTCATCTGATTTCAATTTAAAAAGTATACATTCTCTTTCAAGGTAAATTTTAGTATTCAAGTCGAGGAAGTATTGTTTTGATTGAAAACTCGTAGTCAGGATTAATATTCACAATCTTACAGAAGCAGCCTTGTAGAAACATATTTACAAATTCCATATACTGTAGAATTTATGAAAAAATACCTTATTTTATTTCTTTTGATTATAATTGTTCAAAGGACGAATTAAAAGTATTTATAATAACATTAAAAATTTTAATATGAAGTCATGCTGGTGAAAAAAATCGTAAGTTGCATTATACAGTCATATATTTTAATCGGTCCATCGCGTCAGGTGACAATCTAGTGAATATATTTGATCTAGTCAAAAAATAATATTTGAATATACCACCTCTCTAGTCCTCATGCTGACATATTTAGTTTATCTAAGACGGAATTTGCTTGCAAGTTTCTCAATAAAGACTTAAACATACACGCGCTCCTATTTTGGAGAATCAAATGCTTCAAACTAATATCGAAATTTAGGCAGCATTTTGATAAATACAACCAAAAATGAATTACCAAGATAAAATTAGGTATAGATGAAGATTATAACTATCTACTCTTCCTGACTGTCATTTTATACTGACATCAGTTCATTCGAGTGACATTTTTAAAACGATCATAATTATTATCCGAAGAATTTGTTATCCTGAAGTAATGTTTCTTTCTTCAAACCTGTCGATAAATTTCCAAAATTGTCCTCAGATGTGTTGTATAATCGAATACTAATAAAATACAGCGTTAACGATATTGGCGCCCGTACGCAATGTAAGACGACAAATATTCAATAAATTATGAATACCAGTAACGTGACACAATATATATTATAATTATTTTCAAGTAATTGCATGGTGAACATCACGGATTCATATTAAAGCCGAAATGAAAATTTACAGGAAAGCTGTAATTTTTCACGAGTTTACATCCATATGTGATATCCTGTCGAATTTACCGGCTGGAACGGTTTTATGGGCTAGTTTTTTCCTAAACTAGAAATTGATAAAATTCACATCATTTCATGTATGATTTATGTGTTTTAGAATTCATGTGTTATGTGAAGTATAGACGTTGATTATATACATATAACGCCTATACTTCAAACATACAAAGTCACAAAATTTGACTTGAAATTCTATTTCATAATCTATTTCTATTTGATATTTGGACAAACATTCGAATAACAAAAAATCGATACATTAACGGCTGGGCTTACTATTACAGGTAGAAGAACCAAAACCTAAGTTGGAACTGTACGTTTAGGTTTTCCAGTTTTCAGACAAACGTACATTCGAAATACTGAAAAGATGTTCGACAACGAAACTAATGTCAAGAGTAACATACGCGTACAGATAAAATTCAAGATAATTCACTTTATTTATTTCAGCTACATTTATGCTATGTTAATATATATTCATTGATCTACAGAGCACTGGTCTAATAATTACAGTACACGGCCATTTATCTAATATATAGTATTTTGCGGATTTCGAAAACATTTAATCATCGTTGAAATTACGACCTGTCAACTGTTTTATTGCGGATCACATAGCACAAAATTTCGTGGGAATTTCATTTTTATGTTGAATGAATTACACATTTGACATTTAATAAATAGCGTACATAAATACAGCAGAAAAATATTAAACAACAAAGGTTCCAATATTTTTTATTCTTCATAAAATGAATACGAGTGTTGTGGACGGTTTTTACAACTGATACAAATCTTGTATCCGTATATTATCAAGATAAATGGTACGGTATAAAAGTATTTTTTCATCGGATGATCAGCAATATTCTTGAAGTTTTCGACTGTGCACAGCAAAGAGACTCCAGAAGTGTTTACCGACCAATGATTGTGAAAATTGTATGGTAGATAAATCTCTTAGAGGACACGGTGGGTGATTTGTAAGCTATTATTGAATTTGATGAGCGACATTCGGACAATAGACCAATATATTTCCCATAAAATCTAACATAATTCTTATTTTTTTCAATTGTTCTCGTGTTTTTACTTCTGATTCACATAAATTTAACTATGTGATGAATAGTGTAAAATTTCTTGCCTCTATTACATCAGAGATTACTCCTTATGGAACATTTTACTTTACAACTATTACGAAAATGTAAAATCTACTGAAACATTGGAAAATATTTTATTTTTTCAAGTTCGTATTTAATGCAGCAAATAATAGTTTTATAAGAAGTACAATTCCATTATACTTGATTATTATTCTATTCCTACACTTTCGTTTTAATAACTTAGCATTTCATCAATGTATAAAATAAAAAGGTATAAATTTATTTGTTGCAAAAGGTCAAAACTTATCGTTGATATATTTAAAACCATTTAGGAATTTCGTATGCCTAGAGCTTGCTCCAATTCAGCTCGCTTTTGTTGTACCTTTGTATAGAAGTATCGACATACTGCCTCTTGAGCCCATGGTTGATAATAAAAATCAGCTCTACGCTCTTCTTCAGGATTACCTACCACATCAGTCATTGTTTTCAAATCTCTAGTCTGAGATATAATCCACTTGTTGATGAACTGTTGTGGATCTTTAGCAAAACTCAGAAAGAATTCACGGTTGGTTTTTAACTGGTTTATTGTTTCCACAGTTTCGTGGATTTTATTATCCAGACTTTGAATTTCCTGCTGACTAGCCGTCGACAACAAAAAGTTGTTCATTTGTGTCTTCAACGTATCATCAACTTCCACGTCAATATCGTAACATGCCGTTTGTTTTGTTTCAGTGCCTGTGGACGAATTACTGGTTAGTCAAAACATAATTCAATGATAATTTCAGGACTTCGGGCTATTAATATTAGTTTGTGTACATCCCAATATTAAGTGTTACGCATAAATTGTTGCTCGATCCATGGGTTCCAAAAGATTCCAAATGAGAACATACCTTCGACGCTGATAACATGATTAATGACAATAGGATCTGGTGGATGAAGTAGAGGATTTAAACGTTGTGGTATTTCAGCAAATTTCATCCTCGGACAAGCGAATATTTGTTCCAAATACTTGTCACAGTTAATAAATTCACGCTCGTGACCATCCTGCAGTTTGTGTGTTTTGATGTATTGCCAAAGCGCGGATATTATAACTGGACGCGTTTGTGTGTGAACACCGAGCAAGCGTGCGAGTCGGGGATCAAGTTTGAACTGTAATATTATATTCTAGTTTACACTCGCTCTCAATATGTTTAAAGGCAATTTAAAAGGCATTTTCGATAAATTTTCAGTGAATGAATAATTTCCATACTTGGAGCGGCTGATAATCTAGTAACAATAAAATTGTACACCGAACATTTTTGTCCCCGGGTCTTTTAACTTGAAAACCATCTGTTTCTTGGGTTGTTAGTGTACGATGCCATTCCACCAGATGATTATCTGGTCCATACAAATCTTTGTCCAGCTCAATTACCAAGCTTTTGAAGAAAGATGAGAATTTTCTCTTGACCTAGAACACATATATCCGTATTGGGGTATACTGTTATATAATATACTAAGATATTCATCAGTTTTTAGAATATATTGAAAAATACATTGAAACAATCGTGCATCGACTTGATACAAATCTAGGCAAGGATCTACAAACATACCTTATTGGGATCATTCTTAGTGTCATCCAAGAGCCTTCCTTCAACTCTGAGCTCCCACGATGCCACTGATCCTTCTTCACCTTCACCAGCCTCTTTGGCTGGATAAAAAGTATTGGAAATGAAGATTCTCAACTTTCGTTTTTGCTTCATGGGACGCTTCAAAGCCTCTTGTATATCAAGACGTTTACGCATTATGGTTGCATCCAGCTTCCGCTCAAATGCGAGTAAGTCCATATAAGCTTGTGATTCAGGCACCAAATCACGTACTTTTTGTGGTAGAATTTTATCTGCCAGTTTCTTCTTCTTCTTAGATGTGGAATGTGAGAAATCACTGTTCCAAAAATACCTAGTGAGTTTCCGTGAAAAATCATAGCTCAAAAATCAAAAGGAATTTGGAAAATTATATTGATAAAATTGCGATGGCGATGATAATAATTATGGAATGATTATCTGAGATTTTACACACACAAAAATTAGAAGAAAATGTTTCAGAGTGTACACATAGTTGAGAATCGTGGTGTCGTGGGATTTGTTTTCCATCTATAGCGAATAGGAAACTTATTATATATTAATACAACCAAGTTTTTACAGCTAAAATAAAAAAATATATAAAGATTCATCCGTAATAAAACCATGTTACATCAAAAATATATTTTGATTAATCCATAAAAATATAGATTTCACAAAGTTTTCTAAAATGCTTACGGTTTTTGTTGTGACATTGGCATGCGTTGATCAGCACTTCTCTTTCCCCCCGGTGGCGTAGGTATTGGACCTTGGCGCATGTTAGTATAGGGTTGATTAGGCCTCATCATTCCGCCAGGGCCAGCACCACCACTGGCCATCTGAGGTGGTGGTGTGAACCCTGATCTTTGTTGCATCTGCGAATAAATGACATTAAAGTTTGCTATGAAGCAAATATGAGGAAAGAAACTAATTTGGACACTTTTAGATTCATTAATTGTTGTTGATAATTACTCGTAAGATTATTAAAAAACAAAATTGCCTACCGGGAAATTTGGGCCTGAATATTGTCGTAAATTTGGTGGTACAGAAGGAGGAGGATATCGTTGTGAAGGTGGACCATTATTTCCTGTATTTGGTACAGGAAATCGTTGTGCCATTTCTGCAACTATTGACCCAATCAAAAATAAATGTATAGTAAATAAATAAATAATTTTTTTTGCAATTTATTGGACCAATATAAGATTTGAGTTTTATTATATATTATTAAAATATCAATGAAAATTTATAAATTTGTACATTCTTGCTTATTGTTCTTACAATGAACAGGCATCCCAGAACTATTCATCGAACGTAAAAGTTACGCTATTTATGTAGTAATTATCTATGATTATTTAACGTTGATTGTTCTGAATTCGACGAAGATATAAGCAGCTTTCAGAAAGATTAGGCATGTATAATAAACAAATTGATAGAATATTGGTACTTTTGAATAGGTTTGATTATAACAAAAACAATGTGATCATACGACTGATATCACGAAACAATTTCGTTGTCAACTGCGATACTAGGTTCAAGTCCTGCTGAAAATTGAATATTATATATTCTTTTATACGTGTACAACACGGAACGCGTTGTGACAGTGAAAAACTTCAAAAAAGACGGCTTGGGTTGGATGAAAATTGTTGTGGCTCCAAGTGCATGATGGAATACCACATCAACTGTAACGGTAAATTAAATGACGTACTGATATTCGCCCACACTGCACAAATTTGTTTTGTACAGTAATTCAGCAAAAATTAAACTATATCGAAAACAATGGAAAATTTATGTGAAACCAAAACAGACGGAAAATAACCTTTCTCTCCAATCTTGAACTTGGACGCACACTCAGCAATAAACTGTATTAAAGTAGCTAGCTAGGTGGAGCTTGGATGGTATGGATTTTTGGAACACAACAATCACAACGCTTCCATTGTGAAGCGGTAGTCTGCGGAACTAGTTGAACATTGTTGAACATTGATGGACCATGATATTGATGATTGGTGGTTCTGGTCGAAGAGGATAGGATGGATAGATATGGATGGATAGATAGCCTATACTGGCCTATCCTCTCTGATTATGGTGGAGTCCAGTTCATAGAGTCTTCCCGCCATAATTTAATGGGTTCAAGCAGTTCCACCAAGTTCCACGTGGTTTCACGCAGTTTCACGCTTTAAGTTCGATCGACGAGTTCTACTTCGCATTATGGTTATGGATTTTCATTAAGTAATCTTCGCAATTCTAGTACAAATACGACGCGAAAAATATAAAATGTTCCGGCTTTGTTACAAGTACCGCTGCTAGCTGAAATTAAGGGAAGATGTAGATATTTCTGTCGACTTGTATAAATCATGTACTAACACTTGGTCTATGATACTACCTTTAGCGAATTGTGGTAGTGTAATTACTGTTTATTCATGAATATGGGTCCGACGCATATCGCAGTAATTTTAATTGATCTAAGATATTGATTTCAAATATTTGATTAATAACACGATATTAATTTTTATGCGTCCAGTGGTTATTGGTGTTGACTCTGAATAACATAGCTCTATAGTGTGTATGCATGTTAACTTTATACAAACTTAATCTAGGTACAAAAAAAATAATAATAATCAAGTGATATCGTACTTATATTATATAGAAATCGTATCTTATTCCTGAATAGAATTTATGTAAATAGAAATAAAAAGATGGGTCGTGTAATTTCAAGAAGAAGTAACCTCTGATCTTTTTAAAGCTTCAGTAAGGTATACATTTTAATGTGCCAATTGAAAATATACTTGTTGAAAACATCCACAAATTGATTTTCATTGCGTAGAATCTGAAAACTTATGGATAACATTATCATTTTCCCATATTTATCTCCGTGAGTTCAGAAAACTTTTAAGTATGTCTTAGACAATAATTATGGATCTCATTATTTACTATAATTTCTATTCCGAGTCTTTTCGTTGTTTGACTGAAAATTTTCAGGAAAATTGATAATGATGCTCATGAATTACAAACAAGTTTGAGTTTGGTAATACATCTTTCTGCACTGTTCCTATTTAGATGATTTTTTTTTTACACATGATCGCTGCAATTGAAATGTGTTATCTTGTACATGAAAACAGAACCGTCATTGTTGAACAAGTCGAGTTTTCATTTTGTGAGAGCAACGAATCTGGTAATGATGAAAGTCATCTTACCTTTGACATTGGAAACTGAATTAGAGAACATTATGAATATTATAAAAATAAAACTTCAACATGTGAATATAATTTTTTTTAATATTTCTGAAATATTACACATACATGACATTTCAGGTATAAATGTTATAAAATATGTTTATAAATTAAATTTCACTGATAAACTTGTTATAAAATTTATGATAACGTTTGTTACTAATTCAATACAATATATCTATTAATAGGATATTATTATACGTGTACTGCCTCTGCTCGGGCTAACTATACACCGTGTAATAATGTGACATTTTAATCACGAGTATAGTATGCTATTTTATAGCTCGTGTGACTCAAATCCGCCATCTCTGGCAACAGTGTGTATTTGTGTTACACGTGCGTTGAAAGCATATGTTTTTATTGCATTTGTAGCACGAATGCACAGTGTGATATTACAGGTGTTTGAAGGCGTGGGTGGCAGCAGGAGCACGGGGCGACCAACGCAGCACCGAGCGCTACCAGGGGGGGGGGGAGGACAAAATTAAAAGATAAATCTTAATGTCAAAAAAATCCAATAGATTTTCATCCTTAATAATTTTGTAGCTCGTGTGACATAGACCCGCTGATTCTTTAAATCTTATTGGACCCTGTTGTAACGCCTGTAATACTGTTCACTGTTTTCCCATCCCAGGATTTTCAACTTTGCTACATAGCTGTCAGTTGAAAATAACCTCCAATTGAGCAAAAATATCATTAATATATAGTTTTCCGTTACTATTTTGAAGTGTTAAAGAGATATATTACTTCTTTCTCATATTCTGACAAATGTGAAGCCTTATCCCAGTTTATTTCAGGTCCGTGCCTTGAGTCAATTCACTATATCACGATGTAATAATGGCTCATTTAGCGCACGGATAAGCATCTTAGTGCGGACTTAAGGCACGGAGAGATATAAAATTATTAGCTCTTGAAATTGGCATCATCAGCATAATGTGTACTGATTTAAAAAATTGGACGACGAATAAGAAATACTAGACCTCTGAAGTATCAGTCTCGAAAAATCCAGGATTGAGATACATCGTTTTGTAAAATCCAGCGTTCAAAATATGGGAAGTCTGGCACTTTGCATCATGAGTTGGGATGAATGAAAGTCTTTGATCACACTGTATAATTCCGTGAACATATATTAATGAATTATTTGAATAAGTGGGTGAAAATTGTTATCAAAAAGTATTCAATACTGTACGAAAGTTGACCAATTGATGTATACTTACCTTCTGCAGTAACCTCAATATTTCCATATCATGTGCGTGATTCATGAATACTTCGCAAAGGACCTGTATAAACCAACTCCCTGTGTATTTATCACGATAAGTCACATGACCAGGCAAGGTAGAGCAGATTACGAGCATGTCCGAATTATTACGAGAGACTGCAGAATCAGAATCTGAATGTGGTGACGTAGTAGTGCTGATATCTGCGGAATTTCTGTCTACATCTACATGTCCATGCTCAGCAGATGATAGCGTTACTCTAGGTTGTGTCTTTCTACCTCTAAATAATCCACAAGTAACAGACACATCAACTCAAATCAAATACTATCAATATGAAATGAAATAATATAAGACTGAAAGTATAAGTACCTGCAGGTTTGAAAAATGAATATCTTTGGTTTGTTGGCCATATTTGGACATTTTGCTGCAGTAAAGTAATTGGTAATTTCTTCAATCGACATGACTTCATTATCAACTCCTTTAACTAAGCTTTGCGAAAATGGTCCAACCATTTGTTCAGAGCCATGACTCATGATTATCACAAATATTGAACTCACTTTTTTCAAATCTGTATCTCTCTTTGAGAATTTTTCAATGAGTTCGGCCATTTGCTGAAATTTTTTTTATTTGTTCAAACTGTTGGCATCATTCCAAGAACAAAAAGAAATCATCATCACGTGTAATCATACCTTAGCCCGTCGATTAAAATGAGATTCTACTAAAAAACCCATTTGTTCGAACAACACTCTCATATTTTCTTCGTCATATTGAGCACCACCTCTTTCTGTTTCTCCATCGAAGAATCGACTGTTAGTTATCATAAGGACTAATCCACGTGGTTTACTGCGCATATGATAGTTCATGATTTTTCCAGGTTTTTCACCCATGAATGCTGTAGATTTGATTACTTTAACTTTTAGAGGTATCTTTATAATATGCAAATGTTTCCAAAATTCATCTCTGAAAAAAAAAGTTCGCAAAAATGTGTTAAAAAATATATTTAAACTATACACTCGGACCTCTCTAGCGAGGATTATCCATTCGTCGAGGTACTTGCTGACGTTTTCGAGGGATTTGTCTATGCTTGCGGTTCAAGGCGTAGAGCGGCAAGCACGGACATATGTAGTTAGTTGCAAAAAATGTTGAATCTCATAGATGATTTATCGTTCACTGAGTTGAATACGGGCCCTTTTTGTTCACTGTGCGTTTGAGGTTCAATGCGGATCACGAAGAAAAAAAATCACCTTTCTATAGCGAGCAGAGCCCGAAACCTCCCACTATATAGAGATCCAAGTGTATTTCTTAAATAAATTCTACTTTTAGATCATTTTTATCAGTTACCCAGATGTATGTTGCATGTTTTGGGTAGCTCCCGGAATATTTGCACTAGCGGTGCCAACTGAGTCATTTTTGTTGGGTATGTTAGCAGCTGATATATTCCCAAAATTAGATGCGGCACTACTTCCAGCATTACATTCATTTGCTTTCAAGGATGGTATTGATAAAATCCCATGAGACATATAATTTGTATTACATGTATTTTCAATAACTGTTGGATTATTATGTTCATATGACACGTTCGGGATATCAACAGGTATGACGTGCGAACCACCAGATCTCAATACTTCTTCTAGATCCTCGTGACCCGTTTCTTTCAAGCATCGCAGAAAATTAACAAAGGCATGCGGTCCACGTTTTTTAATACTTAAATAAATTTCGCGAGCTGTATTGGGATCTGTCAAATTGGCCTGAAATTTTAAGTGCAAATATAATCTGTATGTTCAACAAAAATAGTTTTTAATGACACTGACAAGCATACAGTACAGCATACCCAGTGGCATAACAATAGGGTGGCACAACAGGCAAAATGCCACGGGTCCCCGGCTGACGGGGCCCCATCCTAAAAGAGCTGCGAGCACAAGAGTATCCTAACATTTATTACAAGAAAATTTTGTGGAAAATAGTTTTGAATTCAAACAATCTAAATTACTCACGGGCATACAATACACGTTTTAAGTAAAGAAAATGTAACAAGCTTTAAACACATTTGTAAGAAAACGATATCACCCAGTTTTAGGTGTCTGGAATGTAATAATAAGATCCTCGTCACTTGTAGACGAAGCATTTCTAAACATTTCTAAACACTGTATTTCTGTTATTTGTAATCATTCCTGTGACTGAAGCAAGTGCTGAATAATCTTCCTCAAAATTGAAATTGATGAAAACTTATTTGAGAAATTCTATGGGACAAGAAAGGCTGCGCAATTTAGCTATCTTCTCCATGGAACTTTCCACAGCCCGACAATCGAATGTTGATGATGTTATTAACACTTTTGCTGGACAGAAAGTCCAAAAAAAGGATTTTGAATAGATGAAATATTAGGTGAAATTTTTTTTTTTCCATTTTAATTCAATGCGCTCTGTGAATTTAAGTTGTTGGGAAATAAACGAAAAATGCACGCCAGAATTAAGAGATTCATTAAAAAGAGACTACAACATTGGTTGAGCTTCTTTATATCGAGGGAGGACCCCATCCGATAAATTTGCCACGGGCCTCAGCTGTATAGTTATGACACCGAGCATACCAATTACAACAGATTAAATACACGAATAGATGTACAGTAATTACAAATCATATGACAATAGTTTATTACTATTCACCTCTAATTGTTGAGTATATGAAGTTCTTGTAGGATAAATCCGATGTTCAAATAACTTGGGCCAAATTCTAACCCAATCTATGTTTGGTACGAGTTTTTCGCAATTGGCAGTAATTTTTTCGCGGTCTTTTTCGTTCATTGTGCACAGTAGCAGAGTAACAGATGAACACAAGTAGTCGTATCCACAAGGAATGGTGGAATGGGGACTTAATTGTCAAAGCACTGATATATATATATCGGTTGTAACCATAAGGAAGAAATTTTTCCTCCAATGAAAGTTCTCTAAACAGTTATGGTTTCGGCCATTGGCGTTAGTCACTTGAAGACCGTGGTGGCCGTGGTGGGGGCATACCCCGACAGCAGCGCTTGTGGTGGCGCGCGGAACACGAAGTGGATCCGCGGAGCGCGCCTACCCCCACCATCACCCTTTCGAAACTTGTATGTAAGATCGCTTGTACAATCGCTTACAATTGTCAACCTGCGTCAACTAATCGCTGACGATTTACCTAGCTATTAATCGTATCCTAGCTACTAAGCGCTTACAATCGCAACTAAGCGATACTCGGCACTTCTCAGTGCTGACTTATTCTGAACACACCCATTGCAGTGTGTCAGTAACGTCATCATTATCGGGGCAGCCTCACTCCTGATAGCCAAGATAACGGTAATTTGTCGAAAATCTGCCACCGCAATCTATAGTCAGATTGACGGAAGAAAATTGGATCGTACAAGTCTTGTCGTAAATCTGCAGCTAATTTGACGGAAAAAACTAAAGAGTAGAACTTTGCCGTGATCGTGTACGAAAAATGTCGTTCATTTTATTAAAAATCTGACCTTCAGCTTGTATCCAATTTGCGGCGGTAGATTTCTAACAAATTGTAAGCAAATGATGCTTTGCAGAGACTTGTCGTAAAATTGTCCTTAATTTTACTAAAATCACGGATACCTCAAATCTTGAACAGAAAGTGTGGCTAATGGCCACTGGCTATCAGGGTGGTCGCTTCTACCTGTAGTATCTCTATGGTTCCAGAGAAGATGTAATAAATGATGGCGGGTACATTCTTAATGTTGACCTAACTTCGGGTTGTAATGTCGCATTCACAATACGCGGTATTTTTACATTGCTGAACTTCCGTGTATTTCACGTGAATTTAAGAAGTTATTCAAGATATAATTATGTCATCAATTGTATAAGGATCTGGTATGCCATATTTTATGTTTCAACAACGTAAATTTCGCTACATTGTAACTTTTTCCAATTAAGTAGTAATTTATTAAATTTGTTAGGTTAATTTACGACGTACAACATACCATAGCGTAGTATATACCTGCAAAAACATGCCTCATCTCCGACATTTCGCCGTTGAGAACTGCGCAAATGCAGTTCTTGTCAATTGTAGGGAAATTAGAATATCGCCAACCCATACTAGATCTCGTGATACATTTGTTAAGTACTGTAAATGAAAAACGGTGAACACTGTGTCGTAAATTAATTAGTCATTAGAAATAATTCGCTGATACTTTATCCACAAATCGTATTAATGCACCAAAATAAGCAGGTTTGAATGAAAATTCTAATACATTTCACGTTCATTCGTAGTTTACCATATTTATTCTTCATAGATTTATTTATTTATAGCATACACAAATATAAGACAATATACAGTATACTCTGTATATAACTAAACTTTTTTTCTTATTGTGAATCAAGTCCAAATTTTTTATTGGAATTCTTGGCTGTATCGTTGTACTGTCAACCAAGTTGTCGACTTAGGTTATGCTTCAATATCCTAATACAGTGCAATCTTGGTAGTTTGACGTTGAGATAATCCAATATATCTAGTAGTCTTACTTTGTTAGTGTAAAATTAGACATGACAGAGACGTGCGTAGCTGATTATAGCTTTTGAAATACGTTTATTTTAGTATGGAAACTTTGTTATGTCTTGATTATCACAAAACACACAATATGATCAAACTACCGAAGGTAAAGATACAATCTGATCAAGAATAATGTTGGTCTGATTTCCCTTATTCCTTCGAGAAATTTCATCAACCCAACGGTTCTTATTGCGTCGGACGACCAACATTGTAATGTATTATAACATAAAATATTTCAATCCAAAGTTTACTCTATGTATATATTATGCTTAAATGTACAAATGGTAACCTCAAAAGCGAGTATTGTATCCAATTGCTTTGTTGTTTTTCAGTTGTTCCTGCATGCCGTGCACCGCATCAGAATCCTGTCTGTTTTGTGTTTGCACAGTATTATCATAGCTTCGCTAAGTAATTCTTCACGTGAAATTAAAACATAAGTATATCAATCAAAAATGGCTGCATATATCAATCGTACAATATCCATGATTGGTGGAGATGGTCAACATCGATCGAATGAAATTAGAATTGATAATTCTCCTCTGCAGATCTTTGTCAAGGCTAAAAAAAAGATCAATGATATTTTTGTGGAAATTGAAGATTACGTACAGGATACTGTTGGATTTATACAATGTAAGAGTTTGCAATATTCAACTTAAATAATACTGCCTTTATTTAGAAATAGTGCTATATTGATTTATGTAATAATTTCTATAAGCTTTAAGAGATGATCGTGAGATTGTCAATGCAGAAGAATCAGAACGAATTCAATCATATGTCAATAAAGTACAAGGAATTCGAGATGTACTCAAACGGGATCACATGAAAGTGGCATTCTTTGGAAGGTAGGTTGAAACATATTGATACATTTTTTAATCTTATTATCACCAATATGGATGTTGATAAAGTGAAATTTTAATGCAGGACGAGCAATGGAAAGAGCACAGTCATAAATGCAATGCTGCGGGATAAAATATTACCAAGTGGTATTGGCCACACTACAAACTGTTTCCTTCAAGTTGAAGGTTCTGACAATGGAGAATCATATCTCATGACTGAAGGATCAACTGAAAAACAGCCAGTACAATCTGTAGGTCAGCTTGGCCATGCATTATGCAAAGAAAAATTATCCGAAAGCCATTTAGTTCGAATTTTCTGGCCCCGAGAGAAATGTTTTTTGCTACGCGATGATGTGGTATTCGTCGATAGTCCTGGGGTTGACGTAACACCCAATCTTGATGAATGGATTGATAAACATTGTTTGGACGCAGATGTCTTTGTACTGGTTGCAAATGCGGAATCTACTCTAATGGTCACGGTAAGAACATTTCGGATAAATTTAGTAAAAAATGAGTTATGTAGTATTAATAACATACTGCTACTATGTTACAATCATCCGTACGCTTATTTGTTTTTAACAATTTTTAGGAAAAAAATTTTTTTCACAAAGTCTCCATGAAACTATCGAAGCCCAATATTTTTATCTTGAATAATCGATGGGATGCCTCAGCATCTGAACCAGAGTTTTTGGACCAGGTAATGAATTTCAGCATAATTCTATTTATGTCTAACGCGAATACGATATGATACATAATTAAATCGTGACACAAATTCCTTGAGCTAAATTTATTGTAATGCCAGCTTTCCAAGATTGTTATATCACGTAAATCGTCGCATCTTTTACTGCACATATGCACATAAGTGTTGCTCTTGTCATGGTCACACGTATCTCTGACATTACAGGTGTTCATATTTCTATGGTTCTTGGGCATTACATTATGATGTTTAGATCAATATTAAAAATACTTAGAAAACGGTGTGTATAATTTGTGAAGAAGAAGGTGAATTATTTCGTGAATCTTGTTTCAATAAGCATTGATACTGAGCATGAACAAGTTTCAGGATAGGTAAAATGCAAATCAAGTGTAGCATTGATATTGGTATTGATTATTTGAAGGACTCTGGTAAACGATATAAATTTTGATTTGGAGTCTTACAAATGTTTTGTTTAGTCAACATGTGAGTAGGATTTCCAGCATTAGTGGGATATTGGACATTGAAATATAGTAATTCCTAATTTTTCCCTTAGCTGGTCAATGAACAAAGGGAGGTAAGCATTATTCATTTGAAAACAATAATAAAAAAGATGTTGATAATGATGCAAAATATTCATTATTATTTCTGCACTAACGTATCAGAATTCCTTGAATAACACTTTGATGATTGCTATATCAAATAGTATTTACATTTCTTATTGTTGCAACTCTTGAATGTACTATTTTAAGCGATTCCATAGCCCATGTTTATAAAAGACCCGCTCAGGTTAAAATGAAGGAAAATCTAGTAGATTTTAATTCTATTTCGACATTGAGCTACATATTTGCATAAGCTGCGATAATCTTCCAGTATCATATTCTGAAGCAATACAGTATGTTGGTTCCAAGTATTACCAATAAATCTAGGAATCATGAAATATTTGTTGTTGTTGTTTTTCTAAGGTTAGAGCACAACACCAAGAACGAGCAGTAGATTTTTTATCAAAAGAGCTCAAAGTTTATACACCAAAAGATGCTGAGGAAAGAGTTTTTTTCATATCAGCTAAAGAAACACTTCAAGCTCGTCTCCAAGAACAGCGAGGCCAACCTGCTCATAGTAAGTATCAACATTATTTTGACTGTTATAATTTACATATATCTTTACGTAATTATTACCTTGTAGATGGAGCTCTAGCAGATGGTTTCCAAAATCGATATTTTGAATTTCAAGATTTCGAACGCAAATTTGAAGAATGTATTTCCAAATCAGCTGTCAAAACTAAATTTGAACAACACTCGCAACGTGGAAAGCATATTGCAACGTAGGCTATGATTCTTATGATGTTCGTTGCTTTTGATTGTGTGCATTTTCATTACATTTGATTATATTAATTGCAGCAAAATTTGCTCCACCTTGGATGAGATATTAGATCGTACACAAAAAATGCGAACTCAACAATTGAATATTAAGAAAGAAGTTTACGACAAATTGAATTTCACAGAGCAACAATTAATGCTTTTGACCCAAGAAATGAAAGATAAGATTCATCGTATGGTTGAAGATGTTGAGCAAAGAGTTTCAAAAGCACTGAGCGAAGAGATCAGAAGGTTAGCTGTTCTCGTTGACGAATTCAGCGTACCATTTCATCCTGAACCACTAGTTCTGAATGTTTATAAGAGAGAACTTCATAGCCATGTTGAGAACGGCCTAGGTTTGTATATTTAATCCATTGAAACACTCAACCGTTGTGGGTGAATCATTGATATCATATTTATAAGTTTCATGTCCAAGTAATATTTTCTTACGATTTCAGGATCTAACTTGAGAGCTAGACTTAGTACCGCATTGGCATTGAATATCGAAAATTCACAACGAGAAATGACCGAACGTATGGCCACCCTCCTACCAGAAAACAAGAAACAGATGTCCACGACCATTTTACCGAGAAGGGAACCATTCGAAATTTTGTATCGTCTAAACTGTGACAATCTTTGTGCTGATTTTCATGAAGATTTGGAATTTAGATTTTCGTGGGGCATAACGGCGTTGATTCACAGATTCGCGGGGAAACAAGGTCAGAAGTTAGCAATAACCAACTATCCCCAAGGGGTAAGTCGTACTACGTACATAAAATCTAAAAGTCTAAAAAAAATTATTGTGTGAATAAAAATGTGTTATCAGATTGAAAATGTAAGAATTTTTTCACCTTATCAATAGGTACCTCAATCATTGGTGTCTCCGACGGACAGCATAGAGTCTATGAAATTTGTAACAAGCCCAACATCATATATTCCAACTCGAACTGATGATTGGTCATTGGCCACTCGAGTTGCAATAGCATCAATCACATCTCAGGGCACTATGGGAGGATTACTTGTTGCAGGCTTTGTAAGTATAGCCTTTATCATACTTTTCTTGAATTGAATGGTTGTTAAAGTGGACTACGAGTTGCCTATAAACTTGCACATTTTCATATATTTCAATCAGGGATCTATATTATAAATGAAACAATATAGATGCCTTTTTTTAGATGTTGAAGACAGTCGGCTGGAGATTGATAGCTGTTACTGGTGCTATTTACGGTGCATTATATCTGTATGAACGATTAACGTGGACAAACAAAGCAAAAGAAAGATCATTCAAACAGCAATATGTGGCTCATGCGACGAAAAAGTTGAGATTAATCGTAGATTTGACATCTGCTAATTGTAGTCATCAAGTACAACAGTGAGTGTTTATATGTTTCTCATATACGTTGATGTAAAAACAAGAATAACCGTCTAGTTAATTTTTTCGCAAGAATCTAAACGTATATTCTATAGTTTCATGAGTATCTTGAATCTGATATATAAAATTTGTCTGCAGGGAACTCTCTAGTACTTTCGCGCGTCTTTGTCATCTGGTAGATGAAGCTACATCTGAAATGGATGCAGATCTCAAAAATATTGCATTGAAGTTGCGTACATTGGAAGAAGCGGCAACCAATGCTAAAGTCCTACGTAATAAGGCCAATTATTTAGCTAATGAACTAGTATTATTTGATGCAGCCTATCTAAAATCATTGAACTGAATTGCATAAACGACCCAGTGCATGTAGTATTTGAAAACCTTTATATTCGTAGAATAGCGAGCAGCTAAAGACAAGATTTTGTTATCTATTTTATTTAATATGGTGATCATATATACTACATGAACGCGTATTCATCAAATGAACTCGTAATTTTCATATTTTCTCACTCGTATACATTATATCTGTATACTATCGCGAACAATATTTGTCGATATTTAAAAATCATCTGAATGGTAATCCTTGAAAGCCATACTATTAGAAATGCTTCAGTTAACGGAGCTGTAACCTGAACAAATTAAACTCAAATCCTGAAACCCTTGATAACGTGAGTCCCATTGAAAACGAGTAGATGAATTCATTAGCAGCTCGAATTCACGAACGGAATGTTGTATCTAGTCTAAATAGTTAATGGCCCAAACTAATGTGTTATCAAATACTTTTACAAAAATCCTTTGAGACAGAAAAGCTTAGGTTGAATCATAAATCCATTTATTGATTGTGAAAACGAATTTGAGGACTATTCACATTTTTACAAATGAAATACATCCACTTATTATTACCTTGACAAAATATTGAGGAATAAGGAATATCAAAATTGTTTGAAATCCGATTTTCTGAAAACTATTATTAGACTCAGGGTAACTATCAAAGTGAGGGTTGATTTTAACACTCATTCTAGTAAATCATGTAACGGAACTAGTCAGCCGAACGTGGGGAGGTTGAACGAAATTTAATGTGAATTAGAAATGCAATTTAGTTCAATGCGAGGCCATGGTTGTTATCTGTATAATACCTTTTTTGAATAATCATCGAATTTCTAGATCTATTGACGATAATCGACTAACCAAATAATCTATTATAAAAATTTCTTTATTGAATATTTAAGTAGGTGGATTTAAGTCTATTCGTAAATGTATATTAGTATTCTATCAATAAAAAAATGGTTATTGTATGTATGAGTGATCGATTATACGAATGTAAATGTATCACCAAACATGAAAATCATGCAGCCTCTTATTAGGCTGGCAATTGAATTCAGTTTGGCGTCATTGTGTTGGTATTGTTAGTAATTCATATATCTACTCGTGATCGTTCTCCGATAAATTTCAAAAGTGAAACATTCCCCATTTGAATAACATTAGATTTCCCTGTTTTATAATTAAGTAATATACCCAAAGACAAACGTATAATTGTTAACGTCAGGACCCGGTATCCCATTGTTACATTTGTTACTATGCGAGTCAAAACAAGTGAAAGAGTGGCTAGCGGTGGGGGAATTCTTTTCCGAAAAATTAAATGCGGTGGGGGATAAAAATAGTCAAAGTAGTGGGGTAGACTGTAAAGTTGGCGGCATTGGAGGGGAGACGGCGAGAGCGAAAGAGAACTGATCGCACGCCGAACACGAATCTACGTTGCGTTTATGTCGCATTTTCGCAAATTTTGGCAAATAATTCGCGTTTCCAGTGGGTGATTAGTGTTCGACTAGTACATCAGCGTCGAAAAATGGCTTCAGACGAGGAAGTCGATGAAAGTTACGCTGGTAAGTTGAGAAAAACGGTGAAGTTTGCCGGAAAGTTATTACTTGGGCACGCAGGACGCGCGCTTTTCATATGATGGCTGCCATGTCAACTGCTGTACGGGATTTTTAAGATTGCTCGATCGTCAATGTATTGATATTTGCTCTTACAACTAAATAGCCGATGATTGTAACTCGTCGAATTAAATTTTCATTTACGCCTTGTTCAAATAATTCTTACTAAACATTTCGAAGCTAACCTTCACAATTCCGAATTCTATCCGCGATTCGAACATTGCTACATTTTTAACATTAAAATTCGACGTGTACGTCGATGCTTTGATTGAATGCTTTGTTTATACGATAATTCTGTCGATGCGTCGCGACTTTTCACAAAATCATTTTTCATCGATGAATTTTTGTTCCGTTTAGTACGGGCATCAATTTGACGTTTTTGCAAAGTCTACGTATATATCACTGTATAAATATATCGCCGGAAAAATATTTATTTCTGTCAGAACATTATTCTTGCATTATTTTTTGTTTGTTATAATTTAATGTCTGCTAAGTTGTTGGCCATCTTTTACAGGTTAACGTAACCAACTCGTTTCAAAATATTTCGCGTATCACGGTCTCGTGAAAAAACTTTTTCATTTTCAAGCCTTTCGTAATCATACAGGAGATCTATTATGTTTTAACGTCGTTAAATAACATTGCCGACCTGATTGAAACCATTGAATTCGTTGAAAAAAAGAGAGGTTTAATCTTTCTTTCGAGTGGTAACGCGGTATCCAATAGTTAGGAACGATTGAATTTTTATATTTTGCATTGTGATCCAGTACCTTTTATCATTTTTATTTGATGGAAATATTCAATACTCGGGCACTGGGAAACCCCCGATTTCATGTTTCCATATAGGCTATAATTTGCTATTTTTTATGAATACTTTATACACGGTGGTCCGTAGCACATTTTGAATTGTGAACATTTTGTCTTTGGTTGCGACTCCCAATTCTATCCGCGTGGAAATCGTTGCAGTAATCAAACGTAATTGTTTTTTTAACTGTGAAAAATAACAAATTTATTACCACCGTGCAATTAGGGGTTAAGCGATCTATTCAAGTAATGCCCTTAAAACAAGATGGCGGTCGGATACTTACACAAAGCATTGGTGGTAAGGTGTGACAAATAATGACAATACTACTCGTTTTATAATTTTCTGATCTACAATATTCAAGCCTTCATGTTATTGTCATTTTATGTAAAATAATTCAATATCTGCCTTTCAACGAATCGTTATTGCTTCAAACTTATGGAAACTTTCGTTTTCATCAGTCACTGAGAAATGTAAACATGACTGATGTGCATTATGACAACTTCAACAAAATTGTTGATTGGTTTCAAAATGATGTTCTTAATTGTAATTACTCGGTTGTTATTTAAAGTTATGTGTTTTACAATATTTTTTTAACCGGTGAGAGAATTAGGGAACTGACTTTTGTATCAACACAAATTAGAGAAGTTTTATCAGTTCAACACTTCATTCTTTGTTCTTTGATACAATCATGGATATATTATTAGACTTTGAACATTGATAGTCATTGTCATGCATCTATAGTAGATTCATCCCTATCTTCTACTTTTATGTTTTGTTATGTTCTTAACCTAAGGCTTTTGATAAATCAAAACAAGTCATTAACACATCATATAGTCATAATTCTTTGGGCGTTTCCAATCCATTTAATGCATTGCCAAGTTTCATATATTTCCGATTAAATAATAATTGGGAGTATTGTAAAACGAAAGACATCTGGTCTTCTTTTTTTTACTTGCAAAACTGGCAAGTGTTCGTATATTGTACTTACATGATTATGTATAGATCCCCGTCATATGTATTCAAATGTAATACCACCATATTTATTAAGGTTACTAATAGTTATTCAATAATTTTCACAGGCGAGGAAGAAGGAGATGAATCTGGGGTTACCATATCAAATACTGGTCAAACTGTCGGTGAAGGGTCTTCTGATGCTGAAGAGTCCCAAAGATTGGTAATCTATATTTGATATAATAAAACTATATATTATTTGGAAGTGAAAAATATTCTGTATTACAATTCACTTACAATATTCACTCATTGCTTGGAATAGGAGGAAGATGATGACTATGAACCGGAAGAACGAAAGAAAAAGAAAGGAAAAAAGCGAAAAGCTCGCAGCGAGGATAAGAAAGGAAAGAAAAAGAAAAAGAAGAAAAAGTCGGATTCGGGAGATGTACGTTTCGCTGGTTTGGAACATTATTTGCAACATGTATATTGATTGATCCATACTATTTTGTCAATTATTTTTATAGGAGAGCGACTATGCTGGAGCAGATATTGGAGAAGGTGCAGGTGACGACAGTGACTTTGCTGGAAACAGAAAAAGTCGAAAATCTTCTTCTAGAAAATCTTCCGGCCATAGTGCTCCTGCTGTACAGCCACCTGAACCTAATACTGGAATGCCAACGATAGAAGAAGTCTGTAGTACATTTGGGTTGACGGATGTACAGATTGATTATTCTGAGGCAGATTTTCAGAACTTAACTACATACAAACTTTTCCAACAACACGTTAGGCCTTTGCTAGCAAAAGAAAATCCAAAGGTAAGTACGATTTTCAAAATATGTACTTAGATAATGTATATTAGCGTTCAAATTTTAATGCCCTACAATATTTTCAAATGAAACCAATAATAATCTGTGTTGTACTAATAATTCGATGTTCAAAACGATACAGGTGCCTATGTCTAAATTGATGATGCTAGTGGCTGCAAAATGGAGAGATTTTTCTGAACTAAATCCGAATACTCAACCAGATGTTGAAACGGTATCAGGAAACGCAGATGACGACAGTAGAAGCTCGAGAGGTAATCGTAGTGCTCCTGCACAAGAAGCTGATGAAGAAGACGACGATGATGATGATAGTGATCGTCGTCGAAAATCTAGGGGTTCAAGAACTAAAAAAGGGAAAAAGGCGTCTAAGGTTCCCACACTTAAAATTAAATTGGGTAAACGTAAACGTGGTAGTTCGGTAAGATGTTATCTGCAGAATAATCTATTCGTAAATGTCAACAAATAAATGTCAACAAATGTGAATATTATTTATTTCAGGATGAGGAGGCAGAGGGTAGTATTGCCGGATCCGATCGAGATTCCGACATGGAATTTGAACAAATGCTTGCTGATGCAGAGGAACCACCTGGGGCAGATACTGCAACAAAACCTGAAGAAAGTGGTACCGATGCTGCTCCTCTTGATCCGCCAGTTCGACGGAAGGCAAAAACAAAAATTGGCAACAAGACAAAGAAGAAGAAGAAAACAAAAACGACATCCAAGTTCCCTGATGGCGAGGAAGGTCTCCAGGTAGTGTCAAGCTAAACGATAGCTCATGCGTTCATTGCTGTTTCAGTCGCGCTTAAACGTCATTAAATGTCCAAAATCCAGTATTACTAAAACCTCACATCTACTATCTAAATCATATTATTCATGCTTGAATCATATTCACCAGCATCTAAATTGAGTGTCACTTAATTCATTCACGGTTTTACGTTAATAACTCAAATTCGTAACATGTCATGAAATGTACATTACTTATATTTTTAGCTACTGTATCATATCATCAATATCACTACTTGAACATGTCACTTATTAACTGTCAAGTTTCATTTCATGGAAACCTAGAAAGCAGGGAATAATTGGTAACCGCAAACTCATTCTCGTTCCAGCCGTTCTGGTAGTGGTGAAAATTCTGAAGAATTTACCAATATATCATCCTTAATTTTTTGCTTGCGGTGGGATACTGATACCTAAAAATTATTTTTATACGGATTCCTCATCAAATTTCGAAAGGATGCAACTCATTGCCTCCTGTATTTGACTGAAGTGCAAAGTGTCACTTGAAATAATCTCGTAATTTTTAGTACGTTCTTCACCTCCCATTACTATATTATACCCCCAACTTCTCTAGTATTTCAGTTGCTGTGAATACATTAACAATGCAATTAAGTGTCTACTCGAAAACATTCAATTATTTCTATCAGTGAAATAGTTTATTTCCTGTCAAATGAATTACCTTCCTTGTTTCAATCAAAGCAAAACATGCACATTTTTTGTTTCAATATTACAGTTTTGCCACACTTTCTAACAGTATCACCAATATAATTTTATTCTGGTAGAAACATTTATGCTGGGCACCAAAAATTTTCAATCAATAGAATTTGACGTACAAAGGTAGAAGCTGTTTGAGCCCTAACCAAGATAAATTTCTTTATGTGTGATATTATTGATTTTATGTACGATAATAATCAAAAATATTAATCTACAAGACCAACAGTAAACTTGTATGAAACATCAAGAACGCAGTTTGCTTCGTTGCTTGACTCTGCCTTATTAGTATGATATTGCCCATTCCGTTTTTAATGTTTTGCTCGAACAAATTATGAATCCCGTGAATTTTAGAAAATGATCGGATGGTGTATTCTAATTTATCCAGACGTTCATCACTCACAAACCTCGAGTATGTACTACTAAAAATACTTGTTCATATGCCAAAGTATGCAATAAAAAACTTGGGCTGTTATTAATTATTGAGAAGCGTTCGACAAAACATTTAAAACTTCTACCATGTTATAAGATCGGGTTGGAATATGTTTTACCACCACAAATGAGATTCTTCTGTCTATTATCACAGAACTATTGCGACTTCCACATTCTATTTGTGAACTGTAAAAATATCACTATCAACATGTTTATTTCATCATAATGCAGAACGATTGCTCCTTTCACATCCGATTCATTTTTTTTCAAACATGCATCTGACAATGCCAAATGGTGAAGGCTTATCTTTCTTTTTTGAATTGCATAACATTAGAATGACCTCGGTATCGTGTTTTTGTTTGTTTTTCTCTTATACAGACTGATCATCAGGATTACTGCGAAGTGTGTCAGCAAGGTGGCGAAATTATATTGTGTGACACTTGTCCCAGAGCATATCATTTGGTGTGTCTTGAGCCAGAACTTGAAGAGACTCCAGAGGGCAAGTGGAGCTGCCCTCACTGCGAAGGCGAAGGTATTGCAGGTACCACGTTTAATACCCTGCCCTGTAACCTTTTCCTGTTTCCTTTGCCATTGGGGTGCTAAGTATGTAACATCAATATAGCAATATGTAAGGATAGATGTACCTAATTCCGTGAAATAATAACTTTCGGATTGCAATAACTTATCTTGTCGAATTTACAAGATTGATATTTTCATTCGATCATTTCCAAGAAATTCAATGTTCATACAAGCCATTGACCCCCTTTGACTCGTCACTGTGTAAAACCTTGAATTATATCACGAGATAATTAAGTAGCAGCTTGTCACATTTTTTTCGTCTTTCCAACTTTATGAATTTGTTTCTACATATGCTTTATAGTCTGCATTTAATTTGAGGATTATGATTTTTCCAAGTAAGCGAAACTATATGTGCCAACTCATGTGGTATTTTTTTATGCAAGGAGGTGCAGCTGATGACGATGACGAGCATATGGAGTTCTGCAGAGTTTGCAAGGATGGCGGTGAGCTATTATGTTGTGATAGCTGCACAAGTGCATATCATACGCACTGTCTCAATCCGCCGCTATCTGAAATACCAGATGGTGATTGGAAGTGTCCCAGATGCTCCTGTCCACCCCTTAATGCAAAAGGTACCTAGTGTTGTCCGAATCATGCAACTTGTCATTCTCGTTCTGGTCTCAAATCACTACATGTGTTTATAGTGGCTAAAATTCTTACATGGAGATGGACTGAGTGTCCGGAAGCCTCGTCGGAAGAACCTTCAACCAGCAAAGCTGCCCCAAAACAACATAAAATACGAGAATTTTTTGTAAAATGGGCTGACATGTCCTACTGGCATTGCGACTGGATTACTGAACTGCAATTAGATGTTTTTCATCCACTGATGTTTAGGTACTAAAATCAAAAGAATATTCGAATGGTTGCGCAATTTATGAAATAATCGCAAGCCAAAATATATATCAGTTAGGCAGTTAGAATAATTGTATACTGCGCTTTATAGAAACTATTCACGAAAATATGATATGGACGAGCCACCAAAATTGGAAGAACCATTAGATGAAGGGGACTCCAGAGTAAAACGTTTGAAGGAACAAGACACAGCTACAAACAGGGAGGAATATAATCTAGAAGAACGATTCTATCGATATGGTGTCCGACCAGAGTGGCTTGTTATCCAACGAGTGATTAATCACAGAGTCCAAAGAGATGGAAGAGCAACTTATCTTGTAAAATGGCGGGATCTTGGCTATGATCAAGCAACCTGGGAAGACGAACATGCTGATATACCAGGTTTAAAGCAAGCTGTTGAATACTACCTCGATTTGCGAGCAGCGAACTGTTGTGATGGGAGTTCTTCCCGTAAAGGCAAGAAAAGTAAGTACCAATATGTTACTAATCAGCTAACAATACATTTAGTGCATTATATAAAAACGAGAAAACGAAAATATTTATATTTGCTTATAGGCAAAGGAAAGAGATCCAAGACACGTGAGATAATAGATGATGAAGAGAGAACACCTAAACGATACACTCCACCACCCGAGAAACCAACAACTGATTTGAAAAAGAAATACGAGCGTCAACCAGATTATTTGGATATCACAGGAATGCAGCTGCATCCGTATCAATTAGAGGTGCATAGTAGACCATTTTTCTTTGGACTTAGTATTTGCAGGAATCGAGTCATTTTTCATCATGTACCCGGCAGTATTAGTCAAACTTGAATTTGTTTCGATATTACGTATGCAGAAATAATCGATGTTGTGGTCTGGTTAAGCGCTTGATGTTATATTTTCACCGCTATATATCTTATCGCCATTTGCCTCGAATTCAAACATTTTCAGGGCTTAAATTGGCTGAGGTATTCCTGGGGTCAAGGAATAGACACTATATTGGCAGATGAGATGGGTCTAGGAAAAACTATACAGACCATAACATTTCTCTACTCCCTTTACAAAGAAGGCCACTGCAAGGGACCGTTCCTTGTATCTGTCCCATTATCAACGATTATTAATTGGGAGCGTGAGTTTGAAACATGGGCTCCAGACTTTTATTGTGTAACTTATGTTGGTAAGTAATGGTGATCGAGACTCGGTTTCTACCATAATTGGAAAATTTTAAACTGGAAATTATTTTAGGTGATAAGGACAGCCGTATTGTTATACGTGAAAATGAATTATCATTTGACGAAGGCGCTGTACGTGGTGGTCGAGCATCGAAAATTCGCAGCTCGCAAATAAAATTTAACGTTTTGTTAACTAGTTACGAATTAATTTCAATCGATTCTGCATGCCTCGGGTCAATAGATTGGGCAGTTCTAGTAGTTGACGAGGCACACAGGTTGAAATCCAATCAATCGAAATTCTTTAGGCTGTTAGCCTCTTACAATATTGCATACAAGTTACTGCTCACTGGAACCCCGTTGCAGAATAATTTAGAAGAATTGTTCCATTTGCTAAACTTTTTGTGTCGGGATAAATTCAATGATTTAGCGGCTTTCCAAAATGAATTTGCGGATATATCTAAAGAGGAACAAGTGAAGAGGTTGCATGAAATGCTTGGGCCGCACATGCTGCGTCGCTTGAAAGCTGACGTACTAAAGGTAAGCGACCCGAAGCATGTATAGATTCATAGGAAACATGACATGTTTGCCGCTGAATCTTTTTCACGTCTGGTATTTTGTTTGTTTACAGAACATGCCAAGTAAATCCGAATTCATTGTTCGTGTTGAACTATCACCCATGCAAAAAAAATACTACAAGTACATTCTAACACGGAATTTTGAAGCATTAAACCCGAAAGGAGGTGGTCAGCAGGTTTCGTTATTGAATATCATGATGGACCTCAAGAAATGCTGCAATCATCCATATCTATTTCCTGCTGCGTCGCAAGAAGCACCGACAGGTCCAAATGGCAATTACGAATCTTCGGCTCTGATTAAAGCTGCAGGAAAATTGGTTTTACTCAGCAGAATGCTTAAAAAGCTACGAGACGATGGACATAGAGTGTTAATTTTTTCTCAAATGACTAAAATGTTAGACATTCTTGAAGATTATTTAGAAGGAGAAGGTTACAAGTATGAAAGGATTGATGGTAACATTACGGGAACACAGAGACAAGAAGCCATTGATAGGTTCAATGCACCAGGTAAATATTTCGTATTTTGTTTTGACCGTCTATTCATTTGCTTTGATGTATGCAGTACTAATCCAAAATGTCTCAACAGGAGCACAACAATTCGTATTTCTGTTATCTACACGGGCTGGTGGACTCGGTATTAATTTGGCAACAGCAGATACTGTGATAATCTACGATTCTGATTGGAATCCACATAACGATATTCAAGCATTTAGCAGAGCCCACAGAATTGGACAGGCAAATAAAGTCATGATTTATAGATTTGTCACTCGAAATTCTGTAGAAGAAAGAGTAACACAAGTTGCTAAACGCAAAATGATGCTCACTCACTTAGTAGTACGACCTGGTATGGGTGGTAAAGGTGCCAATTTCAGTAAACAAGAACTAGACGATATTCTTCGATTCGGTAAGTCGAATTCATTTCTATGTTGATCGCTAAAGTGTTTACAATATGACAAGCTTAGAGCAAGACAATTTATCATATGACTCATCTTATGTATTTATTGCAGCCACATTCTATGTACAGATACATTTGTTAATTATATCGTTTATTCCAGGTACTGAGGAGTTATTCAAAGAAGAAGAAGGAAAAGAAGATGAAGCAATTCATTATGATGACAAAGCAGTTGCTGAGTTACTAGATCGAAGTAAAGAAGGAATCGAACAGAAAGAAAACTGGGCAAACGAGTACTTGAGTTCATTTAAAGTTGCATCTTATGTGACGAAAGAAGGAGAAACAGAGGAAGAGGCTGATACTGAAATTATTAAACAAGAAGCTGAGAATACTGATCCTGCATATTGGATTAAACTGCTCAGACACCATTACGAACAACAGCAAGAAGATATAGCTAGGACTCTTGGAAAAGGTTCGATATATGATAGTTTTTGGCACCAAATTATACGAAAAATTATAAGGTTCTTGTAATGAAATTTATTTAATGTAATGTAGGTAAACGCGTGAGAAAGCAAGTGAATTACAATGATGGTGGCGTTACGGGTGACCAAGGAACAAGAGACGATCAACCTTGGCAGGAAAATTTGTCCGACTATAACAGTGATTTCAGCGCTCCAAGTGATGATGATAAAGAAGATGACGATTTTGACGAAAAAGGTGATGGCGATCTTCTGTCGCGCAGAAGTCGCCGTCGATTAGAAAGACGTGATGAAAAAGACCGACCTCTTCCACCACTTTTGGCTCGCGTGAATGGAAATATCGAGGTTTGTATGCTTACTTGACTATGTATTGTATTTTATTTCTTTACTTTGTAATTCGGACCAATAATTATTTTATTGTCACGAAACTACAATTTATATTTTCGACAGGTTCTTGGGTTCAATGCCAGACAACGTAAAGCGTTCTTGAATGCTATCATGAGATATGGAATGCCTCCGCAGGATGCTTTCAACTCTCAGTGGTTAGTTGCATTATGGTATATTTTTGTTTGATTCTAAGTTTTTGTAGATTTTACAATAATATTGAAGAACAATGGAGGATATTTCTGTCTGAACATACTGGTGTGAGATGATGCATTAATATTGGCTTCGTTTGGTATACTGTGAACAAACTGCAACGGCCGAGCCTCTTATTAAAATCTTGATCGACAATAAACGCGAATAAATATATCCTCACCGTTGCCATATGCTATGTTTAGTGAAAAAAATTCAACTTTGTCGATGGATATCTTGGACTTAGCACGGGCATAAGCAATCATCATTATCATGCCCGTAATCATTATTTCGAGTTTGCGAAATTGGTTGAAAAACCTAGAGCTAGAATTGTAGTTGGAAATGCATTAATCTGTAGGTTGGTGCGAGACCTGCGGGGCAAATCTGAAAAAAACTTCAAAGCTTATGTATCACTGTTCATGAGACATCTTTGCGAACCTGGTGCTGATAATGCGGAAACATTTGCTGACGGAGTACCACGTGAAGGTCTTAGTCGTCAACACGTTTTAACTAGGATCGGAGTTATGTCACTTATTAGAAAGAAGGTAAGCTTGACTTCATTGTAACCATGTATATGGTGAGACTATCATTTATTACCATTGTATGGTAATGTACGGTACTGTAATGGTATTATAAGTGGATTATCTAATTAGGTTCAAGAATTCGAGCACATCAACGGGTACTACTCTATGCCAGAGATGATTCGCAAGCCTGTGGAACCTGTCGAACCTATCAAAGCTGAAGGAGCTGGAGACAGTGGAGCGACAGGCACTAGTAGTACCAGTGCCACACCTGCCACATCCAATGCACCTAGCCCCAGTCCTGCCCCTACACCAATACCTGTCAATATTTCCAACGATCCTGTGAAACTCAACGTTGATATTTCGGAATCGAAGGAATCAAAAGATGAATTCAAGGAAAATGAAAAAGAGGTAAGTGGCTTCGATTTGCTAACGTTTAGTTTGATATATTTGTTTGCGCGAAACTGTTATATGTCTATCATGGACGAATTACTCATTTTCTTGAACTCATAGGTATCAGAAACACAAGATACGGGAGAAGAAGCGAAAGATTCTAAAGAAGACGATAACATCAATAAAGAAAAAGGAACCGAGGATATTAAAACTGAGGATGGTGAGGTGGACAAACTTGACAAAGCGACCAACAAACTAGATGTTAAATCGGAAGAGAGACCACTGATCAAAACCGAAGAAAAGCCGGAATCGAATGAGAATAAACTGAAATCTGAATCGGAAGAAGATGTGGTAATAGTTAAAGATGATGACGATGAAGCTGATAAAAAAGAGGTAAACAAAAAACGCATACATGTATTTCCGGTATCTAAGTATCTTGGAAAGCCAACAACAAGATTACGGATGTACACGGTACATCATCGAAATCGTACTAATGCCTCATCGTTCCTTTTTATACAGGAAAAAGAGAAGGATAAAGAAATGAAGGATTCAGACTCTGATATCACGAAACCAAAACGGAAATTCATGTTTAACATAGCTGACGGTGGCTTCACCGAGCTTCATACTCTGTGGTTAAATGAAGAAAAAGCTGCAGTTCCAGGACGAGAATATGAAATTTGGCATCGTCGTCATGATTACTGGTTACTTGCCGGCATTGTGACACACGGTTATGGTCGTTGGCAAGATATTCAAAATGATATCAGGTAGTACCTGTTATAATTTCAACCATGCATTGTTCTGTAGTTTTCATTTTCCATTAATTCTAATGCAAGCTACTCTATTCATCTTATAGATTCGCTATTATTAATGAACCATTCAAAATGGATGTGGGCAAAGGAAACTTTTTGGAAATAAAAAACAAATTCCTAGCGCGACGTTTCAAGCTGTTGGAACAGGCTCTTGTAATAGAAGAACAACTCAGAAGAGCTGCATATTTGAATTTAACGCAAGATCCAGGTCATCCCGCAATGAGTCTGAATGCACGATTTGCCGAGGTTGAATGCCTTGCCGAATCTCATCAACACTTGAGCAAAGAGAGTCTTGCTGGCAACAAGCCTGCAAATGCTGTATTACATAAGGTTTGTCTCACTTGTATGGTCTTGGTACAAGTGATTGAGAAATGCGATTGCCCACTATCTGCTGTACTACAATTCTTCAGTATTTTATATTTGCGGTATTGCCCCACAGGTTTTGAATCAACTTGAGGAGCTGTTGTCAGATATGAAATCAGATGTCAGTCGATTACCAGCAACGTTGGCAAGAATTCCTCCAGTAGCCCAACGACTTCAAATGTCAGAAAGATCAATTTTAAGTCGATTGGCCGCAACAGCGCCAGGTGGAAATAGTAATCAATCTGGGCAAGCAGCTTTGTTAGCTCAACAATTTCCAGCAGGATTTTCCGGAGGACAGTTGCCTGCTACATTTGCGGGTGCTGCCAATTTCGGAAACTTTAGGCCACAGTATTCGGTTCCTGGGCAACCACCTCAAGGTTTCACAGGTATTTATATCTTCAATACTCTGATGGACTTATTCTGATGGATTGATCCGTTAATTTGTTTCCGATCATTCTCCTAATCCCACAAAAACTGACCAATATCATTACTAATCTTCTTAATCTCATTACAGCTTGAAGTCATTACCTGATCAATAGCGGCTCAAATTTGTGCATCTTTTAATGGTGCAAACCCAACGAAACGGAACTCCGGTATAAATCATTTGCGATGTAATCATATTTTTCGTAAATCATAATTTTTAGCTAAATTTTCATTAGCTGAGTTTAAGATTTAAGCACTTAACATAATACTTAATAATAAATTCACTTCCCCTGTATTTATTATATGTACATTGAACGTCAACCATTATTACGAACCGTGTTTTTTAACAATAACAAAATACTTGATAGCACGTATCTGTAGGCTTCTACGTGTAAGAGTTGGTCCAACAAAGCATAAAACGTGATGTGAAAACAGTTTACAAAATATCATTTTCACAATTATCGGGTCGTTTATTAGAGAATATGGAAATATTATGCAATCGAATCAGTTTTTACCTTTATTTTAGATCACATATCTTTCATACAATTCATTGTAAACATGATATGACTTGCATTCTTTATTGAAAAATGTTTTCGACCAATACTCTTCCTCAAGCACGGTGTACACAAACTTGACCTCCAAAATATATGCTTCACATCCCATCTTCGTGTTCACTATTGTGCTCCGATGTGGACGCATACTGGATTACTTCATACCATTTATGAAATACGCGGATTGATTAGTTTTTCTCTAAATTGAAGACGTATTGGAACTCCAACATATGAAGATGAAGACTTGCGATGGAAATTTGTTGTTATGCTTGAAATATATTCTCTTGTATAACAAATTATTTCTAGAAGTGGAGCAAAATCTTATATTCCTAAACTAATTTTGGATTTTGCTCGAGGTTCTTACATAAATTTGGAACGACCATGATAATATATTCTATACCAGAATTATTTGCGATTGATCTGAATGGTTAAAATTAAAAGTTTTAAAAAAATGCTGATTGGTTTGATATTATCACTTTAATGTCACGGTTATTCTATTTTTTTCCGTAAAAAGGTAATCTAGACGCGCCTAAAGAAATGGCTACAAATCCACACAGTCATGATATAGTTATGAATCTGCATTGAATCCGTCAGATATGTGATATAAGATAATAAAATTAATTATTATTGTTTGTTTACAACAATTTTCACTTCGAAAATACACACCATTTACCAATAACAACCTTTTATATATTTAAGCACTGAAAATCTAACGTAATTCCTTTTTTAAATGTGAGACGATTTAATCACAAAGCCCAGGTGGGCAAAGATAGATTTGTAAGTGGAACTTGCACAACAGAGTTGAACAATTAGAATAAATCATAGACGAGAAACGGATGGACAAGTTTGAAATACTAGTATTAAGCCCAGCATTTTGTTGTGTGTAACATTCCTGTCACTGGAATAAATTAATGATAATTATAATTTGAAATTTTAAGATCAATATGACGAATTATATATGGTTGTTGACTGTGCATGTAGTTAGTTGGGATACTTCATGTGACTGATTTTATTTATTGCAATGATCCAAGTTAAATATCTTTAGATATAATTTTGCTTGGTGCTATAACCAGTAAATGGTACCGTTACCTTGAATGATACTCGTATCAGACGTATTAGACCCAGTGTGATGTTTGCAAATGTGTCCAAGTGAAAACGTTTTGTTTTCAATGTAGAATTTGTTATTGTTTAATTTGGTGAAAAAGGTATTATGAACAGTATCTTAAATATGTATGTTTAAATATCATCATACCGATGATAGTATAAACTTTGCACATTATCAAAATACTTTTCAAATTAATTCATTGACAGACATGTAGCATTTGTAGATGGCATTAATTTATTGGTTGAATCGTATTCGTGCAAAATGTTTTCATTAACTGTTAGATACAGGTTCACAATGTAGGTGAAAACCAAGTCTGGCAGATTTCTCCATTAGAACTGTGTTTAATTAGCCAAGGACAAAGTCGGTATGCCTCCCGTTGATATTACCCCTGCGAGCTCGTTTACCCAGAGGACTCGTTACTTTGGCGCTGTTGGACCATTTCCCTGACGTTGTTAGTGTTATCCTTAAGACTTCGTTCCAAGAATGTTTTGTTATTTTCTAGGGTTTTGATTTTCTCATCAGCAGTTATCATTCGTTTCTCTAACCCTTTCTTGACACTGGCTATGTCGTCAAGCAGGAACATTCGTCCTATACTCTCATAGGTTTTTGTATTTGGTGGAAGTGAGGTTACTTCTTTCACGGTGAGTTCGGCGTGTTGTTTGCTGCGTTTTAACGAATCTATTTGTAGATCGGCTAGCTTTAGTTTTTGAGTCGTGTCAATGATCTTCTGTTGAAGCTCAGTGAAAGCCTTTTTCAATTCTTGGTCTTGAGCTTTTGCCATTTTTTTTAGAAAGATCGGTCTGAATTTTAGCAATGCAGTGCCTGAATGCTTTATTCAATCTGATGTAACTGAGTTCAAACCTTTCTATCACTAATAAACAACGTTAAAAGCAACGTGCTCCCAAATGTGCCGAGTGTGTACTGTAAAATATCAATGAATACTGATGAATACGTCTAATTAATTTCAACACAACTCCTTTAAAGGATTTCTTGAGGTATGTAAGTACCATCCATTGGACGGTATCCAATCTGACGTATCTAGATTCCGGTCTTCTGAATGGTTCTGAATAGTGGATAGCAGTGTTGCCAAACAAGAAAAAAATTTATACGGACAAACGCAAATGCAATGAAAAAGTGATTTTTGATCAAGATTAAATGCTTATTATATACTTTATGTTAGCTTATTTAGACATTGCTGACAGTACGATTTGTCCACTTCGTTCAGTAATACGATGGTTCGATAGCTCGATCACTGAACAGTGAGTTTCAAGTTAACCAAGCGCCATGGACTAGCACTACACTTATTATCAGTGCCGTAACTACGTTGGTGGTAGCGGTACCCGGGCACAGGGCACTGACCCTGGAGAAGCGCGGAAATGACCATACCAGTATCAAGTCCTAGGTCATGCATGATAGTAGCACGCAATCTTTAAATAGATCGTTGTTTTTTTTTTGTGTTTACAGTCTTTTTTGTGTTTGGTCTGTACTACCTCTAATAACGAGTATTCGGTGTCATTTGCGTATTGTATTATCGTGTATTTTGGCAAATATTATCTAATAAACGTGTTTTTACATAATTTAAATATACTTGTTCCAAATTCTACCAGGTACCTACCTATACTTGAACGAAAATTTAGTTTCACTGACCATTTTATTGTCAGAGTCAGGTAAGATTAGAAAAGTTGCCGAGGGCGCAGTTATAGAAACTCGTGCCACGTGTATAAAAGGCCAGTTACGGCACTGCTCATTATAATGCTGTTTGTGCTGTGTATGTACGACCATCGCTTTTCGACACTTTTCGATCGACTACAAATTGCGTCTTGTTATCTGATGTCGGATCCGTCATCTCAGGACTATGACTACCAATCTCTACCGTCTAACAAAAATATCTATGTGACTTTGAAATCACGACCGCTTGTGAAAGCGGATTAAGTGCGAAGAGTGGGGGTTCGCTGAGTACCGTTTCAGCAACGACCAGGAAAAAGAGTCCTCGGTATTATGATTCTGGATACCATGTATTTTGTTGTGCGTCTTTTAACTTTTAGTACCATTTTGGGTTTATCATATACGGAAACTACTCAACCATGGTACGAATCTCTTCCAGCGGTAGCTATGGATTATAAAGTGCATATAGATCCTGGGAAAGAAGATTGCTATTTTCAATATGTGAATCCCGGTGCAACTTTCTATGTCAGTTTTCAGGTATGATAACGGTAGTATTGTTGAAATTTATTTAAATTTGTATAAATCTACTTTTTATCATCGTATTATCCTGATCCATTTATGACTGTCAATAGTCTAGTTTACAAAATTATAGTGTTACAAAATATTTGATATTTTGTTTCAAATAATGTATTGTTGAATTTAGAAAAATCATCCCCGACTTGTAATAAGTTTGATCTTAAACCAATAATTGAAACTGGGTCTGTAAGTTACCATTATTTTGAATATTAGATTTCAAACGAATAGTATAACCATATGGTATTCTGAAATCTGAATTGATTACTTTTTTTTTATCTTATCACACTGATTTGAATGATATGCTTTTAAAGAATTACGATGTGTACAATTTCCAAACAAATCTGTATAGTTTTGGCCACTTTAAATTTTTTTTTAAGGTATTAAGAGGTGGCGATGGAATGGCTGGATTTGCTGTCAGAAACCCAACGGGTCAAATAGTATATCCATATCAATGGAGAGCAAGTGCGGATTATCAAGATCAATCAATACCTGGAGGTTATTATAGTGTATGCATTGATAACCAATTCTCACGATTTGCTTCAAAATTGGTCAATCTATACTTGACTGTAATAAGGTAAGAAAGTCTAATATCTTTTGTTTCATTTGCAGCTGATTAAATAATTATTTACATGAGTTGTTATCTACCGAGCATTTCTCTTAAAAAGCCACACGTAAGTGCACGCGTGTTATAGTTCTGGCCGACAGCCCGGTTCATTTATCTATAGTTACATCAGGCGGTAACGCTGTCAGCAGTTTCTGTGACCAGCTAAGTAGTTCGCAGCAATTCGTACGGCACTGGTTACAGATCGTAGTCCTTGCCAAATGACCAAAAAATATGCATACACTAGAGTTTGGTTTTTCGATAAAAATGCTCGATGTATCACTTCGTTCAATCAAAATCTACTAGATGTACATTTTAGAACATTGCTTTCCATCGTTGTATTTCATAGGTATGATCAGTGGGATAAATATACGAAAGAATTGACAGAGTTGAATCTATCTGTCGAAAACTTCACGGTAAGCAATTTGGTCTATGAATCGTCAGAGAATACTGTTTATTACAGTAAATGTGATAATGTATGATCTGAGAATAAGTCTTGTTACAAATTGATTGCTTCACAGAGTACTATCATTGGAGTAGAAAAGAATATTAACGAGATGCTACAAATTCAACATTTGAGTCGAAGTCGAGAATCCAGAGATATAAACTTATCATTAGATAATAACTCTTACGTACAAAATTGGTCGATTGTGCAATTACTAGTGATCGCGACAACAACAATGTTACAAGTTTATTTTGTAAGAAGATTATTTGAAGTCAAACCATCCGGCCATTCGAAAGTGCGCATTTAAATCCTGTAAGTGGTTTATGTAAAATGAGAACAAGAGAAATTTATAAAAATCTTAGTATGTTTGAGATATCAACTAATACAAAACAGGTTACTATGTCTATCCTTTTTTACGGACAATTGTAGCAAATGACGTTAGTGCGAAAGATTGTTGGCTCTTCGTATTTCACAAACGACTTGGATATTTAGACGTAGACACAAGGTCACGAATTATTATTTTCGGTTATTTTTATACCCTGACTATAAGTGATGCTCATTAATGGTGATTGTTAAACGTGTCTATGTTTTACTTGGACAATTGATGGATGCATGGATAGATAAATGAAGAAGAATTAATAAATGTGTTGAATTTGACTTTAATAGTATTGGATTTCTTGTTCAACTGAAATATAATGAATTTGACTACATAAAGAGCTGATAACTCAATACTATTGACCTCAATGCTTTTTTTTTTCATATGTGATCAAACAAAGTTTGAATACAGGGATAAAAAGCTGATAGGAATTAACTTAAACATCAATCACTCATATTCTTATTCTCCCAATTATTGCATTTTTATGAAATATCTAATATGTACGCAGATTTCGAACAATAAATTGTAATCATTTTATATTCGCATGCGGTATATTGTATGAAATATATTGTCTACCCATCATCGATGGTTTTATAAAATTGGGAGAATGTTCTCGTACCTTTATTGCGATATATTTTAAGGATCGTTCACATTTTGAATACACTCTTAAAAACATTCTTTTTGTTTCCCTTACCTGTATATAGCCTAATCTGATTTAATTTGAGTGTCGCGATATATGTTATGATCACCAGCAGCTAAATTCCAATTTTGCCGATTTAGTTTATCTCTCGTATATTCTAACTACTACCACCGTGGCTATGAAAAAGTGCCAAAACGAACTAGTGAGGAAAGATTCATGGTTTTCGGAAAAAAACACTTCCTATCGAGTGACGGATTCGAAGTTAAGAATTCATTGGTCCGATATGGATTTGAAATTGTTCGTTATGGTGCAAAATCAACATTGTCTTGAAATGAATTTCGTCCGTTGATATCGTTTCTTAGGCGAATGCAAATTGAAATGTTACAAATTGTAGCAAAAGTTACTACCAGGAAACTGATACTTTTCCTCCCATCGTGATATTAGATATGATACATTAGTCACACTATATTACAGATCAGCAAATTTCAGTAAAAAGGATACATATTTTCCTGAAAAATGATTGGTAACTACGATTAATAAAAAATCAGGGAAATAGAAAAGAACGAGGTATGTGGAAGCGCTTGGCAGCTGAAAAATTTTCAAATTGACCGAAAATTTAATTTTATATAGATATTGTACACCCACGCACACACAACAAATAAACATTTTTGATTTAAAAATATTTGAGCACCAGATTATCGTGTTTATTATATCATGTGACGTATCATATGAATTTACTTATGAGCATTCAGCAGTTAACGTAAAGTAAGATTTGAATTATTCACGATTCTAGCGGTATCGTGAATGATATATTGAAATAAAAAACCGCAAACTACCAATGAGTACTGCTCACGAAAAACCCGGTTAATGGAAATGGCTCGAATAATTATTTCACAGAAATCAGAAAGTCGTTTTAATTGACCGCACAATTTTCTATAATAATGCTGGAAAATATTCATGCGATGTTGGTTGGTAACGATGAGATATTTGAGGATTTATCGAATTTAGAATCGGTATCGTTTTTTTTTTTTTAAATCAATAAATGACATTGCTTTTGCTACGTTTTTGCAGCAAGTTCCCAGTTACGGCCAGAAGACGATGCCGTTGTTTGAGATTTCTTGCACGGACATGTTCAGAAGCAACCTCTTTTGTGTAATTTCCTGGAAACCAACCCTGTTCTCCATCCAAAAGTTTTTCACCATGATTCCAACCGTCGGCCATTTTTCTTAAAACATTTATTACATCTCCTGTAACACAAGCAGAATCATATAATCCGCTGGACTGGAACATATATATACCTGCATATGTTCCTAACTTCAGGATGCCAGTCGTTGATAATACAGTAAAAACGTACCAGGATGTAGGGCGAGCTCGTCAGGTTGTCCTGGGGCATACGAATAAATGGCCATAACCTGAGGACAATCCCAGCTTTCATAAAGGGTTTCACCAATTAGACTAGATTTAGGTGGACTGATAACATCTTGCCACCGTGTTAATTCTGTGTCACTTTCACACGTGAACACGTATTCAGTAGACCGTCCCAAATGGTTTTCCAGTAGAGTCAAAACCATAACATGTCGTCCAGTCCACGGTGAATCTTCAGAACCCGACTCCAAAGCAATCAGATTCCTCTTACATGTATCGATTACCGTATAAGTATCGTCATGTGAGCTATATAACGTTAATAACAGAGATATATTATTTAGTCACACGTGAAGTATGATTTTAAATTATTTTTTTTCAAAATATATTCCACAGACGTGCCGCTTACCCCAACTTTGGTTTAGTAATCAAGAGGTAATCCGTCAGCAAGAAAAGATATAAACATGTTTTTGTAAATTTCTTCCCGAAAGTTAGTTTGTAATCACTATCCGTTTTCAGTGACAGTTGAGTCACAGGTCCACTCCGTATCAAATATCTATCTCTCAGTGGTATTGGTGTTAATTTCGATGCGTACTCCAATTTTCTAAAGAGAAAATGTTTAGCATTAGGTCCCGTTAGTGACTCCATGAATATTTATAGAGGCTTGAATGAAATTCATACAACGCTAATATTTCATTATTTACGTGTTCGAATAGTGTTAGAATTGCACATCACCTTGCTAATGCTTCCATCTCTGCTTGTCTCCCAGCAACCCTAGCTCCTTCGTTACATTGTGCAACAACCGTGCTCAAGGTGGACAGAACTTTTTCCCAAGCACATCTGTCTTCGTGATCAGCCGAGAGTTTAGTTAATACAGCATCAGCTAATAGTGGCATTCTGAAATAGGTACGAGAAATTAATTATCACACGTTACCCAAGAGTTGGATGATGCCTTACAGTTATGAGAATTTTTGTCACGTGAAAACGCTTCATATATTTGACAGAAAATATTGCTCGATGCTTCCATTTCACGGACTCTTTGCTTATTAATTTTGATCGTATCACGATTATAGTGAGTTACAAGAAGCAGATACATGGAAATTCGTGATATCAAAACGATCGATCAAACCTGGTAACTCGTTGCATTGGTAACATCAAAAAAGAATGCAAGGATAGGTTCTGGCATGCGGAGTTACTTTCGATCCGTGACACCACTTCCGAAAATCTTGAGTTTTTACGACCTCTGAAAATCAAACGTTTAGTACATGTCATCCGAAAACTTTATATTCTCAACGAAATTACACTTATCGATTGTGGATCGTTATAAATGCGCACCTTAGTTCTTTCAGAGTTGTATCGATGCTGACCTGATTAGAACAGTACTGTACGTATATACTAGAACATTTCTCGGCATGCCTCTTTAAAATGTCCGGCAATCCGTGTAACATTGGATTATCACTCCACGCGCGTTCCAGATCGACCAATAATTTTTCCGAAGCCATGCGAATATCAGAAACCCCACCAAAAAGTTTACTTCTTTCCGCAACCGTTATAATTCCTGGGTTCAGATCGAAATTTCTAATGAACTCTTCTTCCAGAACGCGTAAGGAACTTAAATAGGAGGTTTCTGATGTTAAGATTTCGAATTTTGCTTCTTGAAGCTTACGTTCCTCTGCCGTCAACTTTTCTGAAATCAAACAATGTTTACTTACGAGGCCTAGCATCGATATTTTTTATAATTAACCATTTTAAATCAGCGGATACACTGATCTTCCTTCATATACGATAATAATAAACTGTAGTCATACTCACGCAAAAGTCCAGAATTAATAACTTGAGATGTTTGACACCATAGAGTGCGTTGGCCAGGTTTCGTAAGATCAGTCGTCACACGTGTTGAAATTAGGTCTTCAACCTTTGGAAATAAATTCCTCATAAAACACGTACGTAAGAATCATACGGGACAATAAATACTAACAATCAGTCATTTCTATGTGTTTAAAATAAGGAATTATTCACCTCTTCGTAACCATCAGAATCCGACTCAAAAGCTGTTCTGGCAGCAGCAGCGGCATAAAATTGGTAAAGCGGCTCCTCCGTGAGAAGACCACCAGGATCTGCAATGTAGAATTATGAAAGCCAATACATTTAATACCACGTGTGAGGTTTTCAGATTTGTATTATTTCATTGCTGTATTTTCAAAGCACCTATTTGATTGTTTTGGACTCTGACCGAATCGTCATGCCAAATTTTTGATTCGTCGTTGAACCACATAGTGTTACTGTAAATTTGCTCCTTGTCATCGTTGCATATCTTGTTAGCACCATGTTCGTTGTTTTCCAAATAAAAGGTCGATAAACCTGTCAAGTTTTTTCGGAAATGCTTCTTGAAGCTGAAATATTTCTTATGGTCGATAGTATTTGCTGGTAGCTGTTGACTGCTATTGTAGATGTCATGATCGCCCGAACTTTTTTTGCCGATGCGTCCCAAACTTCCTTTGGTTAAGCTCCAAGTGCGTCGCAACAATTTCATTCGTCTGCCCAAAGTTTGCGTGAGACTTGCCTCCCTCGGAGGCGGAGGCGTAGGTCGAGACGGTGCCTCGGCATAAGTTTCATCCTGTTTTGGAGTAGTCGTTCCCGCCAAGATCCCGTCATCCTTCTCGTTCTCAGATTCCGAACTGAAGTCATCGGGATGAGACGAGCACAAAGTCTCGTAGTTGCTGTTATCCGAATCTGAGTCTAATTAACAAAAACTGCAAGTGGAATTATACACCGAGACAAATTTTTTGGCATAGGCAGTATAAGACGTATAAATGCAATTAAGTGATAGTATATTAGAAGTACTTTCTACGCAAGTAAATAAAGCATACAAGATGTGTACGAAGCGTAATAAGCCACGGCACAAAAAACTAAACTGCTCGAGTTTAGATTAGTTTTACTGAATAAAATAAACGTGTCGGAAAATCATCATAAATGTAACGTGTAGGACCTTCATTAACGAAACAGGACAACTCTTGGTCCTCTTTGAATTCATCTCTCCCAAACAAAAGCCTTAACTGCACCGAACCATGATCCAAGATTTCCTCCGTCCCAATTTCTTCGCTGCAGCGAGACTGCAGAGGTCTTTCTGGATTACCGAGTAACAACGCAGATCCGGTACCAAGGCTGACCGCCACTTGAAACGAATCTCAAGGTCACGCGCGAGATCGCATCGGGTCTCGAATATACATGGATAGCATCGCTATTCGTATAACTTGACTGTGATTCCCTGTTCGCGGCATTTGCACTTACCCTGAGTGTTGGGCCTCCGAGACAATGATTTGAAACTTTCCCTCATTACGAAATGCTCAAGTCATCATGCACTGTTTCAATTCTCACAGATTCAAAGAGCCTTGCCCTAGTCTTCGAACGTGTCAATCGCGAAACGCGATGCGAATAACTCAATAATTATAAACGTTGAAACTCTACACCAACAGCACGTCCGCACTATACCAACTTATCCGTTCGAAGCTCAGAACTGACTGAGAACGCGATATCGCGCGCTTTCACCTTGTCCGCGTTACTTTGAAGGTACATATACTGGGCGATTCATATATTCTAGATATACTCTATAACCTTTGCAGAGATATTCTCGTATTGTACGGATTATACGCATTTTTTTCACCCAACCAATATAACTAGTGTCGAAATGCGATGTTTTATAGCTCATTTGGTAGTTTGCGGAAAACCGAAGTACCGATATTTTGTGAGACGCGGATATCACGTCAGAGTATGACAGACTATACACCTAGATTACATGATAGGTTGCAATTCGCGTGATTATCCCGACCTTCCCGACCTTACGAGGACGCGAAAGTCTAACGTCTATTACGTTTTACCAAATTTATTAAAAATAATCAAAAGAATGAATATGAGCGATTGATCACGAACGCGGTGAAAATGAGATATATTTTGCAATCATCTCTTTGGCGACGACGCCAAGATGTGACGCGGACAGCGTGGGACATTCCACTTGTCCGATATCGATGAGACATCAGAAACTCGTTACCATGATTTTTCTACGAATAATCATATTCTATACAAGTTCCCGGGGTTCTCACGTATTCGCGTGCGAGAGAGGAAGTAGGTACCTACAGAATCACGCTGTGAAGTCGCGATTACGCGCGATATCCTTGATTTAGCTATTCAAAACTCACCGTGGAGAATACGTTACATAAAAATATGGTACCGCTCATCTTTGCTGTTGCCGCATGTGAATCATTTGTTTCCACTTTCCACGAACTAAGACGATCATGGCTATGACGCGCGATCGATGACAGTCAAATCGAAAGCTACCTATACTGGTTGTTGTGATCACGGTCGCGGATTCCTCTTGAGACACGTAGAAACTTTTACTTGATACATGTAGCACGTGACTGTCGTGCCGATCGCCCAACAACGGATATACGACACAAAAAACTTGTGTACAAATGCACACGCGTATCCATACTAGTGAGCGGATTGCGATTTGTAGATATCGCTTCGTTGATATTATGTAAATAATTTTAATTGTTATTGCCAAAGGATTGTTGGAAACAATTAACATTGTTCTGTAAAGCATACAACGAACGCATATTCTACCATTTATAATCGACGATTCGGATGTCGTCATTTATTTTCAAATTATGCGGTGACAGTTTCTCTCGGCGAGCCGAACTTTTTAGTTCAGAGATCAATAAAAATACCGTGAATCGTCGGTGTACCGTATACCTTCCCGATCCATTGCGTATTGTTAACAGTTGTTAGGGAACGTATTTTGTCAGCTGTATCTATTACGTAGAATCATGACATCGTGCAACCATTCGACACCAGGAGTAAATCAACCGTAAACGTAAGTCTATCATTAATAAATGTTACGAGAACAGGAGACGAAAGAATAATGACAGGGATGAATAGTTGATGACAGAAATAAAGAAACAGAAATTGTTGTGCGAAAAAGTCAATTTTCTTCTTCTCATTGCTTGTTTCCAAAAATATAAAATACTTGGCGGAGACGGGAACTTCGTGACTTTTTCGCATTGTGCCACAGATAGCAGGTATTAGACATGCGGGCAGGACAGCATTAGAGTTGTTCATCTTTCTCAGATTTAACTTCGATGGTTGGTATAATTTCCCAAAACTGTTCCCTCTCATGGACATGTTGACGTACAATTTTTACAGATAATGTTCATGATTATTATATAAGAAAAGAAAAAATGTTAATAACAAAAGATTCTGGTATGCGCCATGTACACATCGGGAACTATATAAAATAGGTCAGGAAATGGCCCACCACCGACATGTATGTAAATGAATAGTCCTAGCGTTACGAATGATTAACGTGAAAGCGAAAACTGTTATGACACGAAATACAAGCAGAGAGTCAATTTTTCTTACCGGCAGACGTGTGATTGCGCGTATTTTGGGTTGAAGATTTTGCAGAATTTTCTCGCGAAGCTTTGGTGCGTTGTCTTCGTACTTTATGCGACCACGTTTCTACCAATTTCTTCTTAGATGGCGTCGATGGAACATCTCCTCCTTTTGTACTGAACAAGCAGAGCGAGACGGTGGTAAATTGACAGTGAACTATGTATTTAAACATCTTTCCTAAACAATTTCCAAATCTCCTGCATCTTCCTGGTGTATTATTCACGTAGGACAACATTTTAAACATAAAAATTCATTTACAGAGGTATAAGGCTAGTGTCAGCTATTTGGAATGCCACGAGTATCGCTCACATTATTCAAACACGTTACGTTTTGGAGTTATCGCTGATTGTATAACGGTTATGAAATTCATTTTTGAACAACAGTAGACGGTTGTTGAGAAAAATGTGATCAAGAGCTATGGCAAATTTGTTGCGTTGAAAGAAACGCAAGTGTATTTACATATCAAGCGTGCACAAATTTACCATGTTATATTTCGTTGAGGTACGGGGAGAGGTGGCGGTGGTGGTGGCGTTTCGTCCAAATCTTCCCATTCAGATTCCTCCCTAGGACTCATTCCTACTAAATATCCAGTGTCGAAACCGGCATATAAACTATTCACACGTTCCTCAGATGGCAATCCAACATCATCATAAACGTCCGAATCAACGGATATTTCTTCCAAGCTTGAATACTCATTGTTTACAGATAAGTATTGATTCTCCTCATTCAATCTCGCATTTTCTGAATCCACGCCTGTCGACGTAATCTCGTGATAATTTATAGGAGACTTCGACTGGGTCGCAGATGCGTACTGATTCAAGCTATTCGGCAAGAAATAATCATCTTCCCGGTTACTCTCCGATATAGTAGTATATTTTGGTGGCATAACGTCGTCATAGACATCATCGTCTGTCGTCCTAACAGCGGTTGTTGGTACATCTGGCAATGGACCGACATCGTCGTATTCGTCCGTCTGAAAGATATAAAAAAAAATATCAATTGAAAATCACATCGAGTTCAGGTATCGCGATAACCCTGCGAATACTTCGAACAGGGGGGATGAGACCTACAGAACTACGAAAGACTTACAGTGACCGAGTCTTTTGATGGTCGAATGTCGTCGTATTCTTCGTAAAGCTCGTAATCATCGTCTCCGGACTCGGTATTATTCCGTATGATGGGTGGGTATTCAGAGCCCGATAAATGTGTTACATATTCATCGACCGCTTCGTTCTTTAGATTTATCAGACTTTTGGAGTACTTGAGTTGCTGATTACTCCACAAAAAACTAGCGTTCGGTTTCGGTCGATGTGGTGGTTCGCGGATTATCTCATAAATTTTCTCTTCGACCTCGTTTCGATTGCTGTTCACTATCGCGGGGTTCTGGTCCCTGTTCAAATCGAGTGGGGTTCGCTTTTCGTCGCAGCTGTGAAAATTCGCTTGTACGCTTTCATACGTGCACAATCTGCTCAAGGGTTTTTTGTGCGACATAATTTCGTTGTCGATCTCCGTAGCAAATTCCGTGGTCACTTTTAATTGGTGAACGCTGTTTGCTTCAATTTTAACCGGTTGCATGGGCACGTACTTGTGAGTGTTAGCCGTTGACCCTAGATTCTCTTCGTTCAACCGCCAACAATCTTTTGTCTCCACGCCGACACATTTATTCTCGTCATTCACACGTATAAGCGGTAAGGTCGCGCACTTTTCGTCGTGTTTTATCACAAGTGTTGAACCAGACGACGTTTCATTGGATATCAAGTTCGGATGGGTCGCCGATGCTACGTGAACAAAATTTGTTGGTTCGGATATAGTCAAGTATCTTAATTCGTCTCGGGATAAGCTTTTGAGTTTCGAAGCTGCACAGTTTGTCGGGTAATCACACGTAACGCTGCCCGAACTTCCTGATTTAAATTTTTTCAGTTTTTTCGTTTGTTTCTTCAGTTGTTTAAAATCTATGACATTATTATTTTCGGACGGTTTAATAGTAGTGGTGGTGGTATGTTTGACAGAATTCTTGGGTATATTACAATCTGTTTCCGATTCAGAAACGTTATTTATTATTTCCAAATCTTCCGTCTCATTTCGATTCTCATTCTGTGATCGACGTGTGAGTTTCGTGGTTTTGGGATTCGTCGGACACGTTTCCTTCTGTTTACGAGATCCCGTGTTATCATTGATCTTTTTACGATGTCCGATATTTTTCTCGGACCTGCTTGTGTCAGTTTGTTCGTTGCTCGGCATTTTTGTTTCGAGTAACATGTTGAGCAGTTCCGGTATTGTCTTGGTTCCATTTTTATATGGTTGTCTAGAGAGATTCCCGGTTTTCGAACTCGAACCTTGTCGAATGGCACTTTCTTTCTGAGTATGTTCGAACTTTCCCGTGACAAGATTTACTCTATGGCGTTGCTTCCAATGTAAGCTGGCTCCAGGTCGGACCTGGAAGAAAACAAATTGTAGGAAAAATGTACACTTCCCAGCAGGATCTCCCATTTCACAACTGATTCCGAACAGTTATTGATATAATAGATTTTATAATAAAACCACATATTTCTGGATATTCAGGTATCTGAATATCCTAACAGTTAGAATCTTATAGCGGACCTTTCACTACGTTCCGTAGCTGGAATTTATCGCGTTTAAATCCGATAACTCAGTGAGTAATACAAGTATCTAGGTATCTTTTCTGAATCATATAACATGAATTTCAAACATGCGTTGATAGATATACCGACATCAAACATTCCTATAAATAATAGAAGAACGTATCTACTACCCGTATCCGTTAATTTCCGAACGAACTGAATTTACCCGAGGGCAAGGGGTTTCCTACAGCTGCAGGGATTTTCGATCAACGCTTCGGATTATTTTACGCAGGAGCTTTGAACGAAAAGACGAATCAGCGTGATCAGCGAGATGTCTCGTTAATAATAAATGGACGATCGATTGTATTGGATTGAATGGGTGTGATGAGAAAATCAAGTACTCTCATTATACTCATTTTCCGTTGAAGGACCGCTCGACTGCTAGTTACGTGTGGGCAATATTTATTGATACGTAACAAATGAAACGTGGGAGTATTAGGAAGTATATAAATGATGTAATAGATTTATTTGGAATTACTTTGAAGCTTGGACGTCGAGATGACAGTTTTCTGTTTGTTGACTTCAGATCATTGTCGATTTTATCAGACTTATCTGAGGCATTGCTATCAGCTGGAGCTAACTGCAAGGGCAGTCTGGTTCTCTTCAAGGCCAAACAGTCCAACGTCGCGTACAGAACTTTTTCCGAAGATACTGGCACTTTCTGGTTACCATGAAGAAAGCTCCGATTGGCAGGTGACGATGGATTCATGTCTTTGCGGGAGTAACAAAATTTCCCGATTAATTGTAAGTTATTAATATGACCGTTCGACGACAAATAATATTACCGTGATTCGTACAATTCCTCGAAACGAATCAACTTTCAATCTGCAAATTAGTGTAGCGTCGCGATCTCCTATATAAATATGTGTGTGCGTGTGCGTGTGTCTGTGTGTGTTTCCGCGTGTATGGTAGCAATGAAAGCTAATAATTTGAGTGTATGATGCTGGGAATACTCGTCGACTGCAACACGATAGTTAATTCAGTTAACGAGTCTATAAAATTGAATTTGATAATTAATTCTATATGCCACGTGTTTTAGACACGATTCGAGTAATGCTGACGCTATTAAAAATCATTCGTTTCGTTTCAGATAAGAAACGTCATGTTACGTACCGTTATCACGGCTACATGCCTGTAGCAAAATGCTACGACGAGTCTACTTCGGTATTTATTTCAACGGTATGGCACGACACAGAATCACAGTAATAATTAATCTTAAATTTGTTAATTTCCGGAGCACTGCGTTGCACCATCGCTCGATCCAAGCGATACACGTGAACTGATGCGAGATCAGTTGATATTCTCTGTATGACAAATGTTCGTGGTTTTCTTTTCAACCATCAGCAGTCGAGTGTCCGCGTGGAGTCGAGAGATAGCTTTGCTCGTAAACGTGACTAAAATTTTCATCAGAGTTTCCCCATCGGTGAGAGCTGAAACGCCCCCCCAGTTTCTTCGAAAATAGTTTCTTCCCAATAATTTATAGTCAATGAAACGCGATTCATTGGCTTATCTTTCACAGCTGGGTAATTACAGGTGATAACTTGTCACTGAACACTCGAATCTGTCGCTTTTAAACAACGATCGTGTTAACACGCAGGAAACAAACTGCACGTGGATAGTTCAGCGGAATCCGACGGTTCGACGCTTCTCCCCCGGACAATTATTAATCGTAATTAACTCTGTTGAATATGTCACGCTGAAAAGCCACGGATCGGAGCGCCAAACCCACCGAGGAGTTAGGAGTTCGCGCGCAACTCGTGTTGTTGTCTCAGCAATTTGTGCCTCGACCCGCATAACTTCGGATGTCTTCGACGGCTTTTCGGTAATCTTCGGAGCTGCGAAGTGGTGCGGTCCGGAACCGAAGAATTCCCACATTCCTGCGCAGGTGAGACAGGAGGTTCTTCTGTGAGCGACACGCGGCCCCGATTGCTCGCTCGTCATCGCTCTGCGCATCCGTATCCCGATTTTTCTTCAACCTCGCGAGAGATGTGCGAGTACGCGACGATGACACAACATGCCACCGTCCACAGGACGCGATTTCAGACTGAAATATGATTTTCAATATTTATCACGGTATCGATCGAATCCTGGGCATCGTTCGCAGATAATATCTTGTTTTTACACAAATTGCTTGTGTTACCGAACCATCCCAGAAAACGCCTCGGGTCCATATTTGCGATCATCGTCATTATTATTATCATCATCGAAATACTTGTTTTGTATGTACTGACGTCGAATCAACGCGTGTAATAGTAAAAAAAAAGTTAACGGTATTCTCGCGAAGGAAAATAATCGCCTGGAACGAACAAATACCTAGTTCGTCGAACGAACGTATTACCGCGAGTCGCTCTGAGTCGTGGATTTTTCCAACAAATCTCAAACACATACCAATTGCTATAGCGACACATCGAGTTGCTCGTTTATGTATTTATTGTCGAAATAACGCTTGCCACATCCGTATCACGCTGATTCCTCGAAGAAACTGAGTACTCGAACACGAGCCGTTTCACCGCATATTACTTAGTCACCGTTTTTCAATGAATTTTGAACTTTTTCAGCATCTCGGACCCAATTTCGAGTACCTCGCCTCCGTTTCTCGTCGCAGATACTATACTATATTCAATTACTGTTGGAATTGATCAACGATTTTGTTTCTATATAGATAGATGACGATGCGAGGCTTCGAGCAATATTCTCGGGGCACCGAAAGTAGTTATCCGACACTGCCCGGCTACCTGGTACTTACAGTTGCGATGAAAGTATTATTCCTATAATACGTACGGTACATTCGCATACAACAATTCCACGTCTGATGTAAACCATTTAAGAGAAGAATTTTTTCTATCATTGCAATTAGCTTATGATCATTTACCAGACTTAAAAATCTTCTTTTTCTCTAAAACCATCGCCCTGGAATTAATTTTCATTACGCTTTATCACCGTTCGGAACTGCTCAAGCGTGAAGGTTGAATCCGACGAAAAAGTTAGGATAATTCCACCTCTCATGTAAATAATTTTCTTTGTAAATCGCGATGCGCGTGCATCGAAACACAGTTTGACTATATCGAAATGAATTGTCGAATAATTACCGTCGTAACCGAAACGTTTGATAAGCATCGAATGTAAACGACGGATGTCCAAGTTATCATTTGTTCTTATAATACTCCAACGACCATTATAAATTTAATCAGTCGTAAGAGAAAAAATTATTCTTCACCGAAGTCATATTATTTAAGGTTGTTTAATAGATTTTAGCATACTAACTAACGATATTTAGACGTAACGTCCCGAGCAATGTTTTAATTCGAACATCGAGTGGCTGCTTTGGAATAGTTATGCATGTATATCTGAGAATAGTACTGTTTATAAGTTCGTAAGCGAAAACACGACTAAAAGTTGAAACTCCAATGGTGAGAGAATCAAATTTCCGCGATATTCTTAAACCATTGTTAACGTTTTTCGTTCTATTCAATAAAATTTTGATCCTACATTTTTGCAACTAACAATAAGTATTGCATAACATGCAAATAAAATGTCCACGGAGCTTCAGAGATATTCGCCTGGGGTTTTTACGGTATTATCGCGAAACGAATACCAAAAAAACTAAATCCTCCATCGTTGAATCTCTGAAATCTCTTCCGGGATAATTCCTTATTGGGCGACTATAGAATACTTAAGTTACGTTAATAAAGCCGATTCTCATACATGCAATAAGGCTTTCTTTTCTTTTTACTAGAGAGTGGGGAGACATAGTATGAAGTAGTCGGAATTAAATGTACCAGCCAGCCAGTCGACTGTTCGCCGTGCAAGAAGATAAACTTACTTGAAATGTCGCTCGAACAGGTGAGTGTGTTCAAAAATATTTCCCAAGGTCCCGTACCACCAAGATATTTCAAAATTTTGTACAATATTTTTCATACATTACAATCTCCCAGAACTGTTATATTTCTTAATTGAGCAGATTGTGTTGTGTGCGAAATTGCAGTTAAATTATTATTGCTTTTTATGATCATGCACAGCGGTCTGCGTTTACGAAAATACTTTGTTACGCGTATTCTTGATTCCTCTACCTACTATTTATGCCATTTCGATGTCGACTTTTTTCCTAAAAAGGTCAGCCGCTTTTTTGATTGTATCGAGCAGTGTAACTTACATACACGCGCAAACATACACACGTATGCGGACGTACGTATAATTCGACATATTTGATTATTATGCAGACGAATGACCAATGTATAATGAAATATCCCGTATGTAGAAACGACATGTTGAACGGTTAGATTATCCCACAAGAATTACACTGACCACTACATGAGTAATGTCGTTAACGCGGCATTTAAGGTGCGTGGTCATCGCGGATATATGAAGCATTATACAATCCATAAATATTGAGCTTTTTTTGCGGAAAAAAGTCGTACTCGATACTACTTAATAATACGTACGTATACTAATATATTTGTGGGTTGCACGTATCAGCGTTTACGTTCAGCTTGCAATGACTGTAACGAGTTTTGATTCATTGAAACTGCTTTGATAACCACAGCGGGATATTTTGTACGATTATAATTTTATATCATTGTCATTACGGCCAATCGATTCCAATTCAGAGCAGAGGACACAATTACGCGGCAGAAATTGAAATGCTCGTAAGCATACATTCGTGCAAATTACTTATTCGTTATTGTAAAATACGATAATTGTATTCGATACAGAAATTTGAAGCAGCCGCTGCAAGTGTGAAGGAGCTCACTAAACGCCCAACTGATGATGAATTGCTAGAGTTGTATGCTCTTTTCAAGCAAGCCACCGAAGGTGACGTTTCCACCGGTAAGTATCAACGCATATGAATTGCGTGATTACAGATACATTTATACGTATACGTGCATACTTTCGTAAAAATATCTGATGCATAAGTATAGCTGACATTGCAATAATTAACTGCTTGTTCGATGTTACGGTCAGCAGAAATAGTACGAATACGTATAATTCGAATTATTTCGAGTACGAGATAACGGATCGCGTGTTTCCATTGGATCCTGATAAGATTGATTAAATGTATCTGCAATTGTTTAAACGGACGAATGTGAATATATATGAAATTTGAAACTTCCCAGAAAAGCCTGGCATGTTCGATCTGAAAGCTAAAGCTAAATGGAACGCGTGGAACAGCAAGAAAGGAACTTCTCGAGAAGATGCTCAACAAGCATATATTACTTACGCAGATCAATTGATTGCAAAATATAAGTGAAATTTAGAAGAATGATGTTTATTTGCTTATCGCACTTCTGTATACATCTTGATGTTTAATTTACAAGAGGGTTGAAAGTAATATATTTGCCTAGAACGAATAAATAATGTTATCATTTTAATTTTTGAGTGCGTATTTACGGAGGTGAACACGAGAAAAATAAAAATGTGAAATTTCTACATCATGCAGGTTTATTATTTATCGTAAGACCATAATCCTTTTAAAATTGATTAGTGTATGATAGCATCGCGATGTACGTACGCCACGTCTCTTGCGGAGAGAAAATTAGGTATAGCACCAAAGTACCTACGTCGATAAAATGTATGTCACTTTAAATAAGTTAGTATAAATAATTGAATCCGTTAATAATTTGAAGATCCCGCCGGAGTTTACCCACAAAGCAAGCGAAATATTCTTACTGCGTACGTGCGCATCCACACGAAGGCTACACGCGAAAATTGCAAGAAATAACCACAAGTTTGTACGAGATATATGCGTGAATTACGTAAAATATTGATAAATATGTTGATCTGATGTACGAAATGTACATTTTTTATGTGTACATATGTATTTAAACGCACGCTGTCATGCTCTTCGTAATCGCAGTCACAGTGAGGTATCGCGGTGACCCCGCTGCCCTCCACGACGTTTAACCAAAACGAATACGCTACGTCGGTCCTATATAATTTGCACGAAAAACCTACTTGCACATAATTTAATTTTCCTTGCTGAGCTTCACGACACGCTACCAGGGATAATTATGGGCTCGATTTCACTTTGCTTTCGATGTCATATGTTTTTTACTCTTGACGTATACGAAGTGTTGTTCTTCAGTTCCTACGAATTTTTTCCAGTACAAAATGGTGCCCTTTTTTCATTTGTGCCCGGTGCGGGGGCACTGGTGACACTGCACTTGCTACGGTTCTGATCTTAGTCGTACCCCAATCACTCATCCTGACCATAGTTCGAATCCCACGTGTTTTATATATCCCCCCACCCGTGAAGCGGAACGATAATCGGTAAGTTGGACTTGGATGCACGCAGCTAAGCGGCCGTTTTATTGGGGTTTCCGCTGTTCGCAAGTGTAGCTTGTCGACCTGTGTATTTTTACGGCTCCTCGCAGTCTTATCTCATATTTTATTAGGGCAAGACGGGCAAAACTCATTAGAGTTCGAACCGGTGAGCTTGATCTATCATTCTTGACTTTACCTTGCTTTACCTAGTTGGAATATTATAATACGCATATTCAATTTTTCGTTACAACCGGTGGTTACATTACAGGTCGTAGGTGGAGCCATCTGTACGTCGAACAGCCAAGTTTTATACCATTAACAAAACATGTCCTTAGACGAGGTAAGAATAAGAATATTATTACAACTAAAACCAACGATCCATGAATACATTGCATTTCAGATCAATTTCGCTTGCTGCATACCTAGAATGTTGAAACTGTTATGAATCGAAGTCTAATGTTTCGTTCGATCCACACCTTTTAGTTGTTTTTTCTGGTGATTCAACTGGTCCTCGAAAGAAATTCAATGCTTTATCTTGGAAACACTATGTTTCGTGCTGTGAATTGATTCGTTGTAGACACTTTAAATGATCGTTGTCGAACATTCTACTTCATGAATTCACTGACAATTCCGGAAATTTGAGAATCTTGAAAAGTGAATGATGATCTTCACCTTGAGGATGTATTTTGTACCTTGTACCTTGTTCCTTGTACCTTGTTGCTCACGCGTCTTTCGAGACATTCTTTGAGACCGATTAATTTTACCGTATTCAAAATAATCACCATGTGCTGAAAAAATCGTTCAAAGTTCCAAATAATAGCATATATCAGTCATTTTTTAATATATAATGACAATTATTTCCACCTCATTCTTTTAGAAATTCAACGCAGCAGCCGAGGAAGTCAAAAATTTGGCTACTCAGCCTGACGATGCTGATCTACTGGAAATATACGCTCTGTTCAAGCAGGCCACCGTTGGCGATATTAACACTGGTAAACATATCTTTTGCGTAACTTCTGGATCAAACAAATAGTACCTGTTAATCGAAATGTAGCACCGATATGCCGAAAACTATTGCAAAATTAGAAATCAAAGTCAAGTTAGAGTTCAAACATTTTAAAATCACATATATATCTATGCACCTGAACCGATCGCTGATAAGCAACGCGTGATGATTAAGTGATACTGACGTAATATAATCATTATTTTTATCTTTCTCTAGAGTCCAAAGATCAAACAGATTTTCAACCAAGTACACTTTTTTTAGGATACCAGTAGAAATAAGCAAGTTTGTAAGAACTTCCTTGAAATCTGTTAAAATTTATAGATTCTTTGAAACATATGTATATTATGCCGACTACGATTTGTCCTAACCTGGTACATTTCACTAGCATTTATGCCATACAATTCCTAGAATATGATTTGTTGAGAAATGACGACATGATAAATACCAAATCTTAGTTGCCTAGCGACGAGAGTCATGTTTCTTATAATTTTTTGTTTTGCAGATCGACCTGGTCTATTAGATTTCAAAGGTAAGGCCAAGTGGGATGCCTGGGAAGCCAAGAAGGGAATCAGTCAAGCAGAAGCGAAAGAAAAATACATAGCCAAGGTCGCATCCTTGGTTGCTTCGATTGGCAAGAAATAAATCATTTAAAAATATGTTGACATTTTGAATACACATACTACTACTGCCAATTTGTAAAAAGAAGGCATTATTATTATTACTTTTTCCAACAAAATTACAAGGGCTGGTATTATTCGTAAGAGTTCACTGTGCAATATGTCAAAAAAAGCAGTTTTACAATTAGACTATTTTAAAATAAGTCGCACATTCTCCAATTTGCAATTTGCAGCAGCCGCAACCGCTAACGATCCAATATTACAAATTTTATGCGTGGTAATTGAAAACTTGTTAATGATATAAAACGATTGCTTACTAAAAGTGTGTTCCGGATGGTATACCATGTAGCCGTTCCACATATCGTTGAATGTGATGCAAATTATAAGTACGCACAAGTATACATATTATCAAATTGACATGATATTCAAAACTTTCGAAACCTAACATTTTTAGATAATCATTACAAACTTATTAGGATATTATCGAACCATTTATATTTATCAAGATATGAATTTTATGTTCTGTTGTAATCATATGGTATTATAAATTTGTTTTATCATACCATCAATAAACTGTTGATATTATTTTATTCTATGATATCTCATGTCCAATCTATTAAAAACGGCGTGTTAAGAACATTGAACGTTTACCTTGGACTTTAAGAATAATTCATAATCATCATTTATTTCTATTTAAATGTCTTGAAATAAATTTGGCTTGGATTTTTATGGCAAAAATAAACATAGTACAAAGATTGGCTAGAGAATTTCATTGCCTCTACGATTGTTTTATTACTTGTCGCTATATTTTTAAATCTTTCTCTACAAAGATCAGATAACATCACACGTTGTAGACTGTGTAAATTCTTGTGAAACCATTCCCAACCTGTATTAGACTCGATGATATACCGAAACGCTTTCTCCACATAAAAATCTGTCATCACGATAATATCAACGGTCGGCACTATCGTTACATTTACCTCTCTTTCTTTCTCTTAGCCGTTTTGAGCATGATTACGACGATAGAACTACCATTGTTCTTTACTCTGCTCTAAGCGAGCATTCCAGTATATTATAAAGTTCAATGGCCATCTGATATCTGTTGTTTTTCCAATTCAGTACAATACAAATTACTGGCAGTCGATGATATTTTGAAATCATGTTCACATCTTAGAAAACGGGTTCAAATTCTTGATACTTAGATCTGATACGAAAGAGAATATATTTCTCGATATTTCTATACTAATGAGCAATCTGGCGTTCAAGAAAAATAGCAAAATAACTTTTCCCATTCGTGACATCACAACGATGAATAATAATTCAAATAACCTGGGAGCATAAGCCACGTCAACGTATGCACGTCACGAATTCTTGGTACATTGACAGAAATCACGATGCTTAATGTTTGTTTACATATATATAAATGTATGACTGGATCCACATGTCATTCATAATTACGGGAAACGTACGTTCAATAAAATCATGACTATTTGAAGGTCAATATTTGATGTGATGAACATTGCAATATATGGTTTATAAGGTTTCTGTTTAAAACGAGTTCACCTGGCTAAGTAAATGATTTTCAATTCAATTTCTTTACATTTAACATAATACCGAAATGTTCAGATCCTAATCAAGACTATTTTTATCAATTTTATTTGGCAAATGATTGTAATTTCACTATTTTCCAATTAATTGCAAGATTTGTTGTCAATACACTGGTCATGAACGGTAATCAAGTTGCGATGTTCATACGCAGTTCAGATCTGTTAAGCTGATACTTCATATTTGATTTTCTGTCAATTTTATACATGAATACATATTATTAGCACGACTAGCAAGTTATAATAGAACATGAATCAACAAAAAGTAAGCAGGGTAAATGGGGTTCTTGTAAATTTTTAGTACCGGAAGTACAAATGCTGTTGGAAGTAAAACTAACAATATAGCGAATAATAGTAATGTATTTTATGGAGCGTAACCTTTTGTTTATCATTATATACACATACGTAGTCAGTGAATTACTTAGGTAAACGTACAATCGGATATAGTTCAAGGGTAGACAGTTTTAAGATAAGAGATACTCGCTTCACTTTGTAGCACTTACTCTCGATGCACAACTAACGAATAATTATCGCAATTGAACGTTCTTGACAAAATTAATTAAGAAATAATTTATTTCGATATTTAATTAGATATTACGTTTAAAATTAGAACGGATGTTATGTTATATAACTTAATGTGTGTGTGTGTGTGTGTGTGGGTGTGCGCGCAATTTAGTTAGAGTGTCATGTGGTTGATTATGTTCTTCATACACATTAGTAATCGTTACATGACTCAGCTCTGGGTATTCGTAGGGTTGGCTTTTCAGTTATTCCCACATAATGTATGAATTTAAACGTTTTAACAATACAATTAATCCCAAAAAAAGTTTTGAAAACTGTGACAAACCATAATCATATCAATTGTAAAAAATATGGATTATTACTGGTTTGACCAACCAATTCATCACTTTAATGGTACTATTTATTTATCTCTTTGCAAAGTACACGATGTTTGAAATTTTATTTCACAAATACACTCTTTCAATTACCCTTCTGAGATGCGACATTAAGATAACGTTTCAGGAAATATTTTACACATAAACCATTCATTTTTGATAGTTATTTTGACTTTACTCAAGCGGCTTAGCAATTCTTTTGACAGATCATCCATATCCTTTGTTAGGAAAGAAGCTCAATTGACTTCCATTTCTTTTTTTTCGTAGATAGACGCACACATATGTAAATTTATCATTCGCGAGTTTAAAGAAATGGCAGGCGAATATACCTATTTTTTATTTTTCTTCATTCTCAAATTCATATTGGATGGTACCGAAAGTTTCGGCTTGACTTTTGCGTCCGTTGACGAGTTTGAGTACTTTGATGGATTTTGAATCGAATGTAATCCATTGGATTCTTCGTTGCTCCGATGACTCGTCGAGGGCACATCACACCTGTCAAAACATTGGCATAGACAAAAAAAAATATCTTCACAAAACGTTCATGACTTTGTTAAATAACCGTGCAATATCCCGTGAAACGGCAAACATTCTCCCTTTCGCGGAAAAGTACCGTCAGATTCTTTCTAAACTATGGACTGCAACATTGGTCGATTTATTAGTAAGACTTGCATTAGCATTTCTCCCAATGTTATTTCCAATGTAATGATATGTTTCATGCAAAATTTAAGTAACAATGAATTAGGGACTTTGGCCACGTTCATGACTCGGTTGAAAATCTGTTTGAAGTCAAATAATACTATGTGATGTCTTAAAACAAATAAAAATTGCCAAATTGGTACGAACAGTAACGACATGATATTTTAGTTGCGTAGTTGGTTAAAGTTAGATGAATTCTTGTCAATAGTTGAACAGAAATCTTAAATGAGTGGGATATTAATTTAACTGTACGTTATTGATTGTGGCACTCCGTTCACTGTCTTTGACTTTAAAACATCATTCTCGTAGGACATTATCGTCTCTTTCCCATTCTCAAATACTCTGCAACAAAAAAATCAACACGACTAATATAAGTAACACTGCATCAGATATTTTTACAATACGTATACGCATATTTATTCACACTGGTTGGAATATGTTGGAACGTTGAACAAAATATGTTGAAATGCTTACTTTTTAGTCATAATCTTCTTTCCATTAATGAACCTCGTTGAGGTACTGGTCCTTTTAACTGCGGAACCACCACTAGGTCCACCAAAGTTACTGTTGAAGGTACTAAATGACGTGAAACTGCCATCTCTTCTTCCCAACAAATCTTCCAATTGCGGGCCCAAACTTAGTCCCAATGGGCCAAAGAAGGGTGTGCTTAAACTGGTATTACTTGGATGGCTGTGTCGATTTAAACCGCGGCGATGACCGCTACCATGGAAACCTTGATCAGAAATATGATCATATTTTAATCATTTTTATTTTGGCAGCATGAAATATTATTTGCGAACAGATGGTTTAGCGATAAGGTAAAAATGTTGTACGTCATTACCACCAAATAGATTTTCGAATGGAGTACCATTAAAAAATTCTCTAAATACTTCTTCGGGATCTCTGAACACAAATGTTCCTCCAAATTGCCGATCAAACTCATCTTCGTGGCGGCGTTTATTCCCGGATGGCATGTGGAGTCCCTCTTTACCATATTGATCATAGACACGCCTCTTCTTTTCTAGAGAACAAACATTAAGATTGATGTTTCAACTAGCTGTATCTCAAATTAGTATCACCACTCTATATCCAAAAGCAAATGCAGTTATCGAGTTGTTAGTAAACCATGGTGAAGATCAGACATTTTGAGGTCCAGTCCAGGGAAGCTGTATTTCAAAGAAGAAATGATTTTCAATTCTTCGGAGTTACATTTTCAACATCATCGATTCATACAACGACTTTACTTTTGCTGAGAAAATGTTGGAAATCCAAGGGGGGTAATAGAAAATCATTCATTCGTATGCAAAAAGCCCAAAGCGGCCAGCACAGTTATTAGGAGGCAGGACGGGTTTAGATTGGATTTTTAACCGCGTTGGATTTAGATTTGGTTCCATCATTGATTTTTTCCATTGCATACTTTCTTTGAAAATTATACTAAATATATAAATTAATGAGAGCAGTTTTATGATAGGCATAGGAGTTAATAATAGACAAGGAATCTCAAGAAACTTTGATGAACAGAACTAGAAAGGCAGCGTTTTAATGAAAAATGTTTGTATGCGATTCGTATGTAATATACTTGTTAAAGATATTTATACCCTGAAAAAATATTTTCGTTCGTGAGTCCAAATACCACTAACAATAAGATTGAATGATAATGACTTATTGAGTAAAACTAGCCGAACAACAGCATTTATTTATTTTCAGGTGACAGAAGCTTCCTACTATGGAGATGAGAAGAATATCTATTTGTCAAGCAGAAGTATCGTCAACCTACGGAATTAGAAACTGTAAGGTGATATTGAAATTCTTGCTAAAAGGCAAGAAAAATCGTTTTTGGAAATCATTGATACCGAAGAGATTCTGTCATCAACACCTTTAGCCTATCTATGAAGGACAGATTTTCTGATAGATATATATCGTTTGATGGGAGGGCATTTTCAAGGAATATTTTTAACTGCGGACACTCTTAAAGCGCTTTTTCAATGGTACCAAAATATCGCTGGAAAGGAGAGTCAAAGAAACTCCGGAAGGTGAATCCACGGCCTGGCCTTGATGATGCCTTCTGATACAATCGTTGATCGTAGGTTCTTCTTTTGGCATCTGGATACCATACGTCATCATAATCCGGGAACAAACAGATTTCTTGATTCTAATTAAATTTTTTAAAGTCATCACAGTGATGAGACTAACCACTCCTTCAGAAATGCTATGCAACTGGAAGAAGTTACTGTCGACATCGTGCAAATATACAGTGTTTATGTACTCGGTATAGAATCAAATGGAACCTGCTCATTGGAATGCATTTATATCATCATTACCACGTAATTCTTCTAAAAGTAGTAGAAGTTTCGTCAAAGTTAACAAATGAACAACAAACAAAATAAACTCATGTTGACGACTAAACTAATACTACATAGTTGGAAGATTGTAAATTTTATTGTTAGTCGTTTTACCGGATAGCATATTGATAAACAACGACGAATGGGTGTCAATATTTCCTGTGAACATATTTATCTCTTATCGATCGGAGAGTGGAACGATAATAAATTATATTTCTAATCAGAGGACGATTCTCAGTCACATATCACGTAAATTTTGAAGCTCATTCCTCAGCGATTTGTGTTCATACACTCATTGTAAATGCACAAATAAGGCATTTGAAACGACTAAACGTTGGATGCGGGTTTTATCGATTAATATCGTTTTGGGCAATGATGGCAACCATCGTAGGACAGGATAGCTGATGCAAAGTAAGATACGTGTCTAACTATTGAACGCAACTGAATATCTGATGCGAGGTGTTCATCAACACGATCTCATCGGTCTTTTTCCTAAAATACAGGATGGCAATGGCCAAAAGCTAACACAACAAGCATGGCTGACTGCCGAATGTTATGTGTATTTGAAAGTGAAATAAGAATATTAATTCGAATGTGAAAAAATTACCGTCAATTAGAACTTCGTAGGCTTCAGAAATCTCCTTAAACTTCTTATTAGCCTCATCCAAATTGTCAGGGTTCTTGTCCGGATGCCATTTGAGTGCCAATTTTCTGTATCTGTAATAATATCAATATTAGTACTTGTGATAAGAACTGCATAAGCGTCAAGTAATGAAAAGAATAGTAAATTAACTGCATTGATCTGGAATGCTTATTTGCGGAACAACAATGGAGGCATGAATTCATCATCATCATCATCATCATCATCATCATCATAATCATTATGGTCATTTGAAGGAGCTAGTGTTTCGTAAGGAAACCCTTGGGGGAATCATTGTCAGTTGTTTGAAAAAATTAAATTTTAGAATTATAAATTATGTTTGATTTCTGAAATTTGGAAAACCATAAAATTATCGAGATTGCTCTGGAAAATGCGGAATTTTGACCTCGGGAAGTATTTTTTTAATTGACAATTTGAGAAGTAACAGGTATGGATGGGTTATTTTGGTTCTACTGTTCTATGACCGTGTGGTGGCCGTGAAACGGGTCAGAGCCCTCAAAACTTGAACCTCGCTTCGCTAATGCGTGCAGAAGTCCAACTAGTGGAATACACGCGACATCAGTTGACTGTATCAATTACACGAGAACATTCTTTTCTGACATCATTTACTTTTCGTGAAGAGTACATATGGTAAGAAATTTCATGTCGTAAGTTCGGCAATTCGTAATTTTACCAATATCTCGTCGTTCGATTATATAGCATGGAAAGATAATGGAAACGAATGTTTCGACAAAGGTGAAATACTTACGCCTTTTTTATGTCCGCACCGGTAGAATTCCGCGAAACGTCGAGGATCCGATAGTAATCAACCATTGTGTCCGTTGTTTCTTAGGCAACCACCTGTCGAATGCAACGTCCGATAAACAAGTTAATCACGAATGACAGAGCGACGAAACCTGGCGATACCACAAAGACTACGATAAATTGTATAAAAGTAGCTTTATCACGGGCTATTAAAGGCAGATTCGACTAAAAATTGTTCACGCGAATTGAGCCTAATTGCTATTTGTTCCGCGTGAGAATGAAAAAATTAATCGTCGAAAGCTGAATCGATGATTTATATATAAGAAATTATCAGAATTTCCGGCGGTGAATCATCTGCGGCATTCCGAGCTTGTTTTTGTTCCACTGCGGTTGTATATTTCCCCATTACAAGTTTCAAAGGAAAATTTCAGTCTTAAATCGATCAACAGAAAACGATCGTAGCCAGTCACGTGAAAAAAGGGAAAAAATGCCCAATGAAAGACAAGGTAACTACAAGCAGTCTAAGAAAATAAGAAATGTTGTTCTCTGCACCGAGCGGGCGACGCGTTGTATTATTGTATTGTAAAAGATATTTCGTTACGTAGAAATAAAGCAACCAAGATAATTGACATAATATATGCTGAGCTATTCCCTAGTCGAAAACGCCTCAAGTCAGAGCCTCGGCCAATGAAAAGTCTAAAGTTAGCCGGGAAGCGTCTCCAGAATAGATTGAAGCGCGGAGGTGGAGGTCACTTCGAAATCTTCGAGAACTGCGCAAACTAGAGAAATTACATACTATATTTCCGAGAAACTTTGCATACCATTTGAAAGGTTAGCTTTAATTTCATTTCACAAATATTTCGAAGCCGGTTTCGATTCCCCGATGATAAGAGTAAATTAATTCGCGACCTACATCTACGTACGTGTATACGTTTCGACTGCAGTCAAGGTACGGCAATCGTCACGAGTATCTGCGCATTGTTGAGTTAATGACGTAAAATGCATAAATAGGTAACCGTAAGCTGTGGAACAGTGACGTTTCATAGGCGATGATAGAATTTGCCGATCGTTTGCCCGAGCATTTCTACTCTGTTGACCTTCGACCGGTGACCTGGCAAAAATTTGACAATGAGCCCCCCACACGCGTCAAACTTCTGAAATAAATAGGTACGATGTGAACATTGAGTTACTGTTCGTACGACGAACTTTAATATTACACGAAGCGTTGAGAAATATTTAGCAGAGGTTGCGTAGTAAATTTCTCTATGTATATAAGTGATTTGGTTCGATGAGTGGTAACCGACGTCAGAGAGCTGTGCGGTAAAACAAAAATTATGTTTTATTTAAGAACGGAAAGTTTCTGCCATGTGATTGAATATCACTTCTCCATCCGCTTATCGCTATGAATCTTCGAAAATATCATTTCCATTCTGTATAATGTAATTTGTTCAACGCAATCGAACGCGGTAGGTAATTATACGTTTTACGTTTCAAAGGTACCGCGTCAGATTCACTGAGATGTCATCGAATATGGGCGGATAATTTCGCGAGGTCGCGTCATTTAATGTACTTAGACGTGACGGCGGCGAATTTCGGTGATTCGTTATTGTGACGTCGGAAGTGACCGACGTGTGTTGCGGAGTAGCACCTGTTGATCGAGCTTGAAGTATTGCGGTAGACACAAGTATACAATGTCATCATTCGCGGAAAACAATTCACGGAATACTGGGATCGGTCATATTCGACGATGCGTATTCTTATATACACGTATGTTCTTGAACTACGGCGGGAATGACGTGAGATATTTCCGATGCCATAAAATGATTTTCATGAATCATAGTGTTTTAGATTTAGGTGCCTTCACTTCGTGACCAACGATTCGCTGATCTTACGTTACTCGCAAGGCGTGGGGTATCGTGGGTGTCTTTCCAACGATGGGACACAATTTGATATCGATGTATCAGTCGATACCAAAGGTTTAAACCGTCTAGGTAGGTCCGGTATACGATTGAGTATTGACCCATAAAGCAGTGCCAAGTATTTTTCGGTCTATAACGAAACACTCGAATTGGTTCAGAACCTCGCGTGTCCACATGCTTTAGTATGCGCACGTGCGAAATGCACACACGCAAGTTAATAATCCGTCGTTGGCTACGGATTACGTTGGTTGGACGCGATTACTCGGGGAATTAAGATCAGAAAAAATGATCGTGGGCGTTGGACGATAGAAATTTCAACGGAGATTCTCGTCTTTCAAATGCTCGTTACATATTGGATTTTTCACGAACGGAGATCTTTTTGAAATTTGGACAGACTATTACTCGTTCGAATAGGGTCTATTTCACGAACTTTGGGGAAAAAAGGTTGGGAAAGCCAAACTGCAGGGCTCAAGCCTTAAATAGGACGATCATTCTTAGAAGCGAGCTTGAACACGGAGAACGTAAATTGGGCATGCAAACTAGTTCAATGATTTCGGATGCCTGCCGATCCTGGTGCCCCTTGTATCAACACCAGTTTTGTACCCCTCGCCCGAGATAGAACCTTGAGTTCGGTCGACTATTCCTTAACATTTCGTATTTTCGCTACAAGTAATCGTTGCGCTGAATTTCTAAATCAAAATATACGAAATTTTTAATTATCTCTTTAACGAACTATTGATTTATCTTATGAACCGATTCCATATTCGATACAATGATAGACAGGCGAGAAGTTCATGCGAAATACGAATTGTCTCATTAGCCGTGTAGGTCGCGTAACGTAATCATGCTTTTATGGAAGACGGCGTGAGGCACACCGACTCAATCTATCACGAACGCGTGGTATAAATGAGTTTTAATAAATAGACATTTCTTCAGCACGACATATTGCAGAAGACTTTACTAACGATGAGTTCATTTTTACCGACAAAAATCTCGTAGACATTCTCGACGCAGTTCGATAACTTTGTTTAGCGACTACATACACGTTCATATATTTCCCCCGCGACGATAAAAACTAAGGAGACTATCAACGTGTTATCGAACATCGTGTCTCATCATGTTTCGACAATGAAAAATATTGCGAAAATTATGTTTCCAAAACCATGACGAACAGGTACGAGACGCTTGTTCCGAGACGTCTTCGGTATGTTCGCCAATGATCGCAGACCAACGAGAGACAAGCAAAGCAAGGTGGTAGCTGTGGGCGTCCTCACGCAAGCTGTTCGTGACGTCACACTACATATTTGGCCAGCCATCCCGAAATAAAGGATTTTGCCAACAGTTGATTTCTGTCATATAGTTGTACATTGAAATAAGGCACTATGTACTAAAGTCACTACGGACTTTCGAAGTGTAAATACCGCGCTTTGTGAATCATAGTGCGTGTGTTATACCTTATGCAGAATGTTTCCCGATACGTGTACTAGTGCGGGGCCATCGACGTAATTTTGTTGTAGGTGTAATTTATGCGCGTGTGTCTGCACGTAAGTTTCCGCACGTGTATGCGTGTCATATATGTCTGTGCCTGTATTATCTCCGAGTGTGCTTCGTGTTGGACAACCACTTCCGCGCTTTAAATGATAACGTTGGAGAAGTAAGGAAAGAATTTCATCGTGAAATTTTCAAACATGCAATAATAAATTATTCTACATTTGCGGGTAATCAACGTGATTGCATTGTTGTTTACATGAAAGGTATCATCGCAAAAATTTAATGATAAATCACGATATAGCATAATTTATCGTAACATATGTACTGACGACTTTCATATTTCGCTGAAACGACACTTACGATCGATAAGTGTCGTAAATTCGTAAAAAAATAAAACAGTTTTTCAATTCGACCGGTTTACTGATCAACGATTACGCATTCCAATAATTTTCGACGCGATTTGCGCAACGTAAAGTATTGTCATTTATCGTTTGATTAATTCCGATAACGTTGAAATCAACAAGTTCGCCTGATGTTGTCACTGATGAGAGTGCTTGCCAAATGGACACGGGTCGTACTTCATTGGGCCAATATTTTTTGCTAATAGATTACGTCCGAACAAAGACTTATATACAGTATTCTTAACGGTAATTTATCTGTACATTGGAAAACCGCTAAGTTAGTTATCTATAGATAATTAATTAACTTCCGTTTCTACCCGACCTGATTTTAAGTACTGTTCATTGTCCGTCGTGACGGCAATGGTAGACGTTCTGTCAATATCTCGCGAGTTACAATTAATTAATGTCAATATGAAATAGTACAATCAATGCCGTTTATGCCGTGACAAAGAACATATCCCCAAGGACTCGAGTTGCCTTGCCTCCGATAAAAGAACCCATTGCATCGCGACGAAGGTTATGAAGAAAGTTAGATTCGCTTCTGAATTATTACTATTTTTGCAAATTTGAAGTTGAACAAACGATCGTACCTCGAGTTACGTTCGACAAGTGAGAATTCGAAAATCATAACCTCAAATCACATCTCGACGACGATTGCTCCGAATTTTATCGTATGAATCGGTTGATACTGACGTAGCTTTCCGAGATCTAAAATTCTCATCTGCAGTGAGTAATTTTCTGACAGTCTTTGATTTCGTGAGAGTAGAATTAGATAAATTAGCGGATATCGAACACTTGTCGCCTGAGAATAATAATGAAACGCTAATATCGACCGAATCTTATTAAATAAGTGAATTGGATTGAATATTAGTACGATAATACAGGGTTGGGACGAGAAAACCGTGATTTCTTTTACTCGGTACGTGTTCAATCGAAATTGGACATAGGTAGGCATGGAATTGCAACGATTTCGACGATATTATACCATGACGCTTTCCGACATCTCCAATAACCTATAGCTCAGTGTTGAATAATGTCGCTGGTCGAATTGTTTTCACATTATTATAGAGGTAAATATAATCGGCGTTCAATTCCGGTGAAATATTAACATTTTATCACGCTTACGCCTATCTCTTACGACACCGTGCGAACAGATATGATTTTTTATCATCGGACTGTGACGTGCCCCCTCACGAACAATGCATACATACGTGCCTTACACACCTAATACAACCAATGTGAAAACGTTAATGCGTTAAACGATAAGAGAATTGCATCGCAATTCTCTGTAATATGTTCAAAATTCAAAACAGACAACGAGGCGACGACGGATTTTCCGTAAGAGTTCTCTAACTTGTGCCGAGAAATTGGCATCTGAGATATTTCATAATTCACGTACTTTCATGTGGTTTTAACGTACGTTGCGCGATTATATGTCGACTTACCGAGAAGTGGCTCCTGATGTGGAATTATAAAACGCACCAGATGATGAATTTTCAACACGAAAGAAATTTATTTTTTTATCACGGACAGACACACACCGAGGGCACAAACAGCGGACCTCACCACAAAAGTGGAGAAATTTTCACAGTCGCCCGAAGTTGGCTGCAAACAAACGAAGCTGTGCGATCGATATACAATATGGCGGTTATTTCGATATTTCTAGAACGACCAACGACCAGCAACGAACCGCTGTTCGTGTTGCAAACTGTAGTATTCTCTTCGTACAGGAAATTTCTATAATGCTACGATAATTCGAATTCAAATAAATCGATAATAATTAAATTATAGCACCGTTTCACACATTCTACTCGCAATACACTTCGTGCCACGTAACCCGACGCGCTGTAACTAATCGAATTATTCGAAAGCAGTTGAAATTTTGAAACCTTCGATCTCAGAACATTTTCTGACAATCATAATACGTTTACGGATGAGTAGAAATCGAAGCATACACCGCAGGTTCATCGAACGGATGCGTGTAGTCGTACGAGTACAACTGAATTATTAGAATAGATAAGTTTTCCTACTGTGACTCGATTAGCGGTGCTCTCTCAAATTGAATACAAATTCGTATCGTATTGCTTCGAATGATTTATCTCTATTGTCGCTGAACATACCATACTGCGAAAATGTGACGGTAACCGAAAGTTGAACGAGAATGAAGATATCGATCAGTTGGGATCAGGAAATCGTCAAATGGTTGAAATCACCGAGATCTCAGCGTTTTGGAAAATATCGGGGTTAACCTCTGCCAAAGGAGTACGGTGCGCTCCTAGTGGCTCGTAATAGACTTAAATTGACCTTCCGCGGAAATACTCCCATTGAATACTTCACATCCTACGTGTATGGTCCTCCACATCGACAAGCGCCTTTTCCATCTGAATTCTGTATCACGTGAAGTGAGTGACGGTCGCGTCGTTGGATTTGAATTTCATGGTAGCGCTAGCGTCGCCTGTCGCGGTTAAGATAATAATTATATTAGCTCAGTGCGGTGACATGTCACATCGTCACATCGTCGTCCGATAGCCTGTCCATTGTAATGAAATATTGTAACAATTAGAATTTACTAGAGTAGATAACATCTAAAAACAATGGCGGGATCTGCATTGAGACGCCTAATGGCTGAATACAAACGTGAGGACAAATTTCGCCACGTCACTCATGTATTAAATATATAAACAAGTGAAATTAAGAAATTATTAACCTCGAATTAGTTCCTGAGAAATTTCAAATATTTTTTAGAGCTCACGTTAAATCCCCCAGAAGGTATTATTGCTGGTCCAATAAACGAGGAAAATTTTTTCGAATGGGAAGCCTTGATAACGTAAGTTGTCTCTCATCAATGAAAGGTCAGCTCATGTTATTAGTGTCTAATAGTTCCGCTATTTGTGCAAATCGAAACCTATCGTTAATTCTTATGAGGACACAATTTTTCCTTTATTTCATCATTTTTCAAATAATATTGAAGATAATTTGTGTAGCGGACCTGAGGGAACTTGCTTTGAGGGTGGTGTATTTCCAGCCAAGCTCATTTTTCCTCCGGATTATCCATTAAGTCCGCCAAAGATGCAGTTCACATGCGAGATGTTTCACCCCAATAGTAAGTTTCATTCTAAATATTGTATTCGATGATTCTATATTACTTGTACTGTGATCCTGCATGGCCTCGTTGATTTCATAAATTGTTACGAGACATGTATTGTTTTTTCAGTATACGCAGACGGAAGAGTTTGCATAAGCATCCTCCATGCTCCAGGTGATGACCCAATGGGATATGAAAGCAGTGCTGAGAGATGGAGTCCTGTACAAAGTGTAGAGAAAATCTTATTAAGCGTAGTAAGCATGTTGGCAGAACCAAATGACGAGAGCGGGGCAAACGTTGATGCTGCTAAAATGTGGAGAGAAGATCGTGCTGAATTCGAGAGAATTGCTCAAAAACTTGTTAGAAAAACGTTGGGGATACCGATATAGGTTCTCTCATCTATTCTGTGAGAAGTAGATTGCGTGGAACGTTTTTTTTTTAATAATTTGTTTATTATTTAATTCAATTGAGATAACTCTGTATGAAATATCTATTACAGTGTAATCAAAATTGTATGGTAACTTATCTTCCCAACTTTGGACAAAATGGTTATTAATTGTCAAACTCACTTCATACGAGTTCCTATGGTATAAAAGTTGATGTTAGCATATAGCATCGTTGTATTATATACATGCAATGATACTTTGATACCCTAATAATATTTTTACGACTACTTCGATTGGTTATGAGCTATTAATAATAATGTATCGAAATAGTTCGTGTTACAATGTTTCATAACATGTTTGGTGTTTCTGGCCTGGCGTAGTATTGTATCAATACAATTATTGAAATACAGAAGTCAACCAAGTTCGATAACGTAAAGAAATCATTTTAGGCAATTTATTCAACGTCATTGGTCATGCGTGTGAATCATCCATCTATTTTAATCATCAACTATCGCAGGAGTAACTTACAAGAAATAAAAATTACGACTACTTAGGTTTTATCCTTGAAGTTTTATTGATAAACGAATGGATTTGACAATTATCAACACTGCCAATATTTCCTGATCAAAACTGGTTTGGAGTTGAGACTACAGGCATCGGTATGGTTTATGAAAAAGAAACACAAAAGAACATTGCTGTGGGAGTAATGATAGTTAAGACGATATTGAGTAGTTCTGAGTCCATTGATGGATATACAATTGGAATCTGGCGACTGGTGCAACGACATAGATAGGTATAAAAACTATTAAACCTCAACGTAACATATATTGTACAATTGGAACAATTATATTGCTGGTCTGTCCGATAATTCAACAATGAGCTTCTCTGACTCTACATTCGTGACACATTGAACAATCATGCAATTTCTGAATTTTGCGATTGCAGTACCATGGTAAATAACGGTTGGGGGAAGTTTAGCTTTGCTATTTATACAGGTTGACAGAAACGTCTACCAGAAATAAAAGAAATAGTTACATCAAATCTCGTTGGGAAATACTATCTTTTATTTCTTGCTGCATCAGACGAATTGATAATTTTTCGAAAATTCGTTATCAAAAGAAAAACCCGAATATAAAAGTGCATTCTGACTGCACTGGCAAATGAAATAAGACACGTGACAACCACAAGTAATACTTAATATCATTGTGGATATATCTTTGGCAAAATTGTTTCGTTTTCTTCTCTTACTTTTCAGTGACTATAGTAAATATTAACAAAGAAATGAAAAGGATCATGAATAATGAAATAATTTTCAAATAACGCAACGATACTGAAATTAATAATATGTTCGTCTTTGCATGGAAAATGATTTTTGAACCGGGAATGCCAATTCATATTCTACTTATTATTATTATTATCATTATCATTATTGTTATTATTATTATTATTATTGTTGTTATTATTGTTATTATCCTACTGGCCGACAATCACAAATACAAAATATCAATTTGCCGCGCAAATCTACTCGTTGATGTGTAAGAATTAAAAGCTGTTCACATCTGCTACATAACTCGTATCATAATAACTTGATCGATTATTTGAAAATTCGAATAACTTTGGATAATATTGATTTTCCAAGCTCCAACTTTCCATCAGGAATACATTCGATTGCGGATATGTTGACAATCACGATAACATTTTTTCAACAAATTTTAGAAGGTTATCACATTGTGGTTGTATGAAAATACAAAGCGCAGCTTTGTCATTAAATCGCTATATTATCGTGAAGCATAAAACTTAAACAAAAAATTTGAGAATAATTATTCATTGAAATGAAAGTCTATTAGGTAGCTCATATTCCACCATATAGCAAGCCGAAAAAGGTATGTTATTGCAAAGTATTTGTAATTCTTGATGTATTCCTTTGTTTGCGAGGAGAGAAGTATCCATACATTCGGCGGCGGATGTTTCGTGACCTTAAATTACTGGTAAAATGAATACTTTTGTAGTCTATTGCAGACAATTGAATCAAGATAGTTCATTTTCATTTAACTGATGAGAAAAAAATATAAGTTCGATTACAATATCATTGAAACTAGAAGCATCCGACATTATCAAAAATCATGTATCAAGATTCAAGCTTTGATCTGTACGTTTATTATTAGATCGTCTGAAATCAGTACGAAGTTTAAATTAACGTTTCAGTAAAAACGAGGCCAGTTTCGCGAAAATCAATGCATATCGTTGGTGTTAGTATAAAACATTTGTATAGCCCACATGAAATCGCAAAGTTAGATTGTTGTTTGTAAATATGAATGAGTTGAATTCAAGATGTCAATAAAATTGACAATAAAACAGAACATAAATAATACACAGTTAAAACGGGAAGTAACACAGGTTCAACCTCAATTAACGAGTATACTATGCAATCATTTGAACAATAAGGATGGTCTCGCTCGAAAACTGAAGAAACAAATATTTAGAATGATGTCTCAGAGAATAATCAGAAAGTCTTCTATTACCAATAAATATAGAGTGAAATTCGTTTAATAACAACACATTGCTTAAAATATTGCAATTTATAAATAGCAACGGTGATGGTCAAGTAGTTTTGCAAAAGTTTCTCAGTTGCTTTGTGAATTAATTGACAACACCAGTCTTGATTATATTTCTACGTTTAGCGTAAGCTCGATTAGGAAGTTACTCTCATTCGCATGGACATTTTAGATCTTATTTATTAAAACATCAACAGTATGGACTGATTAATGGACCAGCCAATTATACGGACAGGCCAGCTACAGAGATATCACTTGGGTATTAAAATTATTATTACAAACAATTGTTTCTTATGTTTATAATATTTTTTAATCGCATATAACGTGCAGCTCCAAATAATAGTTATTGAATAGTTATGAGTAGTGTTTGTGTATCATGTGGCAGCAAATTATGTTATATGCATGTTGTCAGTAGCTGTACGCATTTTTACCCTTTGTCACGGCAGACTTTGATTCAAATACACATCGTTCTTCTAGAGGCAGTTGTTAGTGCAATCTGAAAATGGAATTCGCTACAATCAGTATTCTACTTTTACATTTAGAAGCATATATTAATAAAAGACCAGAGTCAATCGGTTGCTATATGTTTATATGAACTATTTAATGAGAATACAAAAAATCTGCACCTCACGATAAACCTTGCGGCGTAAAACAAATTTTTTCCAGTTCTCCAGTTGAAGAGCTGACAGGTGATTCTACACGTTCGTCTTGTTCGGCGAGCTGCTCGCTGTAGTAATGAGGTGTGCTTAGGTAATCGACAACGCGACGGGGTAAAGGCAGAGTGGAAATAAGATCCCTGCGTACCATCTTCAAGATGACAAATCTGCATATATGTTGCAGACTTTGCACTTGTTTAAACCTCGATACAGGATGAAGAAGTTGAACTCGCATCGGACCCAAAACTGGTCGACGATGAAGAAAAAATAAATAACGTCCGCTACGCGAATGCTCTACCGCATTCTCGATGAAATCCACGATCGTATGTGATTTGAATTTTGTGCAACTGCCAAAACTGAAGTTACCTGCATTTGAACAAATATTTGTAAATTGTCAGCAAGGTACGTTCCAAAAATGCAAGCATAAAGGAGACACAAGATACAATAAAATGACGGTGTTCGGGAGACATATTGAAATAGCTGTGTTATAGCTGTAAATAATTTAAATTTCTGACAAGGGAAGTACCTGATATGTATCTCACTGATTTCGATCATATGATAATATGTTGTAGTTGATCAAACAACTTTCAATATGCTTTTTTTATACACCCAGCTTCAAGTATAAAGACTGAAATCTACCTGTGAAATTCAACGTTAAAAAAGATTTTTTCAATTTCAATATTAATGATCTGTCATTTCTATATTGCTTGTGGAAAACTTCTAAATTATCAGTGGTTCAACAAAGCAATATCAACAAGTAAAAACCCAAGATTAATGTTGTTCGATGAAATACAACACGTCTCGAAATGAACAAAGTTGGTAAGGTACGCATCCAGTACCTGTTTTCATTGTACATTCATCTAGTTTGCATGACACACTGTATACATCAACGCAAAGGAAATAATTCAGTTATTCTTATATTTCTCATTATGAACATCTACATTGTACTATCAAATGCTACTCTCATATTTGTTCTCATCAATGGAAGTTTTTTATGATACATGAGCAGTGGGTGAAAGTTAGATTTTACTATGACTGTTTCATAGAAGCACATTGCATATGAAAATTAATCCACATGGGTGGTACATGATATTTAAAGTTATACACGAACAGAAATATTTGTCATTAACTACATCATACAATCAGTACTAAGAAACTACTAGTATCTTCCAAAAAAATCATGAGTAGTTGTTTCATCAAAGTTATCTACATAATTTGGTATCTTTTTTATTCGCAATACCATGCAATCATTTATTTTGTTGGTTTTCATGCAGAACAATAATAGTAATTGTTAGTTTTTAATCAGTAACAACAGCAGAAAATACATGATTATTAATGAGCAACATTCAACGACAAATGTATTTCAACAAGTCTCGAGATTGTTCGAATTATTCCTGTAGATAACTGTGGAGATGAGGTGGATGGAAAAAAATTAGACTTTTATTATTTTGTCACGTTCAATATATTTTAATGATCTGTGAAAATATCCGGCTAAATTATTAGTTATTATCATGAAGTCGAATGCATCAATTGAACGTGCTCTGCACGAATTTGGAAGCATTGGAATTTATGCGACCGAATTACAACCATTACAGAGTAAAAGAAAATCATACATATGATCATCCTAAAGTTTATTGAATCAAAATTTTATTATGTATTTTATTGACATTTATTTCTGTACCCTGTGTTCATATTGGACAACGAGCAACCAAGAGAAGATATAATTCAGGTAAAAAGTCGTGACGATAAACTGATACCGTCGAATCGGTTTTTCAATTTACAATTTATAATTAAAGTATCTTATACGGAACTGTTCGATGATCTGAATAATGCGAATCATTTGAACAAAACCTGAGATTTTTTGAATCAATGGATATAGTGTCTCAGAAAAAAACTATAGTTCGGAAATAATAGTATTGAATGGGGCAGAGATTAAAGGAAACTAATTTTTGATCACTGTCCTGGGTGCGCAATGCGAATACTGTCAATTGATTGTGGAGAGACCATAAATAAAATGTATAATATACTACGTTCAAGCATTCGAACAGATCATGCGTATCATTCATTAGTGCAATGCAAGAACCGTGGCCAACCTTGTTACTTGGTTTTAATTATAGAAAAAACTTCCCCAGACTTTATAATGCACAAAACAAGGACAAAAGAATAGAAAATAATGCTTCAAAAAATTTGGGCACTAACCTTGATCATGTTCTATCCTTACGTGTCTCACACAATTGTTGAGTCTAAATGATAGTGAGAAAATGTAGTGGTCATCGCTGCTATCTCGTACAATGAAAGATCCATCTGGTTCGTTGGATAATATTTTTTCTGCTGCCTCTCCGGAAATGGGCCCCCAATACCACCCGTACTGTTGTGAAAATAATAACATATAGTATTATTACATACAGATATTATTGGCGCAGTACCTCAATAATGACAAATTCAACTCTATGTGATCTACAGCAATGCAACGTCTACTTTGAAAATTTATGCTCATAGTATTAATACGGAAAATAATAACAATTTAGATATATAACATTCCCAGTAGAAATTGTGTTCAATATTTCACAAATAACGCACATTTTTGACTTTCTCGATGCTTGCAGCAAAGTCCATGTTCGTGTCTTCCGTCACTACCACATTTTTTTTCGGTGGATAGATTGGTGGTAGCTGTGGCAATGGTAAAAGAGATTCCGGTTTTGGTACCATCGCTGATAGCGCATCTTCCGCCAGTTCAGCACCTACTTGTCCATTGCTGCTCTTAGGTAAAGGCGGTAATGCACGTTTGAAAAAGGGCAATTTCTGTACAGCTCCGTCAAGTTCGGTAGTAGTATTATTATTGTTGGTATGTTGATCAGAATCAATGCCTTCCTCTTCTTCTACAATATCACCTTGCCCGATGCTATTTCGTTTCCCCACAAAATGTTCCGGAGATCCCAATCGTCTAAACCTAAAGATATTACAAAGAGTTTGTTTCAGATTCAAGGAAAAATTCCGTTGCGATTTCTTCATTTTTTCCCTTTCCGTGTCAGCCTTTTCTTTTTGTTGCTCATCTTTAACCTTTTTATTTTTCATATTTGCAAAAGCATGTTTTTTATGCTTTCTAAAGTGTGTGTTGTTATTATTATTGAGAACAAGTCCGTTGTTGGTTTTGTTAGAAATGGGAGTATCCGTTAACGAGTCTGTATGAGGATTGCTATATCTATTGTTATTATTTATACTAAGACCCTTTGGTGTTGTTAAGTGTATAGGTGTTTGACTCACAGGTATTTTATCACGTCTTATTTTATTTTCACTAGAATCACTCGAGCTTGAATATAATGTCTGCAAGTACTGTCGCACTTCATGAAGAGTCATGTGTATAGGTTCACCGATATTAGGCGCTTGGCTGTTCGAAGATTGAGATACATGGCGACCTGAAGTTCCGGGCACACTGTGACGTTTTCCATTCCCAGCTTCGTTGCAACAAACGTTGCTTAATAAGCGTTGTGATTTTATGACATGCATAATAGCGCGAGGTTTTCCACAGTATTGCCTAGCTTGTTGGATATGAGCTTCCAGTTCACTTTGCGAACTGGCAGATACGTTTCTCCGTCTTTTTCGATGGGGTCTGTGTCGTTTAGGCCTCTGAGGAATTCTGAGGTGGTGTAAAGGTCGTACCATGTCAATGGGCACAGTATAAATATCCGAATCAAACGGTACGTTGTACATATCACTGATTTCACTAGTTGTTAATACATCATGAGACATTGCAGAGGTTATAAAACTACTATCATCGACTTTGTGATTCAATCCTGATGTATTCAATGAATTATGGGAGCTAGATAAACGAGATGATGCAAGGGAGCAACGCGAGTTGGGGCGATTTAGAGCGCTGTAAGGTGTGATCGTGACAGTTCCCTGATATGGCGGTGAATACGTTAATAAATCTGAAGTCCAAAATAATCGTGAATTTTGTGCGTGTGTCATCACGATCGGTACGGGATTTGATCCTGGCGCTATCCGACCTTCAGGCCAAGATATTCGGCAGGATATGACTAGAGCTTCTTCGACTATCAGCTGCATCAACATTTCAGCCATTTGATCTACCCATCGTGGGGTTTGACGGCACGAAAAGCTTGTGTAACAAAGAATTGGCACAGATGATGATACTGAGTCCGGTGGAGATGGACTATCTTGAAATTCTGGTGGAGGTTTGATGGCAACGTCGACTACTTCGGCTTCAAATTTTCCATCCATTTCTGTCCAACCGGGTCCTTTTTTTAAAGTGTTAAAATTCTCTCCGCACATACCATCCGAATAATCAAATGAATCTTGTGACAATGATTTACTCTCCACGTCGCTTTCTTGCATCTGCCAATAGAACTGAAGTTAATGAATTGTGCTCGCCAGTGTCCAGCAGACAGGAATGACATCCTTTAGAGATCATCTCCGCATGTGTCTCGTGACTCACCTCAATAGCGAGATGGGCTCGGACAGAATCACTGGATATTGACCCACCAAGCCCGCTGCTGCCTAGGTCACTTAGTGGCCCAGTGGCACTTAGCGAGCATGACGGTGGGGAGTCCATTTCACATTCTCCACACCCGACACAAGTTTTAAATTTTCAACAAGTGAAGTGTTTTTTCACAACTGTCTTAATGGCCATGTTGTCATCTGTGAATTGACAAATTGACGACGTTAAGTTACATTAGCCATATGCTTCGTCACAATGTTCGATTCCGTTTCAATATTTTCATATGCAGCAACTTTACACAGTATTTATTCACAAACTGAATTATCAATGTTTAAGGGATTAAATATATTTTAATTGCAACCTATTGTCTAAACAAGGCTTTTCAATAGCAAACATCGCATCAGCATTACAATGGTTCAGTTATTTTACCTCCGCTTAACAGGCATATGACGTAGCAAGATATCGGGTTACTTTTATCTCTTCAAATCCAAACATGCCACTCGGAACTGCCACGAGAATCTATAAAAGTTACATCAACATTTGAATTTTAGTTCACCCGAATATTCTCTCCCGCTAATTAACTTTCAACGATAAGATGAACTATGAAAATAAAATATGCTTGCATGCTTCGTTAATAAAATTTTATTCGAAAGATAAAATTGGGTATAGGACTCGTGCAGTGTTAGTAAATTAGAGCTTTACTTGGGTAGTTCGCAAGACAAAAGACTGGTCAAATGAGTACTATAAGGTGATTGCATTTGCGTTAGCTGATATTATGTAGATAGCATAGATTTAATAATTCTAGGAAACAGAGTGTTTTGATAACGAATACATCTATTGACATCTTAATCCGCATGAATATCGCTTCGAAGAAATGAGGTTTCAATGGTAGAATAAAACAGATCGGTATTAATTGTAAAAAAAATATGATTCGATCGATTCGAATTGCTGAAAAATGAAACGAAAGTTCTCATTTCTGATTATCAGATAACAGTCATGCTTCTATGAATAGATAAATGTTTTCTTTTTTTGCAACAACAATGATAAAATAAGATCGTTGATCGAGTACTTATTGTACCGCAGCCCCAACTCAATGACCTTTCGTAAATGCAGCGATTGCTGATAATTAATTGGTATCAGAGGAATATTCACTTGTTTAGAATTATGAATTTGATATCCCGGTGCGGTCGATGTTTGCAGCGAAAGTAATACTTTGAATTTGACATTACGACAGTAAAGTACTATTACGTACGGTTTTTGAATACCCCGAGACCATTGTTCATCTTGTTTTGGATTCTTGATTTAATACAAAGTTACAAATGTGTTTATAGCCGCAACATTTCATCCACTCACAGCACAAATCAATATTTAAAAGACAACGCAGATCCCCACGTTCCACTTACTCCATGTTGGTTCTGTTCGCTCGTTTCTCGGTTCCGCCCGTTCGGCCACTACATCGACACAGGGGACAACGGCGATTTCGAAATCATCGAACTTGTGATCCAATAAGTACATGACAGCACACCCTCCTGCGATCTATAAAAGGGCCAAACGATGTCGTTTTATTCTTTTTAAATGTTGTGTCGTCGAACGAGCTTCTTCTTTACTGTCGATCACAGTGTGCGCGGTATAGAGTGCGTGGTAGTATGCATCAACGAGCCTTTCCCGCGTGTGCCATGAGAAGACAATCAATGAGCCGGTAGAAATTTTCTTAATTGGAAAGAAATTTTCGCGAAACAGTTCCGAGCTATAAGGACATAACATACTTACTTGAGAATGTTATCGTAGTTTGGCTAATGGCAAATGCGTGGATACATGATACCGCGTTCAAAAATTCGGACTTGGTGACTTGGAAATGCTGATTCTTGATTAAGCATATAGTAGGGACCTAATATTAGGTACCTACTGTACGATCAAGGGATATTTACAGCTATCAATCCTAACCGTTTTCATCCCAGGTAAATTAGGTTTCAACGTAACGCGACTTATTTTTCATGCACTCGTATATTTATACTGAATTTGAACGACACGATTTTTTCAAAGATATGTTTATTGTAGTACGGTATTGGGAGACCGCAAAGATTTTATTCTGACAAGTAGTAGAGTGATCGATGAATTATCGTGTTTTCCATATAGACCGAAAGTTTTACGCACCCCGATAAAAATTGGCACGACCCTTTGAAATACTTTCATTGTATTCGTACACAGACATCCGTGAATCGGTAATGCGATTGAATATCGGTCAATAATGGTTGATTTTCAAAATTTTAATTGAAAATATCGAAGTACTTGTATAACAATAGCATAACTTTCGGTATTGTATCAAAAGAAGTAGGGATACTGTCACGTGTAGGATATTATGGCGTACTATGGCTCGTACGTAATACATTGCAACCGTACGCGCATGTACGTGACGAACGTTGTCTCTTGAATGAGGCCGAACTGCTGAACAATCACTGACGTATTGATCTGCTATAGGTGGAATGCGTGATACGAGACCTTAGCCAATATGCGGTTATCACCGGTTTCCATGACGACTGCGCACACTCGACGGATTCCTTCGCTGGATGGCTATGACGTGAGTTGCGACTGGTTGGGCGTCGCGTTATGCTAAGTTTCCATGCTAGCGGATCGGGCGGTAAGCAGCGCGGAGCGAAAAGCGTTGACCAACCAGAGCTGGTTCGCTCGTACCGCAGCGGAGCGCCGCACCGGCATCTAGCATGTCTTGATATTTTCGATTTACTGAAAGCCTATTACCTAGAAATATTTTAGCCGTCTCTTGGCGGTCGACTCGTACCAATCTCTTTTACAATTTTGTGTACTGTGTGTTTCGTGAGCAGTGAAGATTTTCGCTGTTAGCTTTACAATCGTAGAGCTATCGCGAGGTCTCGTCACATTGCTATTACTGAAATATGTTTGGGCAGGCGCGTTACACGCTCCAAAAATAGCATGCTTTGTAGCGCCATGGTAATAGACACACTATGCCCAGTACCGTTCGTGCTTGTACCATCTCGCGCTGACACGGAAGGCGTAAATACTACGCTTAAAACACAAAAAGTACGAGTGATTAAAACTATATAATTGGGTCATAAGATACATAATTATGTCAGCATGTATTAGAGTAGCCTAATTAATATGTTATAAATATAACATATGATAAAACCCTCGGCTCCTACATTTTCGAATTTTCACACCTGTCGTGGTAATCACGTGGGATAGAGATATGGAAACAGGTGTCTAATTGAACTGTTAACTTTTTGGACTAGTCAGATCACAAAAATCAGTCAAAGGAACTTACAGCCGCACATACTCCTTGAAGATCACGTCCAATGCACACACCGCTTGTTACTCTGTCATATTTTTCTTACGGTCATGATGGAATCTCATGATCAATCTCATTATGACACATGATCGCACTGTAGTGCGATCGGGTTAAAGCAGGTACAACTTTTGATACTTCGTTAATGTGTTCAATATCCACGCGAAATTATTTTTCTTGAATGTAGTGTAGGTGATTTTCGTGTGTTGAAATTTATATCAAATCCGAAATTTGAATCGCTATTTCTTCTTTTTTTGGTTTTGTCAAAGCTTATACCGTATCCTAGAAGCTACACGGAAGTTCTAGACAAGTGCTACACAAGAATCTCGTATAAAATACTTAGCAAATCGCATTACGGTTATAATCCGGTGTGGAGCTTAAATCTCACAATCGGCTTAACAGACATCCAGTTAAAAAGCGCGATATGAAGTTGTACCATTGCCTGCTTTTTGCGACAGGTATTGGAAGAAGAACTATGTATATCTCATTTTTGATTATAAAATAGTACCTCGCAAGTAATTTCTACGGCAGAAATCTGCTTCTTGTCGCTGGAATCGAAAATATCGATCGAGCACAGCATCAGCTCGATGGATCTTGTATTGGACTCAACACCATCCTCACGTTCGTCTACATGTTATGTTCGACAGTCACGTCTTGTTGTCGCATTTACAATTATGAAATTTGTAACCTGCGGTCGTATCAGAGTTCCACGTTTTACTTTCACACGCACGAAGACAGAATAATAATAACATCTATTACGATAGTGCGATAACTACTACTATATCAATAAAGTTATCGCCATTATGTTAATATAGTAAGTTTTATTAATTTGGATGGTAATTCTTACTATTGAGATGGTAAGCTGTATTATTTGAATGGTAGCTTCTACTTTCATTGTGGGTAAAAGAAATGATTGTGTCAACATTTTACTCGTTACTAGCGCAAGATGGTAACTATTGCCATCTAACATAGTTAACACAACTATACGTATTATAATTGTTAATATATCGGCGTGTTAATAGTTTGCTGTGCTGCGATAGTAATAAGTGCCATCAAAGCATGGTAGGAGCTACTATTTTTTTTTTCTCCGTGCGTGCTTTGTCGTTGGGTGAGAAGTGTTACCCTTTTATTATATATATATACTAAGGTCCCACTCCGATGCCCCCTGGATTGTCCCCACCACAGGTCATCTCGATGGCATGTAAGCTATAGGTATGGTGGGGCACATCGTGCTGCCCAAGGATTCCTAGGTCGAGGACTGACTGTATTCTATTCCTCTTACTTTTTCATATTTCGCAGTACGTTACAAGAATCAGTCGATTAATACGGTGAACGGTTGAATTTTTGAAACAGTAATCTTCGTTTGATAACACTACGAACGTGTTATACAGTGAGATAAAAATAATTCTATTACGAAAAGTTAGTAATACTAATTAGTAACTATTGTTTTATGCTTTTTTCAGCGACGAAATATCAACTAAAATCAAACAAAATCGACACGTAACATCTCGTATTGGAGGACTACGCGAGCGAATTTATCAACGCTTGATCAACAAAAACGCACGATGGAACTGGCAGTAGGCTTACAACTATTCGCGGACTTCTTGAGCATCATCACAATATCGATGTGTTTTGTATTGAAGATTCCACAAATCATGAATTTGATCAAACTCAAATCAGCCGTAGGCATCTCTCTTCTAGGATTGATGTTGGAACTTACGAGGTACGACAATTTTCGCGGTCCGACAAAATCACTCGCAATTACGATAAGGCATTTTTCTCCTCAATAATTGCAACATTAAATACTGCGGAACTGCGAGGGTCTCACGATTATCAAACTAATTGGAATGTCTTTAGAATAAGAATGTCATTTTTATTTTACTAGCTAGGTATCATTCGCGTTCATTTTAATCAACATTCGTTGCAATTGTGGTAATATGCTCGATCTACGATTGTTGTTTGCATGATAAAATGGCCAATGTTACAAAAAGTGTCTTACTTGCAGTTACACCGTTATGACAAGTTACAATTGGACAAATGGATATTCTCTACTGTCCTACCTCGAGTATCCGGTCATTCTGCTGCAGGAGTTTGTTCTAATATTCCTCGTCCTGCGATACCTGAAACTTCTCAACTCAACTACGATCATCCTTGCGATTATTTACTATTCCTTGTTTGCCTGTTTTCTTCTGCAAATCGTACCGAAGACGATTCTCACATTTTTAGCGGTTGGTAGTTTAACTGATTTCGAATGTAATTTCCAGTTATGATTATCGTCTTTCAAGCAACAGCTAAAATACGTACTTATAAAAGCAAGCAGGTGTCGATCGACAATTTGATTTGAAAATTCACGCCACGTTCACATTTGCTATTATGTGTTGCAACGTTTTTCTTTCTTTTCAGCCCTTGTGTACGCCGATTTCAGCGTCTAGCAAAATTGTTCAGCTAGCAGCCATTCTGCGTTCGAAAAATGCAGAAACCGTTTCCGTATTGACGTGGTTAATTTCGACTTTCACGAACTTAAGTAAGTCTGGATGTCGCTGCCAACATTTATAGTCGATAGGATCCGTGATTCACCATCTATCGCATTTTTTTAAAAACCATTAATATCAGGAGTATGAAAATTCGTAAAGGATTCTGTAAAAAATTTCATGTTTTTTTTCGTAATTAATCTTAAATTCAAGTGCTTCTCGTATACGAGAAGCATATACGAAGACCAATTAGAGTTATCGGTTATATCGGCACACGAGGCCTCGAAAGTGGATAAAAATGGTTAATTTAATGGATTTAATTCTTACAGCGAGAGTATTTACGATATGGATGGATTCGGCTGATCTTCTGTTGCTGGGAAACTTTATTATCTCTGTTGCGTTAAGTGGCAGTATTATGCTCTCAGCGATTTACTACAAACGCCAACTGAAGTCGAAGTAATAGATCATCGGTGGGTATACCCGTTTCTCGAACGAATTATATTGCCATCGGATAAGATTCCTGTACTAAATTTAGAAAATTCTCTCGTGTTAGAATGTCATTATAATTTTAAGCAATTTTGTAATCTTCTTACAAATATTGTTTAACAATATTTTGTTACATCGTCCTGGTCGACGTCCCAATTTGTCTACTAATTAATTTTAAAGAATTATATCAATTCATCGCTGTGGTGATAACATATTGTCGTTATTATTGCTAGTAAATTGTAATTATTACATACTGATGGCTTTGTTAATTCGTCACACAGGTGGCTGCGATGCCTATAAACATACCTATAAATGGTAAGCTGAGGAGTTGATCCGCTTTTTAAATCCGTTGGATTCAATAGATTTTTCCATCGTCGGATGCACTTTAGGCATTTTGAAACGTTTTTCTTCGAATATATGATATGAGAAAGATGCAATTCATCGCATGTATACCTTATGTATTACATTCATGTGCGGCATAGAAAATTATCCCGACACATTGGAAGAGAATATGATAATTTTCCGTTGGCGTTTGGCGAAGGACTACTGTATTGATGTTAAGATAGATCTCGAATCGAAAAACGTAATTTCTCCGTAAATTAATTGAGCAGCGTGGAACATTTCGAGAGTTATGATAATATTTATACAGGTTTGCATTCCGTCGCGTTGGGATTTCGTGTCGAGAAAATTACAGTTTTGTCAAAATTGACATCAATGCGATCGGACATGGGTTTAAAAATGATGGCAAACTTCTTGGAAGGACTATATTGACCACACGATCAACGGCACACGTGTTTGAAATGCATGGGAATGATGAGACGAGGAGTTTCTTTGGAAAGAGGCTGTCGCGTTAACACGTAGAGAAACATGAACGTATAGACACATCTGGCTAGCAGTCGTTAAACGTTTTTTCTAATCTCCCACCATCCAAAGGATTTCCCGAATCTCTGCATCACTCCAAATGCAAGTATCGCGAACAAATATTAACAAACATAAAACGCAGCTATGATAAGAGTTTTCCCCAGGAGTTTAATCATTTCAAAAATTTTGGAAACGTAGTATATTCGAAAGATAATGAGACTTTTCCAAAAGGATTGTCACGTTATTAGAATTTAAAGTTTTTTCCCTTGTTTTCATATCGTATTATCTCAAGAAGTTTCGACTTCATAAAGAAAGAAATTATCGGTTTCTAGTCGCTACTACCGACATACATTTGATAGGCTAAATATATCTGAATTTATTCAGAACAGACAATTCTGAGAAGTCGCGTTGACCAGTGGAATCGTCAACGCAATATTTTTATTCCGCATACTAGCGGATGAATCATTTTATCTTAACGATAGCACGAATCGAGTACTGAAATCGGTCATTACGATGAAACACTCAGTCGTAACGAAGCTATACGTGTGCTCGACGTTAGATTTATAATTTTCGGAATATTTGTTTCGTCGAACGACTGACTATCTTCGTAACCGCGCGAGAACTCTGAAAATCTGTTGGAAGCGCTTCGAAATTTATTCACCACAGCCTCTAAGCGGAAAGTTGAGAAATTATCTAGGTCACAAATACAATGTTATTTGCTTTGTGAGTGCACCTACTTGCGAACCAAACGATACGTCGCTTGAACCATGCTCTTCGAACTATCTACAATGACAGGAATAAATTTCAAGAAATCACTGCTGATCCCCAATTTTTTCCAAATCTTTCAAGACTCCCATCAACGATGTTATATTCCGATAAATACATACGACAGATAGCTCGGTATTGTTTCGTTGCTCTCATTCGAATATTCCGTGTAGAATTGACAGCTACACACTGTTTTCGAACGATCAACGAACTTGGTCCAGATCTTGATGGAGACTGGCGTTTCTGTTAATTACTACCAATAAACACTTGTCAGTTGTGCCACGAGAGGAGTACAATACCCGTGTATGCATATAGGCATGTAACCCCGGGAATATGGGTCTAGTTAAGAGCAAGTAACGCGTGTAAGGCGTTATGTCCCGAGACGAATCGTCCTTGACCAGGAGCCGGACTGTGTCGGCACGAGGAAGTCACTTCGCGGCTATAGTAGCTGCAATTCCTCTAACGTACGAGATGGTATTCGTTTCATAAATCGGCTTGTACCTTTTCCCATAAGCTCTTCGCTCCGCAGGATACGTTTTGCCAGAGACGCAGCGAAGACGAAGCGATCGAAGAAAGACGACGAGATGAATACTTAGACGTTAGGTTGGGTGAAGGTCCATCTCATTGCACACAGAGATATACAGACGCATCTATACATCTACGCATACGCGAACATGAGGTTTAACATCTATACGTCTATCCGAGCCGGAATTTGCTGCCATATGTTCCGTTGAACCAGAGGCAACTTCCTTCGGCACCCCCGCCCCCATGAAGCTCTCGATGACCGCCGGCGAGCCAGTCTGCGTCGAGCCGTCGCCTTGGCTCGATCTCGTTGAGATCGTTCCTCAGAAAACAAAAGCACGAAATTTGAAATAAAAATAAAAAGTTTCATGAGATTGAATCGCTCGTGATTGTTGTCCGATTGCGCTCCTCGATCTGTCAGTTGGATCACGCGAAGGGGAAAAAAGAAAAACCGGTAAAAAATGTACGAGTGGCAGGCTTTAGTCCTGCTACTTGTAGTGAATTTTTCCCATGGACAAATCCTCACGCCGCCTTATTTCAATTTGGCTCACAATCGAAATATAACTGCATCGGCGACCTGTGGTGTCGATACGCCCGAACCTGAACTTTATTGTAAACTGGTTGGCGCCAACGCGGATCAGGATGAGAACATCAACGTGATTCAAGGACAGGTGAAAATAATTGAGAATAATCAACTTTTTCAACTCATCGCATTTTTACTCTCCAATGATTTTTTTAAAACGATTCCACGTCTATAATTACAACGCACGATGCTCGTACCATGTATACATACGTATTTTTTATTAATACATATTAAAATCGCAGCGTTCCATGAGTGCAGCGATCACGCTGCGCTCGTAGAATCGGTTCATACTTCGACGTAGCTCTATAACTGCAGGCCTCCCTTCGTCTTTCAAAAATAAACTCATTCTCGTCAGCATAAACTCAGGTTTCCAAGTTTAAATTAGTCCGGTCGTATTCAGGCGGTTTACTTTCCGAATAGAAGCATAGTGCACATTTCGCGTTCGTCGAAATATTCGGACTATTGGCAGAATTAACGTTCAATGCAAGGAAAAATAATAAAACATCCCTTGGCAAAGAATAATACATCCGATGATTTTGATACGAGTTTCCGGAATCTTTCACCAATCTCTATTATCAAAAATTACACATAAAATACTATTTCGCACTGTTTACTTATGGATATATTCATCCCTGTTAATTGTACCCAAGCTCTGAAGTTTTTCAAGGAAAATTTCTCGTTTTCCGCATCTTAGCCGATAATCTGTGAGGATAATCCGCGAAAATTCTTTCAATATAGCATACCATTCGGGAGGTGCGGCTGCTATTGAGTACATTTCAACCTTAAAAGAATTCTCTCGCAAAGCCCGAAAAGCTTATGCCGAAAGCTAGCTAGAACCTCGTTTCGAGGGTTTCTTCTAAAATTTTGAACGAAACGACGAAAATGATTTATCAGCATAGATCGCTTAGAAATGAGAAAAAACTTCAAGGGTGGTCAAAGTTTCTAAGTAGTACTTTGCTATCGTGAGAAAATAAAGACATCCACGACTGCCACTCGTTAGAGCTCATATTCTGGAGAAGGAATTTTGTAGCTGTCGATACCGAACCTACGCTCTAATCCCTTCTTTGCGTTGCGATTGCAACTCGTGGTTATTGTTCGCAATCTGAGTCCGATGCGTATCGCAGAGACGTAAAACTCGCGCAGGTAGCTCTAGCTCGTGGGAACAGATCGGGAACAGAGTAGTGAGGATTCCTCGATAAAGTTTTAATACAAAATTCGAGCTTTCGCAACTCTCTCGACAAAACATTCAATAATTTCCGGGAAAATTGTCGGCACGGATAGTTCTACCAGCGTAGTAACAAATACAATTATTATAAATGTGATCCTTACGAGAGTTTTGTAGCGGCCCGATATTTTTCTTGCACTTCAACGACTATGATTTACTCCAGGAGAATAATCTTTAGACTAGCTGGGGTGGGCTGGTGGCTGCTGGCGATAAGGAAAGATAGAATTGACCTCTTGATAACCGAGTATCATTCGAACGAGTTCTTCAACTCGCGGCTTCGTCCGGATGTTAATATCAAATCCATGATATTTTTAATTTATTTGAAAGCAAAAATACTCATGCTATTGTAAACTATTACGAATGCAAAGATTTTCTCATCCATCATTTATAGGTATGCGACTACTGCGACGATAGCGATCCGATGAAACGACATCCACCGGAACATGCTGTCGATGGTACTGAAACTTGGTGGCAATCGCCACCACTTTCTCGCGGAATGAAGTACAACGAAGTGAATCTAACCATAGACTTGGGCCAGGTATGAAACGTCGTTGGATATGTTCTTAAATAAATTCGTCAAATCACTCGTCCCTATTTAATTCACGCTTGTTCAGAGAAACGTCCGTCATTATCAGTTAGTTTTTATGGTTATTCTAATCTTACCGAGAATTGGGTTCACGAAGATAACCGTTCTATAAGTCTTGCGTGTACCATCAATGGTCCACTTGTTATCTGTGCTCCAGATAGTGTTTGCATACGCGCGACTTTTAAGCATACACACGCATTTGAATCGTATACGTAGCGGTAAATTTACGAAGTCATAGAAAAATTATATTATACGTCGTTGAATTTGAGCGGGCGTCTCGCGGCATTCGCGATGAAATAAAATTTAATGATCGTACAATTATCATTCGGCTACATATCAATGCGTAGGCTTCATCGTACAGATTGGGAAATGAGTTATCTCCGGAGCATTTCCCATTCCGATAAATGACATCGCGATAAAAAATCCTACTGGACAAATAAGCGTACAGTCATGCGTACATCCTCCAGATATAGTACAACGAGAAGAAGTTCCGTCGTTTTATAATGAAAATGGTGTTTCAAAATGGTTTTTCCTCAGAACGATTTTTCTTTTCGAACCGTAGAGCGGCGCAGCACAGGCTGCGAAAATTGCTTATAAGATTCAACGTATTTAGATGATGGATAGAATGATATGTACTGGATCGCAGTTGCGGAAAGGCGTGGAAAAAATAAAACGAAATATGTTAAGAAACAACGAAATTTCTAACGAATATTTATCGTATCGCACGTCCAGGAGTTTCACGTGGCGTACGTTTACGTACGTATGGGTAATTCGCCTCGACCTGGACTGTGGGTACTCGAAAAATCGAAAGACTTTGGAAAAACGTGGTCACCTTGGCAGTACTTTTCGGATTCGGCAGACGACTGTCTGACGTTCTTTGGCGTCGATAGTCAGAATCCGATATCGCGAGATGACAGTGTGATCTGCACGACGGAGTATTCGAAAATCGTTCCGCTCGAGGGAGGAGAAATGATCATTTCCATATTGAACAATCGACCCTCCGCTAATCACTACTTCAATTCCACGCTACTGCAAGAATGGACCAGAGCTACGAATGTTCGATTTCGATTTTTGAGAACAAAAAATCTACTCGGGCATCTGATGTCCGTTGCTCGTCAGGATCCCACTGTGACTAGACGCGTGAGTACCGCAAGGATTCGCAAGATCGAAATTCATCCTCCTGATGTATTCGTATGGTGCATCGCGATGACCAGCAGTCCGACGAAAGAGTTTCAGCTTGTACTTTTTTGCAGTATTTTTACTCGATCAAAGATATCAGTATCGGAGGAAGATGCATGTGCAACGGCCACGCTGATATTTGCGATCCTCCAGATCCTAGGAATCAGAACAAGCAATTGTGCAGATGTCAGCATAACACTTGCGGCCCCCAGTGTGCTACGTGTTGCAAAGGCTTCGAGCAGAAGAAGTGGCGACAGTCCACGGCATTCAAGAAATTCACTTGCGAACGTAAGAACCTCATGCTCACACTCTGGATATATGTACTTTGGCAGGTCATTATTACAGTCGCATCGAATAGTCCGAATAATACACGATCGTTGTAAAGGAAAATTCTGCGAAAATTACCTATCGTACGATTAGCTTGGAAAAACAACATTTTTCACACGACTGGTTCTCAGTTCCATGCGAAATGATTTTTAAAGAATAATAAGTGAAACATTTTCTCAGATACGAACTTTACTTTTAAGCATCAGGTTTTTCTTCCCATACATTCACGAACATTTCGAAGAAGACACGGATTATTAATCGTGTAAACGTTTTTATAAACAGCTTGCAATTGCTTCGGTCATACCGATGAATGCAAATACGATCCTAAGATCGACGAGGATCACTTGTCTTTGGATATTCACGGCAATTACGAGGGAGGTGGTGTATGCCAGAATTGCAGACACAACACGGAAGGTATCAATTGTCACCGTTGCCAGCCAACATTTTTCCGACCCTACAACAAGCCTCTCAACGCTACCGATGTTTGTCAACGTAAGTTTCGATCTGGGATATTTGATGAAAATATTCGTCGAGAATGTTTGTCGAAGTTTGATTGATTAAGACGATGAATTTGTTCGTTTGAAACCTTACAGCGTGCGATTGCGATTTATCGTATTCTACTGGTAACTGCGCGGAAGGTACCGGAAAATGCGAATGTCGACCAGAATACAAAGCTCCCGATTGCACGGAATGTAGTTATGGATATTTCGGTTACCCCAACTGTCGTGCCTGCGAATGTCATCTGAAAGGTACCGACGGATACCATTGCGAGGCTACCGATGGCAATTGTCCTTGTAAACCAAACTACGCTGGACACTATTGCAATTTATGCACGGAAGGATATTACAACTTCCCTGATTGCCTCTGTAAGTACTATTGTGCATATATGTCACGAGAATACCCTCGTTTGAGAAGAATCTGAGCTGATATCTATTACTTTGTATACATTTTACAGCATGCGAATGTAATTCGATCGGTTCGCTGAGTAACGTCTGCGATGCAAACTCTGGAAACTGTACGTGCAGAAATAATTACGGTGGTAGAACGTGCGACATTTGCGAAGATGGTTACTACAACTATCCCGAGTGTAGTTATTGCAGCTGCGATCTACGCGGTACAGAGAACAGTATCTGCGACAAGACGAACGGACGGTGTTTGTGCAGAGAGGGTTACGGCGGAGCTCGTTGCGATCAGTGCATCAGCGGATACTTCGGCTATCCAAATTGCCAACCGTGCAATTGCAGCAGTACCGGTTCATCGTCCGTCAGCTGCGACGCGAAAGGAAAGTGTTCCTGCGTTATCAATTTCGCCGGAAGAACGTGCAACCAATGCAGTCCCGGGTACTACAAGTACCCTGAGTGTTTGTCTTGCAACTGCGACAAACACGGTGCGATCGGGGTGTCCTGCGACGGTGATGGAAAGTGCCAATGTCAGGATAATTTTGATGGTCTGAGATGCGACCAGTGTAAGGAAAACTTTTACAATTTCCCCATCTGCGAGGGTTGCAACTGCGACCCGGCTGGTATTTTGGAAACGTTCCAAGGCTGCGGTTCGTTGCCGGCCGGTGAATTGTGCCAGTGTAAAGAGCGCGTCGAGGGTAGAATCTGCAACCAATGTAAATCCCTATTCTGGAATTTACAGGCTGGGAATCCGCGAGGATGCGAGGAGTGCCGTTGTAATCTTCCCGGTGTGGTCGGAGGCATAGCGGTCTGCGACACGAAGAACGGTCAGTGCATCTGCAAGCCGAAAGTAATGAACAGAGATTGCGCGCAATGCCGTAATGGGACGTACAATTTACAAGAGAACAACATGTTCGGATGCTCCGAATGCGCTTGCGACATCGGTGGTTCGATTAGTTCGATTTGCGACAAGAACACTGGCCAGTGTCCGTGCCAGTCGCGTGTGACGGGTCGCAAGTGCAACGAACCCCTGAAAACTCATTATTTCCCCACCCTGCATCAGTACCAATACGAGGTCGAGGATGGTCGTACACCGAGCAACAATCCCGTGCGATACGGTTTCGCCGAGGACCTTTTCCCCGATTACAACTGGAAGGGTTACGCCGTTTTTTCACATCTGCAGGACGAGATTATAAAAGAGGTTTACATTTACAAGCCCTCGCTGTATCGCATGGTTCTTCGATACGTGAACCCAAATCTCGAATCGATTCTTGGCATCATAACGATTATTCCGGACAGTCCATCCGACGCTGAACAGCAATTCAAAGTGTTGTTCAAACCAACGACGAAGCCATCGTTCGTAACTGTGGCAGGACCTGCTGGGACTATTCCCTCGCCGCTGGTGATGAATCCTGGCCGATGGGACATAAATATAAAGAACAAAAAGAGCTTGTTCCTCGATTACTTCGTCCTCGTACCCTCTGCCTACTACGAGGCAACGATCTTGACGCAAGAGGTGAATATCCCTTGCGAAATAGGTTACAAAGGGTTGTGCAGACATTTCGGTTATCCCAGCCTAACAGCGTTCGACACTGTCCACGGAGAAGGGGGTTTCGTCGACAACGGCAACGAGAGAATGCCATTGACAGAATTCTTGGCCGATCCGGAAATGCCTGACGAATCGGGTCAAGGTCGCATACCGTTGATTAACGACAACCAGTCGGAGATGCACTTCAATCTGCGTACCTCGAAGCCTGGTCTCTACGTTCTCGTTGTAGTTTACGTCACGCCACGTGCAGACGACTCTACAGCGACTATAGTCGTCGAAGCTAATACCTCCGATAAAGGAAAAGCAATAATTTATCCGTGCAGATATAGCAGTTTGTGCAGACAGGTCGTTACTGATAAACAGGGTAGAGTAGCCGCGCTTAAATTCCCCACAAACTACGTTAGTCTCGTTCTAATAGGGGAACCCTATACGAACGTCGCGATCAAGTCTATCGTAGCGATTCCGTACGACGAATGGTCTTTGGATTACATACAACCGAAATCCGTTTGCGTTCGTAAGAACGGGAAATGCGTGCAAGGGATTTTCCCAGGCGCTGATGCGAAGAAGATCGAATTCGAAGCGGAACAAGACGTACAGAAGGATACTACTCGCATGCCTGCTGGTATCTTTTGGAATTCGACGAAATTGGTTTACTTATCGGAAAATGACGGTACCATCGACGTTCGAGGAAAGGTACCAAAACCGGGAGATTACGTCTTCGTCGTGCATTATTTTCAACCTGATCATCCTGACTTTGAATTGGTGGTACTCGTACAAAACGGCAAGTTCAAAGAGGCCAAGTTATCTGTTCCGCATTGTCCCAGTAACAGCGGTTGTCGTAGCATCGTTCGCGAGGCCAATGGCGAGACGAGATTCCAGTTGGTTGAGAATTTTGTAATCACTTTTACGGAAAGTACCGGGAACGGCATTTGGTTGGATTACATCCTAGTCATTCCGGCCGAACAGTACGACGAGCAAGTTTTGAAGAAAATTCAATTCGATCAGACGAAAGAGTTCATTAAGAAGTGCGGATACAATCATTTCGCCATCAATACCACCGACACGTTTTGTCGCGAGTCCGTTTTCTCGTTGACAACCGATTACAACAACGGCGTGCTTCCCTGCTCTTGTGACATCGACGGAACGATCAGCTTCGAGTGCGAGAAATTCGGTGGTCAATGTCCCTGTCGACCGAACGTAATCGGACGTCGTTGTGAGATTTGTAAAACTGGTTTTTACGGATTTCCCGATTGCAAACCGTGCAATTGTCCAAGTACCGCTAACTGCGAGTCCGAAACTGGCGAGTGCATTTGTCCGCCCAACGTGTATGGCGAGAGATGCGACATATGTAAGCCAGAAACTTACGGATTCGATCCCATCATCGGATGCGAAGAGTGCAGTTGTTCTCGACTGGGTGTAGCGGGACACGACTACCAGTGCAATCTCTTCGACGGAAGCTGTAACTGCAAGGAAAACGTCATCGGTCGTCAATGCGACAAGTGCGAACCAGGCTACTACGAATTTCCCAACTGCGTCAAATGCGATTGCGACATTCGAGGAACGAAAGAAGATATTTGCGATCAGGTAACTGCCGAATGTTTTTGTAAGTCGAATGTTCAGGGTGGCGGTTGCGATGTATGTAAAGATGGTACCTTCAACATACAAGCGAGCAATCCGGATGGCTGTACGAAATGTTTCTGTTTCGATCGTACGACGCACTGCGACTCGGCTAATCTTTACAAAACTTACATCGCTGACATGAGAGACTGGGAAGGAGCTTTGTTCAACGAAAAAACCGGCCATACGCAAATTCTTCAAGGATTCGCAATTGCCTATAATAATTCATTGATATCGATGAGTTTGACCTTGAACGAGACTTACGAACAAATCGCGTATTTTTCTGCTCCGGCTGCTTACCTTGGTAAAATGCTAACATCCTACGGTGGTTATCTCACCTATACTATCCACTACACAACCGGTCTGTTCGGCGAAGCGGTCAGAGGTCCGGACGTGATCTTGTACGGAGCAGATATATATCTCATGCACTATGCCGACGAACAACCTCCGTCGGCTGTTAATTTCGAGGCATCGGTGGAAATCGTCGAGAATAATTTCATCACCTTGAATGGATGGGTAGCGACTAGAGAGCAAATCATGATCGTGCTGGAAAATCTACGAGGAATCTACATACGTGGCAAGTACTGGCAGCCCAGTATCGCCGTGTTGTTATCCGACGTGTATCTGGATGTTGCTACCGATGCTTATATTCCGAATAGTATGTTGGCTAGTAGCGTGGAACGCTGTAGATGTCCACCGGGCTACGCTGGTTTATCGTGCGAAGAATGTGCACCAGGATATTACAGAGCATCGACAGGCACGTACGGCGGTTATTGCGTTCCCTGCGAATGTAACGGGCACGCGGATACGTGCGACGTTGAGACTGGAATTTGCTTCGATTGTCAGCACAGTACTAGGGGTGAGCATTGCGAATTTTGCGAAATGGGATACCACGGCGAGGCGACAGTTGGAACACCAATGGATTGCCTCATTTGCGCTTGTCCTTTACCCGTTGCCTCCAATAACTTTGCTACCGGATGCGAGGTGAACGAAGCAGGTGACAAGATCAGCTGCGAATGTTTTCCGGAATACTACGGAGCTCGTTGTCAATCGTGCGCGGCCGGATTTTACGGTGAACCACAAAAATATGGTGATCACTGCAAACCATGCGAATGCTCCGGCAATATTGACACCAACGATACTAGCTCTTGTGACTCCGTTACCGGCGAATGTCTGCATTGTTTGCACAACACGTACGGCGAGGCTTGTAATCTTTGTGCTCCCGGGTTTTTCGGCGATGCCATACGAGAGAAGAATTGTCAGAGCTGTTTGTGCGATAAGTGCGGAATGACGAGATGTAACAGCTACAACGGAACCTGCGAGTGTCATCGAAACGTGATTGGGGAGAAATGTGATCGTTGCGCTGTCAATCATTACGGTTTCCAAACTTGTCAGGGATGCGAACCGTGCGACTGTGCATTGGCATCGTATAGTAGCCAATGCGACGATGCGACGGGGCAGTGTCGATGCAAGCCTGGAGTGACCGGGCAAAAATGCGATCGTTGTACTCCGGGCTACTGGAATTACGGACCGGAGGGCTGCACGTGTAAGTGATGATAGAATTTCACTTAGCAAATAAGATTCTAACTAATCGTTACTACGAACTGAAATAATACCGAGGCATAATTATTTCAGCATGCGGATGTAACACGGAATATTCCATTGGGGTCTCGTGTAACGCTGAGACCGGACAATGTACTTGCCTGACGGGAGTGATTGGGGACAAATGTGATCGTTGCCCTTACCGTTGGGTACTCATCGAAGAAAAAGGTTGCGGGAAATGCGATTCGTGTACTCACGATCTCCTCGACGTGACGGATGAACTGGCAGAGCTGTTGCATCCTCATCTTTTGGAGTTTGAGGTAAGACGGATAGCAGCTGCGAGTTCGTTGTCGTGTTACTTGCAAAGTCAGGAAAATTCACACGATCGCTTTAATATTACATTCTAGACCGTTGCAGAGGGTCATTTCACTAATCAGCGTCTGATATTCATCAACAACACGATCGATCGTTTGGAACCTGCGGTCAAGTTATTGGATCCGAGTCAAGTGAATTTCTCGCCATTGAAGCAAAAAATGTTAAGCCTCGAACACGAAGTACAGAATCAAACTCGAAAGGTCGAGTATGCTGCGGGTAACAGTTTGAAGTGGAAAAATAAATCAGAAACCACAGCAGCCGATATGAAACTCCTACAAGATGACGTGATAAAGGAAATCGATCTGGTAAATTCGATCGTCGAGGAGGTCAAAGCATTAGCATTGAACATCGAACAGGGTACACGACCGAAAGTCGAGAGTGCTTTGAAGGAAGCGAAAGCTATTTTGAAAAAGATCAAACAACCAACGTTCACGAATTCCCGCGACAATGCCGTAGATCAGTTGAACAAAGCTAACCTTTTGTTAGCAGAAATGGAACAATATAACGTACCCGTGACAAATTTGAGCTCCGTTGTATCAGGTTTAACGAATAGAGTCGAGCAGTTCACATCTAAAATCGACGATTTGGTAAATATTACGAAAACAACCGGGGAAAATGCCGCGACGGCCGAAGAACTGAACACAGCTAACAGACTAGCGCAAGAAACTGGTAACTTTGACACGGTGAAAAATTCCACGAACGAAGCTCAAGATGATCTTCGTATCGGGGAAGAATTGAACGCAAACGCCTCGCAATTGTTGAACAACGCCATGAATTTCATGGACGTTATCGGTGCGTATGGAGTACCATTTGTAGCGCATTCGCTTATTTCTACGTCACTATTCCGAACAACGGCACGTTCATGTTTCAGCTAAGGATATTGGGGCGAGTGCACGTACGCGACTCAATCAAACGATCAATGACAACGATGAAGCTTTAAAAGATGTTAGGGGCCTGGTAGACGAAGCGAAAACGCATGCCGAACATCTTCATCAACACTCCCTTGATGTGGATGCGCTATTGACCGAAGCACGAAACACGAGTGCCGTGCGCGCTGTTTCCGCTTATAAAAATATCGTGGAAACAATAATAGCTGCTTTTGAGGCTGCTCGGAATGCTCTGGCAGCTGCGAATAATGCAACGGAATTGGTAAGTAATTTATGGCGCGGTAACCACACGTCGAGACCTATCTACCCACGACTCGGATCCGTACGAATGGTATGAATTTATTCATTGTTTTCCAGTCGTCTGGAATTGGCGAGAAGACGCTGTTGTCCGAGGAGAGATCCTTGGAATTACTAGATTTTGCTAAGAATGCTCTGGCGCAGACGGATGGCTCACTTAAGCAAGAATTGAGCGATGCAAAGGACAACGTTAATCAGGTCTTCGAGGCTAATGACCGCAATACAGCAAAGTTGGATCGTATCAAGAAGTAAGTTTCTGCAAACTTCTGTAAGAACTAGCGAAGTGCTTTTGTTTCTTGTTCACGAAATGTTGCTGTTGTTGCGGATTTTAGCCGGAGTCGAGTTCAATGATTAGATCGTTATATTTTTCTCACCACTCCACAGAGTTCTAGATGGTATCCCGACGCAGTCCTCGTCACCACTGGCAATTCAGTCGATGCAGGAGGCTGACAGCGTACAAGAGATTACTGATCGAGCTATCAGTAATATGAACGAATCTATCAATCAATTGCCCAAAGATCTTGAAAAAGCGAAAACACTAGCGAAAAATGTGGCAGACTCGATTCATGACATATCGCAGGCTAACAAACATTTAAAAACGACAAACGATATACTCCCTAACATCACCAGTTTGCTAGCAAATTTGGGCAATCAGCAAGCTTCGATCAGCTCGATAGGAAACTCGTTGCGGGAAAAGATCGAAAATCTGAAGGGCAAGATAGCGAATGCCAGGGAATTGGCTTCCAGATTCAAGACTGGTTTAGCATTCTACAGAAATACAACGTTGGAATTGAAGAATCCCGAGGGTCTACCGTTGTTGGCAACATCTACCGAAATATCAGCCTATTTCCGAACGAATCAAACCAATGGATTCCTGCTTTATCTAGGAAATGAGCCAAACGCGAAACAATCGCGATTAAAAACCGTAAGTAGAAAGAACTTGAACCCTCGGTAGCTCATCGTCAGAAAAATGGTCGTCATTTAGAAATGCGCATGAATTTTGTACATATATTTTCAGAATGACTTTATGGCACTTCTGATAGAAAATGGATATCCCGTCCTTACCGTTGACCTTGGTTCGGGTCCCGAGAGAATTAACAGCAACAAATACGTAGCCGATAACGTTTGGCGACAAGTTATCGTGAAGAGGTATGTATGTTCCCCGAATTGCAGACAAATTTCGACGATACCATTTCCTTCGTCCGCGATGAATCGCCGGTGCATCGTCATATTAAATATATTGTTTCAGAACTGGTAAAAATATAAAGCTCATTATTCGCGAGGACATTGGCGAAGGAAAAGATGAACTGTTCGTGAAAGAGGCAGTAATCCCAGGTTCAAACTCGATATTTAACTTGGATCAAGAACAATCTAAGCTCTTCGTTGGAGGATATCCAACGTCGTTCCAGATGCAAAAGGCAGTAACTTCCGCGTCGTTCGAGGGTGAAATGGAAGAACTTGTTATCGGAGATATTCCCGTTTCATTCTGGAACTTCGTCGACGGTGAAAACAATAAACAATGGGCGTTCGAAAGAGACAAATTGATCAATCTCCAACCAAGTACCGGTCTTAGATTCGATGGCAATGGATACGCGATTGTTAGTTTGAATAATTCGAAGATCGTCGTCAAACCTCTTCGGTTGAGCGTGAAGTTCAATTTCAAGACGTACGCCGAAAATGGTCTGATGTACTTGATGACCAACGGACGAAAGTTCGTATCTCTCGAAATGAGGAATGGTCATATTGTATATCAATACGATTTGGGCGACGGTCACGTTACCATTCAAATGGAAAAAACGTTCAACGATGGTGAATGGCATACGGTAGAGGCATTACGAGAAAACCAGCGGGGTGGTCTGAAGGTTGATGGATCTGATACGGTTATTGGCGAGGTTTCTGAAAATGCCAAAGCTTTCATACCCCAGGAGCGCATTTACTTTGGCGGTCATCCTACACTACACACCTACGAGCCTGTCACCAACGAAGGTTTCGAGGGCTGCATAGATCAAGTTATCATATCTGATATTTCAGTGGACCTCAGTAGCAACTTGCAAGCATTCGGAGTTATGCCTGGTTGTCCTGTTAGGGTAAGTTCAGGAAACACATCACTCGATTTACTCGCGTTCTTTTCGAAATTCAAACCCACCACGCGGAATCTTGCCAATCATGACAGTGTTATTGAATATTTTCAGTTTGCCAACTTTGTGTCGTTCAAAGAAGGAAGTTCTGGCTACGTCAGGCTACAAAATACCACAGTACCGAGTTCGGTACAAATAAATTTCAAATTCAAGACGGGAACCAGCAATGGCCTAATGTATTATGCTACGAATGCTGACAAGTCAGCCGCGAGTTCGATATCATTGGCAAATGGTCAAATAGTTGTTAGGAGTCGTGGTTATGAAGTTAGTACTAGTCCAATTAACGGTGTTAAATACAACGACGACGAATGGTACGTCGTCACAGTTGCCGAGGACGATGAAAGTCTGAAATTACAAATTAACGACGGCGACATCACTACCACGGAAGTCACTCCGCCGTCGTCGGAAATTATATACGACAGCATATTTATCGGTGGTTTGCCGGAAAATTACAAAATTGGCTCGCAACAACCGGCATCTTTCGCAACATTTATCGGCTGTATCGGTGATGCGACGTTAAATGGCGTCGTAATAAACTTCGCGAATACCACGGATAGACCAGGTGCTGTGCTTGGCAAATGTAAAGGGGTCGATCAGCCATGTGAGTGAATTTTAATTTTTTTCCAATCCTAAGACTCGATCTATTAGCAGAACGATTTCTGTGATTAAATTGTCCACGAATCAAAAGCTTGAATTGTATATGAAATTAATTTGTAGAGAATGCAGTTTGAATGATGACAAAGTGGAATATTTATTTCTGATATTTTTCAGCAAAACCATCTATTATTGAAGTCCAACCCCAACCCGCAACACCAAATCGAAATGTGGAAGTCGAGATAGCTCCACTACCAACATCAAATAACGGTATGCAAACCACGATACATACATATAAAAAAAGAACTTTTACCATTACGAACGTACGATTGGAGGGTGTGATTTGTATGAATGAAATGCTATTTCTTCTAACAACTATTACTGCCTATTAAACGGTAATAGTAATACTATTACAAAGTGCACTTGGGATACAAGATTGCAGAGATGATAAAAACTTTGTTAAAGGCTATTGATTGTCAACGCGTTTGCACAGCATCGTATGCATACAGATATCGTGGAGGTGTATGCTGAAGTAGGCATTCGTTGACTGAGGCAAACTGTCTGCGAACAGTTTGTACTTGCACATCTGTAGATATCTGTGCACTATGCGCGTCACGATTTCAGTTGCAGCACTAACTTTCCACCTAACATTCGAGTAGTCGTATGACATCCCTGTACTCGTTTACATCGGGTGAAACTCCTCGTGTTTTATCATTATCAAATTGGATTTATCCAACTACATACATCACTCTGTCAGTGGCAATGCTCGACGTTTGACTTCAATCATTTGATAGAGCTTTATTCTCTTGTGATTGCTATTTGCACGAATTGTAGAAATAATAACGAGGTTGAGATTACAATGAAACTTTGACCTCAAAGAATGATAGGACGACGACTGCAAACAAACGGCCTGTCATGAGTAGTACCCGCTTCATTTTCCTTGAGTCAAGTAACGTTTGGCAACATGATTTGTCTCTTACGATTGTCAACAATATTCGCCGTTGCTCACACATGCATTGGACAAATTACATATCGTGGTAATAAAATTTCAACAACGATGACGCATATTGGCATTGCATATTTTTAAGAGCTCGCGTTACGTTTACAAATTACAGGATTGACGGATTCGAAATAATTGTTTCGTTTATTCTTGCTCGCACGTACTCAATATTTAATTACACGCGTTGAATGAATTAACGATCGCAGTGTGAATGTATTTGAAATACTTACCTACCTGTATTTCCAGAGCTCATAGACTTCCAAACAGAAAATGAGGATAGCAGCGAGCTCTCAACGTTGGAAGGCCGCCACAAAGTTAAACCCGACGAACCTGATATCAGACCACACTCAACGCCAAATATCACATCGCGCGTGTCTTCGGAACCTGATTCTCCTCAAACTACTCCTGCACCGGTGACAGTTGACGAGTGCCGTATGCCGTATTATCCTGCAGACGATCCAAATGCAGAACATGGAAATAGATTCGGTAAAAGCCTTTGCGAACATCTTATAACACTAAAAACTAACAGTTTTCATATACATCTAGTTTGCGATACACACCTGAGACATTGACATGGATGTATTATTTCTTTAAAGGCACAGAAAAATACAGCAGACTGGAATACAGTTATTTGCAAGGTCGTTACAAAGATAATTATGAGATTCAAATTGAGTTCAAAACAATGCACGACGAGGGCATCATATTTTATAGCGCTAATTACAATCAGCAACAAGATTTGATCGCTGTTTACTTGAAGGATGGAAAGGTAAGATATGAACGAGATTATTTAACAGATGCGTAATCGCTAATCGAAAAATATTGCTTTTCCATAGGTGCATTACCAATTTAATTGCGGCAGTGGTCCGGCTGTACTTATTAGCGAAAGAATGTTCAACGATAATCAATGGCATATCGTCATTTTCAAAAGATCAGGAAATAGTGGTGAGTTAATCGTTGACGAGGAACCACCGGTGACTGGAGTATCACCGGGCCATACTCAAGCGATAAATGTTGATCCGCCGTTCTTCGTGGGTGGCGTTTTGCCTGAAATATCCAGTACAGTGTTATCAACAACGGTAAATAGAAAGGGTGTACACATATAGGTAGATCGAAAATTTAATTGAGGATGTATTTGTTCACGTTACCAATTCCACAGGGGGTCAATGGCTCTTTCAACGGTTGCTTGCGCGACTTGACGATGAACAATCTATTGGTAGGTGAACCAACCAACAAGATAGGTGTGATTCCGTGCTCCAAGCGAGTCGAACCAGGACTGTTCTTCTATCCGGGCAATGGAAGTAACTACTACAAAGCAGGTGAGTATCATAATAACATGGCATAAATTGGTCGAAAGGAAGAAAATGAAACAAACAAGAATAGGAGATTCATGCAAGTGAACGATTCGCGAATAATTTCAGTGGATAGATTCACCGTGGGACGGAAAATCAACATCCAGATGAACATCAAACCGCGTAGTTCGTCGGGACATTTGTTCTCAGTTCACGGCAAACGTGATTACCTGATATTGGAAATGTACAATGGTACAGTTAGATTCATAGTAAAGACACAAAAGGGAACAATTGAAACATCGTACGAACCCCCGGCGCCAAACGCTTTATGCGATGGAAATTGGCACAAAATTGTTGGTAAGTGTATTGAAAACGTGCAAGAATTTGGCATTGCGCGATATCTCTGTAGTATACATTTTTCAACATTTTTTCGCTGATTTTTAGCTGTCAAACAAAAGAACGCGGTAACATTGACCGTGGATCAGGTAACGCCACCAGCTGGTATTGGAAACAAAAATACAGCTGCCGTGTTATCTAGACATCCGATCTTCATTGGAGGGCATCCTAAGATGAAGGCTATCAGAGGGTCGATTTCACATCAACAGTTCGTTGGTTGCATAAACGACGTGGTCCTTAACGGGAACCCGATACATTTCGATCCCGTTCGGAGCAATGGACAAGTACTCACAGGAATCTGTCCGACTATTTAAGATGGAGAAAAAAAACAGAGGGAGAGAAAGATTGGGCGTGAAAAAAATATTCGGTACCAAAAAGTATGTAATAAATAACGTTTGTTGTTCAGATATACATATGAGAATGCGAATGTCAACAATTGTACTTGTATACTTGAGTATGTAAAATAAACTCATTCTGAAGCTTACAACGGAATACGATCATTTTTCAAACGTGTGATAGCACTTGCAATAAGATTATTAGACGACCAATGTAATCCCATCCTCGTAATGAATCTAATTGATACGCGAACCTGTTTTTCTTTTTCTTTCTCGTTATTTGTTAGCGAAGGCGTATCTATCACAACGCGAAGTAGAAATGAATAAAAATAGATCTTGAAGAAATGAGATTTCCTGATTTTGTAAATATATTTTCAACCAACATTGGAAGTGCATATTTAGAACTTTCTAGTCGATTGCGAATATGAACAGACTGGACGTGCAATAGAAAGTTAAATGATCATTAAATTGAACGGCAATTAATCTATTAAATTAAATACGCACATACTTTCTGGATTACAATTGAAAGCATGAAAATGTATTTATGTATTATTCTTTGTATAAAAAAATTAAACTGAACCGTATTGAAGTGTGCAAAACCGATATACATTTACTTAAAACGTTGAGATTAGTAGCATAATTTGCGGCTATGATGAACATAATGTTTAATAAAGAGAAAAAATCGTGTAACGCATCGCATATAAAATGGATTCTCGAGGGTTAAATTTGTAACTCAATAACGTATTGTATTTACATATTTTGATGTCATATACACAAGCACTCCTTGTTCGTGACCTCGCCTGGCAGATTCGAGGTACTTGAGAAATCAAATATTAATTTATGTTACAAAGTCATAGCGAGTAGAAAATGTTGGATTGCCAGAGAATCCGGTTTCACGCTTAATTTGAACAGCCTTATATAATTATATCTACGATGTATTTAATAACGAGTTGTAATTCACTGTAACTTAGAACAAAATGAAATCATGAGATAGAATTATTTATAAAAATATACAGTCTTGATTTGGTTGTCACATTAGAATTAATATGATACAATGACAATGATTCAAATGATACACAAATATTTTCATGTTGCAAATATACGTCCAAGTCAACTTGTTGCAACTGCACTGGGTTCAATTTACCCGACGATGTCATTATTGCTCGTTATTATGTCATAATATTCGTGTGCGAAAATTCATGCGTAACATTGAAGAATAAGTAGAATTTGGAATATCTTATCTAATTCCTGTCAAATTGCCATTTAGTATAAATTTTCTAAGTTGGTTTGTGAGATTAAGGCTGGTACGATATTCGCCACTGATGTTCAAAAGAACACCAGCTTTGGTATCCTCTGAAATATACAATTCATATATGATGTACGTATACAGGACACTTAGCGCAGAGAGCGTTGCTTGTACGCGACAAATATTCTGACTCACAAATGAGAAGATATGACCTGTTGTTTTCATAATAATGAGTCGTTCAGCGTCGAATCATTTGGGTCAAAATTCTGTACAACATATATCAAAACAAATTCATGCTAATTTTTCACGTGGTAAGTGATGTCACATGAAGTTCATTTCCAAAGCTATATAATGCTGGACAAATGAATTCTGTATTTCATATCAAAGATTTCATGTCAGACGAAAACTTCACTCAATTCATTCGATACCATGTGCAAAAATCATGACTAAACCTGGTTCCACCATCATGTCTTCCGGCATATGTGTGTTATCACAGTGAAGCACCAGTACCGCCTGCTTTCCAGGTACTCGCTTGCAGATATAATTTTCGTACTGTCGTCTAGAATTTTGTCTAGTTTCTAATGAGTTCAGACCCGGGGGCCATTTCCTCTCATGGCAATTTTGCATCAGCTCATCAATAACATGTGGTGGACAGTTGTACTCAGATAGTGTTCTCTTGATCATCGTCTGTGGGCAATCAAAATTATTGTGAACATAAGAGTTCACGATTCGAGTGTGACATGGAAATTGTGTGATTACTGAGAGAATAATGAGCAGTAGTAATTGCTAACAACTTCCTCTTTTATTTTATCAAGTTCGAGTGTAAGCATCCTCTAGAGTAAATTTATAATGTTAATGAAAGAATGGAAATATCTTGTTGTTGTATGTGTACGAGGTAATTTGTTGAACGGCGACCAACCTGCAATAATTCATCTGGTGTAGAAATCATGCCTCCCCACCGGGTTACTCTGGCCCGAGGAAGAGTCGCTGACCATCGAACAACCTCGTCCCGTTCCATCTGATCAGCAATGGCTCTCATGGCAGGATTTGACACTCTCATAGCTCTCATGAAATCTTTCAATAGATGTATCTCCCGTTTTTGTTCGTTAATTTGGAATTGTTGCTCCCCCAATTCCTGCTTCATGTCAGACATTTTTTGTAGCTGGGATTGAATGAGACTACGAAGTTCACGTACGCAGTGATGATCTTTCAATTCATCTTTTGGAATGATAAGGCCACAGCCTTGTTCGCATGGCATCGGCCTTTTGGGGTTGTATTGACATTCGTCGAGGTGCGAACCCAGGCAATCCAATTTCACGACGATCTGACAACCATACATGGTATTGTCGCAACTGATACATAATCGCGCCAACAAATTGCGGAGAATTCTAGGAACTGGTCTTAGTTGAGCGGAAGTAATCGGTGCACGGTCGACAGGGCAGGTGGGCTGGCGATTAATCCACTCGTTGATGCAGACTCGGCAAAACGCATGCTCACAAAGTTGGGCCTGTAACATATGACTTACCTACCAGACCCCATAACCCTGCCATTGTTCAGTATAAAAAGTGCGTTTTATACACGAACGAGGACAATTCGGTACTAAAAATTGCCAACAGATCATTTATCTGTAGATTTTTACGTGGATGAAATAACTAATGCTATCGTCACGTTGAAAAAACTATGACAAAAAGATGTGCAAACTATTCGTTGCAAAAATCGTTATTTAAAGAATGTTGAATTTTTCGTTACGACTTTAACCAACTTGTGATATTATGCATTCAAAATCTCAACTCCGTAATATTCGTTTGTATTCAATTACTTGTAAGCTCGCTGCCAAATTAGCAATGAAGTGAGGTTAGATTTACACTCTCGGATCTCAGCGATATTGTTGACAGGTGAAACTTCTCAAAGATCAAGATTGTATTGAAATAGACACGATAACTTTTAGCAAAGTATAGTACTCCAAAGCATAAATACCTGAACAGGTTCTTCGAGAACGCCGGAGCAGATAGGACATAACAGTTCTTCGTCAACCTCGCCTTGAAACCGATGAACTTCAAACCCCATTTTCCTTGACGTTACCGCGCCCGAGTCTTTATCCACTTAGTTTTTGTATTTCTCCGAGTCTCTCTCTGTTTCCCAGCTAATTCTCGACAATCCTCCCAAAAACAATGTTTGGGACGTCTCACAAGCAATTCGTATTCCGGATTGATTACTTACCGTCCACTGGCATATCACTAATTTCACTCCAAAACCGACATTTTACCATATTTCTTCTCGACGGGAGTCCTCTTACGATACAGTAATGAAACGATCCCTGGAATACGTTGATCGCAGTGTACAATTGTATGTGAGAAGACACTGCGTTGTACGAAATTGTAAAATTGTAAATCACGAATGATTGGTAAGTCCATCACGTCACGTCACGGTTTATGTTCAGCTGTTATACAGCAGCTTGGCCCGCTGTTCAGCCCAGTTCAGTCACCGATCCATAGCTTTGCTTCTTGTATCAAAATATCTAACGAATTTGCTTCGTCCGTGGTCGGCAGGGATTAGGCACACCAGCTAAGGGCTAAGAAATCGCACACTGGAACGCAAATAAGAGACGATATGTAGGACGCAGAGTGGTCAGTTCTGTGTGCGCGGGCAATAAGCAACAGGACACCAATCAACCATACAATCAACGCGGAACAAGTGACACCTGACATGCGGGACGTTTATAATTCTTCGTGACGAATAGAACAAATTAATAATGATCTCCACAACTATTTAAGAATATATTTACCGTAAATACTACTGTAAGTAACGCATCAATTTTATCATCTTCATTTCTGATAGGTAATGCAACATATTGGTGCATATCTCAAAACGGGCTCCTGTGATTTGTACAAGTAAAATAGCATTTGTCATTTGTTTTATAATCTATGGATACATAAGACAGTGCAAAGATACTGATACTTTTTGAAACATTTTATTTTCAATAGGTAATGTAGAAAAGTGATTTTTAATAATTATTCTGTAAATTCCTACCGAAATCTGTAATAATTTGTTGAGTATATTCGAGTGAGGCGATAGTTTTTTTTATGGCGAAAACTGTACTGTTGTGACAGGTAAGTCGATTCAGGTCGTATTAACAGATACTTTTTCGGTAATCAGTTCCTGTTCGTCAATTCGAGCAATGGAAAATTTTCGATCATCGATATTTTATTTACTACACAACACAATTTTACGTGGATGGTAGGTACCCAATGATCAAGGCCAATTTTTGTTAGTATTTGAAATTCTTACACGCTCTTCAGTGCTATTTTTTCCTAATTATTGTTGTCAAATTTATGAAAAATCAGAGGGATACTTTGGTACTGATCTATAATAATAATTCACTTGATATAGCAATAAGTATGAAGTTGGCACTAATTGTGATTAAAAATCAGTTGATGTATACATGATTGTGCATGGCAACTACGTTTTTGGATTAGTATAATCGTTATGGTTGTTTCCATCATATTACACCTATCAACTGTTCATTCCACGTGACATGATAGTAAGTTTGAAAATTGTCTTTAATTGCTGGTAATAATGGTTCAAGGAAATGTCATGATTCCAGCTGGAAGAATAATTGACGTGAATGTGGAACAGTCTGACGAAAATACTCCCTTGGCTGCTAAGTCCGTAGGCATCATTTGATGGTTCATTCTGAACGAAATAATCAAGTTTGCCTATCTTGATACGTAAAACATGCTTAACCTAGTTCAATAAATTGTGAAAAGAGCTGAAAATGGTTAAACATCTCTACTCTAATTGAAAAATCCTTTGGACAGATGATCGTTTTGGTCTTCTGTTTCAGAATTACCTATGTAGTTTTTATTAGTTTTCTTCTGCTTTTTTATTTTTTAATCCTAATATGTTTTGTCGAATCATTTATTTGAGGGTATTTTCCCCTCCAACTGGCATCTTATTCTTGCTTATACAAGATTTGCATATCAGCTTGAAATATTTCATATAAAATATTTTGCTCAGGTGACCTACAAATATCCTCGATCGATTTTCCTCATCATTGCAACAGAATTTTGCGAAAGATTTTCTTTTTGCGGATTGCGAAGTGAGTGTTGACTTGGATGAAATTGAAAAATCGAATCTGATCAAGTATTCTTTTGCTTCCAAACTATTTGTATGGCTATTTATACTAATGGAATAGTTGATTGCTTTAAGATGTGCTGTAGGTACAAGTCTAAGATTTGTAATGAAATTTATTTCCTGGACTGTAATAGCAATCTTGTCCCTTTATCTGCGAAATGTGTTGCTTTTTCACGAAAACGGTGCAACTGTGGTGTATCACATTTTCATCATGTTCTGCTATATTGTACCAGTTTTCGGAGCTATCCTTGCTGATGGTTGCTTAGGTCGATACAGGTATCACGACAAGTTTTCCGAAACATAATAAATTCAAATACATCTTGTAATTTTTATTTTTCCTAGGACTATTTTGTACTTCTCGGTAATATATGCATTTGGTAACACACTGCTGTGCTTCTCTGCGGTACCGTTTATTTCAATCATGCCTATGTAAGCTCGCTCGCTTGGCGTAATGATTTGACATAGTGAATCTTTAATGAAGTCATTGAATCATGTTGTTTCTCCACACAGTGTCATGACATATATCGGTCTAACACTGATCGCATTTGGTACTGGCGGTATAAAGCCATGCGTAGCAGCATTTGGAGGTGATCAGTTTCATCTTCCTGAACAGCGACAACGACTTCAGCAGTTTTTCTCCATATTTTATTTTACGATTAATTTTGGTGGATTTGTCGGCATGGTACTGACACCGATTTCAAGAAATGCACTTGCCTGTTTCGGAGATGATACCTGTTATGCTTTGGGGTTTGGTTTTCCCACAGTATTGATGATTATCGCGCTCAGTAAATATCTGCATTGCTCATTCTTAAAGTTCATCTTTATTCACAATGTTTCCTCAAAGTAACTATGCTAGTCAAAATTTGTTTAATTCCCTTTCTTAGTCTTATTTCTTCTCGGTAAACCCCTCTATCGCTTGAAGCATCCCAAAGAAAATATAATGCTGAATTTCATCAATTGCATATTGGTGAGTGCACCGCATCTGTTCTTTGTTTAGACATTTCTTTTTACAAAAGAAAGACTTACGAAATTTCTTCCAAAACTTGTAGTATGCACTTCAGAAAAGAATTTACACCAAAGCGACTGGTAGATGTAATGGTCATTGGTTGGATTATGCATCGGATAAATTTTCACCAAAATTGATAAGTGATATGAAGATAGTGCTTGCCATTTTTTTCCTTTACCTCCCTCTACCTTTATTCTGGAGTTTATTTGACCAGCAGGTAAGGTGTTGATGATTTTCTCTTTTGATGGAGTCTGATTGAAACTTCTGGAATTGAGTCAGGGGTCACGGTGGACTTTCCAAGCATCAAAGATGAATGGGGAGTTTCTGGGAGTGCAGCTACAACCAGATCAAATACAGGTCATTGTGATTTACTATTTTTTCTCAGCGTTGTAGCATCTGCATAATCAACTGGCTTCGGTTAAATTCAGCAAACCCAGCAAATTGTTGTTATCGAGTTCCAAATATTTTCTTGGGATAGGTTCATAAACGTAATATTGAACGTAGTATTGACTATCCAGGTTTTCTTGGCAATAAGCAACTACCATGCATAGTATTTTATAAATATGTTTCAAATGGTTGACGACAGATTTTCGTGTGTGCCTGTTACGTATGAGAATTCGTTCTGATCTTATCTCCATATAGGTGATTAATCCAGCGATAGTATTGTTATTGATACCACTCTTCGACAAGAGCATATATCCTTGTTTTGGCAAAATACATTTGTTATGTTTCCCTCTGCAACGTATGATCATCGGTGGACTCTTCGCCGGACTTGCCTTTGTAATCAGTGGAATACTAGAACTAAAACTTGAGGTACATGCTCGTAAATTATTTGTTCCCAATCAAGCATTGTACGATAACTGATCAGTTCATTTCGTAAAATTTATTGTACATTTCTGTCAAATACTTACATTTTTTAACAGAGACTTACCGTGTTCAATTTCTAACGGCGTGTCTCTCTATTACACATTGCGATTTGCAATTCGTAATTGAGCGTCTTTCCTTCACACATTTTTTGCAATTCGTAGTAAGCTGAGCAATGCATTGAAGAAGTATTGCATTATTTACAACTCTCAACTTCAAGATTTTGTTTGAATAATTCTAATCTATAAACTAATCCACATTATGAATATTTCATTGCTTTGTTTCTTGAATATGTTGTTTCATATAAATATAGGAGACATACCCAGTTTTATTGGAGAAGGGAAAAGCTACTTTGAACGTTATTAATACACTGCCATGCGACGTTGCATTCTTAGCACCTTTTGCCCCAGAAAGTATTTTGACAACTGGTGAAAAACAAGTTTTTATTGTTGGTGCACATAATGTGACAGAATACTATATTCAATTGGTCGTACCAACTAAATGCCTTAACGTTACACTGGCAAACTCTAAGCTAGCAGTATCTATCAACGTTATGGAATATCAAGTGGATACACTCATACTTGGCCTAGCGAATGAGGATATAACAGCAATGTCGGCAGCAGAAGATGACATCCAGAAATCTTTAAATGGTCGGCCTAAGCTGCGGTAATGCTTTTTACCCGAGTAATGGGATTCTAAAATGGATTACAGGTCGTTGTTGGTCTTTGACAAAAATCTATTATTAAAACTTACATTTCACACGACAGAGTACTCTTCCTCAGAGGATCTGCAAACTTGAATGATGTAACGATTACCTTGGCAACTGGAAGTGGGCTGCAGGATGTGTACTTTGTCCCAAATATTCAACGACTTTCTGTATCTGCTTACATGGAACTGGAGTCTGGATCGTGCGTCGTTTCTCTTTTTTCGAACATAATTTTTAAAAATAATTTCGCATCGCATATGATATTAAAATAATATCATATGAATTGATGTCAGAAGAACATTGTTATTCTTTGAATAATTTGTCAAAACTATCAAAACTTCTTCATTTCTCGAATTACGGGCAAATAGATTACGTTACTGGGTTCGCAATGGTAATGATTCACATATCATTCACGAGGATTTAGTCAGCCTGGAATCAGGAGGTATATATGCACTTATTCTTCGAGAATATAACGGTGAAATTGTTGTTGGTATTTCCTTTTCAAACATATCGGTTTCATTTGAACATTGTAATGATCTGAGAATTTAATTTTTCATAGTTTCACAAGCTTTACACCATGACTCCGCCGAACAAGATTCACATGTTCTGGCTGATTCCGCAGTACCTATTCATATCTGTGGCCGAAGTGATGTTTGCGATTTCCGGACTAGAATTCTCCTTCACACAGGTAACGACATCCCTTGCTCTCTCATGTTTATAAAGTAACGATGTTTAATATCACTAACTGCCTCGAAACCTTTTCAGGCTCCAAATAGCATGAAAACTGTAGCCATTGCCGGATGGTACGTCAGCGTGGCTTTGGGCAATTTAATGGTCATTATTATCACGCAGGCACGTTTATTTACAAGCCAAGTACGTAAGCCTTTAACATCGACGTAAGATATAAGATATACTTGTCTTGAAGCAAAATGTGTCACGAGCGTTCGAGTACATGACAGAAAAGATAAAATCAATTTCAAACGACGTAAATGTATTACTATAGATAATTGCTTCATAAATTGAGTCGTTCACGATGACGAATTATATATCTTAATAACATTTCCAACTTTAATTATATACTTGAAAGCAACTCACTCGGCACGCCAAAACTGGTGTGAAATTCTATAGGCATCATGAAAACTGAGCATTCGCATTTACTGATTTTAATAAACAGGCACATGAATTTTTCCTCTTCGCTGGATTAATCCTCGTCGATATGGCTGTGTTTACCATGATGGTACGCAGGTATAGCTACGTGGTCCTTGATAAAGACTCGAGCTCTTTGTTATTCGAAGATTTGGATGAAAGTGAACGTTCACTTCCAGGATCATTCGTTCTAAAAACAAACTCAGATACTCTTCTCACGTCGTCAACTACTATCACGACGTCTAAAGAAATTGAGAATTGATCGTCGGTGAACGAACATTTACAGATGAACCGATTCTCTCCGTGGTACCAAAATTAGACGTTTGAAACAATTCACGATATTGAAACTAGCAAACATAAAATTGATCTAATTTGCTGATTTCCGATTTCCTAATGGAAGTATTTTACAAAGTTGGCTTTAATTTATTGATAGATACACCCGTTCATCGTACTTGACTATATTTTTGTTAATTCAAACCCAATGATACTTTGGCACCAACTGTGGACAATTTTTATTTTTCTAACTTTATAATACATTTCTATAATAATTGTTCACGATTTTATCCACACTATTGTGTTGAATTATAATCACATACATATGCGTCAGAATAAATCACTCCGTGCAGATCGTACCAGTGAATTTCAGTGTTGTTTTAGTTTAATGCTGACGATTTATTATCCGCGTATTTAAATTCATATCTTCTTTTATCGTACTACGTTTTATATCCAATGATTACGATGATGACAATTTAACGACTTGTATCGCAGATATAACTACAGATTACAGATCAAAACTTGTTACCTCGATTACGTTGAATTTTCAGTGTTAATCGATCTTCTTATCGCCCAATTGAATGACGTATTGTATGTATAATAATATGATAAGCGTCGAGACTATATTTCTGGCAAAATTATCATAACAATGTACATTTATAAAGATGTTTTATCGATGGCAGAGAAATTTATAAGTGTTTCGCGCGTTATCCGAACGCGTATTGTATCATAAATATTTTGTCCGTAAGAGAATAGATGCCTGTCCGATAAGTTTGACAGTATCATTAAATTGTCAATATATGAGTCGTCAATGTCGGTTCCTCAATATTCGTAAAGATTCAATTGGTATGAAACTATAATATCATTGTTGTAACACGGATGATGTGAAATGCGTGCTTGGTTTTAGCAAAAAACGGTCAGGGTAGCGATTAAAATTAGTCACCGATCATATCTTCCTATGATACTATTGAAAAAAATACGTCGTCTGTTGGAGATCAGATACCGAACATCGAAATTTGAAAAAAAAATTGATTCGTCATTTTCTTTAATCAGTTATGTCAGTCGGCGATCTGTCGATTTATCGACAGAATCTGTTGGATAAATCCAGTCGCGCGGAATATCATTCATGTTTTAGTTGAACCTTTTGCCGATTTTACCGATAACAGTAACGAGTTACTATGTTGTTGTCGGGATATTCCTCGAATATTTGAAGATTCGTTATCAAAAAGCCGCCATCCGTAACGGGTGCTAACGTAATGGTGTCACGTGTGTCGTAAAGGAGTTGAAAACAGCGTGAACTTGAAAAGTTGACGTCATTCACGATCAAGATTTCCATTGGTAGTCGTGAATTTTCACATACCTACAATTATCGCGTTCGTAACACATATATTTCTGAAAAAATTCAACTGTAAATGACAACACACGTTGAGAAAGATTCGACTTTCCTTATCTCTGTGTAGCGTGTAGCTCAAATTAATCTCGGATCAATTCCATCGTAAGATTCTGTTGATACGAAAATCTGCCGTGTAAAAAGATTGGGAAACATTACCGCGCCGACGTTGATATATTTAAGAATGTGATTCATCGAAGATATCGCCTCAATAAGGCGTCGATGAAATTCAAGTCGTTTGAAAAACTTATAACACTCAGATCGTTATAACGAGGTTCATCGGCCAAATATTTACATCGTAACGACTCCTCTTCGCGTACTTACCTCACGGATCATCGACGTGATTCTTTGTACCGGAAGTATGTAAACCTCTTCATCCGGAGCGGAGATCAACAAGAGGATCTCGATCGATGCGCTATTAGATTTGGTGGCATCGTTACGTTAATAACTGGACACTCGCGCCGGTTGATAGTCTTTCTCGAGATCGAATATCTTCCGTGCCTGGATCATTGGTAATAAATTGGTACGTTGGAACAACGTATGATTGATCCATGGCCTAGTTACGCCAGTTCAAGTTTAAACGTTGCATAATAACTTTCGTTGATATCGGAACGCATCGAGTAATAACGGAATGTGATGGTGCGATGAGACTTGCAAAACAATAATTTCACGCCGACTACGAATTCTCGAGTCATTTAGAATAAAAACAAAACCATGAATCGTACCTCACTCACAAGCTTTACACTCGCAGCGAAGTATGACAATTTGCCTGACGACGCTCGCGTGAACCATCGTGATTTGTATTTTACAAGTTTTTCTTTGGACGTTTCAGCTTGAAAACATCGTCGAGTCGAATAATTTTCAAACGACGACCGATTTCGAGAAACTGTTCGCACTGGAATTAAGTGCTAATTAAATGCTCCACGAAAATCCATCGCCCGAATTAGGTGCTCCACCTCTTTGATTTTTTTTTCTATGACCACTGGATGTCGAGAAATCCGGAAACCACGAGGAAGACCCATCGCAAAATCATGCAAAATTGATGTTTTTGCGATTCTCGATGTGTTTTGGTCATCGGACAGCATCGGGGCCATGCCCATTGGATCCAAGTCGACCCTTGCGGATCCCAAACAGTACCTGATCTCATATCTATGTCCGCTGGATGTCGAGAAATCCGAGGAAAACACGAGCAAGACCCATCGCAAAATCATGCAAAATTGATGTTTTTGCGATTCTCGATGTGTTTTGGTCGTCGGACAGCATCGGGACCATGCCCATTGGATCCAAGTCGACCCTTGCGGATCCCAAACAGTACCTGATCTCATATCTATGTCCGCTGGATGTCGAGAAATCCGAGGAAAACACGAGGAAGACCCATCGCAAAATCATGCAAAATTGATGTTTTGCCAATCTCGATGTGTTTTGGTCATCGGACAGCATCGGGACCATGCCCAATGGATCCAAGTCGACCCTTGCGGATCCCAAACAGTACCTGATCTCATATCTATGTCCGCTGGATGTCGAGAAATCCGAGGAAAACACGAGGAAGACCCATCGCAAAATCATGCAAAATTGATGTTTTGCCAATCTCGATGTGTTTTGGTCATCGGACAGCATCGGGACCATGCCCATTGGATCCAAGTCGACCCTTGCGGATCCCAAACAGTACCTGATCTCATATCTATGTCCGCTGGATGTCGAGAAATCCGAGGAAAACACGAGGAAGACCCATCGCAAAATCATGCAAAATTGATGTTTTTGCGATTCTCGATGTGTTTTGGTCATCGGACAGCATCGGGACCATGCCCATTGGATCCAAGTCGACCCTTGCGGATCCCAAACAGTACCTGATCTCATATCTATGTCCGCTGGATGTCGAGAAATCCGAGGAAAACACGAGGAAGACCCATCGCAAAATCATGCAAAATTGATGTTTTGCCAATCTCGATGTGTTTTGGTCATCGGACAGCATCGGGACCATGCCCAATGGATCCAAGTCGACCCTTGCGGATCCCAAACAGTACCTGATCTCATATCTATGTCCGCTGGATGTCGAGAAATCCGAGGAAAACACGAGGAAGACCCATCGCAAAATCATGCAAAATTGATGTTTTGCCAATCTCGATGTGTTTTGGTCATCGGACAGCATCGGGACCATGCCCATTGGATCCAAGTCGACCCTTGCGGATCCCAAACAGTACCTGATCTCATATCTATGTCCACTGGATGTCAAGAAATCCGGAGAAAACACGAGGAAGACCCATCGCAAAATCATGCAAAATTGATGTTTTTGCGATTCTCGATGTGTTTTGGTCATCGGACAGCATCGGGACCATGCCCATTGGATCCAAGTCGACCCTTGCGGATCCCAAACAGTACCTGATCTCATATCTATGTCCGCTGGATGTCGAGAAATCCGAGGAAAACACGAGGAAGACCCATCGCAAAATCATGCAAAATTGATGTTTTTGCGATTCTCGATGTGTTCTGGTCGTCGGATAGCATCGGGACCATGCCCAATGGATCCAAGTCGACCCTTACGGATCCCAAACAGTACCTGATCTCATATCTATGTCCGCTGGATGTCAAGAAATCCGGAGAAAAAACGAGGAAGACCCATCGCAAAATCATGCAAAATTGATGTTTTTGCGATTCTCGATGTGTTTTGGTCATCGGACAGCATCGGGACCATGCCCATTGGATCCAAGTCGACCCTTGCGGATCCCAAACAGTACCTGATCTCATATCTATGTCCGCTGGATGTTGAGAAATCCAAGGAAAACACGAGGAAGACCCATCGCAAAATCATGCAAAATTGATGTTTTTGCGATTCTCGATGTGTTCTGGTCGTCGGATAGCATCGGTACCATGCCCAATGGATCCAAGTCGACCCTTGCGGATCCCAAACAGTACCTGATCTCTTATCTATGTCCGCTGGATGTCGAGAAATCCGAGGAAAACACGAGCAAGACCCATCGCAAAATCATGCAAAATTGATGTTTTTGCGATTCTCGATGTGTTTTGGTCGTCGGACAGCATCGGGACCATGCCCATTGGATCCAAGTCGACCCTTGCGGATCCCAAACAGTACCTGATCTCATATCTATGTCCGCTGGATGTCGAGAAATCCGAGGAAAACACGAGGAAGACCCATCGCAAAATCATGCAAAATTGATGTTTTGCCAATCTCGATGTGTTTTGGTCATCGGACAGCATCGGGACCATGCCCAATGGATCCAAGTCGACCCTTGCGGATCCCAAACAGTACCTGATCTCATATCTATGTCCGCTGGATGTCGAGAAATCCGAGGAAAACACGAGGAAGACCCATCGCAAAATCATGCAAAATTGATGTTTTGCCAATCTCGATGTGTTTTGGTCATCGGACAGCATCGGGACCATGCCCATTGGATCCAAGTCGACCCTTGCGGATCCCAAACAGTACCTGATCTCATATCTATGTCCGCTGGATGTCGAGAAATCCGAGGAAAACACGAGGAAGACCCATCGCAAAATCATGCAAAATTGATGTTTTTGCGATTCTCGATGTGTTTTGGTCATCGGACAGCATCGGGACCATGCCCATTGGATCCAAGTCGACCCTTGCGGATCCCAAACAGTACCTGATCTCATATCTATGTCCGCTGGATGTCGAGAAATCCGAGGAAAACACGAGGAAGACCCATCGCAAAATCATGCAAAATTGATGTTTTGCCAATCTCGATGTGTTTTGGTCATCGGACAGCATCGGGACCATGCCCAATGGATCCAAGTCGACCCTTGCGGATCCCAAACAGTACCTGATCTCATATCTATGTCCGCTGGATGTCGAGAAATCCGAGGAAAACACGAGGAAGACCCATCGCAAAATCATGCAAAATTGATGTTTTGCCAATCTCGATGTGTTTTGGTCATCGGACAGCATCGGGACCATGCCCATTGGATCCAAGTCGACCCTTGCGGATCCCAAACAGTACCTGATCTCATATCTATGTCCACTGGATGTCAAGAAATCCGGAGAAAACACGAGGAAGACCCATCGCAAAATCATGCAAAATTGATGTTTTTGCGATTCTCGATGTGTTTTGGTCATCGGACAGCATCGGGACCATGCCCATTGGATCCAAGTCGACCCTTGCGGATCCCAAACAGTACCTGATCTCATATCTATGTCCGCTGGATGTCGAGAAATCCGAGGAAAACACGAGGAAGACCCATCGCAAAATCATGCAAAATTGATGTTTTTGCGATTCTCGATGTGTTCTGGTCGTCGGATAGCATCGGGACCATGCCCAATGGATCCAAGTCGACCCTTACGGATCCCAAACAGTACCTGATCTCATATCTATGTCCGCTGGATGTCAAGAAATCCGGAGAAAAAACGAGGAAGACCCATCGCAAAATCATGCAAAATTGATGTTTTTGCGATTCTCGATGTGTTTTGGTCATCGGACAGCATCGGGACCATGCCCATTGGATCCAAGTCGACCCTTGCGGATCCCAAACAGTACCTGATCTCATATCTATGTCCGCTGGATGTTGAGAAATCCAAGGAAAACACGAGGAAGACCCATCGCAAAATCATGCAAAATTGATGTTTTTGCGATTCTCGATGTGTTCTGGTCGTCGGATAGCATCGGTACCATGCCCAATGGATCCAAGTCGACCCTTGCGGATCCCAAACAGTACCTGATCTCTTATCTATGTCCGCTGGATGTCGAGAAATCCGAGGAAAACACGAGGAAGACCCATCGCAAAATCATGCAAAATTGATGTTTTGCCAATCTCGATGTGTTTTGGTCATCGGACAGCATCGGGACCATGCCCATTGGATCCAAGTCGACCCTTGCGGATCCCAAACAGTACCTGATCTCATATCTATGTCCGCTGGATGTCGAGAAATCCGAGGAAAACACGAGGAAGACCCATCGCAAAATCATGCAAAATTGATGTTTTTGCGATTCTCGATGTGTTTTGGTCATCGGACAGCATCGGGACCATGCCCATTGGATCCAAGTCGACCCTTGCGGATCCCAAACAGTACCTGATCTCATATCTATGTCCGCTGGATGTCGAGAAATCCGAGGAAAACACGAGGAAGACCCATCGCAAAATCATGCAAAATTGATGTTTTGCCAATCTCGATGTGTTTTGGTCATCGGACAGCATCGGGACCATGCCCAATGGATCCAAGTCGACCCTTGCGGATCCCAAACAGTACCTGATCTCATATCTATGTCCGCTGGATGTCGAGAAATCCGAGGAAAACACGAGGAAGACCCATCGCAAAATCATGCAAAATTGATGTTTTGCCAATCTCGATGTGTTTTGGTCATCGGACAGCATCGGGACCATGCCCATTGGATCCAAGTCGACCCTTGCGGATCCCAAACAGTACCTGATCTCATATCTATGTCCGCTGGATGTCGAGAAATCCGAGGAAAACACGAGGAAGACCCATCGCAAAATCATGCAAAATTGATGTTTTTGCGATTCTCGATGTGTTCTGGTCGTCGGATAGCATCGGGACCATGCCCAATGGATCCAAGTCGACCCTTACGGATCCCAAACAGTACCTGATCTCATATCTATGTCCGCTGGATGTCAAGAAATCCGGAGAAAAAACGAGGAAGACCCATCGCAAAATCATGCAAAATTGATGTTTTTGCGATTCTCGATGTGTTTTGGTCATCGGACAGCATCAGGACCATGCCCATTGGATCCAAGTCGACCCTTGCGGATCCCAAACAGTACCTGATCTCATATCTATGTCCGCTGGATGTTGAGAAATCCAAGGAAAACACGAGGAAGACCCATCGCAAAATCATGCAAAATTGATGTTTTTGCGATTCTCGATGTGTTCTGGTCGTCGGATAGCATCGGTACCATGCCCAATGGATCCAAGTCGACCCTTGCGGATCCCAAACAGTACCTGATCTCTTATCTATGTCCGCTGGATGTCAAGAAATCCGGAGAAAACACGAGGAAGACCCATCGCAAAATCATGCAAAATTGATGTTTTGCCAATCTCGATGTGTTTTGGTCATCGGACAGCATCGGGACCATGCCCAATGGATCCAAGTCGACCCTTGCGGATCCCAAACAGTACCTGATCTCATATCTATGTCCGCTGGATGTCGAGAAATCCGAGGAAAACACGAGCAAGACCCATCGCAAAATCATGCGAAATTCATGTTTTTGCGATTCTCGATGTGTTCTGGTCGTCGGACAGCATCGGGACCATGCCCAATGGATCCAAGTCGACCCTTGCGGATCCCAAACAGTACCTGATCTCATATCTATGTCCGCTGGATGTCGAGAAATCCGAGGAAAACACGAGGAAGACCCATCGCAAAATCATGCAAAATTCATGTTTTCGCGATTCTCGATGTGTTCCATTCCAGTGCGAACAGTTTCTCGAAATCGGTCGTCGTTTGGAAATTATTCGTCTCAACGATGTTTTCAAGCTGAAACGTCCAAAGAAAAACTTGGAAAATAGGGAAAAAATCAAAGGGGTGGAGCACCTAATTGGGGCGATGGATTTTCGTTGAGCATCTAACTAGCACTTATTTCCTGCCCAAACAGTTTTTCGAAATTGGTCGTCCTTCGGTTGTGGTGTTTCTAGCATGATCTCAAGCTAGCAACACCACGGGTATTTTTCAAAAGATGAAGAGCACTTAATTCAGCAATAGAGCATTTAATTAGCATCTAATTAGCACTCAATTCTCAGATATCGCAGAATTCGATTCGATCATGTGGTGTTTCTAGCTTGATAGAGGTGTATCTGATACAGTGTTGCAACAAACTTATGAATCTTGCGACAATTTTATGCGTGGATGAATTAAATCGAAATCAAGTTAATTTCACTTTTTTCTTGGTACTCGCGTCCGATAATGATAACTGACCCTGCGGCACGTTTTTCTGCGCAATAGCACGCGCGAGGATCATTTCATTTAACGCTAAGCGCGGCTCCTGACGATTATGATAGAGAGCGTAACGACTTGTTACTTTATTCGTGGAATACCACTGTTTTCGTTAACCTGGTCCGATATGATTCGTTCTAGGTGCGACCTATTCTCGAAAAAACTTTCCTACCAGCGCTGTAAATTCGATCGTATCGTTTATGCGAATATCCATATCAGTTTTTTATTCAACGATTTAATCGATTAAATTCCCACATTTTTGCCAAATTCACTAATCGGAGTTAAGCAACGAAGTCTCGTCTGAGGTTGCATTCGAATCTTTGAATCCGGATCGATTTATGCACCTATTATTTTCCGTGCGATTGCCAATTGGCTATCGGCTTGTTCTAGTTCTTCGATAATACCTGGGTCGGTTTTACCTCAATTGCACTCGTTCTCCCCGCTCCGTATTTGATAATACGTTCTCTTATTGTTACGGTGATAGGTCTCGGAGTATGATTTATTGAAGATATCAGGAAGATAAGCAGTCGAGAGGTTTCAAGTGGTGTTCAAGTAACGAGACGTGCTTAGGGTTGGTTAGTTGCCATTTGTCCGAAGGATAGTGCGCTGGATAGGTAAGGGATCCGAATTTCGGAACCCAAACGATCAGAACGAACATGGTCGAGAAGCGAAAGAATTCGGCTGAGCCCGGCAAAGGTAAATAAAACGTGAGAAATTCGATGAAACGCAGGAAAACAGTGCGAATGAATGATAGTCCTTTGACCTTGGTTCGATACGTAGGTACATGGAATTAAGTAATAAAATCAGTGGCAAAAGGAGTTTTCGAAAACGTTTGTCTCGTGTAACCCGGATATCGACGTACTCACGGATCTCGATGGTACCGCGAACTGACACTATGAGAATAATTCTATTTATTGGCGAAATTCGTTCGACGCCGATGAATGGTCTCGTCGAGTAGCTAATTTGCACTATTTTTGAGACGACTACGCGACTTGGTACTGCTCGTGAAAATTATTTGTTATTCGCGACGCGACTAATAAGCCGTGTTTTATTTTCCCAATATCGACGAAATAAATGACCGGCAAATATGAACTTCACAGTTTACGTAAACAACATAATTCCATGCGATCGGTACATACCGAATGTTTTCGAATTCCGCGTCCCGATTGAATACTGTTAATCTTCATTAACGAGCTACCACTCGTTTTTATACGAATGGAGATTGGGCGAGAATGGAAAGGTCGAAGTTTCTATTTCGGACGAAGTCGTCTCATTCGATAAATTTGTTTAATTATACGCGGTAATCAATTTGCAACGGAAATATTTTTATCGAGAACATTTTCAAGGTCGTTGCATTTTTTTCTCTTTGTCGCGTTGTGATTTTGTTCGAACCACTCCAACGTGTATGGACATCGATCAGTACGTTTTAATTTATGACATTAAATTGACAGTACGCGCACGGCGTCTGATCGACACATGACCCAGTTTCTATGATTAAAAATGTAACGCGCAACCATTTCGATATTTTGGATGATCAATGGTCATCCAATTATTGTCCAACCTATCGCCTCTGCCGACTGATAATCAATTCGAGTAATTAATTTGCATGAAAATTGTAGACTCTGATAGCTGACGAAATTATCGACTCGCGCGAATCATGTTTCTTTAATTAAAACGAATTTTCATTGATTAATTCCGTCGCCTCAATTGTGTTTCTGATCTATCGAACTGGAGCTCTGTATCGAAAAATAATGCTCAATTAAAGTATTTTTACGGAAGAACGCCCGCTATCTCGTCGTAGCGCGATGAAAGTTTTTCATAAGATAAACATTATCACTCGTCAACGTAGAATCGTAATTTCGCTCTTGTCCGAAGCAATGTGGATAATTCTCGCGAATCGAATGCTGCAAACCGAAGAGATCGTCCCTGATCTTGGATAACTTTGTTAAAAAATATATATTAGACACTCGACGACGTTGATGATAACGATACGACTTCTTCGGTGTATGTAATTCTACGCTTCTTCACTTAGGTTCAAATGATCGACGCACAAAAAATGTATCACCTGCCAGGTGCTATAAATTCGCTATCAATCACAAGTACATAATGCACACACTAGAATTAACACGCTTGGTCGAGTGCCCACTCGGATTTAGAGTGAGTAATGCTGCTTCATACGTACATATATACAAGAATTTTCCACGGCAATGCGAAATTGATCGTATCGAAGTTGTAAAGGAAAGACTGCTGCTTCGTTTGTCGTAAAGAAAAAAAAACTTGCTTGTTGCAGATATCGTCGAGAGCGATGCCCCAAATGTGGATGTCGAGGTTTCCGAAGAGGTGAGTGAATTATGTCATTATTCGTTTTACAATTTGCACATACAAGTCGCACGTATCGCGTCTCACGAACGAATGGATACGTATTATGTAAGCATTGAGTTCTCCCGGAATCGAAAACATACCACATGCTTATTCGTATAATTTGAGAATAGTATGAAAACGAGGAGGGCAAAACAATTTGACATAATTAAATCCTGTGAATGGCACCATGATTCAAAGGGCACTTAAAATGAAGGATCAATCGATTTATTTGGAAAAATCTATACACCTGATAAACCTATGAGATCGTCGATTACGCTTCAAGTCGATCGATAACGCGAATGAGAAGCGCTTGGGTGTAGAAAAAATCCGCTTTATCTATCGATGGATCGCTAGACGTCGTGTCACATCTTATCAATCGAAAATATTGATAACACGTTTTGAAATTATTGTCAAAATCCTTTGCTATCGCTAATCATGTAAGAATCGCGACGAACTACGTGGAAATAAATGGAGAATCGATTATAAATTCAGAATTCGTGGAAAAATTGTAAATATAATGATCGGTTAAACCGAGTTAATCTGCTTATAAATGGGTCAGAATAGTACTCACCGCGGCGAAAACGATAACGGCTAGCTTGATTCGACGAGGAGTTTACGAATTACTATCAAAGTTAACGAGTTTAGTGAAATAAACGGTTGCACGTTTGACTCGAGCTGCGTGTACGTGAAATGAAAATGTCAATGAAAGTACGATGACGAAAATTGATCAGATTAATCGATGCGTCCAACGTCAACGTGGCGATGACATTGGGAATCTTACCATCAGCAATTATTTACGTTTCCTTCCTACATGCACAAATTTGTCTCCGACGTACCAGGGTTGCGAGTTAATTATGATAACGTTAGTCAATGAACGATCGGTCGATTAATGAGACGCGAGGTAATGTTACACGATGCGAAAATGGCATTTCTTTGAGATCGAGCAAATGTAGCAATATCGACGAACACCTTGCTTCGAAATAAAAATTCGGTTTAGATTAATCGTAAATTGTCTACAGTCTGCCAATACCCAATTATCGGTAACGTATATACGTCGGAATTTATTACCTCTTATTCAACATTTTGCTCGTGTTTGTATTATTCACGATCTGTTAACATTACCTTCTCGTTCATCATGATACAGGTGTACTTTTTATATAAGGTAACGTCTGTTTCGATCATTCAGTTCGTCTTGCTACGCGCGAAGTGTTGATGGTGAAAATTTCTACTTTGAAAGTAAATCCACCCCGTTGATAGGCGCACCCTCCGATCATAGTGCATCCTCGCAAAAAGTCGTGTTGCATATTTGTTAATTTAACGTTAGAAATTTTCTCGGAAGAAGAAAGTGGTGCGGTGTAATAATATACGGTAAATTTAACCATGCATCTTCGTTCATTCGGACGATGTTTAATGAAAGATTAGGAAAATAATATTGAAATTGCGCGCTTGTGCTACTAGAAGTGAAGTCAAGATATTTTACGTGACTAGAACGAGTTCCGTAAACCGATTTCTTATAACGAACATACGTTGCGATATTCCAAGGTCTCCAAAGTTGGTGGGACGACTGACAAAGCGTGGCGCTTTTTTTATTGCAAATTTCACGATAACGGGTTCTCTATAGTACGCCGATAACTAAGTTCGCCTGATTTTTTTAACCGCTGTCAATTATACAAACGTACGAATCCGTCATCACCGCAAACATCTGTTGACAGCATACGCATTCGAGAAATGAAAGTCGTATGCAGAACCACACCTTTTGCACACAGATTTTCGAATCGTTGTTCTGATTAGTGTAACGTGGAATAGCGTGTCTCGAGTTTTTTCCTTGCGAAATTCCTGCTTACCGGACTAAAATCACCAGTTTGGGAATATTTTTGTCGAATAGAGAATTCGGTTTGTCGGATGTCATCGCGTTTTTGGGGAACTCGTGGGTCTAAATCCCGTTGATCTTGGCTTCATTTAGGACAAGTAAGTAAATGTCACGAGTAGCGGCGCGCAGTTAATCCAACGTTAAGAATGATCAAAGTGTCACGAAGAGGAAAGAAACCTCGATAAAATGGATTCTCAGTGTTTGGAAGAGGGATTGAAAGTAGTTATCGAACGACGCGGAAGCGTCGGAAAAAGACGCCACCATCATATGGTCGAGTATCCTACTGTTGCTTACAGCCGAATACCACAAAGTCAGACGGACGATGAGATTCCGGTGAGGAATATAAAACCCAAAGTAAGTCAGGCTTCGTTCTCATGGTAGGAATCCGTCTCGATTAACGGAATCTCGTTACGTCAACCAATAAATCACTCCGCATAAAAGTAAGAATCCGGTCGATTATGGAAACACGTAAATATATGTCGATTAAATGGATGGAATATAACCAGTATATCCGGTTTTGCGATTCGTCGAGTGGAAAATTTTACCTAAAAAAGAAGAAAAACGAGTATTTTATTCTGTTTTCGCCTTAATTTTAATTAGTTTAACGATTAATTAGCTTAAGCGTTAGCAGTGCAACCGTAGAATAAGCACGTTGCGTTAATTAGACTACGATAAGCAATCAAATTAAACTATAAGAATCGCAATCGAACGGTCGATCCTCGAAATTAATTAAACCTCGATATCACGCGTCGATTAACACTCGTATTGATGTTGTTATCTTATTTCTGGAGTTGTACCGCACATACGCGAATTACCAGCTCAGCCGAGTGATTCATACTTAGGACCACTCGACATCTCGATGAAATGTACACGATGCGTTTTTGCGCCGAGATTTATTTCACGTGCATCCAAAAATGAAAATAACCTTACGTTTGTATTTAAATTTGCATTCCTCAAGGATTACGTTTAGATAACCCGACTAGCCGATTGGCTAAGGTGACTTTCGTCTGTTTCGCAATTATTTGTTTGCGTCGATACAACTGTCAATATCTGACAGGCCGAGTTCTCGAGCGAAAATATTTCAAAAATAATCGTTTTCTCAGCCATTGCATTGTTGTATTGTTCGCCAAGTTTTTCTCCGGACACAATGATCGTTGGCGGGAAACTTGGCGACGACGAAGAGGTGATTATTATTAGTGTCACTCTACGTTCGAATGATTCCTTCGATTCGTGTTACTCGATCGTCTCCCGCCTCCCATCTCTTGCAGCAACCGGACTTCGCATGCCGTTCGCGAGTCTAACGAGTAGGTAGGACTCCTGTCACGGCTACCGAATGAACCAGTCGATCAGTGATCTGTGAAAGTATAACCGTCCGTGTCGCGGTGAAAAGATGTTGCGAACAAATTAGTGATCGTAGATTTTAATCGTATATCTGTAACGGCGTGTATTTTGTTTATCTGCGATCAAGTAATGGAGTATTGATTTGCCACGAATTTTCAAGAATAAACCGTGCTTTCGCTGCAATTTTTAAACTGTCATTTTCGCGCATCAAGATAATGTACTCGACTTGGTTGAAACTTATCTCGCCTGCTCAATATTTATCGGCGTAAATTATGCGCGTGATATGTTTCGTACTGTGAACATTGAACAGACGTAGTGAATTCGAAATATACACGCGACAAGATTACTTTACCTACGTTCCGGAGTAATAATGGTCGTGGAGAAAGTTCACCTGAAAAAGGTAACGTCGATGTAAAACCATTAAATTCGATGCTTCGTTTATTTTTAAGCCGGAAACGAGACGAAAATAAACCGGTATGGAAAATTTCCTCGTGTTATTGCCACGTATCGAAGATATCACCTCTTTATATTCTATGTAACGTAGGGAACAACTTTCTTTAGCGATCGGAATCGCATCGCACCGTCGAGACTGTTGTCATACAACGATAACAGAAATGTATGCATTGCGGCGAGATCTATCGTAAACTCGGTGGCACTTGCGCTGTACGCGCGTATTTTTCTGTACGCGGTGTGATATGTTGACACTTTGGGAACCGACTTGATAAAGAGTAGCGGGTATCGTGACCGATAATATCTTTTCTTTGGATTATAAAAATGCATTGTCAGTATTGATTTTAAAAAGGATTCTCGACGCCGATTGGCTGGGTGGAACCTGCGGTACGAACACCATTTGCGCTTTGGCATAGTATTATTAGAGGAATATAACTATTTGCCAATAAATGCTGCGTTGCTTCGTGCAATCGATTCTCGTTTCAACTATGTTATTGCACGATGCCGACTTTCCAAAATTCGCGCTCAGTCATCTGGAGCCGCTATTCTTTTACGATCAGCTATTTTACCTATCGCACCAAGGTGCCGGAGTTACGACACTTCTGTACTTGAAATGAACGAGTGAAACTTCGGTTGTAAAAATCGATGGCAATACTGTGAATAATTCAAGTACGTTGAGTTCTATGCTTCGGCACTTTTAACAAAGACGCATGAATCACGTTCAAGATTATTGCTAGTTTTGTAATGTGACTTCATTCAAACGATGCGATTCCAGTTACAATCAATTGTGCTCTTCGCGATGCGTTACCACGATTCGCTGTAAATTTCCCACGTGAACCATCGAGTAAGGCCAGACCTATGCCGCCCGCGGTATCTACGCCTACGATCGTTGACCATACGATTCGATAGATTTGCATATTTTTTCAATCTCGGAATGTATTACCATCACGTATGTAGCATCGTACAGTTGAATTAATACATATCTACACGTAGAAGTGGGTACATTCATTTTTCGCACCCGACGTTTTTTTACGCAACTTTACTTATTCGCGCAACACCATTATCATCGAGGTATTTCTTTTGTCAGGTAGAAATATTAGTGAGAAAAATTACAGCCTCGTTTTGCTCGACCAGTTTTTGTTAGCAGATAGGCGTACGAAATAAATTTTGAGATTCGAGTGCTGTTAAACGAGGATTCGAGAAGAATATCTTTCCTTCCACAAAAAAATGCGATTTTTCAAATAGCGTGGCGGTTTGTATTCCATGACAACACGTTTGGCAAAATGCACAAGCATTTTGATCCACGCGAACTGAAACTTGGTCATTGTAAGAATTTTTATACCATATGGTAGATGGTATGTATGGTGGCTAAGTGTGTCGAATTCACACTGTCAAATATCACGAAGAGTTTGATCCTTGGGTGATGAATTGGAGCTTACTTGACCTATTAGCCCAATAACAATTCACCAGCCCACGTTGGTTGATTCCGAGGTTGGTAGGCGTACGTAAATACGTGTCTATAATACGAATTTAAGTCAAGAGAATAGCATCGAAAATATGCATTCCGAGTCACTCGATCGAGGATATTTGTTTGGCAATCATGCGATGGCAATTTCAACGATGCGATACTTATTATCATAACTTTTTGTTTCGACGCCATTTACATCGTAGATTTACCTACTTTGCAACTATGAAATCAACCTTGGATTTGTATACTTTTAGACCGGGTTTCGATCTACGAACAAGTTTTATCTTTATTCGTGTACGATGATTACTTTATTTTACCCAGCCTTAGCGAAAATTTGGCTGAAGACTGAAAATCTCTTCTTCAACGCGTATCGTACTGGAGATGACTATAATTGCAACTTTCATCGAAAAATATCGACGAAAGTGATGTACTTGTGTTGTTAGTTTATATTTTACATTCATATTCGCAATAACATACTTTAGATAACAATAATATTTGTTCGTTTTGTAAAGATATGCGTACTCTGTCGTATAAAGATAAAACAACGTTTACAATCGCGACGTCAACGAGTATGCAGATATAAAAATATAGCGTCATTCACGCGTGTTGGATAGTTTGGTATCCTTGGAATCAGGTGCGTGTGTCGCGGTGAAAGTTTGCAATTCGTGTTAATGGCTGGATTGGCATGCCAAGTGAAATTGTGAAACAATTCTCTCAGGCGTAGGTTTTAATTTACGACAATATTCATATCGATCGAATGCTAATGATTCGTCGTTCGAAATTGGTTGTACTGTTTTGAAGGTTTCAGCGCGATTTCTATCTAATATTTGTACCTACTTAGTTGGACATATCGAGAATTATGTTTGTCCAATGGTTTATTTCGCATAATTTTGAATCTTATTTTTCACTTTACTACGAGGTTTCGGCGCGTAAACGTTTAGCGCGCTGAAACAAGTGAATAATTAAGCACAACTGATGGTTCTATTTTCCGTTTGCAGAAACTCAAGTACCCGAAATCCGTGTTTTTCATTATCCTAAATGAATTCTGCGAAAGATTCTCGTACTATGGAATTCGAAGTAAGTAGCCTGAATTATTTCTGATTCTTTAGATCACACTTGTTTTTTTGTAATCGCAAATATAGTCACATTTTCATGATTGGAATATCGTAACAATTATGGACAATTGTTTTTTGCGAGTCAATTGTGATTAGAGAAGTTGAAACTCGTCGTATTTTTGATTAACGACGAAAATCAAAGAAAGTGTCTAGATCGATGATTCTCGATAGAATTTTATACCGATGATATTAACAATCCGTAACGCGACCCACTAAGATCGATCAGATATCTCGTTCGTTGAAGTTTGTATTGGAAATATTTTTGACGGTACTCTGCGTGTGTAAATATTTGCAAATTTGTTTTTCAGCCATCTTGGTTCTCTATCTTCGGAACAAACTTTACTACAGCGATGACACAGCCACCGTCATTTACCATGTGTTCTCCATGTTTTGCTACTTCTTTCCCCTGTTGGGAGCGATGCTGGCCGATTCTTGGCTGGGAAAATTCCGCACGATATTTTATGTCAGCATCATCTACGCGATTGGACAGCTAGTTTTGGCTGGTAGCGCGACACCGCCGTTAAATTTGCCAGACAGGTGAGGTAAACTCTATACGATACGTGTAAGTATATTGTCATTTCCGGCACGTAACGATTATGAACTTGCGTCAAATAACATTTCGTGATGAAATTATTGATAAGTCGACGATAATTGACGCTAATAATTGATGAGAATTCTACGAGTTCGTGATCCGAATGAATAAATGCGGGTTTCTGATTTTATCCTTCTGCTTTCAGAACATTCGCATTGATAGGGTTGGGACTGATTGCCGTTGGAACGGGAGGGATCAAACCCTGTGTTTCATCTTTCGGCGGTGATCAATTCGTCCTGCCTCAACAAGAACGTTACTTAGCCACGTTCTTCTCGCTGTTCTACTTCTCGATAAACAGTGGATCGCTCGTCTCAACGTTTTTGACTCCGATTCTCCGACAAGATGTCACGTGTTTCGGAGACAACACCTGCTACTCGCTCGCGTTCTTTGTCCCGGCGATTTTGATGACATTATCCATTGGTACGGCCTATCATTAGAGCTTTACTCTTCGTTTATTACGGATTTGCTAAAGCACCCGCTTGCGTCCCTTTTAACTTCTTTTAAACGAACGCTGTAAAAGTACTATATTTATTGTAACCCATTTCCGTCGCTCCGCCCTGGTGGTTCTTCGTGCTTCCGCAATGCTGACAGACAAATCTTTTTCTTTGCCATGTATATAGTTTTCTTTGGATGCCAACGTATAACTCATTTTTCTTTATCTCTTTATTTAGTGATCTTCCTTCTTGGAAAGCCACTCTATACAATCAAATCTCCAGAAGGAAATGTTGTTTTGGAAGTTGCAAAGTGCATTACGGTAAGTTGAAACGGTCACTTTGGATATAATATAATTTGGCTCTCTATTCACGATGCATGTCAGTATCAAACGCTATTGTTAATTTCAGCACGGAATTGGCAACAAGATCAAAGCAAAGAAAGGGGAGGAAAGAGAATATTGGTTGGATCATGCTGACGACAAATACGATGTGAAAATGATATCAGATATCAGATCGGCGTTGCAGGTATTGAAGATGTTTCTTCCATTGCCTGTTTTCTGGGCTCTGTTCGATCAGCAAGGATCTCGATGGACGATTCAGGCGACGCGAATGGACGGACAGATAGGCAGTTTCCTTCTAAAACCGGATCAGATGCAAGTGGTCAATCCCTTGTTAATCATAGTATCGATACCCGTTTTCGAATCATGCCTTTATCCTTTACTATATAAAATCCGCATGATTCGTACGCCGCTCCAAAAAATGACTGTTGGAGGATTGTTGGCGGGTGCCGCTTTCATTATATCTGCCCTCGTAGAATTTCAGCTCGAGGTAAGAAAATTGTTTGGAATTCCTACAATCGGCGCTTTTACGCGAATGGGCGCAACGCGCAGATGTGTAATATCAGTGATTTTGCAGAAAACTTATGCCGTAACTCCTTCTGCTGGTCTAGCTCAAGTACGAATCTTCAATACTTTGAATTGTCCGGTAACCATGACCGTTGGTGAAGAATCTTTCATCCTAAATAGTCTGGAAATGTGGGAAGACAAGTACATCGAGGCGGATGGCGAGGTGACACTCAATTATTTAGCGAACTATGCTCAGTGTAGTACTCTTGGCATGACACCCGACCTAAATGGCGACACGAGCGGTAGGAATTTACTGGATGATTCGCATTGGATCTTGCGTTTTCCATCGGAAGTCAATTTGTCATTCGATCGTAATATGAATTTTCAGGTACCATTACGGGCGTTGAAGCCACCGCTACGTCTTGGGTCGTCACTCCAGCGGGTATAAGTTACAGCTACACGGATAGCGTTGATAAAACAACGACTGGAGATCCGGCAGTTCGAGCCTTGGTTCATCTGTCTGAAACGATCGGCTCGTCAGCTACGCTGAAATTTGTGGACAATTCGCAAACTGTTCTTTCCTTGGTTATCAATTCTACGTTTGCAGAAACGGAATTGACAGAACTTGATTCTGGAACGTATGACATTTACTTGGATGAAACGCTCGTGCTATCTTCCGTTCAATACAAACTTGGGGGTATTTACACAGTGACGGCTTATATTAATAGCCTTGATACTGCAGCAGCTAATAGCATCACGATTACGAATCCAAACTCCATGCACATGCTGTGGCTGCTGCCACAATACATCGTGCTTACTGTTGGCGAGGTCATGTTTTCCGTGACTGGTCTTGAATTTGCATATACTCAAGCACCGGAAAGTATGAAATCATTGCTTGCATCTGGTTGGCTCCTGACTGTGGCATTTGGAAACCTCATAGTCGTCATCATTACTGAAATCTCCTTGTTTGATAGTCAGGTGCGTGTACGCTAATATTCATCCGGATACTTATCATTTTACGGATCATTATAAAACGATGTGATTTTACAGGCAAGTGAATTTCTCTTATTCGCTGGACTCATGTGGGTCGACATGCTGATATTTGGTGTCATGGCTATATTCTACAAGTACGTTGAAATACCTAATGACGAATCTCAGAACGGAGATATTCCTTTAGAAGGAAAAACTGGATCTGTGAACGCGTCATTCAAAGGTGATGATGAGAAGTGATATAGTATTTCGAAGAAGTGCAGATTATTCGACGAAAGAAATATTGAGAAGACAAAAGAATGACATCTTGTACTTTATTTTGTTGAAACGCTCTGCAGATTGACCATTGCATATGATTGTAAATAAATTTTCTTTCATCCGTTATATGTTGTACAATATGTAATATTGTAAATCAAACTGCTGTACAGTCTTAGGATGGAATTAGGACAAATAATTTTATAATAAAGTATGAAAAATACTTATACAATCTTTCATGTAGACCTTTCCTAAATGCATACTTATCAATAATATCTCTAAAGACTCAGACATATATGCACGGTTTACAAATCTACGTTAACACGTTGATCTTAAATAGTTTGATGCTGATTGTTTGGATAAACATTTTAAATGATGTAGGGTATACATCATCATGTCATTTTCAAACTGCAAAAGTTAATTTGCGAATGGACAGAATGATTAGTCTGTGAGTCACAGCATTAGTGAAACGACAAAGTAGTGAATAATGTTACAAACACGCTTGTTACTAATTATAAATGTGCTTCGTGATTAAATCTGTCATTCATAGGAATATTTTCGGCAAATGAATTCTATCTGATCTATTAATTGATCAGGTGATCATTCAAATGTTTTGATCAGTTGTCATAGGTATTGCATTGGAATTTGCAATGCAGCGCCGCACGCGGGCTGTTCGCGAACTGAGGTCGCGCAGGTCGTCGGTGCTGCACTGTGATGCTGTTTGCTTTGCCGTACTGCGTAGTGCTGCGTAGATTTCATTGATCGTTGTTTGGTTATCGTTGATTCTTGTTTTTCGCTGACGTTTCAGAAGAGAATGTGATCCCTCCTCGAGTGATAGTCGCTGTTTCACCAAATTGTCCGAAAATAGATTCATTTATAAATAGTTTGGTGCGTAATCGCGATGTTGTCGAATAGCTACAGGGGCCCGAAGCCGTCAGAGGCGATGGCAGTTAATATCCGTCATGTTGATGATGTGTTAGAGCGGCCAGAGTTAGTTTTTATGCTCAACTGGAAGAATACACCCGAGGATCGGCTCGGACGGCAGTGTAACGACCCGTCTCTTGGGATCTTGGACATTCCTGAGCTAGATATTTCGACGTTCAAAACACACGTGGTAAGATCATTCTCATTCCCAATAACAGTATAGTGCCTCTACCAATTGTTAGATCTATTCTTTCGGTCTCTTCCTTCAGCTAATACAGATATATATAGCATTTTCCAAACTGAGCACGAACTTGACTCTGCCTATCGGAAAATTACCGTGCATATTACATCACCTCGGCGAATATTTATACTGACAATGCGTGCAGTATTTGCGACTCTATTTTTTTCATTCGACATTTTCTCTCACTTTGTTGGTGTTTATGTAACACCAAATCAAAACATCCATTTTGTGTGAAATAACTATCGTTATCTAAGTATGTTTATAACAAACTGTAACAACATGTAGCTTGTTATTTGTTGGAGATTTTGAAATAATAATGGCACTGATGTATGACCAATATGGGAGAATAACTTGACAGATGTGATGCGACTGGCATACAGCGTTACAGTATTTTTGATAATCGATTTTTTACAAATATATATCATGCGCTTGGCATAACATTTGGCATGCCGAATAAATTATGACGAATCATGTATTTTTGTATATTTGTTAAGTAAATGTTGCATACGCGTGCGTAAACCCGATGTCTGCGAGAATTTAATTCTAACTGTGATACAGTTGTTCGTCACTTTTGAAATTCTTGTGTTTTCACCGGTACTTCTTTAATTTTTTATTTCAATCTTTTCTTTCTGGATACTTTTGAAAATCTGTTAGTTTTTCTTATATATCTCAAATTCATAACATCCGAAAATTGTCCCCTCGAGGTCTCGGCCATTCTCTGTACTTGAGACCAACGTTCAATGAAGTATCGAGACTCTTGTTATTCATAAAGCAAATTATTTCAAAAGACTTGTATTTGCAAGTTTTTGAAGAACGTATTTTAAAGATTTTTGACCAACATATTATTTGTAGCGCGACACCTTGGAATTCGCCGGTGACATATCTGTCAGTTACGTAGACAGCGACAACGACGAACTACCCATTGACTCCAAATGCGAATTTGAGGAAGCAATCAAGGTAAGTGGTTATAAACTGTTTGTTTGTATGATCATCAATTGTTATCAGTCTCGCACATTTGTACTCAAAATAATACAGAGCCATACACTTATTATTATCTTAACCCTTCTGTACTCGTGTGAGTCATAGTGACCCGAGCCAGTATGTGTTAAGATAGGATGTATCAAAGATGCGAGTACTGAAAGGTTAAATGATTCGGTTTAAGAAGCAAGATACTCTGGTGTTGATGTGAATTTTTATTGCAGTTTGCACGAAATCGGTGTAAGAACGGGGGAAAGGTACAATTGTTAATTGATACTGTAGAAAAAGATAAACAGATTATACTCGATAAATCTGCTGCTGCAAAATTACCAGTTAATATGGCTCCGACTATCACTGGCGACCCATTAGATGATCAACGCACCCGTTCGGGTAGTACAAAATCTATCGCACCGACTGGATTTTCAGCTACTTCTCCTGTTCCTCCGATTTGGTTTCAACGCTACATGGAAGTGGTAAATTGAAACAAAGATTGACTGCCTATTACTAATTTTTAAATATGTACGGTATTATTAAAACGTTCAATATTCTATTGTATGACGAATATATTATTCGAGTAATTCTGATTTGTGATGATCTCTTTCAGTTCAAGAATGAAATAGTTGAGAAGATATCGACCAAGGTAACGGCAGATGTATTGGGAATCATAAATAATCAAGCTGGTGAATCTGTATGTTCTTCATGCAGACGTATCTTGAATCACGGTCGCAACTCTGGTGACTCCAATACTGAAGGCAAGCAACATCGTAGGAAGAAAAAGCGAATAATCGACGAGGCTGATTCGAGCGATATGTTTAACCTGTCGCAAATTCACGACATAAAATTGTTACGCAAAGTGACAAAACCTGAAAAACACGAACGAAAAGCTCTGAAAAAACTTGGCCACAAATTGGAAAAATTGGAGCAAATTCGTAATTCTGTGGAAAGGAAACATCGATGTCGTGATAATGTTGCGTTTACTGATATCGCTAAAGACCTTCGCGAAGCCGTCGATTCCATTGAGATTAGTCCCAAAATTGCCGTTGATTCTAACGTAACTTCCGCAGCGCCACTGAAAAATGATGAAAGAAACGAATATGATGGTTATTCCAATCTGTCGAATCCTAACAAAGGGAAGCCTCGAATGAATTGCTCGGTGACCGGACAGGAAATATTTGATAAATCAACTGGTCACGAGACAATCTATTACAGCGATTCTGACAATGACCATTTCAGCATCATTTCTGGCGGTAAAGATGACTCTGATTCAGAACACGACGATCACTTTGAAATGGTTCACACACCCGCGTATACTCGTTCGAATAATTTTTATTTGATTTGCGATGGTGAAAGCGACCGTAATAATAATCGAGATTCTCTCAGTTACGAAGTCATCTCTGAACCCCCGTCTTCGATTTCATCCATTCAGCTGGATGAAGATCACTTTGATAATAATAACGAATCGAACGAACCTCCTTCAAAATCGGATCTAACCGACGTCAATCGAGGTAAGGCCGATGCAAAGACAAGTTCCATATACGTAATTGATACAGATGGCAAGATATTTACCCCGAGTGTCGCAGATATGTCACCAATAATGAAATGCGATGAAATAAACTTAGACAAACGACCCGGAGGCTCTTATGCTTACGTTAACGATTCTTTAACGCGTGTTGTCACAGAAGAAACATGTGAAATGCCGAAAACACAGTCTACCGCAGAACAAAAATTACATAGCAACATTAATTTGAGTCTTAACATTAACACTTCTCAACCGAGCTATGTCACGAGGGAAAATATATTCGTCCAACCAACCGATACGCCTGCATCTGACCCACCACAATTCACTGCTGCTCCTCAAGGAGAATCGAGCAGATCCTCACAGGAATCAACTCATAGTTTCACTTCGCACAGTTCGCACAGCACTGGTCACGATGGATACAATTTCATAAAAATACCAAAAACCATTGGTCAGACTGGTCCCAAATACACGGTTATTGATCACAACGTGAGCAAGGGTCTCGGAGATACGAAATATACCTCATTTGAAAATAATCTTGGAGGCAGAACTTGCCAAACGCAAATATTTCAAGAAACGAACGAAACGAATGGAAAGTATCAACGAAAATTTACCAGCGAAGCTACAGCGTGCGTGTTCACAGAACAGCCAAAAAACTCGACCAACGGCGACGGCGACACGGATACACAGAGACCAAATTTAGATTCTGGACGCACAACGACTCACGATTCTGTTCACATTTTACCTGAAACACTCGTGTCTGGAGCAGTGAACGTGGCATCCAGCGCGTACTCAACAGCACGCAGAGTAATCGAGAAAATTCGCAACATGCAGACGGTAATGTTCAACAAATTAGATGTGATTAAGTCTTCTCATGCAGCTAAGACTGTCGTAGATTTATTCAAGATTGAATGTGTGAATAGTTGGCCCCATTCACAGCCTAACCTTGGAAGAGAATTCTAATAACCCTCCACTGTTCAGCCAGCCGTTGATCCTTACAGATGAACATCTTCAAAGACATATAACCGGTGTCTCTTTCGGATTGCATCCCTTTTTGAAATTTTATATAATTTATAGATCCATATCAATTTTTATCTTTCAATAAATATTAATGACTTGTTTCTATCAAGCCTCGTTTTTATTCGACGGGACGTTGTGGAATGGAGAAATGACTCGGAACATCGTTTTTTATGTTGCATAAAAAATTGTGTTCTAGGGAGACGATCATGATCGCAATGATACTGGCGGAGCAGCTAATTCTAACGTCGAGGAGTATTTTGCATTATTGGAAGACATGGGATTTACCAACATGGAACTGAATGCGCGGCTCCTTAATCAATATAATTATGACTTGCCAAGGGTAATTAGTGACCTGGTACAATAAAAGGGTAAGCCAACAGATCAATTCTCGTGCGTGGGCGGAAATCAGATTTGCAGTAGGTAATTTAATCTTATAAAAAAATCTCAAAATTTGACGTAATTCTCAGATACTAGCAAATATTATGTTTGGAAAATGAGCTGGCAAGATTTCGTTGATTTTAGATTCATAGACAAAGTAATGATGTATTATTTTCACTCCGAATTGGACTTACTGCCTAAAATTTAAGTATATGCACAACTGATGAAATGGATAATCAGATGATATTTCAACCTTGTAGGTTTCATTGTTTTTTTTTTAATTTTTTCCTATTAAATCATTTATGTACGCGAGAAATTTTTTTCCCTATAAAATTACGCAGAAAAGTAAACAAATCGAATAGCAAAGTTTGCGATCCGAGCATTTTTTCAGTCGGACTAAATCGTTTTATACTTTTGGTATTGAAATTTTCCCAGGAATATGAATGGAAAGTAAATATATTCGAATACTTCGTTAAGACAAGGTTTACGAACATTTCTTATATCGTTTAAAAACAACCCGACGAACAAAGGAGCTTGAAGAAAATGAACTTCCACGTTTATTCGTGGTTTTAAATGGATAAAAGGTGGTACAAGTGATGGAAGAAATTTTTTCAGAAAAACATAAAAATTTTCTCTAATTTTCTTCACGAATCACGATATGTGTGAAGATAACACGTTGCGTAAACCTAGTCCGAATGTGATGGTATTAACCAGATGATAGACTGTGAACATTGGCTGTGGTGAAGGGGGATAGTTGAAAAATGATTTTTAATTAACATTCGATGTAGGTGCACATAAACCATAAATGATCCTACCTTCGTACGTGAGAAAAACAGTAAATAAAAAGGCTTTCTTAATTCGAAGCCCACATTCACAAAGTCCGAAATCGCTTGACGTGTTATTAGATATCTGCTAAAAGTGATCTAAATTTATTGAAAATTGTCGAGATACAGACAACATATATTATAGAAGCATACACGTTAGAATAAAATTCAGATATTGTATGAAATTTTATGGCATTGATTAGCGTTCGCATTAATATTATGTTAAATTTTTCGTTGTTGTTTAATTAACTTGTTTGGATATCACTTTAATATGTCGATAGATTTGAGAAATTGCTTGGATATATATATATATCTATACGGTAGGTCTTGACTATTTACTTGAGATGATACCTATAAAAACTATATATTAACCTTGTATGAGGAATGAAAAAAATATATTGGCTTTGTGCTCTTAATCTGTGGTTACTGGTGATATGCAAAATCAAACAGCCGGTTTTTATCTACGACGACTTACGAACCGTAAGAAACGACTGGCTACGAAGGTGTCGTTTTTCGTATTATTTAAATCTGGAAAACCGTACCTGATAACTTGCATACGATACCGTTTCCATATACTAACGTGTATAGACTAATTCTGTCCATCCTTGCTTCGAAGCATCGTTCCCAACGCTTTACTTGGACAAACCGTTGTTTTTTGCTTCCACAACGCTTCGTCTTATTTTTTCGAATGTCCAGTTCAATGAGTTAAATTTGGTCGTTTCTAAACGTCTGTACGAGTGCGCATATTTCACGTGCGAAGTTCAACGAAGTGACCAATGAACCGGTGATCAATGAATGATTTCGATTATTTCAAAGAACTTCAAGGAAACGTTTGTTACTCCAATTTTTCCTATTCCACAATGCAACCACGGTGAAAACCACGTATTCAATGATCGCTCTTTTCCTTCCTCTTTGGCAGAAACCGTTTCATTTCTTTTTAGAGCGCGTATTTTTCTACAGCGTCACTGCGCTGGACCGCAAAGAAAGTTGGCGCAGAATCACGCTGCTTATGTACGTACATATATGTATTACCAAACCAATGATCATTGGTTGGCCGGAATATCGGTTTGGGTAATCTGGAAAATTAGCGCTATGATTTCGTGTTGGTAAGTTATTCGAATTGCGATATCGCCATGCAGTTTCCATGCGTCGTACCCGGATGTGCGTCACGGTTCTTGGATGGAAAGAGCGGCGTGGCCAAATGTTGTAACGGCGAAATCAGAGCTCGCGAGCGTATTGTCCGCAATTATCCCTTGTCAGGGTTCAATAGTAAAGATGATTATGTATTCTGTAACATTGATTGTAGAGATGTATCATGCGACCGGCTGGATGGATAGCTCGACCTCGACCCGAATGCCAAGGAGATCTTGTTCTGGTATCCATTTGTTCGAAACCCTACCTGAAAATCTCACGGTTTATTTTCCGTCCACGTACATTTCTAGCGTAACCAAAGCAAGTTACGGAGTGATGTTTTTGCTCCATGATAATGGTAACATTTTCTTTGTCTTCAGCCTCGCAATTTCATGGATTTCAGTCACACGAATATCCTTGCCATTCGGATAGAAATAGAAAGTTCACTCGAGACGTTTCATGATTGCGTTCGTGTGTCTGTTATGCGATGTTAAGTAATTGGTGCGAAATTACTTGATTTCATTTAAAATGAAACGTAGCTTAGAGTAATTAATTTATTTCATCGGAACCGGTTTGATCTTTCCTGTCTCATTGGATTTATTAGCCAACTTGATGAATCGCTTAGCTTCGGCTTCAATCGCCCCCCGCCTCTCGATTTTTATAGTACAGGGACTTCGTTGGCACTCGCGAGTCTGGTAAGTACGTAGGATTTCTGTCACGGCGGTTGAGCGAACCAGTCGATCATCAAAGTTAAAGTAGAACCGGATTTTGCAGTGATATATTTCGCACGTTGTGGCCCGAGATATTCGAACACAGCTTCGACTACCTTTCGTTTAAGGAAAGAAAAAAGGAGAGAAAAAAAGTGCTGGATTTGTTTGTCACGCGAAATTTCAAGCCTGCAACGAATTTCAACGGTCCCTGGCGGCAATTTTCGCGCGTGAAATGTTGGAATGTAACAAGTTGTTCGAAAAACAAGTATATTTTTGAAAGGATCCATCGCGCTGTATTCGAGCGTAAGCAACAACGATAATGGGCGTGGAAAAAGATGACCCGCAACAGGTAACGTCAAATAATTTCATCGAAATCCTTGATCCGCGCAATCTTTTGAATGTTAAGCGAAGGGAAACAAAATCCGGTACGCGAGCGCTCACCTTGTTACGATTGTTTCTGAGAAATCGAGACTAACGACTGTCTCGGATCATTTTTTACAGCCACAAGGACGACCTGTTTCAATAAGCTGTCGCGTCGTGCGACGAGGACTGAACCACAACAATCACATTTTAGAACTTGGCGATATATATTCCCGAATATTTTTGCAAAACATTACGTTGCGATGTTGGCAAACATTGGGCGGCGGGCAGATAACAGAAATCGTGAATACGTCGCCGTATTGTCGCGTTTTCATTGTAATCCGGTTCATAATTTCGTATTCGCGTAAACTGTAGTAGTTATTCCGCCAAAGTTAGACCATAAGCTCCTCGCTGTCCGCAGCTTACGGAACTTCGGACGTCGCGTTTCATTACGGGGATTTTGCCGTCTATTTGAAAAATCGTGTTCTTATTTCTGACTTCTACCTTCGAAAATAACGTATTTGACTCGTCCTCCGGATATTAATGATCTCGGTAAAGAATCAGCGTTTTTCGTTACCTCCGCAGAGCGACTGCGTAAATTTTTGTTCGATTCCGAAATGTGCGTAAAAAATGTATCCGAAAATAGTGCTAATTAGAAAAAATTCTGGTGCGGGTAAAGAAAATGTTTGGTGCGCGGAGTAAGTTCCGTCTGACGGCGACGAGTACCGAGGAACCATTCGATTCAGTTTACGTTTCTTCAACCGCATAAGTGCCTGACTTGCACTCGATACGTACATTATTCATAATAATTATTCAAAGAACACTATCTCGTTCGAGTGACCATGAAACATTCCGTCGTACGTTAGCGACAAGTATAGGCTGCACCAAATTGTGAACGTACATGTTTATTCTAACTTTTCTTTTCCCGTACCGACAACGATACGCTTCACCTTGTTCGCCATGATTTTTTCACTCGGAATACTTTTTAAATATCAATCTTCCACATTTCTCATATTTTTAACCGATCCAAATTTATCGAATATTATTTCCTAATTTTGGAGCATGTATTTACAACTGTTCGCAGAATTCTCAATGACAAAAACACTTGTCCAAATACAGTCGAAATTCTAGATAGAATATGTAATTAATTGTTTGCAAGCGAGCGAAATGAAAATCAGCATCAAAAAAGACTATGTATTCCGATATGAATCGTTTGAAAAGTTGTGCGACGACGTTGAGAAATGAATGCGGAAATCGCATAGATATTGCGGTAATTCGAGAACACAATTGAAGAACCAGTTCGCCTCGCGACTTTTTACAGGTATCACGAGTCGATCGAGATCGTTTTAATTATATCGAGATCAACAACGTCTCGTGTGAATAGATATCGAAAAATGTTATATAACAAATAACCGTGCTAACGAACGGCCACGGGGAACCGGTCGGTGTACTTTTTTCATGTCGTTGAATTTCTCAAACGACGTATCAAACGCGAGTGGGATTCCCATCGCGGAATCCATTTAAAGAGCCATTGTGACCGTGTCCCACCAAGAAACGATGGTTAACTCTTTTGTCACGTTTTTTCGCCCGATGAACGCATGTACATACTTGGGAAATACGTATTTCGATATTTTTCATGTAATCGATGATAGACTAGCAACGTTCGAGGGTTTGAAGTATTGAGAAGTTGCTTCGAAGCTTATTGCAGTGTCGTAATTTCGCATTTGTTCTCGGGATTACGGGAAATAAAAAATCAACCTTCATTCCACTGATACACTTCTTTGTAAATTTCACACGACACGGATATCCCGGATATATGACCTGTATTATCTTATAAACATTATACACGTAATTCCATGGATTTTCGTAATTATAATTTTACGATTGTCATAAATGTGCTATACGGCAATTAAATTATTAGATAAGTAAGGTCATAAAATATTTGCTCGTACTCGCAGGTGTGTGAGTAGGTACTCGTTCGATCCCTCTCGATTATCGACGTTTGGGTCCTTGAATTTTCAGAGCATTACCGATGCAAGGATTGTCGAACGCGATCCTGCATAACTTATTTATTAATATACGAACGTTAATTGAGATTCCTTGAACTAATTACTCGCTAAATCACCGTGAAAACCTTCGACGTGCGAAAGATTTCGATTTAATAAACGTGGCCGAAATACTAATGACAAGATTTGGTTTCGAAGATTTCTCTATGCTCAATGACGAGGACAAGATCCATTGTTTCTCTCGACCTCACGTTTTTCCCCCAATCGGCTTCCCATTGAATAGTTTAATTACGCGTACCTACCTACTTCTCACGAGAAAAAAGTGTTCTCACGCCATCTCGTTTGCCGGCGAAGATGCAATTTATTTTATTTGAACGCGCGATACGTCACGACCATAATCTTTGAATTCCAGACAAGCTCGGAATCTCGGATCAACTGTCTTGTAATCTTGTGATATTGTCGTTTGTGCAAATAGATCTGATTCTTTTACCGAGATCCGTATCCGTTTAATAGCCGCTAAATGCGTTCTACGCATCGACGACTACATACATGGCGATGCTCGTCATTGTCACGTATGATCTATGTAACTCTCGACATCTCAGCTCAAAACATCCATACGAATGCTGTGATATGAATCTCGTAAATGTCATACGTTTTGGCATTAGCTGTTTCTTGTTATACGAATCTTCCTTATTTTCACATATGTCATACGTAACGTTCAATACGTACTTGACGGATGAGAAACGTGTCATTCGCTCGTTCGTTTTATTAGAATTATTCAGATACGGGCGAATTTCGGCAGTCGTTCGTTTTGTCGTGATTTGCAGTGACCACGCTTGGAGAAGCATTTCAATGTCAAACTTCCAGATTTCAATGCAAAACACTCGAGGTCGAGCGTGTTGTGCGGTCTTGCAGACGCACTAACATTGTCGAGTGGCTCGCGTTACACATTCACGAATAATGTACAATGGCTGAATTTCTTTGTTACAGAACCACAAGTATCCGAAGTCGGTGTTCTTTATTGTCTGCAATGAGTTCTGCGAGAGGTTCGCCTACTACGGAAACCGGAGTAAGGAAGATGATTTTCATTCGATAATCCTTTCTCACAATGATGACGTCTCGATTCAAGACCAATTCATCAATTTTTTTTAATTTTTTTATTCATTCAATAAACAACTTTCACAGAAATACCGAAATGAGTTCCTGACGCTTCGCCGAGTATTTTTTGTTGGTTCGGAAACATTTCTTTGAAAAAACTCGAAATATAGTTATTTGGAAAAAGTTTCCTACAAACCTATTGGAAATTTGTTTCCAATAATTTGATAGTTCGTATCGATGTATTCGCGTTGGATAGAAACTTAGATGGGTAATTACGAGCCACGTTGGTCTAGTAACCCATTTTTCGCTTTATCTGTATTGTTTCAGATAATCAGATCGATTTTGTTATTCGCGATAGAAGCAATCTGCTATTAGAATCTTAATTATAAATTAATCGGTGGTGATCTTTTCGCCAATAGGAGCTTACAAATTCATTTGATATCAATTGCTATCGAAGATCTGGAAATGCAACTGTAATTACCGTCAACGATCAGTATCTACAAAAATCTGTAGCAATAATCTTACAGCAGCAATTTTACACTTGAACGTGAAAATTAGATGTGGCCTACTTCGACGGTCGGAAAAACTTCGGTTTCGAGCTCGCGTAACTTTCGTTAAAAACAGCGTCAAATTAAATCAAACACAAGCAAGGAATTTCGACTGTTGTTTCTTTGTTATCGATGTTACGTATCTTTTCGAGTGCCACGTATCGCTGTACGCGTCAATCTTCACCTTCAATGTTGCGGGTAGCTACAACGTGATTTTTGACAGACGTTGGAAATGAACAGCAGGTCAGAGTATTTTCACGATAGAAAATCACTCAACGATATCATTACGAATTTTATTACTTCGGACTGCACGTCCTTGCATCTCGTGATCGTTTTATTATTTTCCACGTGTCACTCAACCTTTCACTCGAACCAATCTACATGAAATTGTAGATCCAAGCTCCTTTCAAGTCACTGGCGCGCAACATATTCGCTCTTGATGCCAAAGTATACGCTAAAGATATCGTTACCCGAATAGATACCAACAGAATGGGTCCCAGCATTTCGCAAGGTGTACCTATGTTGTGTGGTGCAACATGTCTCTGCCTATGACTTTCTCCATGCGTTTTCCCCAACGCGTCGGTACTCTGCAAGTATCGCAAGGTGCCTGTCCGCGCGCCTTTTTGCGTAAACGAGCGCGGTTCTAGGTTTTTCCCAATGCGAATAAGAACATATTTTTTCAATTCTGTTGTCAAACATTGGTATTTCCATTTCTCATCGTATACGTAGGTATATCTACGCGTATATGCCGGTTCTTTCTTCAATGTCGATACTACAACAGGTTTTTGCACCCGCTGGACTCCGAATCAGAAATGTCGAGTATTTTCATAACACCGCGTGCATTCGGATCTGGGAGACAAATTATCATAAGTGATAAGTGAACAGCCGAGGTCGATCCTTTCATTGCAATACCAACGATATGTTCAGCCTTCGGCATCTATGCGTGAAATAAAAAGGAATTTCAAAATTCAGCTGCGTTCGAACGGCGAAGTTGACTGTGATACTGCTTTTGTAAAGCCGACACAGCGATCGGTTCCGAGATATTTGATGGAATTTTTTTTTTTATTGACGCGAAATATCATTGAGCGGTATTTTATCGAGCCAGATACATGATCGAACATAGACATTTGATTGAATCGGGTACTTGATCTGGATACTGGAGCAGACACTGATACGGAGGATCACTGGAAAATAAAATTGTGATCAAGATAAGCAAGAATAGACTTTTACAAACGTGTTATCTGCGAACATTGGAGAAGGGGACAAACTTAATTTCCCCAACTCCTTTCACGGGACTCGATGATTGTGTCACATCGTGACGCGCGTCGCGGAATTTTATCTTTCACGTGACACGTACGTGTTTACAAATGGAATTTAATTTTACCAAATTTGAAATCGACGCCCCGTTTCTCGACGCCATCTTATTCGACGCTGCACGTGAATGGAATTTTCCCAAGTCGCTTATTCGCGTAACGTTATTTTCGACCAAATATTTCGTCCCATCCGGTATCATCAGATTTAATGAATTGTTCGAAACGCCATACAATTACGTGTTCAGCGGCGAAGTGGATTTTCCGAATAGTTATTTTTGCTATACAGCGAGATGACGTTTGTGGAACCTCGCTGTTATTTGCTACCGCAGAAATGTTAAATCAGGTGTGAATTTCGGAATTTCCAGCAGGTTTTTTTTCACCAGCGTACTTTTTTAATCTTTTTTCTTTTTTTAATTTCTTTTTCTACCTATTTTTGTCGAAAAATAGCGTTTTTGCTGTAACCTTCGATAATCCGACGAAGAGAGGGGACGCGGATTTTCCGAGAAATAGAAAGCATTTCAGATTTCACTCGTGTTATTCTAAACTGGTGAATATTAAAGTTGAAAATTCACGCTTCTCTATCCAAACTCGAGTGAATTTGAATTTGTATTTTTTCACGATCGAGATTCCGGAATTCTCGCGGATTATAGTGACAGGTTTTTTTTTAAAGCCGGAAGCAAGGTGTTTCTGTTACCTCAATGATAACACAGACCTGCAAGCTCTTGCTGTTCAGCAACTGGAGGTTATTTCCGCCGTAACTTTCTGCGCAGAATCCGAATCCGAGTTTCGAATTATCCTATCACGTCTGAATTTTATTATATTGGAGCTTATGTACACGAAAAATGGCCACATTGGCAATTTTTGAGGCTAGATACAGGCTGCACACATTTTTTCTAATTTTTCCTATATATTGTATCATCTAGTTTTACTCTTTGCCTTTGAAATGAGACTTCGAATGATACTGTACGATGTCTCATCCGAAAGTTATGCCGATTTCAGCGTAAGGTGATGAAATAAAAAGCATCTGCTAAGCTCACCAAACCCTCTTTTGTCATACAATTTTGAAACCACGTCAAACATTTAACTAGGGGTTTCTCGAGGGTGCTAATTACGAATCTGAGATCAGATTCCAAATTGTATGACAAAAAAGGGATTGTTTATCCTAGCAGATTCTTTTCATTTCATTACCTCACCTTAAAATCGCCATAACTTTCGAATAAAACATTGTGCAGTATCATTCGAGGTCTCATTTTAAAGAAAAAGAGCGGTACTAGATGGCACGATATGTGGAAAAAGGTGAAAAAGTTGTGTGCAGTCTGTAATGTATTCTGCGCAAAAGATTACTTCGGAAATGACCTCCAGTTGCTGAACAGCAATCGGAACCCCATGATTTGCAGATCTGTGCAATGTATAACCTTCACTGCTCATCACGCTTTATTTTGTATTTCTAAAGATAACGCAATTTCTGGGTGATAATAAATAATAACAACAGTTATCTGTCAACAGCCATCTTGGTTCTTTATTTACGGAATAAACTTGGCTACGATGATGACACGTCCACCATAATTTATCACATTTTCTGCATGTTCGCCTATTTCTTTCCCTTGTTTGGGGCAATGATTGCCGATTCTTGGCTCGGAAAATTTCGCACCATCTTTTACGTGAGCATCATCTACGTTATCGGACAGTTGATTCTGACTGGGAGCGCAACACCACCATTGAATTTGCCGACCAGGTATGAGATCGTCGGTTCCTCCGACCTGACATACCGAACAGATATAGAATTTTCCGGCACTACTCAGGTGTCGCCGTAACATTTAACCAAGGAGTTAACGATTTGACGATCTTGTTTACAGGGAATTCGCATTGTTAGGCTTGGCCCTGATCGCCATAGGAACTGGTGGAATAAAGCCATGCGTTTCTGCGTTTGGCGGTGACCAATTCGTCTTGCCTCAACAGCAACGCCAGTTGATCATGTTCTTCTCCATGTTCTACTTCGCCATAAACACCGGATCACTTATCTCAACGTTTACGACGCCGATTCTCCGCCAGGATGTTTCCTGTTTTGGCGAAAACACTTGCTACTCGTTGGCATTTTTCGTACCTGGGCTGCTGATGTTGCTCTCAATTGGTAATGTTTTTGATTTGCAATTTATTTTAAAGTGAATTCTTTCAATCAATTCCTTCGTCGATTCCATGACTTGACAATACTCGCAGTGGATCCGATCCGCTTCACGCACATCGATTCCATCGTTTCCACAAACGATGACGGTGATGAGATATGTTTTCAACTCGTAGAAATATAGAGAATCGTCAAACGAGTCGTTGATTATTTTTCGTTGATCGTTCGCAGTGGTCGTTCTTCTCGGCAAACCGTTGTATAAGATCAGAGCTCCGGAAGGAAACGTCGTTTTAGAAGTTGGCAAGTGTATCACGGTAAGTGCAGCTATTCTGGAGTAACACGAGAATAGTGTTGATGCATAATTCACCTTTACATCCGATGAGATCGACGAACGTGCGTTACGTATCGCGGTGTATCGTAAACTGTAACTTATTTCAGCATGCGATTAGCAACAAGTTGAAAGCGAAGAAGGGCGAAGAACGGGAACACTGGTTGGATTATGCCGATGATAAATACGATTCGAAAAATATTTCCGACATCAGATCAGCATTTGCAGTTTTGAAAATGTTCCTTCCCTTGCCTGTTTACTGGGCACTGGCGGATCAGCAAGGATCCCGGTGGACCATTCAAGCGACTCGAATGGACGGGCAAATAGGAAGTTTCCTCTTGAAACCAGATCAGATGCAAGTTCTCAATCCGTTGCTGATCATAATACTGATTCCGATTTTCGAATCTTGTATCTATCCGATCTTGGCTAAGTTACGGTTGGTTCGTACCGCCCTGCAAAAAATGACAGTCGGAGGGATTTTGACAGCCGTGGCCTTTATCATCTCAGCATTAGTGGAATTAAAACTGGAGGTGAATCATTCAACTGTGTATAATAATTATACTGCGATTATTGCAATCAGGTGAATGATCTGTTGTTACGAATGCGTGCTTTCTGTCTTACAGACAACCTACGCGGTTACCCCTTCCGCTGGACTAGCTCAAGTACGGATATTCAATACGCTCAACTGTCCGATCAACATGAGTGTCGGAAACGAATCCTTCGTGTTGGATAACTTATCCGTTTGGGAAAATAAATACGTACAGGCTACCGGTGAGGTGACCTTGAACTACACTGCCAACTATGCCGAATGCTATGCTCTCGGCATGACACCTGATCTAAACGGTGAAACGAGCGGTGGGTAATTTTACAGATGCCAATGAAACAGCGTATATTGGTGTCGTGGATCATCGTTAATCATTACGTTTTCAGGTACCATTACCGGTGTCGAGGCTACGGCTATCTCTTGGGTGGTCGATCCCACGGGAATAAATTACAACTACACGGATAGTGTCGCTAAAACGACAACGGGAGATCCGGCTGTTCGGGCTTTGGTTTATCTGAACGAAACGATTGGCTCGTCAGTTACGCTCAAGTTTGTGGAAAATTCGAAAACGGTCCTTTCGTTCAATGTCAGCTCTACATTTGCTCATACGGCGCTAGAAGAATTGGATCCTGGAACTTACGATATATATCTGAATGAAGTGCTTGTCCGATCGTCCGTTCAGTACAAACTTGGAGGCATTTACACCGTGACGGCTTACATGAATAGCCTTGATACAGCGGCGGCCAATAGCCTCACGATCACGAATCCGAATTCCATGCACATGTTGTGGCTAATACCTCAATATACGGTGTTGACTATCGGAGAGGTTTTATTCTCCGTTACTGGACTGGAATTTGCATTCACACAGGCGCCAATTAGTATGAAGTCGTTGCTCACGGCTGCTTGGCTCTTAACCACGGCCTTTGGTAATCTGATCGTGGTGATTGTGACTGAAGTATCCTTGTTTAGTAGTCAGGTACTATTTCACGAATATCATTGTTGAAAATTGGATTGACCCTTTTATCATTTTCAAACGACTCCCCACCAAATATTCGGCTAATTCTATTATTTTTCAGGCAAGCGAATTCTTTTTGTTCGCTGGGCTCATGCTCATAGATATGTTGATATTTGCTGTTATGGCCATGTTCTACAAATACGCCGAGCGGCCCAAGGAAAACCCTTACAAAGGTACTGCGCTCGAAGGGAAAAATGGGACTGTTAATCCGTCCTTTAAAGGCGACGATGAGACGTGATTTGTACCCGTCACGGTCGGCATAAGGACACTGACATCATCGTAAGCAAGAAGATCGTTGTAAAAATCTTTGGGCTGATCCGACGGATCAACGCGAATACATATCATCCGTTCGCCACATCGTAAATGCGATTGCTCTACCGCTTTAGAACAGAACAAAAAAAGTAATAAGGAAGATGACTGTACTGGAGTACAAGCGTTTTATGATATCTATTCGTATCTATGTATATGTGTGTGCTTGTTAAGTTATATGGTTCAATTGTACTCGGATATTAATTCACGTACGTGGAAAAAATGCTGCGGAAAAAATACTGTCGGAAATAATGTCACACTAAAAATTCTACCGTAATACTGCCACCCGAAGAAGTTGATCTTTGAAGGGAACGGAATGTTTGGACACGAAGCTACGAGCATAAACTTCGAATGATAATACCATTTTATAGTGGATGTGGCATTTTTCCTCCTAACAATTGTACGACGAGGCGGAACTCTGAATTTTGATGTAAAAATTCTCACCTCGACATCTTGGGCTGTCACTTATTTCTGAGCATTTTTCCCTAGAATATTTCATTCGATTTCGTAATAATGTACAGCGCGTTGTAAGTTATTTTCGAACTATATTTCGTTATAGATATTTACATAGTTGAAACTATGTTAGATTTTAATAGCCACAAATACCTCTTGATACAGCTGAAGCAAAGATCATACGTGAAGTTGTTTTTCTTTCGTTTGTGCAGGTACAGCCTAACAAATGTATCCACTTAAGTGTATTTATTGCAGTAAATGATATTCCTAATCTACGTGTTATTGGAGATGTAACTTTGTTACGTTGCATATAGATCGAGTGAACGTGATTGTAACCTTCTAAACGATCTTAAGTTTCAACTAACTCGACGCCAAATTGGTTAATCTTCGAGACAAAGCGTTGCAAAGGAAGATGTCAAGTATGCGGCTTGAATAACTTCTATACTCTAAGCACGTACACATTCAAAGTATCCATGTAATTCCTCGTATTCGTTTCTATTGTCATTTTCCAGAAAACGACTTCTGACGTATAGCAATTATTTTCATAAATTTTACGTTAATAACTGTTGGGACCGTCGCCTAAGAAACTGGTTGATATTTTAAATTCGCTGAGAAAACTTTTTATTGATTTACGTAAAAAATAGATATGGAGTAATTAGTTGGTAAATATGATGCTCGCTTCGAGATTTCGTGTTTGCCGAGACTCATGAAAAAATGCCAATACTGACGGGACCACTCAGTGTTTCCTTACTCGCGCGTATCTCAATCAATCGTATGAGAGAATTTGGAAAGAAAATCTCTCTGGAAAATAGCTCGTTAGAAAAAAATGAATCTTCCAAAAAATAAGTCAGTAAAGTGTTTAAACTCGACATTTTTCCATTCACGTTCCCAAAAATTACACAAGGTGTGTGCGACATAGAGAATTGGTCATCAGTTCCCTTTGCCGAAGGTTTTAGTTCGCTGTTAAGTTTTTCATCGGTTATGTATGAGTCAGTTTTACAAGTCCTCGACCAATTATGTCCTCGACGAGCAGTCATCAATTTCATATCAAGCAGTTTGTGCACGTTCTTGTGACAGTGTAGAATATCGATTGTTTGCGAACACACGCCGTCCCTACGACGTTCGATGATCATTGCAGCGCCGTAGGGCTCTACTCATTTGAAAAATACTATTAGAAGCGAAACGAATCAATTTTTCCACGATGAATCGGTGGACTGCAATTCCGTAAGTTGCACGACTCAAGTTATTCTACAATAACTCTGGGTGACAATATGGCAAAGAAATACGAAGAATTTGTATCGAATGATCGTCTGTGTTCAGTTGTTAATACATTTCTTGCGATATGATGTCGGACGCAAGAAAAATATCACAGCATCATATGGAAATAACTCGCTTGTTCGAAATAAACATGTCGGTACAGAGTAAAAATGTTTGTGAACATTAGCGTAAAAGTTTGCTTCCTTAATATATGTCCACATTCCGTATTTCGGGTTTCCATGGATTTCTCAATGTTGTCGAAACTATTTTTGACGATCGCGCGTGGTTTATTGAAATTGTGTCAAATATTTGCAAAGAGTTTGTTCATCACAGCTAATAGCGATACTTTGAATTGTGTTCGTATACCCAGGGATTGCCTTAGAAAGCTTCGAGGATTATGCCACAAGCTTGGAACAGCCAATTAAACGAAACTGAGCAGATAACCAGAATCACTAAACTAAGAAATATTATTTTAATATGTTTATTGGTAAAATAGCTTGCCGTACAAGCCACGTGAAATTTGTGTTATCAATTGTCCTTGAATTATCTGAGGGGAACTCGGGTTGGCAGGTTTCGAATAAATACATAGATATCCGTTGCAATTGTGTAAAACCGTGTCGTCTGCCATAGATAAGAACGCTTAATTATTGAAACGAGAATGATATGGTTAACTAGCGCACCGTATTTAACTTTACTGGAACAAGGGAAAAGAAAGAATATATCCGCCTGTTTTTTCATAAGGCGGTTTTTTTACTCCAGTTGAACCGTCGTGATTTACATTTCCTGTTCGATATCTCGGTAGGCGTTGAAATGTCCATCGTTTTAGGTATGTTTATATCAGTAATCGATGTCCTTTGCTAAAGTCGCGCAATAGCGATCACGCTCGTCGTTGCTACCCCAATGATGTACAGCAATAACCGATCAGCAATTATTGATTAGGGTATTTAGGTGGAAATATAAACGAAAGGGATTATTCATCTCTGTAAACACTAATAGTACAAGATCCCGACGTGGGTCCGACGTGAGTTATCCTTTTTCCCCGCTGAAATATATTATTTTTACAATAAGATGTATAGATGAAGAAAACCTAGGAATTTTTTTATACGAGTTTTTTCGAAAATTGCAATCATTATTTTCCTTTATGAATTTAGTATCAATTGAAAGGAAAAAACACGTCCAACATTATACAGGGGGGTTGACTACCCTTTTCCGGTCAGGGATACCGGTTGACAAGGTGTAAACAGGTGAGCTGGACGAGTGATTTGCAATCATTCCCTTTCCTGATCAATTATGTATGGAAATTTAGAGAATTTTATCGCGAATCCAATGGTGTGGGGTTGGCATTTAAAAACTGGTCAAGTCTAGGGGTTGCCACGACATAAAGTGTCAATAATGTTATGCGACAACAGGGCGCGACAGAGTGCACCGACATATTATTATGTGCTGTAGAGAGGGATAGAGAACAACAACTGCGCGAGACGGTCATCGGCAAAGAAAGAGTGCGTATGCTCAGTTGTCTCGGTAATGGAGTAGGACAGCGATTTGATACGCGTTGTTCCTTTAACTCACTTATTTGATCATACGAATCATGCTATAATGAGAAGAATCATTATCGTTACAGAATTGTCCTTGTTCGATCGACAGGTACGTGGATAATCGACAGGTCGAACCTCGAACAGTATCGAATGTAATCGTGGTGTTTTTCAGTCGAGTACATTTTTCCTTTTTGTCGGATTATCCTGCGCAGCTTTTTGAATATTTGGCATCATGGCCAGGCACTACAACTACGTTTCGAGACATCCGAAGACGAACCATTAAACCCTGACATACTTTTTTTAAACGACTCGATGCACAACTGAATGCGAATCTCCCGATTTGTCGTGAACGCGAGGTGCAACTACGGGCTTTTGCATAAAGTTAGCGACAACCGAACAACAAAAATATCCTTGTTTATCGCTGCAAGTAAATTCAACGTAAATTACTCGTTCATTTCAGTTTCTAAGAATTTTACAAATCATTGCTGTAAAATGTACTTACTCATCCGATATCGATGTATTATTGACGAGTCGCGGACGTCACACATCCTTCGATATTTCATAATCACTCGAAAATAACGAAGATATTTGCACGTACTTGCTGCGTACTTTAAGAAGACTGAGGCGTTAAACGTAAAATATGAAAAATATTCTGTGTAAACCATTTATCCAATCTCAACCTCCATAAAAATCTAGAAATACCGAGTTAATTATATCTAATCGCAATAATAATAATTGAATGTAAACACACTCGCATCGTCACCTTTACGCATGGTAGAAGTTGGAAGAACGCGTCATTTTTGCGTCTCGGTTCGACGGCATATCGCGAACACATTGTTTTCGGATAGCCGCTGCAATTCCGAGAAATGACTCGATGATAGATGTATTGACAAATAAGTTGATACGCTGTCGAGTGATAAATCAGCTGTTCAAAAGTGACGGGCAATTGGAATGTTGATAGATGAGTTATTCGATCGATTAATCAGCAATTATCATTCTGCAGCTGGATAAGTGGCGCATCATCGTCATGCAAGTTCAATCTAGTTAGTCAGCTGCTAATAGGTATTTGTACGTCTGGAATATCAAATCTTCGATAGCATATACTCGGTTGGTAATTATTTAAAGAGTTTTGTCGAGAGTGAAAAAACTCGTCACGATGTTTGTTGAAATAATTTTCGCGAACAGCGTTGATAACAGGTCGATTCTTGGAAATCAAATATCAGCCAATAGAACGTCAATGAGCAGTACAGAATAACTTCCTATTGTAGGCACATCGAATGTTACCGCAGCTCTTATCCACATCCGATGATTACGTATCAAATGAGTTTGTATCGGAGGATATGACACTTCCTCACCACGAGGGTCATTAGAAACGTACGACCGTAGGTAAAATGATTCATCTCGTTCCTGTGGTGGCAGGATGTGGTGCTGAGTTTTCCTTGAATGCAGATACGTTGCGTAAGATCTGATCTGATTCCACATATCGTGTTCATATAGCTTCCTTCGCGCGTGCATCGCGGTGATGTGAATTCATGGAAAGTGCTTCTCTTTAAGATTCGCGAGTATTACAAAGAGCCAAAATTCTCAATGCAGACAAGTGGATACGAAAACACATGACATGGCAATTCCAATATAATCTATGGATCATAGTACTATAATCTGTCATCACAACACCGAAACGAGCTAAGCAATTCGGATGAGCTGCGTAGGTTGTGTCTCACTTTTCTACATCGTGTGATATTTTCACTAAATTGTCGTTTGACACGATACGATGTTATCCAAGGAAAAAAATAACTCCCCATCGGGATCGTGATATTTTGCGTTATTTAGTCTCGTATCAAGTATTGGGCCTATACGTTCGTGCTACCATTTGTTTGTACACGAATAACATTCTAGTTAGAGCTTCCGTAGTGTCTGATCTCGACAGTTTCACGTTTCACCGAGTGTTAGTCTGAAATTATACCTTTATTAGAGCCTCCGTAGCGCCCCTCGTTCCTCGCGGCGTAAAATTGTCTGACCTCACTCTGCTACAGCCTCCTACGTCAGATTCGACGAAATTATTAAACATTCGTTCGTAACTATATTCGTAGTAATTCACGTAGGTGATGTTTCGATGCTAAGCATTCGTCATCTGTGTTGCAGACGACGACGAGCATTCTATGCTGCAATATAATTCCTGTCAACGTCGCGAACTCGCGTCAGACGGACAAAGCAATAGAATTAACATTTTCCCGTGTTTCCCGGCTTATCGATTCTTGAGCTACATTTACACTTGAACTTGAAGCTACCGAGGAAGATCGACATTCATGATACGTGTTCTCGTCCGTTTCTCTCATGGTATCCATTGTAACGCACGATGTTCCACGATCACGTGTTTCCTCCGTTAAAATTATTTTGGATTAAACGTTCCGAACATCATATTGCGTTGGAAAACACAGTACATAGTATTCCATGCATAACAGTGGAAAAATAGCGTGTCGGAATATAATTTTCGCGAAGCCTATGGATAAAATATGTCCGACAGGGAATTACCTGAAAACAATTACTTACTTTATCGCGAATCCGATAACTCGAGTGAAGTATCGCGGGAAGCATAATTGTGATACTGCAGTACGATGTCTGCAAGGTGTTTCGTAGTATCTCAGGATTTTCCCAAACTTCGCACCATCATGGTGGTAATTGTGTGTTGACGCACTCACTTGGCTGTATGGACACACCACGTGACCTTTATGACACACGGGTTTCTGCGGGAGGTCGGAACATGACGTCCTTGCTTCCACTTCGCATGCGAATCGCTGTTCTCGAAAGTAGTGGTAGGTAGGCTTCTTGCAAGGAGTACTACCGGTCACAACCATCGTTAGTCGAACAGAATTTATAGTCGCGAGTTGAACGATGATATTGAAATGTGCCTGTGTTGACTTAATTGAACATCGAAAAGTCTTAGTCGGAATGGTTGTTTGCTTTTTTCCACTGAATGATTAGGTGCGCGAAGGTGGAAATTCGTTTCGTTTAAGTAAACGCCAGTCGGACTTGGACTCGTGAATTGATCGGTACGGTGTACGTTACAAACGAACGGTCAGTCGATCGGTGTTGACACAGAATTCTCGTATTTCCACACGTTCTGCGATGAAAATGGTCGAAGAAAATGTCAACAAGGAAGAGGTATTGTTGTAGTACATTTTGTTTTTGTTATTGATCGATTCGAAAATATTGCGGTAGTTCGAAAACGGAAGCAAACAAGATTGTGTAATGCAAGACTCGTATGTTGACATATTGCCTATGGAACGAAGGTTCACGTACATAAAATCAACATCTTATCTCTGTACTGACACCATTTTCGATGTACCTAACGCTAATCGGCATCGAATACTTCACATTGTAGTAATAATGAGTAAGATAAGATCTATAGCCGATTTTTTTCCCAGCACGATACAGTTTCCCAATCAAACACAGTATCCGTAAACGAACTCGACAGTCAGATTACCGATAGCCGGTCGTCAATGCAATCGTCAACGTTTATCATTATTATCATTGTTCTTGTTATCATTTCGGCCAAGATCCGAAATGAGAATTTATCGTTTTTTACATTCATCGTTATTAATCCGTTATGACTGGACAAATGTGCATTGTTGAAATTGAAGCGGCGTGAGAAGCGTTTGGGTAGCGTTTTTCGCACAAATCTGTGCAGCTTGTATTAAGAGGTCTGTACTCAAGCTTGATAGCGGGAAGCGATACCGTTGATAGCACAGTGTTCAGCCAACGCACAATGATCGCAACTATCAGCACCTTTTATCATTACACAAGAAACGCTTCGTGGCGTCCACACAATGCGGCGTGATTAGTGAACGTCTTTTTGCATGAATAAGTCACCACATTACTGGAATTCGCGACCGCTTAACGCTATGCTATATTGCAATTTTTACTAATAATGCTGGAAGAGGCATGCTATCTTGCGCTTATTGTCGTTGCACGACTGTTGTAATATGCCTATTGTAATAGTATAAAACGTTTATGGTACGACTGCCGAGAGAGGATATTTCTGATGAGTCTCAGATAATCGGAAGATAGGGTATTATCTGTTTGTATCTGTTGCACAAATAAAAAATCGATAGTTATCGATAAACCTACGAGCGAGATAAATGTAAAGCTGATGCGGAAGATATTTATTGTATGCCAAATGTTGTCGCTCTAAATATATTTTATTGCTGTCTCGTTCTGAACCGAAACTTGTCATGGTTGCGTGGATAATGGTAGCACCATCATTTCTAATACTTATTTAATTTATGGCTTTGTCGAAAAAATAACTAATCGTCCACAACTTGCGTCAACGTGCCCCTAAATTCGTTGAAAATCTGCCATTGTGGTTGAATTTCTCGAAGTGCAGACAATTATTTTTCATTGCTCTACGTAACGTAGTAATCAAATTCTGCTAATGTGAGTTGATGGACTATGCATTTCGCAAGCACACGTATCGGCGCGCGATTTTTGAAAAAGTAATATACATTTCCGTTTGTGATATGTGTTTTTTTTTCGTTACAGAAAATCAAGCTGCCCAAAGCCGTCCCGTTTATCGTTGCCTTTGCATTCTTCCAGGGATTTGCTGGATCTGCCTATAAAAGTGAGTTAATTTGCAGTATCTGGAAGTACAAGCCGTCGCGCGTTGCGGCAATTGTTAAATGAAAATTGATTCATTTGCAGTCATGGATAGAAATGATCTCACAAATTTACCTACGTATACGTCCAATGAGCGATAATTACGCTTAATGCCTGTACCGTTGAAAGATTATCGCACTTTTTGCTCACGTTGCTTCCATCCTTATCGGATCGAAGTCAACAACAGTAAAAACTATTTCTCCGTACTACTATGTACTTTACTACTTGGCATGTTCGCATGTATAGATAACTCTTATGTAATCACGTGTTCAACGAAATGAATATGACAACTCGACGGCTCTAACGGAAAGTGTACCGAATAAAAGCACGAACCCGAAAACTGCCACGAACAAAAGTACCATACATGTTACAATTTCATACTCGTCGTAATTATTTTTCATCCAATTTTGTTCGAAGATCTTAATAAAAAATGCAAACTTATTCTTACAGCCGTCTTGATTCTGTACCTTCGGAATCAACTAGTCTACAGCGATGATACGTCCACCGTCATCTTCCACTCTGTTACTACATTGTCGGCTTTTCTTTCAATATTCGGCGCAATCGTCGCTGATTCCTGGCTCGGAAAATTTCGGTCCATTTCTAATATGAGCATCGTCGCTGTCGTCGGATTTTCGATCCTGGCTCTCAGCGCCGTTACTCCGCTGCACTTGCCTGACAGGTAAGCAAGAGAAGATTTATGAAAAAAAAATACTGCATACGATTTGAGAAAAATTGCGAAACAAGCGAGTGTCTCGTATCTATTGTGGATTGATTTCAATCGTCCTTTTTTCGCTATGCGTCGAATCGTCAACGGATATCCGTATTACGCGTCAGCAAACAAGCGTATTCACGAGAGGTAATTACGAACGATATTATAATGTCTGTTATTTGAATTATAGACCACTCGCGTGCGTGGCTTTCGCACTGCTGATCATCGGAGCTGCTGGAATCACACCTTGCATCAACCCATTTGGCGGCGACCAATTCGACTTACCTCTGCAGCAGCAATCCTTGTCAAAATTTTTTTCGATGATGTACTTCTCTGCAAATACCGCGGCGTGTATCGCGATGCTCGTGGCGCCTATTTTACGCCAGGACGTTGCCTGTTTTGGAGAAAATACCTGCTATTCATTGGCGTTTTTCATATCAGTGATTTCGATGCTACTAGCCATTGGTAAATCTGTGTTTCAACATGTTTTCCGGGTTGTTGTTGTTGCCCGTTAATATTGTCGTAGAATATTTGCAATTCGTATCATTTATTCGAGCTCGTATTTACTTCCTATATTAGCCATTTATTGCTAATAACATATTGCTCTACACAGTAAAAGATTTTCCGTCGTTGTGTTAATTGTGCAAATTTGTGTGTAAAATACTTAAGATTTTATTGTGTTGATTCAACACAAAAATATTATTTGATACTCAAGTAACACTTTCTGAATGTTACTCTTAACACAGAGCTGTGTTACATTATCACTACACAAGGAGTCTGATGAAAAAACACTAATTTTGTGTGAAATTTTTTTCATTTTTGTACGTTCCAACAAACTGAAACATTTTCTTGCTATTTCGTGTTCACAGTAATCTTTACTCTGGGAAGATCGAAGTATAAAATCAACACGCCGAAAGGAAATGTCATTCTCGATGTCACCAAGTGTATTTCAGTGAGTTATACTAATAGCTATAAAACAACAGTATAAATTGTCTCCAGATTTGATTTGAATAATGACGTTTTGATTTTCCGCAGCACGCTATCGGTAATAGATTCCGAAAGAACAGAGGCCCGAAAAGAGAACACTGGTTGGATTACGCGGATGATAAATACGATCGAACGCTCATTACGGAAATCAGATCAGCTTTCGCTGTTTTGTTGATGTTTCTGCCGCTACATATCTTTTGGGCCCTGATGAGTCAGCAGGGATCCCGATGGACGATTCAGGCAACGCGAATGGACGGGCAAATCGGCAATTGGTGGCTGAAACCTGATCAAATGCAAATGCTGAATCCATTGCTGGTCATAATATTTATTCCGCTATTCACGTCGTTTTTGTACCCCGCTTTGGCAAAAACTAGTCTGATTATTACACCGCTGCGGAAAATAACCGTCGGAGGTATATTGGCAGGTTTCTCGTTCATCGTTTCAGCGATACTGGAATTACAGCTGGAGGTAAGACGAAGCAATCTCGAACCGAAATGACTGTATTGATGATTTGCCTTGTTTTCCAGAAAACTTACCCTGTTATTCCATCAAGTGGATTAGCGCAAGTACGAATTTTCAATACATTAAACTGCCCGATCAACATGTCCGTCGACGGGCAAAATTTCGTGCTGGATAAATTGTCGGTTTGGGTAAACAAATCTATTGCAGCCGATGGCGAAGTAGCGCTCGGCTACACGGCCAATTATGAAGAATGCATTAGACTTGGCATGATGCCCGGGATGGAAAATGTTACGAGTGGTAGGAAATGTCTCGATTATTAACATAACAATGAAAGTACGTCTTTCCAAAAATACGTCGTTGTTTAATCAACATTTCCTTTCAGGTACCATCACCGCAATCGAAGCTTCCGCCATGTCGTGGGTTATTACTCCAACGATGAAAACTATGTACAGTTACGAGGACAACGTTAATAGAACTCGAACAGGAAACCCGAGTATTCGAGTGTTGCTGTACGCCAATGAATCCGTTGGCTCGTCATTTGAGCTGAGTTTCGTGAAGGATTCGAAAACTGCTCTCTCGTTGAATGTCAGTTCTGGTTTCACTCAAACGGAACTAAAAACACTCGATTTTGCAACCTACAGCATTTATTTGAATAATAAGCTGATTGCATCCCGTGTAGAGTTGAAAAACGGGGGTGTTTACACTGTCACTGCTTACGTTAACGATTTGAACACGGCAGTCGCTAATGTCATCACGATAACGAACCCGAACTCTTTGCACATGTTGTGGCTACTGCCTCAGTACCTTGTCATCACCGTATCAGAGGTCTTACTGGCTATTACTGCTTCGGAATTTGCATTCACTCAGGCACCAGTGAGCATGAAGTCGTTAATTATGGCTTTCTTGGTTTTGAGTATATCATTGGGCGATCTTATCGTCGTCATTGTCGCCGACATGTCTTTGTTCACTAGTCAGGTACGTTTGAAATCGTTGTTGGTTCATGTTTTACCCAGCGATCTTAACTTTTTTGGAAACTCGTCCCTATTGATACGTATGATTTTTCAGGCGAGCGAATATTTCTTGTTTGCCGGACTCATGTGGGGAGACATGTTAATATTCGCCATAATGGCTATGTATTACAAGTACGTCGATCAATCCGAAGAGAAGCTTACCAAAGAACAATTTCACATGGATCAACCAGACGCTCCGGTAAATCGATCCTATGTCACCGATGATGGGAGTTGATGGACGTAGTACCTGTCTGATTTAGAACTTCTAGATCATTAAACACGATAACAAATTATGGCTTGTACCGCACAAGCATCTATCCGTAACAATATTATCTGTAATTCGTTCGGCTACTAAGCTTGGTAACAGTCAAGAACTCATTGTTCAACCTCGCGAAATCTGAACGAAACGTAGATGTAATAATTTTGTAGAAAAATATCACGTCTTGCATACTTATGTTAGCAGACATGTACGCGCGAAATCATTCGATGTGTTCGGTTGTTGTTTCTGTATTGTTGAACGCTCGAAGAATCGCATATTTGCGATTCGTGTGAAGTACTCAGCTCTGTTTACAGTATGCTTGTACAATAATGGTCACGTAAAGTGACGGTATGCCTGAATCGGTTGTCACGCTGTGTGTCATGTAGGACATTCCACTGGATATTCTCCCATCATAGATCCTCAACTTTTATGTGATAATTCGTGTTTTTCCCACTACCCTGAGTTTATTCAACAAAACTTTCATTTCCTTTCCCGAACATGTTATATTTTCATCCAAATTTCAATTTTCTCTATCATTCAGATAAAGAAGCATGTTGTTGTCTAGATGGCCATTGAATTCGTGGTGAATTTGGCTGGGAAAGTTGTATAGGAATATCACATTTTTAGTGATAAGACGAAGCATCGAGATTTCCATGTCAAAACTCTGGCATCGAGTTTCTTTTTTGAATGATTTCATCCATTTATGTACGCGACGATCCTCTTCCTGCAGTATTAAGGGGTAATAAACTGTCTACTTTACAGGAATGCGATTGATGATTTATTCTTCTTATCTACAGCAGATCTTATCTGCTTGCGTACAGTTTATGAAAATTCAACTTATCGCATGTGAACTTATCTCGCAAATTTTTTCATTCGTAGAGCTAGTAAAAGGACAAAGTCGTTCAACCATTTTTTCCTCGATTCATCTTACGAACGAGATTTGTAAATTCTTAGCACGATGACGATTGCTCGCTATCGATCAAACACATACACTATTCCACGGTATAAACTTCATTTAAATATTGATGTGTTGACATCGTGTGTCGTCGAAATTTTTGAATCATCGCGACTGGATTTTTATTTACGCAAAGTATTAGCGCGCGCGAAGGTCGGTACCAATCGTTACTAATTCACGGAACGGGAGATTGTTTACAGCTGTGAACTATACATACTTTTCGGCTATATAGCTATATAGCACTGAACGTAAATCTAATTAAGCGAATAATAACATTTTCATACGTGATTATACAGAGAGGTTGTTAAATATTTTTAAAGATTCGGATGGCAATGCTATTCGTCGATCACGATTACGTTAACATGATAACTCGGTATGTTGCATCCTTTGGAGCTTGACATTAACTCGAGCATGACAATCCAGTTGTAACGTGATGAACATACATGCAATTTCTGCATTTCAATTTCGCGACATTAGAAAAGCAATGAAGCTAGTCGAGGATAGTAGCATTCGTTTGGTACAGAACGAGTAACCGCATTTCGTCGTTGCGTGATGCAAGAGTCGATGTTATATGATTTGTAAATATCGGACTAAACGTCGATGTAAGTTTACTCGAGATATTCGTTACCTAAGCGAGTAACACGTGTTTTACATATGTAATTCATGGATTGTATTGTGTTGGTACGGGACCCGAGTCTGAGCTCTGCTTGTGTACCACAAATGCGACATTCGCGACATCACGACATTCGAGTATTTTATCATTAACGATATGCTATCCCATATTTGCAGTCGATGTCATTCTACAATCTGACTGTATACTTCATATGCGCCATAGGTAAGTCTTATTGCTGATATGATTACCGTACCCGTACTTATCCCAATAAATCCAACTACGCTGCGCAGCTCTTCGTTACGACTCCAAAGATTAATTTACGTCTGATCTGGTTTGTAGACATCTAAAGTACCAGATGAAACCTTCAGAAACGTACTCGGTATTGCTGATAAGTGGTTGTAGAAGATTTGTCGATCAACCATTTTCAGCTGTATGTTTTTATTTTTGCACCGAGTACGCTGATATGTTTTCAGGTATATTGAAAATCGATGAAACAGGTTTCAGATACGTTTCTGAGAAGAGATTTAAATTATACATTATCCGTATTTTTCATGATTTCTTTTTAACGTCAATGATTGTCACATTTTGTGGAGTTTTCATTTCTGTGATACTATCACCTTGATTCTTGTTTCCGATATACGAGAATCTTTTTCTCCGAAAACAAAGTCTAAAACTTTTATTCATTTCACGCCAAGTATACATTTATTCATTTTGGCCGCCAGACCACATTCTCTTCATTTTTATAAAATGGCCTTCAAGCGTTCGCTAGCTTCTTTAATCGAAGATACCGTTGTCAGTATACATATCGTCAAAGAAAATAATAATCATCTCTATATTACGGTGTTTTTTGCGATTCAATGGGTCTGACCTCGCTGACGCTCCTTCTTCATGGCTGTTTCAATAAGAGATCTTGTTGCTGTTGCCTCAACAATTTCTGTCACTGGAACTTGAAATATTTTGGCCTTCTTAGCTACCACTACTTTATTTGTCATGTAGTTCCTTTTTTTGCAATCAATACGCGATCGATTTTTCTCGATGCCAATGGATTTTTTCCCATCGAAGCAGAATGCCAACACTCTGAACAGAGTAACAGAAGGTGACCTCTATTAGTATTTTTGTCATACCATTGATCTAAATAGTATAATGCTTAAGAGACTTTCCTTAACTGATCACTCTTCTCGTTACAGCGATGACATATGCTATAGCAATCTTTGCTTTAATCAACCGACTTCAGGATCCTGAAAATCGAATATACCGCGCCGTGAACTTGGAAAATAGAAGGAGGAAATGTTATCAGAACAACATTGGTCCCACGAAATTTTATCGAAACAGATAAAAAAAATTGATACAGACAATGAAAACATATTTGGAATACGTCCTCTAACAAAGACTTCGTATCGTGGTGACGGGTGCAGCGAATCCCAACCTGACGAGCTGAAGCATGTACATGGAGACTACATGTGAGAGAGTCTTTTCGTCCCAGCAACCTCGGTTCTTGACCCTCCAACAGTTTCTACCGTCTTGTTTGAGACCGTCATTCGGCAGCTTTCACCATCGTATTCAGAGCGCTGGCAGCCGATTCTTCATTCGGAAATGTTATTATCACTTTCAATCAAGGTTGATTCGGTTGAATACCACAGGACATTCGACACTGGCTGACACGGTCGTACCATCTGGATTACCCTGAACAGCGAAAAATATTATCAAGAACATAACAGCAGTGATTGGTCCATCGCTGCTGGGTCGCTGAAATCCTGTATTTTCACGGAGTTTCTAGCACTTAATCGGTTGATTGTTCGTTGTTCGAAAATCATTTTCCTGAAAACGAGTAAGACTTTCAAGAAACACTCCGTCTTTCCAATGCAATAAAAGGATTCAGAGATTATATGCGTCTACGCGTCGTAGACGCATCAAAGATAACGTATGCGAGGATAGCGCGCTACTCGACTCGCATGCGGTTTTTCTATTTTCCAGAAAATGATTGTATGTCTGACTGTTTTTTGTCTCCATGCCAGACGAAAAATCTAATCGCAACTGATTCAAGGACATCTCCTGCCAAAAAGTAATTTGGGTATCGTACGCTACATGATTAAGCTTTCACGTGTGATAACACTTCTTACATGCTGGGTATTCGGTCGAACATTCGTCTCTTTTCAGTGAATTGCCGGTAAGACTGGCGAGCAACGCTCGTTATTTCGGCACTCGCTTGAAAACCGTTTGGAGGCGCGAAGTGGGAGAAATAATACGCTATAGGCTGACAGTTCATCTGTAAAGCATCGCATCCTCTTCAATCGAATTTCATCACCAAACAAAAGCGGCACAATCGAAGTATTGTCTATTCAACAATCACGTTACGTTGCGTAATTTCAATGAACAGGTGAAGTAGCTCGCAGGCGATCGCCTCGGTGTAATGTATTGAACTACGGAGACACGTGGTGTACGGATCCCCAAGTATAATGGTACGGGTAGTCTAGCTTCTACTTCAAATGTGATTCGCGAGTCGAGCAGGTCGGTACGCTGCTTATCACGACGCTGCGCGTTCCAATCGTTGGTCAAACATAAAGTGAAATCCGCCGAACAAACTCCGATTGAACGATGTGGTATCGAAATTAGTCGATGTTCGAATTCGCCAGTTGAGACAACCGATTATTATTCTGCGGTATGGTCGATACGTAAAGTTCGATACTCGTTTGGGAAAAATAACTTTCGTCCGTGCAATCTGCGCGTTGAAGCTGCTGTGATATACGGTAGACGTGTCAAGATCGTGCTACCTGCATCTGATCGAGATTTTTCATCGTGATACTCTGCAGTGACCATGACGCTGGAAAATGTACAGTCGGAAAAGGTAAATATGAAAAGAACACTCGTCAAACTGTTTGGGTGATTAAATTCTTTACGAGGATATAAAATGGGTACGATAAGCTTTACCGTGATCACAGGTGACGTGGGTCGGAACAACGTTTTTTTTTCTTCCATTGATATAGTTTCGGATTCGATGCCTTGGGAAGGGGGAAAATTTGTATCCAATTGGATCACATCGCTTCTATAATTCTGGACCCTGTTCCTTCACCTGTCCAAAAATTGCGAGCAATTGTTGTCAATTTCGTGCGACGTTTTGAAATCTTCCGCAACTAAAAATTCAAAGAATAAGCGACCGATACCAGTAATCGGTCCACTAATTTAATATCCGAGTCAGGACAGTCCGTTTTGTTCACTCGTTCGAAAATCGAAAAAACCGCGAGAATTTTGGTATATCGGTAACTGATTCCGTCAACTAACGTAATACCAATCAGTTAGCAACCCTGTTGTGAGTGCGAACTTATTATTTACGAACTCTTTGGATGCAATCTTGAAAACATGGTGAATTTTGGCTCAGAAATTTTTCAACTCTTCGATGATTATTTTTCATGGCTTGCATCGAACTTGGAATTTTTCGGTACGTACGAGAAATCAGAGATTTCCATATTTTCATCTCCTACCGAGGTTTACATCTGATCGGCAAATCGATCCTATTTTTCCGACCGGAGAGGTACATCTCTCTGACATTCGGAAATCGTTATCTTGAATCACCTTCAAAAAATATTCAAACATTCAGAAGCAAGATTTTTTATGCTTATACGAGAACTCGACCCGATTAGACGAGTCACAAGAACAAATTATACCGTTATTATGAAGATTGACAAAACTTTCCGGTTTAGTGAATGAGAGGTCAGGTTCCTGTGTTCGCAGAAGTATGTAATTTACTCAGTTACGTTCAATATTATAACAGCCGAGAAATTCATCAAAAAACGAAAAGAGTGACTATTTATAACTCGAGTCTGATAATAAAGAGACAGTTCGTCATTGACAATGACTTCCTGATTTTTTTTAAATATTCTCCTTGGTTATCTATATATTTTTGCATACGTTCGAGCTATTCGTTATTGTATTTTGTGCAAAATGTCCCAAAAAAAATTCCACTCGTATTGAGACTCTCCGAAACCTGATTCTTGATCGAACGAACGACCGCTTCTGTCGATAAAAATCAGTATCCGCGTAATTTGTTCTCGACATTGGGGAACGAAAGGAAGTCATTAGGTGTCGAATCAGGACGATACGACGGATGAGCCGTTAATTCGATGTTTCAAGTTTGACGGGAAATGTGCGAGCTCGCATTGTTATTACGTGAGAATGAATCTTTTTCACGGCTTAATGACCGTGCAATATTTTTTATGTGCTAGTAGAACTAATACCCGAGGTTGTCACCATCTCGCAGTATGTCACACGACGATCTTGCGTTGTTAGTTTTTGCACACCATCAATTCTTTTTTGGCACAACGACTGACTTTGGACGACTTTCACGACTTTCGTCGATGAGCGAGCGGCGAATACGATTAAATAGTGTTTCACGGTGGCAAAAGGTGGGGCTTAATCATCATCACATATCGAAGTAAATTGATCGTTATACTCTAGTTTCGAAAACCCACGTCAAAAGTCGTATTAAATCATCCCATGGAAATTTTTACGAATCGATTCCAAATCCAGGTCGCTATTTTTCAGAATCTTAGTCTCACTTTGTTTGTAATTGACAAATGTCACGAGGATGTAAGCGATGTAATCACACGATGATTGAATGTAATTTTAATCTAAGTGGGCTAGCGCAACATCACCGTTCAGTATCATTATCGAGTTTTTAACAGCCGAATTGCAACATATTCACCAAACGACAGTCACGTGTATATTTTCGTACGGTCGTCCAAGTTTGGTTTCATAATCATCGATATCCGAGAATTTCGGTATCAAATGGGCCAGATATTTTCACATTTCTTCCTCACATTTATGCAGTCATGATTATTCTATTAACATTGAATTTGACCGTCTCCGAAAATCGTGAACAACGAAACACGCGTGTAAAACACGAGGATTGGGACCAGATCACCGAATAAATTAGACTGGTAGATGTGCATAATAATGCAACTTTCTCGCAACAAGGTCATCTCCTAAGCGAAGGCCAGCGTTCTGCTTTCAAAACTTGTTCCTTATCGGTTAACAACAATTTTAAACAAACTAACAAGAAACTTTTCTCATCGCTGCAAGAACTTTGTGTCGTCGACGCAGAGAACCGTCGTCTTTTTTAATTTTTTTATCACCTCGTTAATATGTACGCTTACTTTTTTCGTGCAAGTCGAAGTTCTTTCTAGAATAAAATATTCCACAAACACGTTTACCGATGAAGATTTTTGTGAAATATGATGTGATAAAAATAGGTTCATTTACAATAATGATACTGCGCTATGTTTTGGATTAGATGTTCAAAATCTTTCTTGATTGCAGCGCATAATGCGATCGATTCCCATGCATGTCGTTGCGGAACTGAATTTAAGATTTCACGTAGTTGAGCAAATGATAGCGAGGGGTGGGAGTAAATTGCATCGCATTACCGAAATTTGCAATCAGACAGTTTACTCTCATTGGTACAGATTTATAATTGTTAAGATTTATGCGATAAGGTATCTTGTACATACGATACGATAAAATGAATCTCCATCCTATCGTCAAGATACGTGAGCGGTAATCATTGTAATGATAGCGTGAATTTTAATATACCTATGAAATGAATCGAGTGGATTCATCGTTCGCAATTAAACATCATTTACTTCTAATGAATCAAAATGAATTGCTATTGATCTTGATGGAATGTTCTGCACGATACAATATTAAGGTCAATGTCTCGACGAAAGGTGTGTATATAAGGTTGAAGTAAGACGAACCGTAATAATTATCTATACAAACATCGCGTCTTCGGTACTGGCTCGTGTGCCCTTGAATGTTTATATTATCGCGAGCATCGTCGTTTGCTCCGTTTTTTCATTTGGTCTGACTTCTCAAAGTTGAGTGTCTGAAATTCGTGGGAAAGCACTGTTTTCTCGCGTTCCGCGTGTACCGACTCTGTAAGAGTCGTTCATAGGACAAAACGATAATTTACCCGCCTTTTATTTCCGGTAATGTTTTTCTGTTGCAGAAACTCAAGTTCCCGAAGGCCGTCCTCTTTATCGCTTGCTTCGAATTTTTCGAAGGATATTCGCTGGCCGGATATCGAAGTAAGTTTAATCGGAGAACCTCGAACACATTTAACTACAGTTAGATTGTAAATCGATTAAATATAAAAAAAAAAATATCATCTACCCGAAGTAAAAAACGGTATTAATCACGTTTGATGATGTTTTTTCGAAGTAGCGATGTACGGATATGTCACGAATGATCTTCCGGTGCAGGCATCGAAAGCTCTCGATTTAAACTGTGTAGCATTGCTTACTTCCATAATGACACCCTGTCAATGATGGTAAGAATTCATCGTCCAGATTCTTAATTTTTACCATCGAATCGCGGCTGTCGAGTCAATAATCCTCGTGGTTCAGGAGTATTATTCGTGATATATCCATCGCTATTTCGAAGTACGAAACAGGAATTATCACTGGGGATTCAGTCGGCATCGTTGATGATTCGTCAACCTGTCAGATTCATCGACTTGTAAGAGATGTAGGCTTTATTAATGGCCTAATACATAGTAGCGCGCACGGCGAAGGACTCTTCTATAATGTTAAAACGGTGATAGGTTTTATTATTCATTGCTGTTGTACTTGATGAAGTTGATGAAAAATGGGAGAAAATTAATAATCATGCGGAATAACCGCAACCTCGCAGAGATGAACGAAGCTGACGTCGAAGGGGTAGTAGATGGGAAGCGGGTTGTAACTGGCGCTCGATCTCTAGTATAACTAAGGGTCAAAATCAACAACCAAAATTGACGAAGATGAAATTGACAGATACTCTAACGTATATTGTCATATCGAGCTGTTCGCTTTACCATTGCTGTTGATTTACGTCCTCGACGCGCAAAGTCGAACACTCATGGTTATGGAACCCAAGCATCTATACCTACACCTCGCTGCTAGTCTCTCATCTTCACCGACGCTCATTCGTGCGAGGTTGCAATTAATCTGCGCGATCACTATAACATCATACAACAAAACGAGATTTTTTTTGCAGTAATATTGATTCTCTATCTTCGGAACGTACTCTTCTACAGCGATGATGCATCCACCGTGATTTACCACATCTTTGCTATGTTTACCCATATATTTCCATTGATTGGAGCAATGATCGCTGATTCTTGGATCGGCAAATTCCAGACCATTTGTTATGCGAGTATCATCGCTACGGTTGGATACCTGTTCTTGTCTCTTAGTGCTGTTACGCCGTTGAATTTACCAATCAGGTGAGTAAAACTGTTCTCAACTACGTAACTACGGCTAGGTCGTTCCAGTGAGCTAAGCTGTTGTCTTAGATCGTCTGTACGAGTGAAAGTCTCGCCGTAGTTTCATTATCTGCTAGAAGTAGAGCAAGTCAGGTCAATGCATCGATCATTCATTTTTATGGCGAAGCATTGATTCGAGCACGACTTGCGGTTCGATGATTTGAAAAATTCGTCGCGACCTGACGATCCGCCCAAAATTAATGGTTGTCATGCGTATTGTACCTACACGTGAGCGATGAATAATCATGTTCCCTCTACCATAGCAGAATTGTAATTATCAGAATACAGTGACTTGGAGCGAAATCATTTTGATTTCAGAGCCTTCGCATTTTTTGGCCTGTCCCTCATTGTAATCGGAGCCGGTGGAATCAAACCCTGTATCGTACCGTTTGCTGGAGACCAATTTGTCTTGCCTCAACAGATGAACTATTTTCGAAACTTCCTCGCGATGTTTTTTGCTTCCGCCAATATTGCAGTATTCATTGCAACGTTTACGACGCCGATTCTGCGATACGATATAACCTGTTGGGGAGATAATACCTGTTATTCCTTGGCGTTTTTCGTACCAACGATAACTTCGGCGCTAACTTGCGGTAATCACATCAAATTTTGTCTGTATCTTCCGATTTAACATCACATCCGATAAGTATTTCTACTAACTTGCTCGCTTGTCTTCTCTCTGCTGCATCGAGGAAGAATCCTTCCAACTTGTGCCCAGTACATTCCTGCTCTATATGCTATCGCAACATTGTTTCATCGATCATATTAACGATGAATAACGCTTTGTCCTACGACTCAACGATTTTCTCTCACGATTGTCCACAGTGATCCTCGCGCTTGGAAAGACAATGTACAAGACGGTGCCACCGATAAAAAACGTTATTTTGGATGTCAGCCGGTGTATTATAGTAAGAAAAATCACTAATAACCGTCGGATAATCACATACGTGTAAATGTAGCTGACAGCGAATTCGTCACCGTGCGTCGATTATGTAACAATCGTCTGACTATTTACAGCATGGCATTGGTAACAAATTGAAAGCGAAGAAAGGTCAGGAGAGGGATCATTGGTTGGATTATGCCGATGATAAATATGACCGTAAGCTCATCAAGGATATTCAATCAACGCTAGCAGTTTTCAAATTGTACATCCCGATCCCCGTTTTTTGGGCATTGCTGTCACAACAAGGATCTCGGTGGTTAATTCAATCGATAAAAATGGACGGACAAATAGGCAGCTACCATCTGAAACCTGATCAGATATTAACGGCCAGTCCCATCCTAATCATACTCTCAATAACATTTTTCCGGTTGTGTTTATTTCCGCTTTTGGAAAAGCTTCATATAAACTTTACACCGTTGCAAAGACTCACCACCGGCGGTGTATTAGCAGGGATTTCGTTCGTACTTGCAGCGCTGGTAGAAATGCAACTCGAGGTGAGGAATTAGGATCAGAATTACAATTGGTAAATTCATTTCGCGCAGTCTGTAGCAGACCACCCTCTCTTTCAGAAAACTTATCCCGTGCTTCCATCGGCTGGACTGGCCCAAGTGCGAGTCTTTAATACGCTGAACTGTCCCGTAAACATGACTGTCGGCAACGAAACGTTTACGATCGATAAATTATCATTTTGGGACAATAAATACATCGAGGCGAACAACTACGTAACGCTCAATTACACGGCCAATTATGCACAGTGCGCCAATCTCGGGATGACAGGCGACATCAACGAAGATGCAAATGGTTGATGATTTTTTCCTATTATAAGCGAACGAAAACGTCCCGTTTGCACTCGTTTGTTATCTCGTTGAAACAAATTTGTTCAGGTGTCATTACCGCAACCGAAGCTACTGCTACCTCCTGGGTCATTACGCCAACCACGGGATTGAATTACAGCTACCGCGACAACGTTCATAGAACACTCTCGATGGATCCTGCCGTTCGAGCTTTGGTGTATCTGAACGAATCGATTGGATCGACGGCTACGCTGCATTTTGTGAAAAACTCAAAAACCGCCGCTTCGTTAAACGTCACGTCTACTTTCGCCCACACGGACCAAACGGAGCTTGTAGCTGGAATTTATAACATTTATCTCAATGACACGCTGATTCAATCCTCCGTACGATTCAAAGTCGGTGGCGTCTACACCGTTTTGGCTTACGTTAATACGTTAGAAACAGCAGCCGCCAATACCGTCGCGGTCACGGAACCAAATTCTGTGAACATATTGTGGTTACTGCCCCAGTACACAGTAATCACCATCGGACAGATCTTATTTGCCCTTACCGGTTTGGAATTTGTGGTTACTCAGGCCCCAAATCGTTTGAAATCGGTAGTTATGGCAGGCTGGATACTGTCCGGAGCCGCTGGCGAGATTGTCGTGATAATTCTAACAAAAATAGCAGTTTTCGAGAGTCAGGTATGGTTTTATCAAGTGGTTAAAAAAAAATCCGGTAATAACGATGTGATACCTTGCAGGCAACCGGATTTCTCTTCTTTGCTGGTCTCATGTGGGCGGACATGTTGATATTTGGTATCATGGCCATGTTTTATAAATATGTCGAAGATTCGGAAAGCGAAGACACGAAAGGTGACATGCAACTGGACGGAAAAGAACCATCGGTAAAAACAATTTCAGTTACGGACGATGATCTTTGATTGTTTATACTTATAAGTATACCTAAAGTATAAGTATACAGTCGCAGTAAGAGAACAACCGATTTTTAGCCACGAGAACTCGTTGTCTTCTCGTATCGTTTTACTGCCAGTTTGCACAAATGTAAATAAATATTTCGTTACTGAACCCGTTTACGTGATTTGTGAGAAAGAGCTGTAACGCGTGAGAGCCGAGTAAAAGAATGTTGTTTTTATTATCTATCGCGCGATACTCGACGTCTATATCGAAGATCTCCAGCTACCGATGGCATCGTTTTTCTTTTTATGCACGTCGTTGCGAACGAGGGATACCGAGAGGGAGAGAGAGAAAGAGAGATTCTGTCAGCTCGAGAAAACCAACGATACGGTCAACAGAATGCAATCTTGACGAAATGACATCGTTTTAGTTTTGTTTGGTTTTCCTTATCATTCGATAGGTATTCGCGTCTGATATTATCACGATATTGCGATATCCTGGCAGAGCAGCTTGATCGTTGATGAGGAGAAATTGCCTATCGCGGTATTCTTATCTACCCCACGTAGATACGTGCTTCTCACTTCTACCAATGCAACGACACGGAGCGATGACAAAACCATCCGGAATTCCGAGATCGGACATCTCGCGCTCGATTTCTATCTACGAAGGATTCCGAATATGCTTCGAAGAATGGTAGTCGCAACCTTCGTAGACGCATTCAGAAAGGGAAATCGCTACGGGTCAAGGCTAACACGCAGGTAAGATAAACGGCTAAGTAGCAATCTTGTCAACGATCGCGTCGATTCTTCAAATTGCACTTTCGATTTGCCCCTGGATAATTGCCCGTGGCGAAATTATTATTATTTGAGGAAATTTTGCTATTTCGAGTTTGATTGCGGTCCGTTGTTTTCAACTCCAACGTCTCATGTTTACGTTTCATTGAAAATTCCCGTCTCGATAATCATGGGCTGCGTCTCGTTGTACAGTTCGAATGGGTAACGGCGCGTTTGTTCGTAATCGGTTTTTTTAGTCATCGCTACGTGTTGGTGAGAGACGGTGCTACGAATTTCTATTAACTTTGCTTTGCATGACGATAGCTTATTTGCCGCGAATGTTGTTCATCGAATTTACCATCAAGGTTTGTTGTACGTTCATCGTTATTTTCATTTTTCAAGGACAATTCGCGAGAACTGTTTAAATAATCAGGTCAGTCACCTGAAATTTCACGAATTAATTGACGATATTAGTTCCACGAAATTTTCTCCCAAGAGTGGAAGATACTATCATCTCTTTAAATACATTTTCACCAACGTCGAATTTTCAGACCAACAGGAAATCGGCTCCTGTTTTTACTCTGACGTCAAACGCAAATACGCGAAGATAATTCTCGTCGTGTGAAATGAATCCAGTTTCTCAAATTTATTCAGTCCGAATATCAATGAATTAGAATCACACGAGAACAGACGCTCGAATGGTCGTTTTTACGTCGGTTATACCAGTTCTGCGCACATTTCCAACGCGTGTAATATCTCACTAGCATTCAATTATTTCACGCTTGAAGTGTTCTGGATTCTTCGGAATTACGAGAATGGCTAGAATCTGAAACAGTCGTTATTTCTTGTCGTTCTTCGCGTAGATGAATATTCGTTCGCTTTTCATTGTTTCTCACAAAAAAAGAGATTCCAATATTTTTATATCTAGTAATTAAAACGGTAGAACAATCTCGTACATTTGTAATTTGAATGGTGACCGATTAAAAAAGATGCGAAATCTATCATTTTTTGGGGGAATCTTAATGTTCTATTTATCGTTGTATCTCTGTTGTTTTCACGTGACAGATCACAAATAGCCTACTTTCTCAAGTTACACTTCTATCGATGTGTTTCGAGATTCCGTTCGATGATCGTGACTTTAATAGAAATAAAATAGGCATGTATCATCCAACTTCAATGTATTCAAAGCTTCCAATGTATTGGACAATGAGTCTCTTTTTCAAAAATGAAGCCATTCATTTTTCTTTGAACGAAGGAATTAGCTTACAATGTGGTGCTCGGTGCCTGTAAGATGCCGTCGTAAACGGAAATAAATTGCACTTACTCTACTTCGTCGGCAATTTCCAACTCTGATAGGTACATCCCGCTCAGTGACGTTTATCGTTCAGGCGAGCATAAAATCAGATTTTACTACCGTACAGCGATGCGTATGAACGCCTCGTATGACTAAGATTCGTGGCTAATTATTATTGCGCAACAATTCAACCTTCGAATATCTACTACGATGATCCAAAATAACAGGTCCGCAAGTTTTGACGACAGATTCTGTTATAAAGATATCGAATCTCGAATTCTCGAATGCCAACTTGGCACTTAACATAGCAGAAGTCAAGTACCCAATGAATGTATCACGCTAAAAAAAACATCGCTAGCGATCGAGTAGATTGGTTTTGAACCGTTACAACCGGGTTTCCAGTTGATAAACAGACAGAGAAAAACGCCGAACAGGAGATGGGCTAGGTATAATATACCTATTTCGTAGGCAAATAGATTCAAATGTAAAGTCAACAGCACACAGTCGATTGGCGGAGTCGTGTCCTTGGGTACCACACTCGCGCGGGATGACTTTTAACATCGAAATCTTGGACCTGTTACGAAAAATGTGTATTAATCTAGACGCGTCACGAGTCTGAGATGAGAGATCGTACTCGACGAAGTTTCGATTCTCTAAGGTTGGTACACGTGCCGAACAGGCTTGACTCGACGTACGGAAATTTTCGAAAAACTGAAATCACCGCAAGGTTTTCACGCAAATACGGAAAATAGTAGAGGATATGAGATCCAGTGGCCTGTTGGTGAGATTATTTCGATTTCAGGCAGTCGGCATGTACTTGGACAACCCTTCCCTTACCGCGTACCTTCGTCTCCTAGTCTTGAATTCCTGTCGATTATGTGACACTACTGGTACGAAAATGTTTATGATGACTCATCATTTGTGTATACAAACTTCGGTTTCCCGATATTGGAAAGTATTTTATGATCTGTAGTAACTGTTTTGAAGAAACCAATCATCAATCAGAATCAGATAGTTACGTGTCATTAACCTAGATCTGAGCGTCGATAGTTTAGTACGTGTTCGTTGGATTCTCAGAAGTAGCTTACGTACGTATTACCACTTGTTCACGTTGTATATTTCCATCGAGAGTTCTCAGTTACAACGGATAAGCATCTCGTAATTCACTGCTTCCTCGGGGTTGACGATGAACATCTTCGACCGATTCCGTACATAAAAGGTAATGATTTCATAGCATAATGGTGTGAATAATGCATACAATGATATCTCGGGTGTCGGATTCACTGATATTTTGAATTATTTAAAAGCGTGAGGTGGAAAAGAGTGCGCGTCAAACGCGTTTATTAACATGCATTCGTGGTATGATTCTCCACGTGTACGAGGGATCCATAATAAAGGCGTGAATAAGCTGCTGTTTTGGAACGAATATGGAAAATTCGCGGCAAACACGTGTGCGAATCTTCGAGGCAACGAAAACCCAGTCGACCCAACATTTATTTAATTTGTCATTCGTGAGGCGAAGTCTGAGAGGTAGTTATTAGTAGGTCACGGCCCTGATGCGAGCTACTTGTAGGCCAAGCACAAGGTGTGCCCTTGTTTAATTCTTGTTTAAGCAGTGTACGTTTGAAGAATGGAATTAGTTAAATTGGTTGATATCCGCAACTCTCGAGTGGGGACTGTCGTTTCTTCGGCGGCCCGAAGTACAACAGATACGCCTTGCGTCTCATGACCGGAATTCCTTTCAGAGATGTCTCCGCGTTACTCGATGCCCCGAGTGTCGGATAGCCCATTTAGAAACATATATCCGCCGTTTTTACGCTGTGTTATGCGTCACGTCGTTACTTCGTATGTCGTGCTCGTGCACACTTGGATTGTATTCGTATGCAATGGTAACGAGCGCGAAGGTCGAGGCTTGTCCCGATACATCGATAAATATCCCCACTGTAACGTCATACCAACTTGTAATTCAACGTGTGATATCTTTACAAAAGTCACCATTGGCATTTATGGTCCACGTCATTTTTTGCGATTATATGGAGATCAACCGTAAAATTATGCAACGCCAATCGTCGAATCTTAACTCGTCTTAATAGTTGTGACGAACCAGCAGCGATAACACGTGTCGGAAATTGTTCGGAAACTTGATGGTAGAACATTTACTGTAACAAAAGCGATATATTGATGGTGCTTTTATGCACATTTAATATTCATGACGAGCGTTTAAACGACGTGCAGCCGTAGATATGTATTCTGTTTCGTGTTCGAAATGAAAAAAAAATATTCCGCAGCGCGTAAGAGGATTGCTTGGATTAATTTTTTCCTTTTCTTTTCGAAAATTGTATTTCAGGTATGTTGCACTCGTATTGTCCACGTAGAATGTACTACGCAAACGCCCATTCCATTTTCTAAGAAAGGACTCAACGTGCATATCGCTTCTATTTCCTGATGATATGGTACATTTTTGTCGTCACTTCCGGCTCGTCGATTGTGATACAGGAAGTGGAGTGAATATCACATCCTAATCACATCCAACCGATTACGAGCCTTCGTCGAAAGCAAATTGACGTGGCAAAGTCTACAAAATTCGTTTGAAACTGCGTACGTGAAACGAATGTCGAGATAATCATTTCCATTCGTTGTTTATTACGCCTCGCGTAACGCGTGACGCATGGTATGTTCAGCACAGCACTAAAATCATTTTTCGCATGTAACCACCACTGGGATAAAATAAATGCAATTTCAGCCGAGCGGTTTTTGCGGTAAGCAATATTTGATAGGATACGAGGTAAATCTTGGAATAATAATTACGTATCTCGGAATTCACGATTTTAATTTACGACCTAGAAAATCTTTTTGCAGAGCAACTCGTCTGTGAATATGAATCTGATGTGACCCTCAAGAAATCCGGGATGTTATGATTTTTACGCAACTCAAGTTCAGTCCCGTCATCGTTCGACTGTGTGGTAATCGCTTCGCTGTACCCGTCAAATTTGACACGGAAATTTGTGTAGACAGCTTTTTTTTACACAAGAAGTAGTGTTATTTCAACACACTCCTTATAGGTAACACGGCTCTGTGCCAAAAGTAATACAAACCAATATCAGAGTAACATATAAAAAGTGTTCCTTTGGTATGAAATAACATTTTTGTGTCTTGTACACGGACTGACCGACCAACACTAACGATTGTGTCGAATCAGCACACTAAAATGTGAAATATTTAACACAACAATTTGTACACTTTACACAATGACGGAAAATTTGTTACTGTGCACATCGAAATCTGCGGTTTTTTATATTCGTAATTCTTACTCTGTAAATTCCTGTCAATCGATCAACTTCAATGATTTCCTCTAGCTGAAACGACCCCAAAAAATGCTTTCGCCTCGTGTAATGTTGATTCGACGATTTAGAGTACAAGATTGGCAAGAAATCGAGAGCAGGGAGAAAGCAAGGAAAAATACATTGATCTAAATACGCGTATAATAAATACGATAAAAAATGAATCCAGGATATCTAATCAATTTTTTTTATTGTTAGTTCTCGAAGTATCCGTCGAAACTTTTTGGTTTTACAAGGCACTGGAGGTTTATCGCAGATGCGCTAACGGCTTACTTTTCGATCGTGATCGAGTACAAAATCTGCTCTGTTGCCAGTCGTTCTTACTGATTTTGTCCACTTCGTGCGGCACTGCGAAGACTTGCCGCTGGATATGTAGCCGCAGGTGTCGAAAGAATTGTAGCTCCAGGTAAGAAAACTAGATGTGATACGTAAGGTTGTCAGGCACGCGAATGCCAGCTGACTCAGTCCTTCGAACTCTTCACTCGACATTTTTGCTACCGAAGATTCTCAGGTCGACGAGTGGTTCGTTGGGAAAAATAAATATCATGGCGAAAATAAGCAATTCTCGGATTTTTACGCTGGTCGCTAGTACACTCGAGCTTATCATTCGGTACGTCATGAGATTGCAGTTCATTTTCCAAGGAACCATCACTGCCGTCGGTGAATAGTAGATGTTCCTTTTACCAGCGATAGCGTACCTACGTGAAAACTGGCAGACACACTTCCTTGTGTCTTTGCCGTATTTTGGCCGTATCATTATTTGACATTTATCTGAACTCGTCAGTCTGTTTCGCCGCATCGGCCAACTCGGAATTTACTTAATAGATCCCGCGATCGTAAACGAAATAACAACGCTAATCAGAACCTTGGGAATATGAAAATACAAGTTCTTGCAAATTTTATCGTGCGAGAGATGCATCGAATCATTTCGGCGATGTGGGTAATGACATAACTAAAAGACGATAAACTGAAATTTATCGCGAATTTCGTTCGTGGAATTAACTTCGAGAAAAAGTGGATAATCACTGGTCGTACATTTTGTGTTCTTATTACAGAAACGACGTGTGTGAGTAAGAGTGATTATTATATAAACTTTTCATACACCGGAAATTCTCTGCGATGTGTAAGAGATAATGATAGGTTACAGACCGTACATCAAGCCAACAATGTTTCCATACCTGTGTAATGTTTTGCTCTCCGTAGATTTTTAGCTTCGGATAATTAGGCTGACGTAACGGGTAATATCAATCTTGGGCAAAATATTTGTTAGTAGGCAACGTAAATGTTAGCAGCGGCGGGAAATGTTTTTGCTACGATGTTTGACGGTCATCGAACGGTCGAATAATTATTATTTCTCGATTTCTCGTAAAACTTGCTAATCGTGGAAATCTGATACACGCAGAATAAATCTGCGAGGAGGAATGTCGTTCTAGATGTCGTCAAGTGTATCACGGTACGACGAAGAATAATCGTGCGAGGTCGATGGAATTTGAAAGGCGAATTGAATGGATATTGAATAAATTTGCACTAAAGCTGTATCGATAAATTTCACTTTGGTCATCTCGGTATAATATAGCTTTTAGGTCGAAGCGGAAGACTGTAAAAGATAAATCGTTTGTATAGCCTAAACAATTTATTGAGGTTAAAGATGCAGTGAGTTGCGATTAAAAAACTAATTATGCTGAATATGTGTGATAAACTTGGCATACCACCCGCGCCGAACGGAAACTACAGCAACGAAGCGATTAACATTTATCAATCTGAGATGATTCATAATTATGTAGAAATGAATTTCTTTGCGTCTCATTACAACTGTATCTTGGGTCATTAACTCACCGATGAGAATGATTTATACTAAATCAGGTAGTATAATCGGATAGCTCGACTGCTCGAGGAGTTTTGATGAACAAAATGTTCGGAAAAATTGTATTTTTTTTAAACGGTAATCGAACTTTTGCTGAAAATTATTCCAAATAATATGCCGTTTCGATTTTCTCCGTCTAGTGGTTAGTTTCGCGAAATTTCCTCGGTATTACTACTACGTTTACTTTCCCATCTCACGAGATCGAACGACGAGTAGAGAAAGGCTGTTCACGTCTCGTAGACTCGTGAAAGTGCTACCACTCCATATAAGAAGGCTCGTGCAACATTTGGTTGTACTCGAGAAGTATCGAGTGCGCAACGGCTGGTAATGACTGCTTCATTTTGTCATAGATGATCAGTCCAGTTTTATTCACAGAAACACCACGTTATCAACGAAATGCTGGACAGTGCATTGTTGAACAAGTTCTCGATAGGTCGATAAAACATATTTTTCACAGCTGATATTTTGTAGCTCGCTGAACTCGTGTATTCAGACATTAAAAAATCACTGTACTTCGTGCAAACCTAGCAATTCCGAGTGATAAGTTTGCCAACGAGGATGCGGATGGCGGATGATGACCGCAAGCATTGTCGGCGATGATGCCAGCTGATTCGTTTCAGTCACGGCTATAATGTGTCACATTCCAAATGTCATCTAAGCAAATTGTTCTTTCCACACAATGTTTATACAAATGTACAGCGATACTACGCCATTCGTTCCGTGGCTCGTTTTATCGATGAACTACATACCGTGGCGTTTTGTGGCGAATTGAACAGAAGCGATTCTGTAAAGTAACGTTGTGTAATAGTGACACGTTTGTAGTGCGTACGAGTGGGCGGCCATTCATATCAGTTCATCGAGTGCCAAATCTCACATTGAAAAATGTCATAGCGCGACTTATGTTTTCTCTGCAAAGTGCCGTTCGGGCAACTAGAAATGGTATGAAGTTTCGTAGCAAACGATATCATACGCAGTACTTGAACTTTCGAGCCTCTGCCAAGCATTCGAACAGATTTGTTTTTTTTAGCATCTTTTTGGCGTGACATCGATTTGAGATTGTCTGAATAGAGAAGAGATTCCGAACAGGGATGAGTACAGGTTTGAGCTTATGATATCTTTCACTAACTACCTGACACGAGTAACGAGCAGTATAGAGCATACTAATGTTAGACATTTTTGTAAGGAAATTCAAGTCGCAAGACGTAACTATAAATTTACTTCGAGCGAGGGTTGAATCAAACAGTATGTCGTATTAATACGTGCGACGCGGTAACCATACAACTAAATTCCGACACCATTTACAAACCCCAATATGCGAGAATATAGACCTGTACAAATACAGCAATGGCTTGAGCATTCTTTACAAATTTAGCATCCGGCGTTGGTTGGAAATCTGGGGTGGTCAAAAACTCGCGGTTTTGAAAATGTCTGATCGACGATTCCGATAAGCACCATTGCCTGCAGATATTGCCAAGTGAAACGCGTTACCACATTCTACTTTTACGCTATGGAATAAACTAGCATTGTGAAAGGTGTATCGCGTCGGATAGCAGCAACACAAGTGAAATATCGAACAAGACTTATTGACGATTGCCGGATAAAGTCAACAACTCGTTGCGACATCGACGAATGCTATTCAAACATCCTTTCAAGTGCATCGTGTAAATTGAGAGGAACGTCCACGGAAATACTTCGTTAGTTTTACCGGTGAATTTCACGCTTTTGGATACCATTTATCGTTCGATGACGACAGCGTGGTTCCGCTGAACGTCGAGTAACGAAAAGTCTACGCAAATCGATATGCAACCTGTGATTCACGGGTGTTGAACAAGTAGCGCATCACAAGGCGCTCGTACGTTGTATTTTTCTTATAGAAAAAGCCAGAGCACAACGGATCTCCTCATTTGCTAGAATTTTTTTTCTCAATCCATTCATAATTTAGAGTTTATGGGTGATTTCAGTACAAAAATGGATTTCGGAAATTAAATAGTTCCAATATTTAAAAAAATCTGGGTTTTTTGTTAATGTAACCTAAAACAACAACGAAGTGAACTACGTTTCTAGTTCTCAATTTTGTTATTTTTATAGAAGTGGAAAGGGCAGGGTTAGTTAAAAAAAAATAAAGATCTTTTTCTTCGAATGGGCCGCCAGGCTCCGATGTACCCTAAGTTGAGAGAGGATTCTACGTGAAATTAAACGTTTCAACTCTACGATAAAGCGAACGATATGTATCGAACTAGTGTTTCATATCTTCAACACTAAGATAAGATCTTTACGTATAGAGTCTCACATTTTCAGAGATCAAATTCAGGTAAAATAATCTGCCAGTCAGCTAGGATTAAATACGCGCTGGAGTTGTATAATTTATTCTCATTGTCATTGACATTCGTATCTGATCTGTTGAGTAATCGGATGGAATGACATCTCCGCAGATACCTGCCGAAATTATTCTAACGATGAAGAAACACGGTAGTTACGATCCGTTTGCCACGTGAGATCCGCGTTTTTCCTCGAACGGAATGGGTACCGATCAAAAGAACGAGCCAGATTGTCGACGAGTGGTGTCATTAATAGAGACATTTTCAATTACGCTTCGAATCGCATTCTACCGTCGCTAAGTAGCTCGAGTTTTGTGATACGTGAAACTCTTATGCATATGTGAATTACGTGTGTGGCAAACAGGCAACAGTCCTGTTAGGGCGACTGGGCGAGTCAGTCGAGCATCAAACTTGGGGTACACCAACCGCTTGAGAGTGAAATTCTGCGATAAACGATAAACGGTTCATCGAGATATTGCCAGTGGATCTGCATCCTGGAACGAAAGAAAGATTCTCGTTTGAGGTACAGTGAAATGTAGACAGTTAAAAACTGACTTTCCTCGAGCGCGAAGATGATGCACACAGCAAGGTTGATAATACCGATCATGAATTATTCACGAGTATACGATATGGATTGTGAAAAATAGTGAATTCCACTTATCCAGTTATCCAGAATAATTATTATATTGTATACTTTCTCCAGTAGGTAATGATGGATACGGTTAAGGTTCAATCACGAAAGGTAAGGTTCAACGAACTTTGTAATTTTACCATTCTTTTCCTCCCAATCTCAAACTAATCTTCAACTAACCGGTAAACCGAACCTGTTGGGATCATTGATCTGTGTTTCAAACCTGATAGCTCCGAGGTACAATTATCATCCACAACCTTTCGGGCAACTTTTCTGCTATGGAATTACCATTCCAGATCTCGGAGTTCTGCTATGGTAATGAGAAATACAAAACGTGTCTTGGTTTAGATTCGATTGGCCCGAGTTTCACGTTTGACGTGGTACAATATTTTTGCCGCACGCTTCGCGTATCGTTGATGTATTCTGACGTAGGAATCCGGCAGAATGAAAATAACAGGAACCACGAAACGTTGATTCCGTTATCTTGAACGTGGAATCGTCCAGCTCGTAAATTATTATATTATTATTTATTTCGATAATTACTCGACTGACGTGGCGAGAATCGTTCTCTTGACACTCGCTGTATAGTTATATGAATAAGTCATTTTACAACGCATCGCAACACGAATATCCACGAGTAACATCATGCTGCGTTGTTAGCTTGTTGCACAAAAAAAAAATCCCATTCACAACGAGATAATTTGACCTTCTATTCAGATTTGGAAGACATTTCATCATTTGAAATGCATGTGACATTCTATAACAACGGAAGAATCACAGTTTAGCGCTTTTTCGAAAAATATTCGTTCTTTGGGTCTGAAAATGAATTTCCAAAGATAGCAATAATATGAACTTCCAGTCGCCTAGAATTGGAAATTATTTACGCGAATAACTCGTCTGAAATTTACAATCGTCGACGAAAAATACATTCGAAAATGCTCAATTGTAGTCTGTTCGTGAATACTGGCGTTCTTCGCGATACATAAGATACACCTTGTCCATCGAATAATTACAGCAAAACGAGCTTATTTTCGTAACGTCTTTTTTGTGCCACACAATTCCGATTATCTGCTCTCGGATTTTACGTCTGAGATATCGAATAACAACTGGTTTTTTCCCCCAAGTTAATATGCAAATTCGTACTCTCAGCAAACTGATTAGCGGTGTATTTGTAAAAATTTTAGCGTCGTTTGATTACAGGAACTCCAATACCCAAAGTCGGTGCTTTTTATTGCATGCAATGTATTTTGCGAGAGATTCTCCTTCTACGGCATACGGAGTAAGTGAAACAATTCGATCTATTGCTTATCGGGATAATCGACCGAGATTCATCTACGCTCATCACAACGATTGCAAATAATTTTTAATTCGCACCTTAACACTTCTTCTCGCAAATTACGAAAATTTCTGAAAACAGAACATTCTTACAGCCATCTTGATTCTCTATCTTCGTAACAAACTTTACTACAGCGAGGACGACTCCATGGTCACGTTTCACATCTTCTCGATGTTTTCCTATCTGTTCACATTATTCGGAGCGATTTTAGCCGATTCTTGGCTCGGAAAGTTTCGTACCATATTTTACGTGAGCATCATCTATGCCATCGGACAAGTAATACTGACTATCAGTGCGACGCCTCCCTTAAACTTGCCAGCCAGGTAAGAACGACTACTAAAAAGGGCATTAATCATCAACATCATAATAATGGGAATATAAGACAAACGACATTTTTAGTGTTCACGTATTAAAGTTGCAATGATTGTAAATTGATATCGTTTTGCCAATTACAGTCACGGATGAGTTCGAATTCAATGGAAAACGCGAAATATAATCACCCAAATGCTAACCATCGCTATAATTGAATTCGTGATTCCAAATCATCACACAATTCTCAAACTTATTATACTTCGATTTTCGCGATACGATTTTCCCAATTAGTTCGTAACATTGATTATTTTAGTTTTCGGTTCATCGGTCGTAGTCGACCATCGTTAAATCCCGCTTCATAAACGATCAACAATCAATCGTCTAATTACGGTATCGACATTATAATTCTAAGAACATGTTCTAAATAATATCCCCATCATAAGTAGTTCACATTACTCACCGTACGATGACACGCGTTTCATTTTTTTTTTATTCGAATATCGTCGTTTTCAGAACATTGGCGATCGTCGGCTTGGGGTTGATCGCGATTGGAAATGGAGGAATCGAACCGTGTATTTCCGCATTTGGCGGTGATCAATTCGTCTTGCCTCAACAGGAACGCCACTTGACGATGTTTTTCTCCTTATTTTTCTTCGTCATTAACACAGCAACGTTATCCTCGACGTTCATCATCCCAATTTTGCGACGAGATGTTGCCTGTTTCGGAGACAACACTTGTTACTCGTTGGGATTTTGTCTACCGACGATCCTCATGATCTTGTCCATTGGTAACGACTAGAAAGATTCATTTTGCTATCACGACGCGCGACGTTCGTTGATTTTTTTAGAACCAGCTGGTCACCTTTGTTTGTTCGTTCACAGTGATCCTATATATCGGGAAACCATCGTATACGATGAAGATTTCAGAAGGCAACGTCGTATTAGATGTTGGCAAGTGTATCGCCGTAAGTATATCAGGAGTAATTTCAGTTGGATATCGAGATATCTTCTGCGCAAACGAACAACGTGATCGGGTAGCGTCGAACGTCTCATGATTCGTTGCAGCGAGCTATCAGCAACAAGTACAAGTCAACGAACGGTGAAGAAAGGGAACATTGGTTGGACTACGCGGATGATAAATACGATCGAAACATGATAGCCGATGTTAAATCAGCTCTAGCAGTTCTAAAAATGTTTCTTCTGTTGCCTGTCTACTGGTCACTCGTGAGTCAGCAAGGATCTCGATGGCTTATCCAGGCTACTCGAATGGACGGACGTATCGGGAGTTTCCTCCTGAAACCCGACCAGATACTGATGCTTAATCCAATTCTGGTCATGATATTGATACCAATTTTTCAATTCTGTATTTATCCCGTATTAGCTAAATTACGCATAGTCCGAACGCCGTTGCAGAAATTTATCGCTGGCGGTATATTGACAGGTCTTGCCTTCGTTATCTCAGCTCTCCTCGAATTCCAGCTCGAGGTAAGTGACTAGCACGAACGCGAGGTATCCGAACGGAGAAGCTCAGAGAGTTGTGTATTTCAGAAAACTTACGCTGTGATTCCGTCGACTGGACTGAGTCAAGTGCGCATCTTCAACACTCTGAATTGTCCGGTCATCATGTCGGTCGGTAATGAATCTTTCGTGCTAGATAGCTTGTCTGTTTGGGAAGACAAAAATGTGGAGGCAAGAGGCATCGTAGAGCTCAATTACACGGCAAATTATGCTCGGTGCAGTAGACTCGGTATGACATCTGGTCTGGTCGGAGACAAAAGCGGTAGGAGCTTTGAATTTATTAACGTGATTCTGATAAGGTTCGGTTTGGAGCTAATTTTTGGGTCATTGGTGATTATATTTTTCAGGAATCATTACCGGTATCGAAGCGACCGCTGTGTCTTGGGTGATCACTCCGACGGGGATATCTTACAGCTACGAAGATAGCGTAGATCAAACGACCACTGGTGACCCAGCGGTTCGAGCTTTGGTGAATCTGAATAAATCGAATGGCTCCACAGCTATGCTCGAGTTCGTAGAAAATTCAGGAGTCGGTGTTTCGATGAATGCTACTTCTAACTCAGCTGAGAATAACGAGCTGATCGAATTTGAGCCTGCGACGTACGACGTTTATTTGAACGGTACGCTGATTAGATCCTCCGTGGAGCTGAGTCATGGGGGTGTCTACACAGTTCTCGTTAACGCTGATGTCAACAACAAAGTCTTAGTCAAGATTATCAAGATTAGGAATCCAAATTCCCTTCATATTCTGTGGCTTTTGCCACAGTTCATAGCCATCACCGCGGGTGAAGTCATGGTTTGTATTACTGGTCTGGAATTCGCATTCACTCAGGCTCCCCCGTACATGAAGTCATTGATAATGGCTTGCTGGCTCCTAGCCGTAGGATTTGGAGATCTCATCGTGGTGATCATTACACAGATATTTACTTTCCAAAGCCAGGTATGTGTGCATTCGACGACAAGCAATTCAAATTCAAGATATTGATCAGCTTCGGAGACGCACAGCGTTTTATAATATATTCTTCCAGGCAACTGCATTTTTCTTATTTGCTGGCCTCATGTGGATAGACATGCTGATATTTGGTATCATGGCCATCTTTTACAAGTACGCCGAACAACCAAGCGCCGAATCTTCGAGCGTAGATATTTCTCTGAAAGGAGAATACGGAACTGCAAATGCCTCGTTCAGAAACGACGATGAAAACTGATAAGTATGTATAAAGCTGATAACCTTCTCAGAATCAATCTCGTTGGACGATTCATTTATGTTTCTTTCAGGTTGTGCATTGTAACTAGAATTTCTACATGTTATTCGTCGTGGAAGCGAGATGATCCAAGTATACATTTCGCCTTGTTTGTTTTTTAAATTAATCTCAACCAAATTGTGTACGAATGAATGAAAAATACATCGAATGATTTTATTGAATTTCTCGAACGATCAACTTTCAAGTGCAAATCATCCTTTCGCGAATTCTTATCTCGATCCCGTTATTAAAAAATATGTTCGTGGAGCCGTTAACTGAAGGTATAGTTTGTAGGTCCTGATTTTTTACCGATGAGGACAATTTTTCAGGATCATTGCGTTACAATCTATCGTTTCGTTAATTGTTATTGTCTTATAAGACAATGTGATGTATACATCTGTTCATTCGAAAGGTATCTTATTTCGTTAAGTGACAAGAAACCAACTGATGAAGAAGATAACGTGAGAACGTTACGTTTCGTACGATTGATAGTCTAGCTATGATGAAATCGCAGAACATTGAGCCCAGCTAATCCACGTGACAAGACCTCAAGGCGAGAATTAGAAAATATTTCGTTGTAATGGTGAAACGCAATTTTCGTTTTTATTGGAATACACAGCACAAACATGTCAAACAACAATCAATGGACTATTTACAAATTGTTCCGGAGCAATTGCTTATAGAATATTGAATGTCAACACGTGTCGTAGAATATCTACATGTATAGATGCGATCTGGTAGAGGACATCAGACTTCGATGACTGCTATTTATTTTTTTAAAGCGTCTACACTTTTGGATACTTTTCGAAGAGTTCAGCATTCAGGTGTCTATCCGTATCAATAGGTATTGTTCTTTTTCTTGTCTTCAGCGAGTCTAATCGTTGAGTTTAATTTGAGGAATACACTAAACTGAGATAACCGCCGTAGAATATTTTTATATTTACACACAGGCGTAATGATGTAACCGTGGAAAAGTATAAAAAATTGTAGCGTCGGACACGACGACAGTTCGGACCGATGGAATCTGGTTTGGCTGTGGACGAGAATCGTAGAAACTGAAACATTATATATATATAATAAAACGCGACTCGCGCGCAATCAAAAACAATATATCCGAGCACAAACGCTGGGTTCGTCCGCTGCGCTCGAGTCTTGTGGTCTCTGGCTGCTGGATCCTAATTGTGCTCCAAGCTGGTGACCGTCTTCCGTCTCCTCGATGTTCAAGCCAGATGACGATGGCAGGAAAGTCGCATGGACGTCGGGTAAACGGCCACCGTTCTGTCGTCACGCCGAGCCATAAAAGGTTTGTCCACTTCGTAAGGATCCTTCTACCAGGTCGTTCGTTGTGACCAAAGATGTCTCCACCAATCCTCTGTGAACAAAATGAGCCGTCGGGATTAAACGCTAAGGGCAAGTTGATCGATAACACAGCTAAATGAACTGGAACAATGTTAGTCGTTCGCGACCAACGATCCCTCGTTCGTCTTCGCGTCCAGTTTCATAAGACTCGAAGGGACGCTAGGATCACTATTCAAAGAAATCCTACCTTTTCTTCTTCGCGAGCGACAGAGTCGTCGTTGTAAGATCGACTTCAGCTTCCACCGCGGATAAATCAGTAGGAAATTTGGTCCGGGGCGTGTCCGGTGTGAGGGGACGTCTAGGATTCACTTGATGAATGATCGCCCTTGCCAAAACAGCGCTCAAAGTCAGCAGAACACCGGAACAAATACCGACCCACACGTAGAGCATACCTTCATCCTCTTGATTTACCGCATCTGGACCTTGAGAGAAACGGACCAAGTTTTTAGACGTTGCATGGTGAAATTGAATCGTCTTCAGATTATTGAAGTTGTGGCACAAAAATTTGTCTCTGTAGCGGATTCATTGAGCTGTCGACTAGAGTGCTCTTCTATTGCGCACAAGCCACGGTTGCAAGGCGTTGATGGCAGACATTTGTGTTGCCGCTAAGTAACGCTCCCCCGACACTGTAGGTACCTACTATCCAATGGCTCCTCATTACCAGATAATTTCAGTTGTACGATTTTCTTCCGAGAGAATGCGGGGGACTTTAACAAGCAAGTCACGTCGCGTTGCCGAAGCGACGATCACGGCGTCGGCGGTGGAACTTACCCTCGGAGGGAGGTGTCCGCAAATGCGGTGTTCGCAACGTCGAATTCGTATTATCGGACAGAGGACCGACGAGATTGGGACTGGGACTGAATGCCGCTTTGAAGTCAGCCTTGTCAAAGCCCTCCTCCAGGATATCCGTTTCTGGCATAAGTTCGTCTTCGTCTGGTAACGACGGCGTTTCGTACGCCTCACCAAGAACCCTTCGTGGGACTGTAACGAATCAATTAAAGGTGTTTCATACCACGGTATCTATTATATTCTCGAGTTACGTAGCAGTACGATAATTGGGTAATAGCCCGAAAGAAAAGAGCTCTTTTGACAAAAAGACTTGTCACGCTTAAATCTACCACTAAATTGGCGCGATAACTACGGTAACCTTGAAAACAATCGAAGTCGCTGTATACACCGTAAATGACCGAGAGTAAATCCGGAGTCAATTTTTCCTCCCATCACTCGGAGTTTCCGAGTGAAAATAAGAAACACTCCGTGTACAGAGTAAACATGGCGTTAAAAAAAATGACATATAGCAATTTAAAAAAAAAATGTAATTTTTCTAATGTATTCTTAATAGCGATTCGTTTGTTGAAAGAGACTAGAAAAATAATCAGATGTATTCTAATTTCACTCCGCGGAGTTTTTATTCAAGCTACACAAATAAAATCCTTATGGAGACGAACTTCACTACCGGAGGATCGCATCGAAAGATTACTGTATGCAAAAAAATTGTATACATCGAGCGATGTATTGCGAGTTGCGCAACGAGATCTTATATCTATGGTCTACAGTTTACAGCCCAGAAGCGAGTAAACGAGAATAATTTTCGCGCACGAATAGCGAATCCTTTGCCATATCTCGCAGTTTTATTTGAACGAATTCGCGAGAGAAATTCCAAGGATGCGAATTGTTGGATTCTTTGGCAAATGTTTGAATTTTGTGAAACATCGCGAGGTGACATCGAAGAGAGTAACAGGTATTAGGTACGCGAAACGGTCTGAATAAATCATGGCGATCGGCCAATCAGCGATTAGATTTACCGCGGTTCGAGTTAGCATTGGTGCCGAACCGCAAGCCAATCAATCCAAATCAAATCCATCTTTGATTTATTCATGACTATACTCCGTTTCTGCGCGCAAGTTGAATTGATTCGGCCTCCCAGCTATCCCCGCAATCCCAAGTATTTGTACAGCGTAGATTTGTACGGCGTTTCAAGGGTAATGAATCAATTATCGCGACGAATAACGTGGGAACAAATTAAACGATCGGTGAACGGTCAAGGTTGAGCGACGAAGCTTTTCGATCTAATCAACGGAGGAAGAAAACTACTTCGTGTATCCTCGTATTGTATTCCATTTCAAGGGCAGAGGGAAGCTTTGATCTCGTTACTTCTTATTTCGTTTTCTCCAACTCTGGCAAACTCGAATGTGCCGTTCGCGCTTTTCACCCCCCATTTGGTATTCAGGTCGGCGATTGTCAGTTGTACGAAACACCGATGAAAACGAACGAGGATAGCGGAGGATAATGTACCTTGCGAAGGCGCAAAAACCATATAATTCCGTCGTATTTATCGAAATTCGAATCACATTTGTTTGAATCTCCGGTAGCGCGAGCTGCGTGAAAATTGATCCTGAACCTTCCAGTTAATTTATCTGGCTTTCGCAGACCGTTATTTCTCATCCGCGGGTAATTCGTCGATTATTCAATGGAAAATATGTAGAACAGTTTGGTAACGATGTGAACTTTGCGACACGAAACCGTAAATTTCACAGCGATAACGCCGCGTTATCTATTTCACGAGAATATGCGAAGTGAAGGTTTCATCAACGTGGATGAAAATATAAGTCTATTTTGGGTACCAAAATTCGAAGCTATCGTCATATCTAATGGTCACCTTCAGCTTCCGATTCGAATCGATGCGTACCTCCGATAGGAATATCAGTAGCAAAATGATGATGGGTGAACCCTGAGTATCCGCTACGTGGATACCGTCCGCAATTCGCAATCCGCAATTTCGTTGATACCCTCTTTATCTATATGAAATCGAAGATTTTCCTACCATAAATATAAAACACAGCTTTCAGTCAGTTTCACCGTGTTCACGGTTCATATCCGGTAAAAATTGAAATTCGCCGTTCGATTTGTAGTTTGTATTTCGATGAAGTTGTTTGCATGTATTACTTCGAGGTAATATCGACGCGCCGTTGTATGCTTTTTCATTCGTACTCGGTGTTAGTCACGACTTGTGCAAAAAGCAATTACAAAGGTGACCGAATAGAGAATCTCTCCGATCAGTTTTACCAACTAGATTTACCTCGGTGTTCACCCTGCTTCATTTGAATACAGATAACTCGTCGCCAACCAATTTTTCGGATGCGGGGTTTGCCAAATGGAACGCGATCGACAAAATACGCGTTACGGTTGTTTGTTCGGCATCCAAAAAATGTTCATTTTCAATTCGTCGACTGCCAACAATGTCACAAAGGACAAAGAGATACACGGTTTTCAGGAAGTCCGTGTAGATTAGCGAGTATAACTCCGAGAAACTTTAGGGTTGAATTAAGACGTAAAATTTCGCGGTTGTTGGTTACTACGGAAGTTCGTAATTATTGCGCGGTTCCAGAGCAGAGTGCTCTTCTTCAAGGTCGAAAATGAGAGAGCAATCCGCGTCTAGCTGTTGCCCTTCAATTTGCATAAGTTAAATAGGATACGCGGAGTTGAAAGATGTCAGGAAAGATTAACCGCGGCGACTCCCGAGGTTCGATACGTCATACGCGCAGAACTTCGTGTGACGAGGCGAAAAAATTCGTAAGATGGATGAACTCGTAAGTAACTCACCGCAGGTGTAGACGACGTAGAGATAAGGCTTCGTGTTGGGATGTTTACAGGGATTCGTGGTCGTAGGTCGAATGAATAGTTCCCGACTGATCGTAAAAGCGCAGCTTCTGCGACCGTGACAAGCTCTCATGACCGTCCTGGTCCCACCTTCAGCGACGCAAGCTGGAGTACGAAAAGAACGCGACGAAGTATCAGAGATCCGTGCAGCGTTCTCATGGCTCGCAAATTTTCGTTCCTTGATCAATTTCGTTAATCGTATCGATTTCTCGCTTACTCTCTTCGGGAACACCTGGTGGCTGAGGACAATGAAGATTCTCGTATTCCGTGCGACCGTAAACACCGCTGTATATCGCAACTCGGCTGCCCGGATTGCAGGCCAAGGAAACCTTCTCACCGGCGCAGGATACCTTGCTTCGAAACTCATCTGTGAAAAAATATTGGGTTTCGTATTCGAAGCGATTTGGCGCAGGCTTAGTTAGTTGGAAAGCCGGAGCCAGCTTTCGAAGATGCTCGTTAAATTCCGCTCCGCGAAGCGCGATAACACCCGAGGGTAGCTGAGACGCGAGACACAAAGCGAATGTACGGTGAAGTGCGAGGGGTTCCTTGGAAAGATCGAAGTCGTAAATGAACTTCGTGAAAGCTTTTTCTATGCTCCCCGTGATACGACAAGTCAGGAGACGATCGGACGATTAATTCAAATTTAATTTGTCCGGCGGCTATCAAACCGTCGCTGTCGTAGTATCTCCCGCGATTTCAAGGCACGGCCCAAATAGCAGCGCTCCGTTTAATCATTGAATATTGCAAACGGAATGATACCGCCTTTTCTGTATTATTGTTATTATTCTCATTATTATCGCTGTTCAATAGTAATTAATGATAATGATAGTAATGCTAAGAACATTAATAATAAACCATCGATTATGATCGGCGCTCACGTCAGGAATGCAAACGCCGACGCATTCGAGCAACGGAAGAAGATGTTTGCCGTTCGGTGTCGATAAATTCCGAATTAGCCAATATGTATCTGGAGGGAAGGGAAAATAAAACAGTAATCTCATCGAACCGATCCAATCCACTTTGCGAAATACAAGACTGGCGGAGGAAAAAAGGTAGGAACGAGGATGTAAATTGTAAAAATATTGAAAGACGGGCAATTTTATCGGTTTGGGGGAAAATGTTCCAATTCCTATGCCAGACACTGGTAGGACGGTCGAGGAAATTGAATGTTTTCATAATTCTTCGGATCGGAAACATATCGATACTTACAAGGGCGGCATTTGTAGGCCAACTCGACCAGTCGAGGCCGACGAGATTTGGTGAACGAAGCGCAAGGATCGCCGGCCGATCCTTCCAGCGCCGAGACGCGACACTGCCTTTTTTTTTGACATGCTTCCACGACCGTCTGAAGTAACGAGTACTGCGTCGATATCGGAAAAAGAAACGTACGGTAAATATTATTCCATCGGAGTGTCGCGTTGCGAGTCATGCAGCGCGGTGCCATCGGTACGTACGTATATCGGTTTACTTACCCGTCCCCAGGATCCGTGAGCGACTTCTCGCCATTTTGCCTGTAGAACAGAAATAACCGGAGGGTAAAATTAATGGTTTTCGATTCTCGTATAAATTGTTCTCACGAGGGCGTAAATGAATTTTTATCACGAGCACGTTAGCGAGAAGAACACGGAAAGACAGTCCGGATGCTGACAAATAGATAGAGGAACATAGAAGTCATCAAATTGCATTGATATTCCACGAGACTTTTTCGATAACATGGAAGCTGCGTGTCAGCTTCCATGTTCCTGTTTTTCTCTACCCTCTCAGCGATTTGATAACTCGACTGACCTGTGACGGATACTTCTGCGGAAATCGATCGGTACAGCGATAAGAGAACGACGTAGCGTATAAAAAAGTCAAACGACATCGTTACGCTTTCGGTTTTAACGAATCCTGAGGAATACATCAGTTTATGTGTTTTCCCGTTCGTTCTATCTCACAGTTAGATACAACGAATCTATCTGATCGCTCGACTGTTCGATCTCAGCCATTCCTATATTGACAAACAAAATTCCACGTATTTTTCCTCGCATTTTGCTCGCATCAAAGGTAAAAATATCGACGAGATCGTAGAATTTAGAACCGAACTTCCGTACGTATGCGGAACCACCGCTCTTTTGCAGTGACGCGTGGAAGGAGACCAGCCCAAGTCGGCGAAATATCGTCTCAGAATTGCCCGAGGGTGAAACTGTTTGTTGTTATTATCATATTATTAGCATCGAAATGTTAGTCGTTTATGTTATTGATGCTCGAAATTGTGACGCAAGTGCCCAGGACTTTAAGGTCATCGAATATATGCGGAGTTCGATTTGGCCATCGTCAGAGCTTGCCTGCCAAAACCAATTTTTGCAGTAAAATTGTAACAAATTCGACGCGAAATAATCGCAGGTACATATTTAACGTAGACATCGCAACAACAACAAAAATGTGTGAATCGATTTATTATGTCGTACCAATTTTTTTCCAAATCGATAACCAGTTATTCGTAATATTGCTCTTCGATTATCTTTGTTACTCGTGATCCTGAATGACAGTCGCGAACGAAGCTTGCTCGTAGGCGTATAAAACACGAAGTCGGATTTATTCCACGGATGTTGAAGAAATGAGGATTCTAATACCTGACGCGCGATTAATCTGTGGAAACGACGGATCGCTGTCTCTCTCTTGAAACCCTTCGCTGATCTCAGTTGTCAACTTGCAGCGAGACGAGAATTATTGTCTCGAGTAACGAGACGTCGTACCACTCTAACTTCGGACGTCTAATCTTTCAACTACGTTAGAGCTGATGGCACACAATTCATGATTAACAAACAATTAACAAGGTTGTATCAATCCGAGGAAATGTATACGAGGCGCAATTTACCCTCGTCATTCGCGAGGCAAAGCTGAATGCTCGAATCTCATGATTAGATATTCGGATTCGGTGATGCGGATAGACGCGATTTGCTTATCAAAAATGCACACCACGTTTATACCGATGACCTCGAGTATATACAAACGTATAATAAACGCGAGCTTTTAATCTGCATCTGCACGTTTGTATGCCCACGCGAGTCACGTGGCCGTCCGTACGTACACATATGTCACGTTTCTTTTACCACTCGTTGGCATAACCGAGGTGTACAGGTCGAACGTGTCGCACATTTTGAGATATGAAGGCTTGATATTAGGAAAGTTTTGTTCCTGCGAACTTTGTAACTAGGTTAATAGCACGCGTTGGGTACCCGCGAATGTATTCAGTGGTGCTATCTCGCCAACTCGGCCTATTATTACCGCAGAATTGTTACGAGTAACGAACAGTTTTTTTTCAATTCTCCTTCCATAATACACGTTCGTTATCGAGAAAGCGGTTTCGTGAAATTAAAACCATTAACTAACTAGACTTCACCCCTGTTATTCAGATTTTTGACTCTGGAGACTCGCCGTAAAGCAAGAAGTTAAAACTGGAGTTCGGAAGAACCAAGATCGGCGACGTGGTGTTTTGGAAATAACGTTATGAACTTTGCGCCAACGAAGCCTAACTCGTCACTTGGCAGGACTGGCGAACGCTCGAGTTTTTAATATCGAGAATATCATCGGTACTGCGAAACTCTCGCACACCATTCACAATTCAAGGAGGCAAGAAAGTAGCAAAAAATTCCGCGCAATGCCTCCGAGGGAAAAGCAAAAGGGAGTGAAGATTTGGGTAGGGATTTACAATCTCGTTCCTTCCTCTCCGTCATCGCTCATCCCTATCCCTCGGGACTCAGCTATATTATAGTCGGTCCGAAAAACCTTCAGCCGACAATTTTGCACAACCACGCGTAGGCTTTGTCACTCGTCCCGTGCACCTTAAATTTCCATAAGTAACTGGCGATCGAATATTTCGACGAACGTGGACGCGATCACATACTTTCGCAATATTTACCTTAAATATTTCACTGCGCGGTTCTTCGAGAAATATTTCGAATTACCAATTTCACCGGAAATACGTAAACAGATGTCGAGTATAAATGAGTAAATTGTAAATAGTTCGCTGGTTTAGATGCGTGAAATTCAACTTTTTGTTAATTGTATTTAGGAAGCGACTTTATACTCGTCCAAACACCGAAACAGGAAGACATAAACTTCCACGCGAAGCGGAAATATGCGGTGTGGTTATCGAAAATCAATTTTTCCTGCGGATATGATAACAGATTAATGAATATTTTGCTCCGCCTATGGTCGATCGATTCGGGGATGGGTCGAAAACTCGAAATTCTGTGTAACATGCGTTTAATCGAAATCGATGAAGTGGTCGGTACTTGCGATATTTTCGTGTTTATTCTTGGGCAAATTACTTAACGCGTGTAGCCAGCGTCGTTGCTGATAAAACGCAGCTGAAACGAAGCGAATAAGAAGAAAGCTTTCGTACAGCTTATTTCCTTGTTGCTGAAAGTACTTATCCACATATCTTTTGGAAGTGCTCAATTAGGTGTAAATTCTCGTACTTTCTTGCGAGTTAAGTGTGAAACCTGTGGAAGCTTCTACGGTCTGTATATGTATATTAGGTTCGCGCGAGGCTATCGACGGCAGAGTAGTGTTCCCTCCGGAGAAGTCGAGGAAAAATAAGCTTTCACAGCGTACAACGGACCACTATCGCGATCTATGTACCCGTCTAGAATATAGGCACACCTAAATACATATATGGAATGTTTTACTCCCTCTCGGGACTACCTTGCGATATATCCAACAGTTTTTCTCAATGGCTCGCGTTGTAACTAAGTAGTAGTAAGACGGAGCGCGATACATCAGCTCAAGAAACAGTCGTGACGGATTCGCAAACTTTGCTCCGCACGTTCCTCCACGTGGTATGTATACGAAGATTCTCGATACAAATAGCCGGATAACCGTTTGTAGCGGCTGCATCGATAAATAATAAACAAACGAGAACTCGCTGAACGTTTCGCGAAAGAAGAATCAAACGATCAGCGGAACAGTTATACTGGGGTCCGATAGTGTCTCTCGCTTTCTACCCGCATTCATCTCGTTCGTCTGAAAAGCAATCACTCGACAAACGCAATTCTTTGGATTTCTTGGCAGTCACTCCTAGGGAACATAACCTTCCACTTCCGTTCGGTTGACCCGAACTCGTCCTTTGGGATTCGAACGAAGTCTGCAAAGAACCGTTTCTCTCCACACAGAAGCCACTCCATGCGTCGGATTCGGGGGAAGCCGACGTCGCGTCAAAAAGAAAAGTGTGTTCCACAAGGGGTCAAATTGTCGCGCTGTCGTGCAAAAGCTCTTCGTCTTTCGTACTAATTTATTTGAAAAGAAACTCGAGTGAGACTCGTTTCGTTTCGCGTACCTACTTCGGGAACCATTTGTCGAATATATACCCACGAACGTTTGTATCTCCTGCAGACGTGATAATTTACATAATTTGACACGAGCATCTATCTCTTCGTGCTGCGTGGAAACGTAGGTACATGATCTACTAACGAATCTGAGGTTCGTCCGGAATTCAGTGACGCGACGTACCAATATACTTGTCAGTAGGTACGCACAACGACGACATTTAGCTTTCGGGCAAACGAACGTGTCGATACGCGAAAATGTCGACGTTGGTGTCTACAAGTATGTAGAAACACCTCACTCGATATGGTAAACCACTCGTGCGAGGACCCCAGTGAAATGTAAAGGACGAATGGTCAAAGGGATTGACGTTCGCACGGTCGTCACCCGAATAAATCCACCCTAGTCGTCTCCAAGATAACAGAATCTACGCGGTTTGGTCTTACTTCTTTTGCTGGTACTTATCACGTGATCCCCAGCGGATAACGCGTCGACTGCCCACCACAGAGAGATAAGAACGAAATAAGCTGCTTTATCTGGTTAGACTTTCATGAGAAGTCCAGAAGTATTCGGGGTCGATTACTCGGAGTGGCATCGTACATAGTTTCATCACCGTGACATAAATCCACGGTCCGAAGAAGTGGACCTACCGAAAAGAAAAATGCCCCATCCATCACCAATCATTCTCTACCATCGCATATTATCGCGTATTCCTCGTTACTGTTCGATTGAATACTGAAAACGCGACCTCAAAATTTTTTCTATTCTACGCGTAAATAGTTTCAACAATTTTTACCAAACTCCGTCCGAAGTTTGGTTGCTCTTTCTTCTCTTTTCGTGCAAGTGAAAAGAGAGCAACGTGAATGCGAGACGAACGATGGGTTGGCCGAAAGCTGCTGACCGCTTCGTAAACATTTGTGAAAGATGCGATCTGACTCGATACCCATTTGTTAGTCGTTTCGTAGATAACAGGCCAACAACGAACTATTGTGTTCGGCTGGCCCTGACTTCCGTTCAACGTCTCGAACAGGCGGTATTGTGCGAGTTGGAAGGCACCCGTCGACGACATTGGAAAGCGTCGAGGGGTGTCGAAATGCTCACAGGGGTTGCGTTAGTCCCGAAGGAATTGTTCGCGTCTCGTCTCCTCGTATCTACAACGAGCGACACGCATTGTTTGTCATCTGTTTATCACCATCATCGTACCGCGTGGTCACATCCTCGAAGTGTGAAATGGAATCCGTTTTGGTCCGAACAACGGAAGTTAAAAAACACAACAAAGCCTCGGACTCGAGTCCACCAACTGAACTCCAATGCCTTGGAAAAAGAAAAATCGCGTTAACCCATTTCAAAAATAATATTCGACCAAATTTCCTCGCGCATCTCTAAACTCGTCATTCTCTTTGCGTTTCATTGCGAATGTCGATACTTGAATTAAAACGAATTCTTTGCCTAACCTGCGTAGTTGTACCACATTTTATCGTAGCAGTTTGAAGTTATGGGCCACTGCGTGTTTCCATGAACTTAACGGGTACGGTTATTTGTTTTAATGAGTTTTCGCGAAATGTTAATTTTTTTCGCGAGACATAAAGTCACGACTCATCTCTGCCACGACGATTCAAGTAACACCGAATCACATCGCTTGGAAAAAATGTAACGCGGCCGCCTTAAACGAGTCATGATTTTCCTCCGACCTTTTTGAAGCTGAAAAATAAATTTCACAATAAAACAAAAGAATGCCGCTTTATTCAGCGTCGTGAAAGGAAACAGCTGCAAGTAATGCAAAGATGAAATATCGCCGCGAAGAGCAATTTTCTGCCTCTCGTAATCTCTCGCCGGATACGAACGAAACGCGAGAGATATGCTGTTTAAAAAATAAACAATCCGCGTAGTGAGCTGCAGTACAAAGTACTCCCGGCCAGATTTATTGACGTACAAAATGTTTCTCCTTTTCCGTTCCTTGAAGAGATAAAAAAAAATGAAGCGAAGCTTTATGGAGCCCACAATAATACAAGTTTTACCGAGTTCCGTTTCGTTCCGAGATTTCGATGGATTTTTCATTCGTTTTATAGGTATCTACACCCCTTATCTGTTCAATTACTTAAATTTCCTTCTAACTAATCATCCTGACAATTTCTTCGCGACGACGAGTTTCCTGTCATTCTACTCGGTAAAAATACCGTACAAATCTAAATTTCCTATTCAATTACAAGAACAAATTTACAAGACGCCGTATCTTTCGCCTCGTGTACGTAATTTCAGGACGGGAATCACCCGTAATACTTGCGCGTAGAATTTCACATATTTGTATTAAAAAAAAAACTTGGGAGGAATGGCAGATTTGTTTTTGTCCCGGGGCATCAGAAGTTTTCCCATTTTTCGTTTTTCACGCAACGCTCTTCGCTGCGGACGTTTTGTTTTCAAAGACTGAAGCACTCGATTGTACGTCGCAAAGCTGTACGCCGCGCGCTAACGGCCCCCCAAGAGCTCGCAGCACCCTCGTTTCTGAAATATTCAACGACTGTTTTGCGAATGTCGAAGAGATGACGAACGTTATAGCGACGTTAGGCATGTAACAATACAGCAATACTTTACGCGACACTCGAGTTATTCGGTATTCCGATTTACGAGCGTAGACTACGCGTACGCGAGCTGTATTGTCGGGTGATAGTGGGCAGACATTTCACGAAGCTTCAACCGACGATCGGTAATTTTCAGGTGGAATTTCTACCCGGTTCGCTTTCGCGTTTCGCTCGACTTCACAGTCGATTCCATTCGCCCGCAAATTATGAGGAGCTGTAACCCCCCTGCGCCCCTCGAGCTCTGACGCGCCCCCTCTCTCTCTCTCGCTCTCTATCTCTTTATCTCTCTCTCTCTCTGTCTCGTATCGTTACTCGAATGATTCCTCTCGCCCCCGAAAACTTCAGCCCCACGCTTTCCGACCCGAGCTTTAGGCTCTTTCCGAAATTCTGAAGATTTCACGTGGCTCGGGCAACCTTAAAGTTTCAGGTCCCATCCACCCTTGTTCGATAATATCTTCTCGTTACGCAAATTAACTCCGCGTGTTAGAAATTGTAAATGAAGCGTCCGCGTCTTGCGCGCGAATTTAACAAATTCCTACTTCGCGTAATCAATGAACGTTCAGGTTGAATACGAACAGCCCGAGGAAATTTCAATAATTCGTTTCAAATCGTTTAGGTAGTAATCTTTCAATATACGTTTCCAAATTGTCAGTCCGGGTGATTTGAGAACGTTGAGGAGCGACACGTTGCAAATAGGAAGGACAAAAGAAAATATGCAAATCTGAAAACCGATCGTATGTTCTTGTACATGAAATATGAGAAGACTACGTAGTTACCTGCGTTTGGCTGGTGCAATTAGATTCGACGACCTCGTTCGTACTGACAACGGGGACTAGACATTTTGGGACTTGTATCAGACCCAGCGAAGTGGTGGGGTTATCCGTGTAATGAGCCAGAGTGACGCTGATCGTTGTACCCGGAGGGCAGCGAAGGATCATCGTTGACGACGTGGCCGACGAGGATGCGGTGCATCCGAGGAGATATCGAGAACGAAGCGTTTCCGAAAGAAGAGCTGTGGACAGAACAGGTGCGAATGAGCGATTTAGCAGTGTCGTTTAAAAAAAATGTGACCCCGCCTCGTTGCCGTAGTTCAGGCTTGAGGTTCGAAATTACACGATTCCCGCGATCTCATTAAAGATGTTCAGGCAGTAGGCGTATATTTTCCCTGCTAAAACTTTTCCTTTCCATGTACCATCAATGCCAAAAGTTGGTCCACTATTTCCACGTCTCGTCACGTTGGGTTATTTTTTAGATTTTTGTCACCAGTTGATTTCATTTCTCAATTTTTCAGTAACGAGCTTGCTAGACAGATTTTTTGTCGATATAATTTGTCGAATCCTCTTGAATTCCGAACATTTTCGTCGTTTTCGCCTGAACACCCTTGACAGAGAGAATGTTGATTCGCAGCGATGAGGTATAGTTAAATTACAAATTCCATTGTGTCCAAAACACTGGGTTAACTTTACGTAGAAAGGCTGACAGGTCAATTTCACGTAACTGGAACCGGATTTTTGGAAAAGAAGCCCGCGATCTTGACAATCTTATCAGCTAAATCTTATCGTACACCGGTTGAATTTCGCGATGCGGCTGTGAAGGAGTATTGGAGCTTTTCGATTACGACGGAAGGATTGTCACGCAAGATTGCATTTTTTGTCCCGCGCGTTGAATAGCTCGGCAATCGATACTCTTCGATAAACTTCGCCATCGCGTTATCGTTGTAATTTCACCGTTATTCGAGACTTCGGCGAGCGTCGAAAACATTGAGGAAGAAATAGACGAATCTCGTCCGTCCGAAATCGCGCGATACTTTTCTACGAGACGGAACTGTATTGTTTGAAATGAAAAGACGATGGAATCGTGCATTGGAATTCCGGGGTAGAGAGGAAATGAAAAAAGTCGTGCAGCGACTGTCGAGAATGGAAATTAACGATAGTACGAGTTAAAAGCTTCGGACAAATTAAAACTTGGAGCGACGGTTGTGCTTTGTTATGTTATTGACGAACGAAGTATCGTAATGCACGGTCCTTCACCCAACTCGTAACGTTTTGCCCACACACGCCTGATCAGCCTCGAATTGATATTGGATTTTATGGATTATGTTTTGCGGAAAATCGAAAAACGAGGTCAACGCGCGTCGCGAACGAGATTGCTGTCGAATGGGTCGTCGGTTAACAATTTTATTAAATCCAAGACTCACGGAGATTTACTCGGAACCTTTTGCTCAATTTGTTCCGTGGTAACGGCTTCTGAGGATAAAGCGACGGAGAATCCACCGTGATAACCTACGCTGGATGATACAACCGATAAAACAGCAACGGGCTGAACGACCTTGAGAACACACACCCTCCGTAACGATTCTTATATTAAAATATGCCGGTGATATCAAAACTCACATTTGATCCCGAGCACGTCGCGGAATTGTCCTTTCGAAATGTGGGGCAGTTTCACTTGAAATGAACGTCATTTCGTGAAAATAGGAATGAGATGCGAGGAATAAATATGAGTATCATTCTCAGCAAGCGCGATCAAAGCTAGCGTATTTCGCAATCACGATTAAAAGTGTGAATCAAGCGAGCATGAAGTCATTTCGTAAGTGTATGGCAAATTTTGCTAATCTACGCGAACGAATTGGCTGGCGAATATAAGTAGCCGACCTTACGTATTATTAATGCTCTCCGCTTGGTATGCAGACACCGAAATCCATATTTTAGATCGATCCTTTGCTTTTCGAGAAATGTACACGAATGTGCTGAACATGTTTTACAATTATCACACTATATTTATGCAGGGTGGTAAAATTTTCAATGAAAAAAAAACTCATTTATTTAATTATACAAAGAACATGTTTCTTATCGAAAATGTTAAATTCAATGGTTAATGAAAATATATTTCATTAAAAAAATTAATTCAATGGTTAACGGAAATTTCTCCCGTTCAAAAAATTAATTTAATTGCGGAGGATTTACGAAATTTAATGCATTATTTACAATCCTTCGTGTATGATGCTGAAAAAGAAAGGGCTGGATAACGAGAGTATTTTGAAAAAATAGAGTAATAGTTTTTCGGCAGCAGGTGATCTTGACGCACTTTCTGTCTCTTCGCTACGTTATAATTGCAAATCTTGTCGAAAGCAGCTGCTTATTACGTAGCGTCTTTGAATCTAGTAGCTTGCTGATTGTTACGCGATCCTGCTTCATCCATCTTACTGATAATAGGACGGTCACGTTAACTACTCTTTGAATAGTCAACGATATCTGTTGCGAAGTAGACTGAACATTTGCCGCTCCTCGTCCGTCTGCACACACGTACCGTCGTTTCCGTAATCAGTTGAAAATCGGCTTGTACGTGGGAACCCACAATGGAAACCAGCCGTTGGTGAGCTATAGGAAATGTTCTGTATATCGTTCACTTGTGTGAAATATTTTTTCTTCATTTTCATCACTGTCCAAACTCGCGGGAAACTTGGTCTAGTTAAAAGTTCTGCAAACTTGTACAAGCCTCTGAAAAGAGACCGTAGTAAAATCAGTCTATCCGAATTATTAGACTTGGATTCGTACTTCTCAGCCTGGCAAATATTCTTTTACGTTGTACAATTCGTTTTTCAATTTAAATTGCGTATAAAAAACGACGTCGACAGGATGGTACGTCGTACTTCTATGCGCGTTTTATTCTACAAGTAATGTTATTTCTCGGTTCACGCGAATTGTAGAAACGTGAGAAAGTAGTGTATTTCTACGATTGACTTTCTGCTCCTCATTTGTCAATGTCAAATGCGAAATAGAAGCAACGAAGTCGCTTGAAATATCGTCGTATGATATCGCGTAACTGTACTCGTTTTATCTTGTCCTCACTTTCGACGCGACGAGGAAGTGACCGATTATTTTTAGAGTAATTAAAAAGCATGAAAATAATTAATTCTCGTGTGGCCGAAAAATAAGACGTACAAAAAAAAATCACAAATGATAGCAACTAACGATAACACGAGCGATTTCACGGCCATGAAATCAGCTTTGGTAGGAATATAACAACGGAACATGGCAAACCACGTTAAGCAATGCGTTGACCTTGAACCTGATTACGTATCTATCTTCCGAATAAATGTTCGACGATACAATCCGTCTGTATTTCCAGTCTTTTCCATAAATTGTTATTATTCAACGAAAAGACGGAGCCAAAAAAATATGAGAGAGACAAAGAGAAATCAGTATTGGGATTGGATTCGGTGGAAAACATTCACAGTTCGTTCGATTATTACTTAATCTCGTACATGGACCTGGATGGATCAGCGTTTGTGCAAGAAATATCAACTGGCTCGCTGCGTGATGCAATGAAATGGTGCAGTTCATCCGCGGCAATAACAGATACGGGACTGATTACGCCGGCTTCCATTCGGATAAATGATTGAGCGCAGCGATTCCGGAGATAATGGGAGCTTGTGATTTTCGTAGTTAATGATCTAAATACGATCGATCTAATCTGGCGTCAGAGCGATGAAATTATTCGGATTTCACGTGGTAAACAATGGTGCTCGTGCAATGTTGAATTTGGTATCACGAAATTGGGACTGGCTGCGTAAAAGCGTACAGTGATTTAACAATAAGCATGTTCAACAACCAGAATACCAGATTCCATGGACCGCGTAAATGAAGAGACGCGTTGTCCGCGGATATTATTTGAGAATCAATATACGTCGGAAGACCGGGACATATTGTTTGGTACGAAGCGTTATCGCTCCGCAGAACCAACCCCACGCGAGTATCAAATAAAAACGAGGGAAACTATTGACCAGCAGATTGCTTCTCACGATCAGATTGTTGATACGTCTCCGATGAGATTTTGATTCGTCGCAATAAGGTTGATAGCAGCTGCGGGACTAATGCTGGCTAAATCTATGTCCATTTAAAGGGACCCGATGGTCTAGCGTCAGCAAATTTGAGATATTCCTAGGATTTTTTTTTGCGGTCCAAATGATGAACAACGATATTTAAACTTTTCAGGCATACTATAACACTCGTACTGCGTGCAAACACGTTTCTTTTAAAATTAAAATTTTTCTCTAACTATGTTTAAAAAATAGCGTTGAGCTTAAAGTTTTAAGTATGGATATTTTTACAGACTTGGATCACCCGAAAGTTCAACTTCAGTTTGCCCTCTTTGTTCCTATTTTCTCCTCATCATTCTTACTCGTGTCTTTGTTGCTTCACCTTTGATCCAAGTTACCGCACCATTAAATTCTTCACATTTTAATAACTGTTGTAGGATGAAAGTGGGATCAACGTTTACTGCCAGTTACCGAAATACCGTCAATAGCCTTACAAAAATTTAACAGCATATTCTCAAAGGAATATACTTTTGAAGTATTGAAAAAAAAATCGTTTTTTTCAATTCCAGACCACTGGGTCCCCTTAAATGAAATGCATCTCTACCGAAGGCCACTTTTCGCGATGCTAAAAATCTTCACCGGGAAGATGTCAACGTAGCTGCTCTGAAAATTTACCCTCAACTTTATTTATACTCGATGCTGCGATATTCGACCTGCATTCGTTCCGCATAGCTCATGGTTTTCAATACCTCGGTTCAAAATTTCGATGCAAATATTTTTTATTCGCGAGTCTCGGAGCTCTAATGGCGATCCTCGTTAGTCGGAGTCCTTCTTGGCCTCTAATTATTTCGCATAATTTCATTTGCATAAGCAGCTGCGTGTCGAACTACGCGCGGAAAGCAAAAAATAATAATAATTACGCGGTTTAACTAATTGTGAGAATTAGAATTTTTACACGCCGCACGCACGTGCATGCCGCCAGTCATCGCGTCTACGTGTGCGTAGCAGTTGATCAGGCGGGAGGCAATTATACACCTGGCAATCGGTCGATGTCCCATAGTTCGCCATTACCGCGCTGATTTACAAATTCGCATCGTAAATTGCAACGAATGACGCCGAGCTAATCTGGGCGAGAGGAAAAGCCGATTTTCGATATTTCGCCCAACGAAAATCTGAATATTCGCAAAAAGCAACGTTACGGATAGTCAAACCTATTCCGCTGTACTCGCCTCCACAAATTCCTGAGAATTTTTATCATCGAATCATTTTTCTCTAACTTCGATGAAATTACCGCGTTTAATTCTCGCCGTACTCTATACTCGAAATAAACGACGAAGTTTGAAAAAGCCGCGCGACACGTAAGAAGCTTACCCATATAATCCATATCGGCACGAATGCTGGCGAGGTGAGCCATTATGTAAATTGTAGCAATTCTCCAGCACATGCTTGCACCTTAAATTCACTCACTAGTCGACAGGTTCCATTTTCTCACGGTTCTCTACCACTTGGTACTTGCGAGCGACGACACCACGTTGATTCTCCCTGCATAAATTATGTCGAAATGGATTTTCGCGTCCTTTGTCTTACACGTTCGTCATTTTGGTCGATTTTAATTCGCCAACTTCATCGTATCACTTATCTTCAATTCTGTCCTACAATCTCGGAATAAGAGACAGAAAAAAAAAATGAACAATCATCCTTGAAGATTCAGAACGGGTTGTGATTTACGAAGTGGACGATGACGAATGCACGTATATATCGTTACGCGCGATGCTAACGCTAATCTGTGAAATTATTTCTCATTTGTTCGGATATTACAAAAAACTCTAAAGCTACACCGTAACACCGCTGTGAAGCTTTCCCGGTAGTCGCTCCAATTGCCATTATTATTTGAATAATGTAAAAGCACGGAAAGCAAAGGGATCTCGCAACAAAACAAACATGAAAAACGAACGGATTTATATTTCAACTTCACTGATTGTTTTTTTTTTATCTCCCAATCGGAAAGTCACATCCCACGGACTGAAATCTCAAAGTATGTACATCGCCACATCCGTCGATCGCGAAATCTTAAGTGTATTTCCGACATCAGATTTGTCGTATTTCCGCCCGATTCTCCATAACTTCGAACTCGTCCGAATTAGAAATGGAAATGCCAAACCCGTCGCGTCAAAAAACTTGCAAAGTATCTGTCCCACGTAATAATCTTTCGTTTCCAAACTCCGTTAGCCGAGGAGAATCCGGCAGTTCCAACGAAATATTACGACGAACGATAACTAAAACCATCGTCAACAATTTTACGAAATAGCAAAAAAGCGGATGGAAACGACTCGCAAGATTGTCACAAAGTTTGGCGCTAAAAAAAGCGTCCACGCGAAAGCGAAAACGTTCGAAACTGGAATAGAATAGAAACCGCATAAGTATCAAGTTTGTTTCGTCGTTCTACAGATAAAATCGTGATCTCAGGATGAGACGCACTCTCCATGCGCATTGTCAAAGTTCGTTGAATAATTCTACCGAATTCTCGTGCCTCTATTTGCTAATGATCAACCTGCTAACGCGACCAAATTTCGCCGACGAATACTTGTACTCTCTTCGACATCTCTCCAGTCATTTCGACAACGAGTGGCGTTAACACTGATCATGTCACAATATCAAACCGCGAACACCCGCCGAGCGACGTTTCCGAGACGTTGCATACTTTTTCGAAAAACGGCGCAAAGTTGGAGAAAAAAACCATTTCTAATCTACCCCCGCACTATCCACAGTCAATAGCGAATGTCATTTCCGACACATCGTAGAGTTGATTCTCGTAGAAACTTTCGACCCTCTCTTTGCCCTATTCATTTGATACGGACCACGCGGTGCTGCGAATTTGTTCGGAACTCGCGAAGATCCTTCTGCGACATCGCAACGCGGTTGACCCGACTGCGACGAAAGCGAACGGGTAACTGTCCTCCATCTCTCTTCTCTCTCTCTCTCTCTCTCTCTCTCTCTCTCTCTCTCTCTCTCTCTCTCTCTCTCTCTCTCTCTCTCTCTCTCTCTCTCTCGCTCTCGCTCTCGCTCTCGCTCTCCCCGTTACTCTCCCTCGTCCTCTTTCGCTCCTTCTCTCGCACCGCCAGCGAGTCCCTTACGCCTCTGCGCGAATTCATCTCCTCCTGCTCCCTGTATCCGCGCGCCAGTGTTTCGCCCTCCTTCCTCTTCTTAGCTGCTGCGCAGTGCACACCAACGGTGTTTCATCGTTCCATAGGCACGAAACTTTTGCATCCGCGACGCGTGCCATACGCGGGTAAATGGAAAGCTTTGTTATCATTATTTCGCCGTTGTTCGTTATTTTAAAAGGGCAGGAGGAGTACGCGAGGCGACGCGCCGTGTCTCAACGGGGGGGCGCGTTGAAAAGTGGAAAAGGTTTCTCTCTTTTTCTTTGCAAACGTCGCGGTTATACAGAGATTGTCGGATGAGAAAATTCTTCGTTCAGGGGTGGTAGGAGAAGGGGGATTAATTTTTCCTTTGTCAGTTGCGATTCGCGACAGATTCGATCGTGAAAAGGGAGGCTCGCGAAGAGACGGCATCAATCAAGAAACGAGCGAATCGTGGGAAAAACGGTGCCCGGATATACCGATAGCCGGGGAATGACGATTCTCGTTCGATTTTTCGTTACCTTCGTTGCGCGTCACCATCAGTCGAGAATCACTCGTTCGCGCGGAGACTCTGAGAGCTTTTCATCCCTTCTCGTATTTTCTTGTCGCCGCGTCGCGCGGGAATCGCGAGAAATGCAATAAGACAAACTGAAATGAAAAATGTGATCGGAGAGGGTTACGACGCCGGCTGAGATAACGACGAGAACAATTGTCACGGTTTTTCAATTTCATATCTCCCAGCAGCGATGACAGCTCAATCGAAAGACTATTTCATCTTCGTATCGTCGCCTCGCCGATCGAATCGCTCCGCCGAGTTGTAATTTGCCCCGCATTCTCGCTCGTGACCCCCGGTTTTGAGGATGTCAGTTGAGAAAATATCGGTTTCAGGCAGGAGATAAAAATATACAGTCGTCAGTTGAGGCATCCACGAAGGTATTTATAATTATAGAGCCGATCCAGACCCGTGTAATCGCGCCGGATCGATCACTTTAGTTTGGCTTTTAAAAATTAATAAATTTACCAGCCCCAGCCCGTTCGACCACCCTTAAAAATGTCAGCCATTCCAATATCGACCACCGGAATTCGTACCAGCGGGGTGCGCGCACGCACGATCGTTTCATCCTAATACGACAAAGCGGAACGTGCAGTATTATTCTCACTAACGCTTAAAAAACAATCACGCTCTTCGATGCGATTCTTAGTCGACGGAAAAGTAAAACAAATAGCGTGAAACCGGAAAAATACAAGGGGAAAAGAAAGACGGGATGAAACGTTGTATGGAAAACAGAGATTACGGTCGCATGAAATTTGTCCCAGAAATGTATCCCATTGACGAAATTACCTGGAACCACCCACCATTTTTCTACGGGCTAGTGGTTTCCTCGGACACGTAAACGATCGCATCGCTTCCCTGGTCCGGGTCGGCCCACAAAGTGCCGCTTTCCTCTATCGAGGCATATAAAATTCTCCAGGGATTTCCCATACCCTTTCGCAAGGCTGCTCTCTCTCTCTCTCTTTCTCTCTCTCTCACCTCTCTCTCTCTCTCTCTCTCTCTCTCTCTCTCTCTCTCTCTCTCTCTCTCTCTCTCGCACTCTCTCCCCCCTTGTCGCGGCTGCCGATAGGGAGAATCACTCCGTGTGGCCACTATGCAGGTTCGATGGTCGGGTAGGTGGTGATACGCGGGCGATTGCCTCCTCTACACGTGGGCGAGGGACGTTATCAGATTAGAAAGCATACACGCTATACGCTTGTACGAACGCGCACGTGGCCGTGTAGTGACCGTACACGATATCGCGGCCCAGATTCCCGAACGAATCTATCGAGACAGATACGTGCTGCCGGTATGCAAATGTCCAGCAGGAGAGACAAGAAAAATTCAATATCAAAAAGGCAATATCACACGTGCTCGGAGTGGACACGCGTACCGCGAATAGTCGCATGATTCCACGTATCAGAGAGTTTGGCGTAGGTACAACGCAAAGGTCCGATAAATTGACGTGCAGCTTTGTACACCCGACGCGTACGAATTTTTACAGAAATTCCTCCAAGAAAACCACCGAGATTGTACGAAGGAATTTCGTTCCCAGAATGAAAAGTTACTTTTCGAAACTCGATCTTCGAGTCTTTTATGTCGTTACGTTGTTTATAACGTTCAGATTGGTCGTATTTTATTTTTACTTTTCGCAACGCGAACAACGTTTGCCTCGTCTCGTGAAAATTCAGACCCGAACAATTTTCAACTCGACGCGAGTCAAATTTCACGCCACGATGAAAGCTCTAATTTTTTGTTATTGTTATTACTTTTCATTGTCACGGTTTTGGAATTAACGCGAGTTCGTTTCGTGCGTTTTCGTGAACGTTTCAGTCGATGATTCTCATTTGCGAAACGCTGACAATGACAGTCGCAACGAGCTTGACCGCATTGCCGACCGCGTTACAGACACGGCGAAGGATAGGGTCGGACTTGACGACTGGCTTTTGAACAAATAAGGTCGCACAACGATTCGACGATCGAAACAATTCAAATTTTCTCGCCCAAATTCTTTCTGCTCCGAACTGTATAGAAAAAAGTGGCCGTAGGGCAGTTGAAATGGGATAAAAATAGGTTCGCGATAACCAAGTGAAACATTTCGAATATCCTCTACTGCCCTGGAGCGCCGTCTGCGAACGATAGATTAAAACGTAGAATGTAAATGTATAAAATGTACGTTTACGGATTTATCCTGGAAAAACTCGAAAGCGTGATGGCAAAGCGAACGTACGATTTTCGCCATCGTCGAGTGGCTTGCCGCGAGGTAAAAAAAGCTTCTATGGAAAGAAATCCTAATGGTCTGCGTTCTCGTTCCTCGCTCAAATAATCCGTGTTTCTACGTCTCCATATTTCATACAATGTAGGTACACGCTGCGTATTCGCATAAAAAAACTCAGCGGAGAACATTTCGCATTGTTTTCAACCTCGGCGTGAAGTTACCATGCGAATCGGTTAAAAAAACGTTTCGCCAGATGACAAAAGACGCGTCTACACGGTAAAAGCTCGTCCGTCGTTGTGCAAAGTCTGAAAATTTGTGGGTAAAATATTGAACATTTTTAACACTAATTTTGTGTAAAAAAAAAAAATAAAACACACATTTTTGTGTTAAATTTGACGCAATTTTTTTTACCGCGCACGACTCCGAGCTTCGAGCAAATAATCATGTCTGAAGTTTTCCACGCAATTTTCCCCGCGATAAAAATTGCCGCGAAATTTTGTCTCCAATTTCGAGACAGTTCGCGCCAAGTTGCCGGACGTCGAGGACGAGATTGTTATCTGAGCCGATGAAATTGGGTTTCAAGTGCGTCTTAGCATAAGCGACTTTGCTCCTGGTATCGTTCCGGTCGCTTCTCGGTCGCCGGTCCGCGGGTTGTCTGCGCCGGATAGCTTCGGAGCTTGGAAAAACGGGAAAACTAGCGGCTCGAAACGTCGCATGTTTATTGGAGCTTGGAGGATCGGTGGATCTCAACGTAATCTTGTCTACGAGCGCCTAGACGCTACTCGCGTCGCTGCCTTTCTCTCGCCTCTCGCCCTCCGTTCGCCATACATACAGTCATTCGCGGCTTCTACGTACTCGACTCGGCTGCTTCTCCGTAGCAATGGGTAGATATACCTACCCGTAACGTTTCTTTCCCCCGTTCCTTTCCACCTCATATGTTCTTGGCATTGTTGAAAAACGTTCGGATCTCTGTAAAATTTATCTCACCATAACTTTATTCTCGACTGCATCGTGTCTACGCGATGACGCAACGCCTCGCCCTTCGATTTCGCGCGACTTACAACGCTTTCTGCGGATCCCCGACAAAAGCTCGGCGTCGTTTGAAAATCCAATTTCATTTCCTCGACTTCCGATATTTTTCTCCTCTCAATCTCGCCTTGCGTAATGCATGGCTACGAGCAAGATCTGCAGTTTACTCCGAGCTTTCGTGGCACGTGATCGTCAGGCGACGAAAATCGCGAGTCGAACCACCGAACCGTTTTGAGAGTCTTTGAAACTTACGCGATCAACGCGGATCATTTTTACACGGACGAATTGCATACCTGATCGATGGGTTTCTCGATTTTTCACCCAATCATTCTCGCAGATCTGAGGGATGCCCGCATAAATGTTCGAACAACGAGCTCCGCACTCGACAATCAGCAGGGTGACGTGCACCTAATCGCGCGTTCGTCGTCGTTGTCACTGATCTTGAATTTTATACTTACCTACTACCAACTACTCTACACAACCCTATTTTATCCAAGTTTTATAGGGTGCGACGAAAGTTTGGCGATATTGATTTTCTTCAACCAACCATTCCGCTGGCACTCGACCGTAAACTTAAGATAACCATTCGTTTGCTCTATTCTTGTCAACGCACCGACAAATACATACTGGATCGGGAACCATCTCTACGAGTTCTCATAGCGGACTATTCAAACATGATGTTGATCGTATACAAAATATTTATGTTTCCTACTAAGATAAGTCATTATATTTGTGAAAATGAACGTTCCCTGCGCTAAACTCCGAACCTGGATGGTGAAAGGAAAAAGTTGAACTCAATTGAAGGAATATAGCAAATATTTTATTCTAAAATAATTTTGTACGAGACATTTATGTTACTTTTCTGTAAAAAGCTTTATATTTGTTAGAGTATGAACTTTTTATACTTTAAACTTATTTTTCCTCAACTAATTCGGATTCAGAAGTATTCCTGGAGCATGCACCTGTATGTAGCCATAAGAAATATCAAACATTTTACCATTTTCGTGGAAGCTATATTCGAAAAAAACGATCATAATGTGTCTATACAACAATACATTATCTGGCTATCAAGGTTTTATCATTCTACTGTGAAAAACAAATACAATACGGTAATTCCCGATTTTTTACAGTGTACGAGTCAGGGTTCGGGGTAATTTTCTACGACCGTTGGTCGTTTAACTATGGTCTTCCAAGATACTAATTAAATCGGTCAGTGGTGAGGAAAGATTGACGGAATACCGTTGAGGGTGGACTTAGGTAGTTAATCCCCGAATCTCGTTGACGTATTGTTAATCCTTAGCGAACGGAGTTGACTTGCGACTCCAGCGTATGATATTTGTAAGCCGATTATTATCATTTTCTTTCCCCGGTTTTACACGCCGCTTATTTCATTTTTCAAAGGATAACGCGAATTAATACCTAGACTACGAGTCCCCTCGAGAGATAATCTCTTTCGCGCGGCGAATTGGCATTTGGATCGTTTAGCAATTTTACAAGTTGAAACATTAACGAAAACTTTCCCTCTTTAACAACGTGGCTTCCACGCGTCCTTGGATTTACGCGAGTCAAGGAGCGCGTTGCGGTTTACGTGAAATATCTGCGAAATAACTCACGGAAAAAGTTTAAAGTTCGAGTCGAACATTCTGATTATCGCCTCTCTTCAACGTATCCGTCCTAGCAAAGTTGAAATATTGAAATATTAAAGTATATATCTCGCCGGTATGTCTCTCCCTCTGCCTCGACAAAGATACGCCCTCATAAATTGGAAATCCGTTCTTGCGAGAGGACTGGAGAAATTCTGAACCCTTGGACAAATAATGAGGAATTTTTTACGCCAGTCTTGTGGAAAACTGAAAGGGAAATATATCACATGGGCATAATATATATGGCAAAAAAACCTCGGTGGCGCGGCGAGCGACGTTTCCAACACTTTCTTTTCATTCAAATGATTTATTAACAAAAATATGCATGTTATTTACACAAAGATTTATAGCACATTACAACGATAGTCACTTGTATAATATAGTCTGTACACATATGTAAACACGTCACGCGTTATATGGAGCAATAATAATTCGAAGATTGTTACACGAGTGTTTGATCTTTTTTCTTTTATATTTACACGAAAAGATCCCACCGAACGTTATACGTAAACATAATATCAAGAGTTCCATACTTCGATGTCTCTTTGTCACTTATATTATCCATCGCTTTCCGGTATACCTATGTAGAGTCAAGGTCACCGTATTATTGTCGAGTATTGTTAAAACTGTGTTACGAAATTCACAAACTGGCAGGTTATCTCGTGAAGAAGTCCGGTTGATCCGTATCTTTCTCGAAGCGTTTCGCTTCTTCCTGCATGCTCTCCTTAATCTTCAGTATAGCTGCCGACTCCATACCATTTTCAGCAGGTCCACCGAAAGCTCCGAGCCCAAAATCACTCATTGGGCCGTTGCCCATTTCTCTACAAGGCGTAGTCGGTCCGCTGACAGGACTATTGGCCATAGTATCGTTGTTGAGAACGGCTCCCATAGCGTTTGCTCCCATGTTCCTCATTTGCGAATTGTTGTCCCCAGAAGCACGGCCTCCTCCCATCACGTAGTCCCCGGGCCCGTTCGCGCGTACCGTCGGTCCTGACTTCGTCATACCGTACAGGTTGTCGCCACCGTTACCGCCGGTCTCCTGCGGACTTGGCATCATTGGCGTACCAGGACTCGAATGTCCCGCGGAACTCGTCGCACCTGCGTAGTTGCCAGGCGAGGCGGACAGATAGTTGTTGTTGTTCATCGGAGCCGAGGTGTTGGGCTGCCACTGCGGCCTACCACCACCGACTCCGCCACCGCCACCTGGAGGGACCATCCCGATGAAAGGGATCCCAGGACCGGCGGGTCCCCCCTGTTGAAGGCCGATTCCGGGGCCTCGCATACCTGGTGGCTGTCCCATAGGTCCCATAGGACCCATAGGTCCCATTTCCTGTCCACGTGCTAGATTCATGCGATGATTCATCTGAACCATGCCGGATGGCATGTGTCTGCCGTTCGGATCCGATCCGTTCGGAACCATTCCTGGATAACCGCCGTACTCGTTCACCATTTGCGGCATGCGCGTCCCAGGGGTAGCACCAGGTCCCGGTCCCGGTCGTGGTCCCGTTGCATATCTCGGGCCCATGTATTGCACTGGCATCATTTGTTGGTGAGACGGCTGAGTTTGCGCCAACGAAGCTTGTCCCGGCTGCAGCGCCGACTGCCCCGGCTGCAGCGCCGACTGCCCCGGCTGCCCTGGCCTCGGGCCTGGATTGTTCGGGAAGAATCCGGACGGCAGGGGTCCGTTAGTCGACATCCCTTCGGCGGGCGGACCCATTCCCATGGGTGGATTCGGCGCTGGGACTGACGGGACACCAACACCGGCGTTTGGCCCGTAACTTCCGTTCACGAAACCATAGTCGTGAAACGCTTTCGCTTCGCTACTGTGCTCGTTCGTGTCGCGACGCTCCGGTGCCGCGCAGTACAAGTCCCAAAATACGCACCACCACGAGTGCAAGAAACCCGGAGGCTCGCCTAGGCTGATATTTTTCTCCCAACGAATTTCCGAGAGGAACGTTTGAGCCGCTTTCTGAGCGCCCACGTGCAATAGGTACTCGTAAACGTATAACGCGAGTTTCTCTTTAGCTTGAGCATCGGACGTCACTGCAGTTCCGCCACCGCCTCCTCCACCTCCGCCGCTGCCTCCGCCGCCGCCACCTCCTCCCTTTCCCTTCGCGTACATCGTCCGGTTCCCAGAGACAGGAAACGTACGCGACCTGTAGATATTTCTCGTTCCACTTGTATCGAATTTGGGAATCTTGGATGTTTCGTCGCCGCGCTGTTGAACGCGACACTCTAATCAGCTCCGCAACACTTCCCTCGTTTTCCGCGCACGACACTTTTTGCGTTTTCAAACGATTTATGCGACTCGTATCATCGGAACGCGATCGAACATACACGGCACGTAACAACGACCAGAAACGTTCTGGCGAATTCCTCGGATATTTATGGGCGGCCTGGCTATATATAGGCTACGTCGAAAAGGACTTCGGCTCTCGGAGTGGTTTTGCTGCGTGGGCTCGCAGCTGATCCTCACTTGTTATATACCCGAGCCTGACTGACCTGAGGTTGGTCGGGGCCCCACTTTTAACCCTCGCACAAGGGGAACCCTGGCTCTTTGTTTAATACCAAATCCCGGACTGACCAATGGGAGAACGCAAAATTTAACCCGACTAATTTCCCCACTAGCATTCGTTCATCGGCAGTAAAAGCCAGACCCAAAATCGGCTAAACGACGAATTACAGTTCAATCACCACCAGGTATATTAGACTGCAGCGCAGAACTAGCGACGCGTCTATACGAAGTCCCGATGAAATAAGAAACATTATTCGCAGCACACGACAGAGGTTTTACAATTTTCTCTGTCTTACCAAACGATATCGAACATGGCAATTTCGTAAGTGCATCCCCCAACCTGTTCCCTAGTAAAATATGTTCCAAACACGTGGAATCTCAACGATGTCCACGACAACGGCATAAACTAGGTTGTTTTTTTTTTCACAAAAGTTCGTGTATTTTTTTGTTTGTTTTTATTTCAAAATCAACGAGGTCGCGGGAATTTTGGAACTCGTATTTCCATGTTAACAGAGTCGATGGCAAATCGCACCAAGTCGTAGCTAATGTTCTATAAACGCAGATAGTACTGCAGCGTTCGACGGCTTGTACGTAGTTTTCCCGTCACGAATCGACCTGGATACGCGACTTCAGAATCCACGGTTATACGAGACAATTGTACGGAGAGATATCATCGGGACCTAATATCCTGTGTCTAGGTACGAGGTTTGCGGGAAGTGGTGAGGAAACACATCGTGGAATTGTCACACGAGACGTATCTTTATCAGAGTATAGTTAATCGGAAACAAGCATTTACTCACAATTAAATCAATGTATCCAGATCCCGTTCTCGATGAACTTGGTAGCGTTAAATCTTAATTAGAGGAATGAGAAGTCAACGTTGCTCTTGAAAAATTCATCCCATCCGCTACGGTAAATTGTGTAACTGTGTATTTCTGAAGAATTTAGCGGAAGCAAGCACAATCGAGCGCTGGATACTTCGCAAAATATTTATTCGATAAACATCCACGATATGCGGAAGTGTATAATAGAAAAGAGATCTTGGCTAACAATCACTCGCACATAATACGACTGAGATGTCCAACTTCCTTTGGCATTGAAATTATTGTCTACGCGGCATTCGTCCGAAATCTCTTCGAGGTATCATACACCGTGATTTCACAACCTTCGTTTGTGATCACAGCAATTAGTTATCGCCGACGAGGTCTATCGGGATCCGTGGTTATCGCTGCGTCGCCATTCCTCGACGCAGAAACAACTCTGGCCTAATCTCACGTGAGATGAACGAGCCCAACGGAAGCTGTTGAATGGCGCGTGAATGGCGCGGCGGTGGCCCCAGAGTCGGCACACCGTTTCGTCACCACATTGAACACATACGCGAGATAAACAGGAACGGGTATGGGTCACGCGCTCCTCATCTGACCGGTCTTATAGTTACCACCTGTCCGAATGGTCTCGTCCAGCGACACGGATAAAACAAATAATCACCTCACATGCTCTCGCATAAATATGCACGCACATCCTATAAATAAGGAAAATGAAGCAAGCATTAGGCGGAGACATCGAAACCGTGTACGCAACAACGTTCAACTGGCTACGTAGGCTGGATGAATTCGTAACCATCAATGAAATCTGAGTGTTATTAAGTCGTAAAACGCGTAAAATAACAAGTTTTTCTCAAAGGCTCAACAAGGTTCCTCGCAATAAGAACATTCGTGAGCAACGAGCGATGTCTTTCGCAACTGGTGACTGTTATACGTAACGAAGGTTGAGTGCTATTATCAACTCTCGTCACGAATAAAAACAAGTGGCAATCAGCTTGTAATTAGTACCTATGGAAAAAGTTGTAAGATACCCGACAACCAGTTTCGATAGATCGACTGCGTCTGGGATTTATCAGGTAAGATTTGGAAAGAGGTCAAGCACCCTGAGAAAACGAATGACTAGGCGCGATGCACGTTTTTTCGACAAGTTTTGTTTACGCATCGGTAATTCAATTGTCTCGTTTGGTAGAGACGCGACGATGCGTTCGGCGAATTGATTTTTAGATGGGTCAACGCAGCAATTCGGAATTATCGAATATCGGTTTAGCAATTCTTCGAGTTCGAATCGTTTGTTACTCGACGATTCCCCTTCGTCGGGTACGTGTTCGGATAACGTCGCGTGATAATTTTGAGGGAATACCTACTCCACGATTCTGGCATCCTTGACGACTTGGCATCGCGCCCAAGGCAGGGGATCGAGTGTTCTCTCCTTCCCTGTCCTCAGTTCCACGAAGTTTAAAAACGCCCCTCTACCACACAGGTCTAATACGACCTGGAGAAGTGGCGGTTCGTGTCTACCGATGCGAGATTCGAAAGACGCTGAAGCACCCTCAACGACGAAGGATTAAATATTTAATACACACCATTCCGTCGTCGGAGTTGCACGCGTGAAAAAGCTAAAGGTAGAATTTCATTCATAACTACTTCAGTGGCTTCCGAGTCGGGATGAATACGGCGAAAGGGAAAAACTAGCGTGATCTTTGATAGTAATTTTTATTTGCTTTCATTAGGAGTCTCTTGGTAGTCGCGTGGAGCGTTGCCCGCGCGTCGAGTCAGTCACGTTTAGCCTATAACCTTAGGAAAATCCAAATCGAGAACGGAGAGAAAAACGAGTTTCTCGTGGATAGGTACAATATATACCTGCATCGAGTCGTAGAACTAGTTCCATTTGTTACGCGAGGTGGAATGTGTGTACGGAATCCTTTGTGATTCAACAAGCTTGTGATTGGATGAAACCGGGCGTAACTACCTGTGGATCTCGAGATTGTTTGTATACGTTCACCGAGTCAAGGAAAGTCCGATTAATTTGTTATTGCCATGGTGTTGCGGGTCGAGGAGAAGACAGGTACGACGTAGACACAAAGGATATAGGGTTGCGAGGGATCGGCGCGACGGTCTGTCAGATCGGATATATACGACCGGGTGAACAATAAATAGGTAATTAGGTGATGGATTTTGGGTTTTTCCTAGTCTATTCACCGAGCACAAAGCCATTGAATTCCATAATTGTCAACGATTTGCTTGTCTCACAATTGGGACGAATTTTCCCAAATTTGGAAACACAAAACAATCAATATGCAACCTTATCCTTCCAACTCCTCAACTTATCGCTTCATTTCACCCTTACAATTTATGGATTTATGGTTATTTTTCATTATTCCATTTGCAAGCATTCAACGTTCCATAATTACGGTACTGTTCCTAAACCAAGTATCGATGAAAACTCCAACGACAAAAGGAATGACCTATAAATCAAAGTACAGATCGTTTCTCACTTGATTTTCATTGGCAACGCTATTTTCTTCTAAGAAAGTGCAAAAATGTATTATTTTTCAACGCCTGTTTTAATTTTATCCAGCTGTTTCATTTTTTTTAGATGGAAAACGCATACATATTTCTGTCGGGTGACAAAAATGACGACAAATACAATCTTTTGGCGAAAGTCCATCCCGTTTGGTCTGACAACGTATAATTTTGTCCAATTTTCAAATGAAGTTTTCCAGTTTTCATTATTCATTACCTACCACTTGCGTATGCGTAACGTTATCGCTTTATCTTTCTACTATTTATCACTTGTTGTGTTTACAATCTATTTTCATATTTATGAGAAGCAAATTTTCTGTGCGCAACGAACATAACTCGACCGGCTCAATTCACGATTCGCAGTCGAAACGTAATTTTCACGGCAGACGCAAACGAACTAACAAACAAATGTCGTGATTACAGATGTAGCAGCGCAGAGGGCGCATATACATAAATTTGAAGCAATCAGATTCTCACACCTATCCCCCTGACATCTGCTGTACATACGCTTCGGCCACATTACCAAAGTGGCTAACTCAATCGTGGTGATTTAATACGCGAGCTACGTCTCGATGTCTACACCTGACGACGTATTTCGGCGAGATTGTTCGACGATGCGTCGTGTAATAAGAAGAAGTAGCGGATGCAGAGTAGCTAGGAGAGATGAGGAATAAATGAAAGTCGAGATTTATAATCGCTTCGGTAAAATCATTATGGCGAATATATTATATATCTCAAGGTTCGAAGATGAAGCTCGATTCCATTCAATTTCCTGACAATCCATATAATATTCAGTTCCAAGTTTAAACAGCGAGAACTGGTGCGCGAGTGGAAGACGTCAGCCTTCCACTCGTGGTTCTGCTCAAAGGGAGATCCGAGACTGAATATAAACTGGTTGATAGAATTCGACTGAAATTTATGCTGCGCACCGGCTTCTACCCCGTAAGAATTAATTGAGTTGGCGTACCTACAACCGAGTCACTTTAAAATACCTACTCTGACCGAGGCTGGCACCGCGTGGGTATCGAGAAACGAGAAATTAAGAAAATCCACTTGAATTCGTGTAAATAACTCCGCTTCGACACTAATGACCCCATCAAAATCTGGCAGGACTATGGAGAATAGGAAGCGACGTTCCTACTTATCATACGAAGTCGCTGCATACACCGCAATATATAAGATTCTATTGCTCCTCGAACAAACCCAACTTCTGTAATAATGTATAAAAATAAGGCGCCCTCTCGTAATCATTCTCGATAGCCCGATCGCATTCCGCGTCTAATTGTAGGCTAACTGTGATGATCTGGCGTTTGATATTCGGAGGGAATTTATCGGTTTATTTTGAAAACAAATGATGTACAATGAAATGTCAGTGATTCGTCGCGGTAGCGACAGGATAGTATAGACAATGTCGCACTGTAAAGTTGATCGCGAGGAAAGTTCCGTTTTCGCGGTCGTGGCCATGGTCGAAGTTGAATTAGGTACTCTGCTCGAGCCACTCAACGTATAAGAGCTTAAGTCGTAGTAAGAGCGGTCATAAAAACTAGCTTACCAAACGTTACGCTCAACTGATAGCGCGCCAAACTACGCTGTATCCGTCCGAAGTACGGGCAGGCAACATCTTTCGATCTAACTCGTTCCTGGACCACTTCCCCGATGTTCGAGACCTATACCAACTTTGCCCGACGCGATATCCGACCCACGGCGACTGGACGGATGGATAGACCCGTCGACCAAACGAGTGACCCACGCCTCGTGCAACGATATCTTACCTTACCGTGCGCGGGCATAAAGAAATAATCGACCTTCGGTAATTTTTCCCGAATCCGATTTCTTGAAATGCGAATAATTGCCTGCGACTTTTAGTCCAAGTTATCCTTCGCCTACTCGCCGCCGTTGTTGCCCGTTTACATTACGAATTGCTTTGTAATTTTCAAATTTCCATTAATATTTGAAAGTCAAATTTTACGTCCCGCGAGAAACTCTCCCTGGAAAACGATCTTCACGGATGTCGGCGCGTCAATAAATTATCGCTGTAATAAGAAATGTTCATAAACAACAATCTCTCGCGATAAATCCGTCGCGCGTTCTATATTTTTCCGTGTATCTTGACTCACCTCGCGCTCGAGGGGACGTCGGAAAAGCCGTGAAAAAATTATTTTCAACTCGATATACGCTCGCATAACTAATAATATTCGCGATAACGATGGTATCTATTCCATTATCAGGTGGGTCACTTTACCGCGTAGTACCTACCGTGTGATGTCAGCCGCGCGCAGTGCAGACAGATAGCCAGACGGTAGACGGTCCTCGAGGTATACGGTGTGACATAAAAAGATACGCGCGTCGCCGTCGCAATAGCAACGTGACATAGCAGAAAGTTCGAATATCCAGTCTCGATTCCAGTACACCCAACGCTCCATCCTCCTGCCAGCTTCTCTCTCGCGCGTACGAGCTTCGGCTCCGGGCAAAGTAGCGTCGTCGCCGTCGCCGCCGCCGAAGATCTGGGTCAGGGTGTTATTGAAAAATAAAAATAAAAAACGCCCCGGAAATCCTGGGACGCCCCATAGACTACGCGGCAATAACACCGGTATTGCTCCATTCAGCGTCTACCTAACCCAGCCTCGCCTACATCCCTGATCGCCCCGCTTTTCGATTTTATCCGTATGTAGATGACAATACCTACGTATTATGCATGATATCAGATACGGCGCGTTGCCGGATCGATAATATTCGATTAGCCCATTAACGCCAAGTGGAAAGTTGAATACCCGTGATTTTTCCTTGGTCATTTGTAATTATTCATAAGAAATAATAATAAAGTTATTATTGTCAACAATTGAAATTATTGAGGCTTATCACATTTTCGTCATATTTTTTCCCATAGAATCGATGGCGCAACGAGTGTTGCAAAATAACAACTTTTTTCGTGATTTGTTTAAAATGTTTATAAAAAATTGCGAATGATAAAAGAAAAAGTAGGGGGATTTTTTTTCTATGTGCTTATAAATGGCGTAGTTAGCTGGTTTAGTTTTTACCTGGGCCTTATCGTTTGCTGACTCACATGACGCTTATTTCAGCGTCACCGCATTCCGCATTTCTCCTGCTATATCCTGGAAGTTAGTCACCGCAGGTCTTGCAAAGACACATAAATCGTTATTGGAATTTTGACGACACTATGGTATTGTATTAATGCCCCGAACCATGGAGGGTCGATATACCTGGATCGATGGGGAAAAATTCGGGAAAGCTGAAAACATATTGGTACGAGCTGTTTGGAACATTTAGATATTAGTCAGTATTGGGATTAATAAGCGAGGTTGATGCGTCGTACGCGTATGACGCAGTTTTTGTGGTCCATTTCGTGAAACTAACGGTATATGAAAGCTCATTTTACAAATGCAACGCGCTACGTGCGAACGTTCGTATCTCTTCGTTCGCTCTAATGCACTCTTATCGGAATATTCACACGTCAGGAGTCATGAAAATTGTTGGGTACACCTCTGACGAAACGCGATAGCATGTAAAAAGTATTTCGTTTCCTTGTCTGTCCCGATGGTTGAAAGGGATGATGAATCGATAGGGTATCAGCTGACGACCCGTGACACAAATTACCATAGTCTAATCGATCAAATTTGAATTTCCAGTCCACGCACAGCCATTGATTGACAGGATCACTTTTCGCCAATATTTTTAGTCCATTTTAGAATTAACCGACATTCATTCGCCCATCTATCTTTCATTCGATCGAACGGTTATCGACTATTCGCGCGCGTAGTCTTATTATCTGATATAAACCACCGCGTAATTCTGCGACGCAACCATAATCGGAGACATCGGGAAGTCGGCGGAAGAATCGACGCGATAGCTCAAATCTATTTTGCATTTTTCGCTTCGTATCGGAGCTCCTTTAGAATTTATACTTTCGTTAAATATTATACGCTTCGCTGGTGACAGCTGAGATTCATAATATTTCGTCCGTCCTGAATTCGAGGCTACTGTGACCTCTTTGCTTTGCCACTCGCCCTCCGACTGCCACGCGATCACGTAATGGTCTTCGCTTTGTCCTTTACTCGCAGCGCTTTATTTTATGCAAATCACCGAGTACCCGCCAGTTGCCACTCGAAAGACATCTAGCCAGATTATATCTCATAACCTCATCAAGTCACTTTCATTCTGTCAGCCAACAGACGAAATGTAGTTTGTTCATGCAACCGAGAAATACCGAACAAACCTCGTCGTTAATTATTTCTCTCCAGCTTTGTACCGAAACATACCGATGTTAATCAATGCCGAAATATGCGTGGTCAAGTTCGTGAGAAAAAAAGATCATACATAACTATAATGTATATACAATTGTTATAATACAATTTTTTTTAATAATTTCATATAGAGCTGTATATAATTATATAGCAATTACACAAACATTATATCATCGATTGCGCGTTAAAAATTCTCCACGATGTCATGATCGAGAGTTTGTGAGGAAATTTAAGGAAATGGACTTGTACCCAATAGCCATACGATGTTGCAGTCTTTAGTAAAGTGAAATCGGAAATTCCAATGATCGATGAAGCACCGTGACTGCGGTACACGAGACTTCTCTGTCCACGCATATTTCGGGCATTTTTGGCTCGATAGAGCATCGAGAATGCGAACGCGGAAATCGACGAATGGCCGACCTCGAATTGACTCGTACTACTTGAAAACGCGAGCGACCGCATGCAAATGAATGGTGGAAAATAATAGCGAATGTGGTGATCTTTGCTGAAGCAGCCCCTATCACGAGAATCCCGGAAACCAGCGTTTCATAAATTATGGTTGATTGGTCGCCCCGCATTTCTTACTACCGGATACTTATTCCGTTCGATATCTCAAACGAATTTTAAAGAGCATAACGGCGCTTTAAAAAGCAGTCAGATTTTCTTTTCACGAAACGAGATACGAGTATATACCGCGTCGTTACTGTTTATTTATTTCTTTTGAAGTTAATTAAAAGAAGTACGATGAATCCGTTTTTTTCGGCGCGAGACAGGATCTCTTCAGGATGAATCCAAACGTAATCGTTAAGCGGTCGCCAGATGTTTAGAATGGGCTAATTAGAAAGAAAACGGAAAGTCTATATCCTTATCAAGTTAAATTTCAAAGAAATTACCTCGGACAAACAACTATTATTATGCGCGATGTAATAACAATATTGACCCACAATATTTACACACTCGTCTGTACGCAAGGTTGCTTCGATAATCAGGTCATTTGGATTTTCCTTATCTGGTATAAATTCAGGCATCGCAGCTGTTTGGATACGAAACGTGCGAAATAGTCAAGAAATTCGACCAGAATTTCAATTAGCCTCGCTGTATATCGTTATCACATGAAAAAAGGAGGAAAAATTGCACACGTATGCCTGGACAGACACGAAACTCGACTCCCCTGCGCGAAGGAAAACCAATGTGTTTTTTGATAGGAAAGATCATCGCCGACTTTTTATGAAACCGCGAGAAAAAAAAATGGCGACGGATTCGTAGCTCGATAAGCCCGAGGGCCGGGACAAAGCGCCGTTATTTGTTTTCGAAGATTCATGTACCGTCTGACGACGTTTCCCCGGCTACAAATGGCTGCCGATCAGGAGTGTCCGTGTCACGTTGTCTTCGTCCAGGAAGGTTGCGATGAACCGAAACTTTCTGAAATCAAATATCGTCCGTTCGTCTGGACCAGACTCGATCGTTTGCTCTTTTTTATCTCCCCGCGACATTGTTCAGGATAAGTGGGTTGGCAGTCTTCCGTCTTCGCCTGTGTATCCCCGTTTCTCGAACATTGTTTCGTCCCAGATAGATCATTCGTTGCAGTTGGAGATAAAGCATCGCAATAGCTCGGAGATTTTATCTTTATCCAGTAGTTGCAATTTCGTAACCTCCCTGGCTCACCGCTCTCTGTCCTCTCCTTTCACGAATCCAGCTTTTCCAAGCTCCAGTAATCTTTCCGAGATTCTCGTTTTCTATCGACGCTGCGGCAAATATGTAGCTGCAATCAAGTATCGCCGCAAGTTTTCCTTCGAACATCTATGGAAACGATTTTTTGGGGGATGAAAAGGGAAACAAAAAAATCTCAGACGCGCAGAGTTGAGTGGCTCGAGTTGATACGCGGAATTAGCGTTGGATTAATTAATGAAAACGGGATGAGAAGTAGCTATACGAGGAAAATAAAAAACAGTATCTTTATTTCAACGTCACGCGAAAGGTACATGGAAACCCGACCTTTTCCCAAGAATGGACTAAATAAGCCTCAGTCGAAAGTGGCTTCTTTCATTAGCCTTCGCTTTTCTCGTCTCTCCTGTTTTGCTATCCTCTCGCGATTCTCCTGCTCATTATTTATTTCCTCGACACAAATCCCCGAATCTCAACCTCTAGGAACTTCCAATGATCTCACTACAGTGCTTACGACGCGTTGTCACGTAACAGGGAACAACATTCAGAAATAGGAAACGTAATACTAGATGAAACGATAGAAAAATCACGCTCCTAGAAATCTAGCCCCCTGATTCTCCGTCATGAAATAGTTACAAATATAATTTCACGTTATCGAAATATCATATTATTGATTTTTCTATGATCTAGATGATTTCATTACTAGAAACTGCGGTAAAGTTACGAGTCACGAATATTTTTCGTCAATGCGAGTTGCACTGGAGTTGGTTTTGATAATTGTCATAGAAATTCTCGTACTTGAATCAAAATTACGTATTTTATTTGAAGAAATGTTTGTAAACAGCATATTTCATGAACCAGGGGAGCTAATGTCACTTTGGAGACTCCTTGTAGAAAAAATAGTTTTCTCGAGACTCGAGTTGACTCTAGAAATCCTCGTTCATCTGTGCTACTGATATTCTTTGCCTTCTATGTTATTCATTGGTAGAAAGGACAGCCCTTTTTCCCTGTCCCAAATACCCCGACGTTTGCTCCGTTCTATTGTGACTCCTCGGCTCAATTGCCCGGGAAATGAAATGGGGTCAGTCGCTCCGGATAGTATAGCTATATAGCTTCATACTCGCCAACCGAATCCGAGAAGAAAATAAAATACTTATTCGGGAATTGTTGGTCGGATGTAAGTTCCATAAAAACCTGAACCGCGACGGAACAGCTTCGGATAGTGAAAATTTATCAATCGTTTTGCTGAACAAACTTTGATGCTGTGAAAATTTGAGGAGCGAATATTTCGCGGATTGTGGATACAAGAACAACAGACGTTCCGCTATAAATTACCACCGACCCAAGTTCAGTCCCCAACCACGATATCGTTGATTTAAAAACCGACAAGACTTTATTAGTAAGAGAAACAATACTCGTTACATCGGTGCTGGGATTAATGTTGATATTTAAAATATAAATTCTTAGTGAAAGCCAAGTATATCTATATGAATTCTAGAGCTGCGAGAGTATTACTTTGCAAACAGATATTTCGAATAATCAATGTTTTCCCGTGAATGGAACAAAACGTGCAGCGTAGAGGCAAATCTACGCGAGCGGATATGAAAAAGCTAATACAGGTAACGCGTGGGCCCCAAAAACCATTTGAAAGCTCACCTCTTTCACTCGATGAGTTCCATTGGTAGGGGCATCTATGTATATGTACATGACTATATGCTCATCAAACATGCTATCTATATGTGACAGGTACTTACGAAAGGTATATGCTCGAGCAAATGAACAAAGACAGATACGTGTACGTGATTTGACACATGTGGGGTATGTATATGTAACGTGAGTGGCTTCACGGGTGATATATCCCGAGTTACATACATTATATCTGAGCTCTAGTATCATCAGGTTACCCCCGAGCCATTTACTCGCCAATGTCTCAGATTTCTCGCGTAGTAGGGAATTTCGCCGTGGAAAACGGAATTGACACCGGCAACAATCACCGGTGACAGATGTGCCGGACAGCAGTCTTCTCATCCCAGCGTTGTAATGGCAAACTCCTTGCTCCACCTTTCATCGAGGTACCAGGATGATGATAATTGCCGCTCGTGAGGATGCACCAGGGCAAATGGCTGACAACAATTTTTTTGCACAGCGCACGGGGAAGCATAAATAGAACTAAGATGAGATATTCACGCAAACTTTCGGTACATATATACAGGCGTGAAAAATAGAATTAACACAGCTATAACAGGATGTGATATATCGTGCGTGAGTTGCGGTAAGTCTGAAATTTAATAAAGTTCGTAGCGGTGGTTCGTCTCGTAATATTAAACGGAAGCCACGTGTATGGGAAACGTGATGGAATAATTAATCTCTTGCGCGTAAAGTACCAAGGGAAAGAAAGTTGGGTTCGATGAATTTTAAAATCAGTCCGGAACAAGGAATAGAGGGATGTTCTGTCCCGTTGAATAGGAAAACGGCACGATCGTAGTAGCTATTCACGGGAAAATCTGTGTCGCCGTTGAAGTATAAAGTTGTCTGGTCGCTTTCCGGGAATAAAACTTATCTCATCCATTAATAATGACTGGAAGAACAACAAATTGAAAGAAGAAGCTATACAGCACTAGGTTATACTATATTGACCGCATTAAATCGTTGATGGTGCGTGGACCTGGATTGGGAGGAGCTCATGCAAATATCTATGCCATCAATCACGAAGGAGACAGCAGCTCTCGACCACTTCGTATAAATGCTGTTTAATTTAGACCACTCCGAGGGCTGCCTCTTTACTTATCCACTTCTCGGTCGCTTTCATCTTTTCGAACCCCTTTTTTATTCGCCCTCGAAACCGCCAACCTCGCGTCCGCGATTCTTTTCTCCGAACCGCGAGTGTAATACTTTCGCGTCATCGTTGCCTTGCGAAATTAATAGACAATTTTCCCCGCGAGAATTACTTATTCTCCTCTACAATGTTAATCAACTCGTCGCTGAAGCTGGATAACTTTGCGAATCTTCTAGAATTCCTAGATTATACACTTTCGGTGCATAAAACATTCGCGGACGAACTTCTCCCGGACTTGGATCTTCGAGCAACGCTGGGTATAGATCTACTGCCGCGATTCCTGCATTTTTCCCACAGAGTATTCGATTCGCGTCGGGTATCCTGCTTACAAGGGTATCGAGGAAACTCTAACTTCCGTATCCTGATTTCACTGGTGGTTTAATTAAACCGCACTGAAATTCTAGTGAAATCTGCGGCCTACGCGGATGGCTGAACATCTCCGTTATTTAGCCGCACAGTCAAATCATGTTTCGCTGACGCGCGCGAATCTGCCTTCGCGAACTTTCTTCCTCGTTACTTTCCGTTTCCTTCGCTCGGTGTTATTCTCTTTTCTCCCGGCTATTTCTGCAACGTAGACTCTTCCGACCTATCGAGTTAGTCTTTGAATTAATAATACGGAAATGCTCCTCAGCCGAAGGCAAATGTTAAACTCAAGCTGCACCTGCAATCTTTCAACGAATCGACTCATCGTTTCGTTTTTTGCGCTAACAATTTCTCCGTACTAGCAATCGTCGTTTCTACAACGCTCGCGAATGCTAATATTTTAAACATCACGATATTACGTCGGAGTTCACGGAGATGACCTTGAGCTCTGGTTTTCAAATCGTCCAGCGCCGCCGCCTGCGATTATCACGGTTGTATCTTCGCTATTCCGTATTCGATTTGTCGAGATGGTTTCGGTCAAGGAAATTCATTGGGGAGAACTAGCAGATCCTCTCTTGGAATCCCTCGCAATTTCCATTGAGCTTGATGTATCATGAGATTCTCTGATTCCCTGACTCACTGATGTATTGAGAGATCGTCTGAATGCTCGAGTAGCCGGGTGCTTCGCGACTACCGAGGATAATTCTTGCTCTTAACGCAAATATTCCAACTAGATTTAATACCGGCTAGCATAGCTCGTTACCTCCCCTTCGTGAAACTTATCAACTATAATACCAACCAGAGTTGTAATTGCAGCCAACCCAAATTAAGCGTTTAGAGCGCACTGGAAGCTGCGACTCTTAGCTTCAACGTAACGATTTTCTCCGTACACCAGCGTGTAAAGTTCCCCGTACAAACGAGCCAAAGAGCCAGATCGTAAATTCCTAAGTCCTGTAGGAAATTCGAAATTCTTCCAGCATCGATAATTGCCACAAGTTTTTCCATAGTTGACCAACTTCCATGGCTTCTGTGTAATCGTTTCACGCGTAAAATATTGAAAATTATTTCCAATTCATTTTTCTGACGATTTCCGACCAGATACGGACTAAATTTGGATCTAATGCATCCGTTCGCCAAATTGTTTGGTCAGTTTTGTAATTAGAGCTTCGCGCATTCATCGTTAGACGAAGTGGATTTTCGTCGGGGTCAAATATTATCAGATTTCCTCTTGCAGCGAAAATGTTAGATCCGGAGACTCGGTTTCGATGAAACGGCATTGCAACGTAGTCTAGTCGCGTTAAGAATTTAGAACATTTCTAGGTCGCGTTCCAGAACAATCTTCTTCCTTATTGAAACAATCACGATTAAATGAATATTCATACTGTCCAGTTTGACAAGAAACTTAAGATTCTTATTTCGAAGTTTCTTACGTGTCTCAGCGTTAATGAGATCTTCCGCGGATATTTGTTTTATGCTAATATTATTAGGCCAATTTCTGACGCTCTTCTACGCTTTTTCCCTCTCGTCTCGCATTCTTGTTTCGTTACGCTTCTGTAGATATGCCTGCGACGCAGAGTTGTAAAATGTCCAATAAAAAAATAATACATTCATTTCTTGTATTCGGTTTATGAATGAAAATGTTCTCCATTAAAAAAAACAGTTGAAGATTAATGAAAAGTTTTATTGCTGGCATTATCACATTTAATGCGATATCAAGAACCGCGATAGGACGACGTAGCATGCGGGCTCGCTCATCGCAATATGCGTCTTTGCACAGTCTTCCAAAATCCCTCAAAATGACAATCCTGTACGCGTAATAAAATGTAGTATACACTCTACATGGAAAATGCATTCGGTACACCGAATTTCAAATGCATGTATAACTCGCGAACAAACAAATGCATACAGTTGGGTTCTTTCTGACGCGAGATAAGTCCTCAGCAGCAGCATCCTTGTCCTTCATAAAGTTTTTTCAAGATTGTTACGCAATTTACGATTATTTCAACTGATCAGTTATCATAAGTGTAGCGACTACAATGGATTCGTATTTTAATGGGTAGATCACCGCTGGTCCCGCAACAATGAGAAAAGCTAAATATTCGAAAGCGCGATACAACACCCGTGCAATTTCCCCGCGATATCGCTCAATCAACAATCAGCGACGAGCCACGATTTCGACGGCGTCACCCTTCGGGGCGGAATTCCATCCCGTACAAATGTAAATTTCGGAAATTTGCCAGAGATAAAGGCATGCAAAACAACGGAGGCGCGATCAGAATTCATCGGGAAAAAATCTCCGTATAAATTGATTCGACATCCAGTTTTCAAAAACTCGTTACTACTAGCGGATCGATCGTGGGAGATGCTTGGCGCGAGGTTAATTTACGCCGAATTGCTGAACGACGACGCCACGTCCGGACGATTCCTTCGTAGCCGGCATCCTCGTTTTCCAAGAGTTTTCAACGTTATAACGTACCGTCGATAGAAAGCTGAGAAACCTTCTTAGACGCAAAGTTCGAACCACGTATGCACCACAATTTAACAAGAAACGCGACCTCGCTCGAGTCCAACTTCCTCCTCCATCCTTTTCGACGCGCATCATTTCTTGAGCGAATGGAAACGGCGGATGAATATCTATGTAGTGGGTAAGCGACACGAACTTTTGGCATCGCGTCAAGTTCTCACACTTCTCTTAGAACTCCGTTAGCGATACGACGATTCACTCGTTGAGAATAACTGATATCACGTCGAGTTTAAATGTGACGACCCAAATGGCATTTCGCACGTACAGTATCGAATTGTGAATCGCGTCGCAACCGAATCGCACATGCTCCCGAGCTCTGAGGGCACGTGTTCAGTTCATTTTTATTTATTTTTTGCCATTTTACCACTATCAACGTGCTCGTGCCAGAATTTCGACTCCTGCTATACCGTTCCATATTTCTTTGTGCGGTTGGAGTTATCTTTCTGCTGCACATGCTCGCGGACAATTCGTGGAGATATAGGTCCCTACAATTTTATTTTTTTTTGCTTGACCTTGAGAAATCTCCCAATTTCACGATACTTTACTACCGTTAGAAAATTGAAACGCGTTATCCAGTAGCCTCCTGGACGGGGCAACCACGCAAATTCGAATGGCCAGGGTAAATGCGTTGCTCCGAAGACAAAATAATGTTACCGAAACCATATGTCTTACGCGATCGTGAGATATTTGAAAATTGCCACGGGATCGCGTCGTATAACAGAATCGATTACTCCGAACGTCGTCGGATGTACGTATAGAATGACCAGCAGTTTCAGGATGCGGCGCGATCATACGACGAAGACTGGGAGTTATGAATTTTAGGACCATAAAGATAATGGATCTGTGATCATAGACGTCGAGAACGCGTGGTAGTCTACGGCTTACGATCGAGTCAGGTACCATCCACCATGAAATTCACAATCAAATGCAATCGCAGCGCGTGGGCTGTAACGGAAGTAAAGGCAGTAGCAGGGATATATACGGATGACTCGCGTGAATATAAATGCGGACGCGGCTCAGGCGATGCCAAAAATGGGAATGCAAAAACGGGAATAAAAAAGTGGAAAGCGATAGAGATGAGCCGATTTGCGAGGAAAGAGGAGGATTACCAGATTACCAGTATCATCCGAGCGCGGATTGGTGGTGACGCTGTAGACGTCCAGTAAATACCGTTATAAGCGCACTCAACGAAGAACTTCCCAATTCACTCGCAGTTGAACTATATACGTACATCAAAAAGCTAAAGCAGCGAGTGTGAGGACGCGGACAGATAAACGCGGAGAATAAATGAGAATTTTACGCGACGAAAGAACTAATCCCTGCTCGCCAGTCCGTTATCTTTGGCGGGAGAGAAAAAGAAAACAAAAAATAAAACTATACCGAGATAGGAGGATGAGGCTGAGGCTGAAAAAATGTTGTGCTTGTGATACGACTTCGGTGAAATTCCAACCACGGTGAAAATGTGCGTTGTACTTCAGGTCAGCTCTAACACTTGAAACTATTTACCGGCAGATTACGCGATTGGTGATAAATTACTTGAATGTGGGTGCTCAGGTTCGTGTAAACCGTTCTCATTGTACGTTCGCATACGTTCGAACCGTATAAACCAAGCTTACAGTGGTCTAACTACGATTTCTCGTCCGAATTTCTACGGTCTGAACGTAGAGCAGCGAAGGACGTACCGGTATATGTATGTAAAACATGATATGTAAGCGCACCACAGGTTGCTTATGACGTCTCTAGGGATACGAGCAGATAGATACCTATCTAACCTATCTATACGTACAGTTTGGCGAGAACAATAACCACCAGTGGAATACAAATGTGAATTGGAATAGTTATTCCTTCGGGGGTGGAGACCTGCGTGGATATCGGCCAATTGATCAACCGAGGCACGTAAGATGTTGGTGCAAGCGATCACCTTCGTTCGGGCAAAGTTTCCAAAGCTGTTTGTTATCACATAGAAATATTTCTTTCCCTTCGCAGTTTCGCCCACTCTCGCTTCTACGGATTTGGGAAAACTTTCAACCTTGGACTTGCCCCTTCGAGGTCGAAGGTCCTCGCGTCGTTGTCAGGCGAGGGTCGAAGCAAAAATATTTTCCGTCATCAATTTTTTACTCGTTATTTTCTCTCTTTCTTCATTCGATATTTCATAACTTATTATCGTTCATACTATTTCACGGAAAGCTATTTGCGAATAATCATCTAAGACAGACGTGGCGATTTTGTTTTCGTTGATAGATTCGAAGTTCGAAGCTAGAGAAAACGATGATTGGGTTCCATTTTCAATTTCGTACGATTTGTCTACATATTTCCACTAGTTGTCCGGATTGCCCCGCATTTGCTGGTGATTAATTAGCTTGATATTAGAATAGTATCCGAATATCTCAGGAGGAAAGCTTGGCTGAAAGACTTCGTTGGCTTTTCTGGTAATAGCTCTGCTGTGCTCAGGATGAAAATCATCAGAGATAAGACCATCACTTCGAGTCCGAGTGTGATCCCCGCAGACAAGGAGTCGTCTCATTGTCAAATGGGAAGAGATCGCAGTTTGAGAAGTGAGATTTTCTTCATTGTACGGTAAGTCGCTTTTGTGTAATAAACCGTATTGGGTAATAAAGCTTGCTTCATAATCAAATCTACGGTTTATTCATGTGTATTATCTCCGTAAACTTTCGACCTACCATTGTTATTTAATTCACCGTTCTCGTTAATCAAACCCTTGAATCAGTCGAGATAGGCCGCGACGACAAGCTTCGCGTATCGTTGGAAATTGAGAAATCTTCCTGCTATATACAGGCATACAGGTATATAAGACGAACCTCTTCTGCGTCGTGAATTTAATTTCTTGTTACGCGAATGATGTTCTATTCACGAGCACTTCTCCCTCTCGTTCCCAATTTAGGTTTTGGTCGTGATCTCGGTTCGATCTTGCTCTGCTTCTTCTCCTGCTCCCCACGTCTACCTACGCTTCCATCGTAACTTCCTACTCACCGACCACGTAAACTCCGATTTACACGTGTCTCCCGCCTGTTTATCGCTAATCCCATCGAAGTTTCTTACGCACGCGAATAACACAAAAACAAGATACGCAAAACTGAAAAGAAAAAAAAACTGCATGGATTACGCGCAGTTTCCATACTTGCCGAACATGTTCCAATACGAAGCCGTTGAAAATTAATCACCGCCAACGAGTAGAACAGTTCACGGTTAATATTTCGACGAATAGGTATACAATAAATAAGGTATTCGCTGAACGAGTGAAAATTGTTGGGGCGAGCCGTAAACGCCCTGCCCGTGAATATTGAACCGGAACTGCTCTGCTATTATGTTTTTAGAGTCTCTCGGGGTTGAAGGAATCATAAAATTTAATTATTATCACACTTATCCAGCCATAACAAAATTCTGACATGCTCCACAGCGAAGTGTATGAAATAGGAGCAGAGGCAATTTTATCGATCGTAAACGACTGAATGCCAGTCCTTTTATTTGCAAGGTACACGTACCTTTCTACCCGTCGACGTATTTTAATTACACCGCATTTTTTCAACGTCGCGATTGAATGTACTTCAAAGCTCCAAGTCTACTCGTTGGGCTTCAGTGATCGTAACAGCTTCGTTCTTCGACTTTACCTGCATTCTGCAAATTATTTGCGAGTTACAAGTAACCGCGTGAAAATACGTTTCCAGCGATGCGCATCGGGGAATAAAATCAACCGAGATACGAACTGGATGATTTGCAAAGTCCTTCACGTTTGCGAGTTAGCATACTGTTTTACATTTCGCGTCGTACTCGTATCTCGTACTAAAAGTACGTACTTTCGTACGTATTATTTTCCCCGCGAATGAATATATCCTGTTGAAGTAGCGAATCAGAATGAAACTTTGAAACTACACGACGATCCGCGTAGTTGCAATTACTGGAGTAAAAGTTTCAGGCTCGACGCGACTTATCCGAGTGGCCTGATTCCTTTATTTTTTTAGCAGAGTTTGCTCGAGGGTAGATTACTGAATAAATATTCCAATGTTGTTTTTCGATCTTCGTGTATTTACTTTAACAGTACAAATTTATCTTTCCCCCTGATACAACAAACGAATTTAGTGGCAAGTAAACACAATGATCTGTGGACACAGACGCGACAAATCGGATATTTGAAGCAAACGCAGAAGGACCTCGGTACACGAGCAAACGATTTCGAATATTAAGGAAACAGACACTTATGTCGAGGATCTTAATTCAAAGTCAAAGAACACTTCTCATAGCATAAAATACGCTGTGAGTAGTGACAGTGGTACGTCTTACATTTGTCATGGAGAGGAGGTTTTTTTTTTACAAAATAGTTGTGAGGAAATTCGACAGATTTTAAGTAGCGTATGATATTCCAACACGGTAATAAATCGTCGCTGCTTAGTGTTGAGAGTGTCATGCGCGATAAGGGAATGTTGAAACGGGACTATAAATAATACTTAAAGTATGTCCAAATGCAGTTATTACACTTTATTTTCTACCCCTCTTTCGGAATGCGATAGGGAAAAGTTAGTTTCAATGTATTTCGGTGAATTTGGTGCTACGGCAGGCAGCTTACCGTGGTAAATGGCACAGCGTAGATAAGAAGCTAGCGTGGGATTTAATGACGGTCATCAGAAGAGCCCAACGACCAATTTATATAAGCACCAACGAATCCGCAGTGGGCTCACTAAAACTCAACGCAACACGGAGAACAGAATGATGCCGATCCACGATTATGTATACGAGGTGTCCCAAAATTTTCCTCGCATGAATATTACGAGTGTTGTACGTACATGTAGTACATATGTATGTACCCGCATAATATATACACTGTATATATATGTGTGGGTGCATGTGTCTGCGTGTGTGAATATTATTCGGGCATACGCCCGTGCCGTGTCAAGTGGCGTCAAAGATCCTATGCAAGCAACGGCATTACAGATAGAGCTAAACGTAATTTGTGATTATACTAGGAATATTGCATGTCGCGCAATATCTGAGAATTGAACTGCGTGATGGAAAAATTCTGCTCACGCAGTAGGAAATTACCAAACATCGTTTCCAGGATAACACTTGCTTACCCAGCCTACTAGCCCTCTGATGAACACAAGTACCTACACGCTAATGGTACCGCGGCGTATATATATACCTACTTATTGATGCTCGTCGTTAAAGCGAGTTTATATTATATTCATATTTGCCATAACTATGACCCGATACTCATTAGTTCATCCGCGAGTGAAGACCTCGAGCTGTGGAAGATAATCATGTAGTCGATGTTAGATTGAGCCAATTTACGTTGCATATTTTTAATCTGAATCGACGCCAGTTGCTATGCGTCGCGATCGACGGATGAAACATATAGAAAATTAGCTGTGCAGAATTGGTTTGTGCAAGTACATTTGAAAAGAGACATCAAGATGCGATGTCTAATGCTTTCGAAGTTCTGCAAATTACAATTGGTATATTTCGAGCGAGAATAACATCGCACCGGTACAAACACAAGTGGATTTCGAAGAAAAAGAACAATACTAAATGATATCATGAACATAAATACGCCAAGAAGTTTGTGAAAACTTCATTCGAGTTGCGAAATATTGCTGCACTGTGTTTATCAAGTTAAACGTAAGATACGGAGGCAATCAAGAAAACGGTAGTCGTAGTACAACTAAACTTGAATGGAACGAGAAGATGCGGCACGATTTGAGTTAGACTACTATTAATCGCAAGTATCGTCCGCTCGGATACTCGACTATCGAGAATTATACGTTAGCTTGATCGGAAATTACAATTAATGATTTTCTTCCCAACTTCGCATCATCGATTCATAGAGATGTGGCATGAGTTTGTTAGCAATCGATGATTCTTTCCATTTCAGCAATCGAGAATCGAATATTTTGCTGAAACGTTAATGAATATAATGTGTCAATCGTCTATTTGATAATCAAAGTGAGAATTGAGTATCCTGTTGCCCCTTTGATTCAGATATGTTTCGCGAGGCGATCTTGGGGCGAGGGCGCCACAGTCGCGCGAAGCGGCGATGCTCGCATCACCTAGAGGGAACGTGAAACTTTGTTTTCTTCAACGTAACCTACAAACTGTGTATTCACCAGATCACCATCAACGGCGAAGCTGTCATAACGTATCTTATTTGGAAAACCAGCGCACATGACATCGTAAATAATGGAACAGTTGCAAGTAGCATTAACGGCAATCAAAGTATTGCGATCGAGTGTTGGCCAAGTTTTTGATTCCTTTGGCAACGGATTGAGAGCTGATCATGGCGATGAAAACAAAGAAACCAAATACTTATTGGAACTTCAGGAGCTTTTAACTACCGTCAACGCAAATTTGCGGTAATTCTTCCGATAACATTGTTTGTTTGTCTAAATAATTTGATGTTAACGATACCTCTTTTTTCAGAGATGTCGAACAAGCCGTGAGCACACTAAATCCACCGCCGGGTCCTTTCAATCTTGCGAGCACTGCGTATCTGAGTCAAGAAACTATGCTAGAGCGACAATCTCTCTACGGTACCCTGGTGAATAGTTACAAATGGACCGATAAAGTCCACGAATATAGTAACGTCGCGCAAACTTTGCTTAGTCAAAACTCTTTGAAACGATCTTACATAAATTCAAGTAGAGCGAAAAGAGGCAGAACCCAAACTAGCAGTCATAATGTTTCCCCCCAGTGAGTATGTTTGCTACGAAACAAGCTTATCCGTCGTTCGTACGATTCATCGTAATACTCCTATTCTGCAGGCAAGTTGATTCGGTAATAGCGACGATAGATCGTCTCTTCAATGATATGACCGTAACCGTGTCGCGACCATTCGCATCCAACGCCGTACTTCATGTTACGTTAGGTCACGTGTTGAAAGCGGTCATAGCTTTTAAAGGCCTGATGATCGAATGGGTAGTCGTCAAAGGTTACGGAGAAACTATGGATTTATGGACCGAATCTCGACACAAGGTATTTCGAAAAGTAACTGAGAACGCGCACGCGGCTATGCTACACTTCTATTCACCTGCCTTGCCTGAGCTTGCTGTCCGTTCGTTTATGGTAAGTCGCAAACTTTCCCAAAGAAGTACAATTGGTTCACCATGTTTTCCATTTTTTCAGACATGGTTTCATAGTTTAATTAACCTATTCAGTGATCCATGCAAAAGATGCGGTCTACACTTACACAGCGCATTACCACCTACATGGCGGGATTTTCGTACGTTGGAACCTTATCATCAAGAGTGTAAACCCTAATAATAAATTCTCCTCTTCCTTTTAATATCCCCGAACGAATATGTACATGATTCATCATACTATGATGTGCCATTTCTAACACTTGACATTATTCCAAGAAATTATTTCAGTCGGTGCATTTGAAAGACAAAACGCTAATATTTGGTATTGATGTGACAAAATTTGTATAAAAGTACTTGATAATTTATAACAGGGTAATTCATTATGTTTAGACGATAGGATTGTTTGGAAATTGAACCTTTTATTAATAATTCTTTCTAATTCAGATACTATTTCAATAAACAAAATGTTACCCAGCAGTCACTGTACAACTTTGATGTTCTACATTTGGATAAAAAAAATTCGTCACGACGTAAGAACATTGCATGCAATGAACCTACCAAACGTTAAAGACGAACGACACCGCAGTGATAGTCTCCACGTTTCCCTGGGGTAACAATGTGATTATGGAATTGTTGAGCGTTGTCAGGATGATTGATAAAAGTTGGAGTAATTTTTGATTTATTTTTATTCAATAAATAACAAAAACGATAATGAATAGAATGAAGTTGAATGATCAGATAATTTTAGAGGCAATCACTGACCATGCAGAGGTCATAATTGAACAATTTTATTTATTTCAGGTAATAAAACTTATATAAAAGAAAGGTGAAATTTTCATACTAATAATTGCCATGAAATTTGCACCTTTAATTATACGTTTGCGATTATCCAAATAAATTCAATAAAAAGTTTGTTAATTCTCGTTTTATGAATATTTATGCGTGCGAGTAGAAAAGCGACTCGGTGATTATATACCTGTAACTATTGCGTAACTGAGTATAAAATGAGTGTTTCATTTATCGTGTGAAATGAAAGTTCGTATAAAAAGAAAGAAAATCGAATAGTGAAAATCTCCGTTAAGATTTTTTTGTAAGATTGACCTGTGACCTATGGTCAGTGAAACTGTTTTACATTTCGTTCGATATCACGTCACTTTGTCATTGTTAAAATACCCGCGAACGGATTGCCAACGAAAACTTGAGAGGGAAATTAGCTTGAAAATCTACAGAGGAAGAGATATCTACAAACTGATGGTGTGAACGGGCGCGAGTTTCGATAAGTTACATATTATGCACTGTACATAATTGATTCTACGAGTTAGGTATGTAGGTATTTCGTAATACGCTATGGTATTGTGATTAATTGCTACTAACACGAATATCAATCGCAGAGCCATATGTACATGGTAAAACTGACAGTATTTGGTCCTAACAACCATCTAGTCTTCTCTCACCAGGGTAGTGAAATTTGCCATCCTTCAAACATTATTTGCTCTCACGAATTCCAGTTCGTCAAAGATCTCAAAGTAGATACATCCATTACCGATTTGCATTCCAAAAACCCAATAATTGGCACAGCCGTGGCGGTAAATTCGCGTGATATTTGCGAAAATCCCGTCTTACGCGTTTACCTCTCCGTAGAATACGAATTTTCTATAAGTGACCAACGAACACTGTTCGTCAAGTGTCGAGCATACATCGTTAGATAACCAATGTGTTGTAGAAAAAAATGCTACAGCTTATTTAAAAAAAAAACAAACAACCAACAAACAAGTATTCCGACACGTCTTATAATGGCTCTGCAATGAATTTTCCTTTATTCTAAATATGTATATCGTTCTCAATATCACCATATTGTAATAAGTTTTATATATAATAATAATAATAATAATTAATATCATCATACAGGTATGCTTATGCTATAATTAGTATTTTCACATAACTGTACATATCCATAATTGGAATATTGGCGCTTCTGCGAGAGCGCAAGTCATTTATTTGTATGGCAGTGAACTTATTTTACAAATTGTTATTGTGATCACTTGCTACACGAACTGATCCAAACTTTGTAAGGCTCTAGCTACGTTGCATCAATGAGCTTAATATTTTTGCCTTTATTATTGACTCGAAACAATATACGCAGCCGCTGCTTTCCAAATATTAATTATCGTGATTTTGCTCCGTTTCGCGTCTGTAGAATTTTCAAATGGCAATTAATATGGAATAACGACGAGAAGAGCGCTGTTCCTTTCCGCGAGTCGTTCGTTTCGAGTAGAATTACGGCTGGATCAGAAGCAAACAAAAATCTCAAATCATCCCGAACGGGCGTGCCGCGTACAGTGTTATTCGCGTACCTTGCGCAAGATGAACAAAATCTAAGGAAATTACTCCGAATTCTACGCCCGAGTAGCTTATCTAGAGTACAGATCTCACGCATGTATAGTTTTGAGTCAAATTAATTGCGACTAATTTCCAGTACCTATTGAGTTTATAAGCTTATAGTATTATAAAAATGGATATGCTAGCGTTGCTCGGTCCGCAATTATTGTACAGCCATTACGTGAGTGAGAGACCTTGTGTACTCTGACGTTTTTTTCGCGAGTTAGCATAGCCCTGTTACTCTTACGGTTTCCATTCGATCTTGGCAACTTTTCCCTTTATCCTCTTTATCCTGTACTCCTCCCTAGTAGCTATAACTAACTCTAAACTGTTAAATAGTATTATCAAGTCAGATAGTACCACGATGCGAGAAAACCTACTTTAGCATATTTCAGTTCAACAGCTTTATTGCCTTTCTCACTGATTCTGTATGTTTTGGACAGCTTATAATTAGAAGTTCTTTAAATTACGTTATATGGTGCACAGCACTGAATTTTCATCTCCACAAATTTTACTCGCTCGCACTTTGTATACTAAATTATCATAATACTTTAATTCTTGTATTTGCAATAGTTTACATATTCGGTTGGTACAAATAGTCCACAATTTTTTCCCCTCTTTTTTTCTTTCAATAGGTCGGTTTTCGGAAGTCTAAGAACACGCAGGAAGACAACAAAATTATCTGATCAACGTTTCGAATGGTAGAGCCTCGCGAGCCTTGTCTCAACATGTGAAAAAAATTCAACTTCGACGGTTGTACGATCCTATGATGCTTTTAAAAATCGCCGTCCGTTCAAAATTAAAAATAACGTAACTTCGTTTTCGCTTTGAGTAGCGCGTATCATTTTGATAAGATTGAAAATTGGCAGAATCATGCCCGATCTGAATAACGTGGATAAAAATTGGCTCGCAAGCGTCTTGAGCACGCCGCATCGTATAACCAGAAGCCTCGCTGTTCGGTGAATTCACTTTGACCGGTGTTCAAATGGATTTACAAATTTCACTGCATATTTTCAATGCCGTTGACGAGAAGTGATAATACGCTTCTGTAATTCCACTGTCGTAAAATACTGCCATACCGTTTATGAGGAGTAATACTCGACTGCAACTTTTATCTGTCTATACTTCATGTAGATTTCGAGGGAGCTTTTTGCAATCTATTCGAACGCGTCAGCAATCGACGAACCATTTGCTTGCTAGGGACAGTTTTATATATATTTTTCACTTAGTTGCGAATCTCTCGCGATTACGTTTAGGTAACTTTCTGCAGAATTATATTTTGGAAAAACTAAATTACACTTTACAAAATAATATTGAAAACTATCCACGCGAACATTTTGGATAGCTTGCAGAAGAAACATTCGGTCAAAGTCTACGTGTCATTCGTGAACTCTTCTACCACTTTGGAAAATTCCCCACCCCCCTTGAGAAATGCCGCGATTATTCGCAATCCGTTTTTTCTTCCCGGAAGAAACTGAACGGGTGACCAGAAATATTTCGTACAGAGCGTTGGCAAAGATAATACGTATGCTACAAGTATATCACTATGTTGAAAAGCTGCGGCATGAATATAGTCTTGAAATTGTACAAAGGCATCGTTTTATTTGATACCAACCTGATCAATTCGACAGATAATAGATAACGTTGTATAAACGCTTTGATTTCCGAATCGAAGTGAAAGTAATTGAGCGTGACGCTGCTCACCTCTTATGTAATTTGTCAAACGTGACTTTATATTTTCGAGTAAAGATGAAAGCATCATCGAATTGACTTTTTTTCATAAAGAAATGTCCGGCTCCAAAAAGTTCGGATACCCATGTTATATCAAACTTGGAACATACTACGAGGCCAGATATCTGGCTGCACTACCCAGTAATGAAGGATTATTTCACATCCGCAGATTACGATGTATAGTTTCAAGTATAGGTACATGTATATACACATATGTACATATAAGGGAAGGTTTCTCTCATAGTAGATGTTATTTCGTTATCGATGCGATCAATCGAGATTAAATCTATTTAAATCCCAGTAGATTTTCTCCCTGTCTTTAGTCTGGCCGATTTGTCCACGGGTGTCGCGACCCAGCTGCGTAAGATTGTTGGAAAGGTGAATTAATTGTAATATTTTGCTGACCTAGTTGAAACCGTTACACGCAAGAGTCGGGTAACTTGAGCAATTGATGAAGTTGAACGGATTTGAAGAAGATTACAAAGGACCGAGGATTGAACGGGATGATATCACAACGAACAGTTCGATTCGTTGCAACTCCGTGGCGAGAGTTCTCCACGCTGTGGTCAATTCGATGCGAATATTTCGGAAAGACTTTGGAAACCTTCCGTTACACCCACAAGCTTCTCTCCTCCGCACAGTATTTCTGTTGTTGTTTTTTTTTTTTTTTTTTTTTTTTTATAATTACGCGCGATCGAATGTGGCCAGTGATCGCGAAATTGTCAATGAGCATCGTCGATTTTATCTACACACTAATCGTTTGTGTTCAATAACGTTTAGACCTCTATAATCGTTCACTAATCATTAATTTGTTACGAGGAGCTACACGCTAATTAAGGTTCGTAGTCTGTGTTTAGGGCGAATGTCCTTGACTCGTCGAGTTTAAGCATGAATTAGACCGTATTGAAATTGTACACCATTGTAACCGGCACCGATGATCAATAGGTTTCTCTTAAGAGTCCGGATAATTTGCGCTGTTATCGGGGTTTCCATTCCACGAGAGGGTCGTCGCGTTCGCAGCTCGTCGCAGGCTGTTCCTGAGGAACATCGCACAGGCTTTGCTCCGTTCCGTTATTATTTCGTAAAGATGGTTCTCCAAGGTTAGACTGTTGGTACTCAGAAGCAGAGGTAGTGGCATCGGTGTGTTCATCATCATAAAGTTCCCAATGTTAAGAGGAGTTTCCCATTGTCAGACACCGCTGTTCGGAAAGCGTGGCGGGGGAAGCGGGGGCGGTGGTCTCTCCGGTTGAGCGGGAGCGATGGAAGATCGCTCGGAACCAGCTGCAAACACAACTGTCATCATCCCTTAGACTTGTATATTCAAATACCAATAGTATCGTCTACTTACATTTACACTTACACACACATCAAGATACCCAAGACGTTCTATCGTTACGAGGCCAATCAAAAACTGTGCAGTTATTTGCAGAAATCCACAGTTATCGACTTGGCCGGTGGTCTTTTCGAAAAGATTTCTCACGCGACAATTGCGGAACAAGCATATTTTCAAACACGTACAAACGACTTACGTCGCTGGATGGGTGAAAGAAAAAAAATGAAAATCTCTTTTGCGTTAGAAGTAATCGATTGAACGGAAAAAAGTTCCCGCAGGTTGTTCGATGGTAGGATCAGTCGACCATGAAATTATGCATATTAACCGATGCTACGCTATTTTAATCTAGATCTTTTTTGTGAGCAGTCGACTGAAATGATAGAATTAGTATACATGCGCGCATGCATATGCACCACATCCATGCTCTGTTATATAAGTATTATCGATAGTATCATTGCCTCGATGATGATGTTATTCGTTTATACTAATTCGTTTGTACAAAAATAATGACTCGCATATTCCTGCATCGTCAAACTTTACCTCACGAAATGTATCGATTTGTGCCACATACAAAAGATCTTGACATTTTTATTTCGATTAAGACTACTACAAAGGCCAGTGTCGACGGTGTACAAATGCATTGAAGCTATGAATATTGAGAAGACAGACCTACAATTATATTTCGATATTACAGTCGAGGTAAAAAATGTACATCTATTCAGAAGATGAATAACAGGTATGAGTATAATCGAAGACTACGAAAGAAATGGTGATTGGACAAATAAGTACGCAATGAACCTGAAAATCACTGATATGGTCACATGGTCACGGGTCGAGTGTCAAATTGTTGCGAGATATCATCGCGGGACGAGCAAAGAGAAAAATAAGAGAGAAAAAACCGTGTAACGTCGGGGTTGCAAGGCTTTCTGCGAATTCTTCGTCGACCGTATACGAATTACGAGTCAGATTTTCAGGTAATGATGAAATAAACAACTCACATTGACACTACGAATGATAAAATGTATACAGACATACAAAGACAATGAGTGGCATGCAGAAACGTGGTGTTTACTCAGCAAACAGTTCCGCTAGAAATTGACAGACCATCAGCTGCCGTGTATATTGCGTCCCATGGTGTAAGTAAAGATGCTAATCATTACAGTACATTATTCGCATAGGAAGTTGGAAAAATAACGTGAAAGAAGAGTGCTGGATCGTGTTGGGGCGTTCGAATCAGAAATCGACAGGGTCGTGATGATTTGGTCTAAGAATCAAGCTAATTTCACGACAGCGTGACTTATTGTGCGATATGTATCTCCCAATTCGGAAATTATTGAAATTTGAACGTGTCGAGGCGACAGAACGTGTGAACTATGAGTTTTACTTGTTACGTATCTCAAGTTTCTTGCATGCAACTCCTATCGTTGCAGATCAAGCGAATCGCCCTATTGAGTCCGTTAACAAAGGGTTCTGACAAGCTTAAAATTCTTGTCGTGATAAATTATTTTGTGCACGTGTCGCCAAGCATGTATACAGTGTCACATCCGGCAATCTTTCCTTACACTCTTAGGTTTTTCATTACTGGATAGAATACCGTACCACGTCTGAAACAGAATAGATCGCAGCAGCTGTTCAGCTATCCCTAATTCTTAGGATGTGTACTCAGAGAGTATCGAGGTTGATCGACGTGATCGACGTGATCGACGTGGTACTTAATTCATGCTACAGCCAGGTCTGAGGAATTGTTTGCCTTGCAGTGATGGAGTTGGTGATGGTGATAGGTGATGAAGGGTGATCTTGTTCAGGTTGGCAGGCCTTACATGAGTCAGGATGTGGCTTCTCCTCGGCCACCATCAGGGCGGCGCTCTCAGCTGGCGGTATGTGCTCCTCTAACGCATTCACACAGTTTAGCATGCTCCTGCAAAACACCACGCCACTTGTCCAATTTTCCAATTCTCCAATAATTTTTCTTTCGATTCAGATTTATTTCCCACCTAGCATTTTAATTTCTCTCCGCCTTTAAATTACGGCATAAATCATGCACATACGATTATTAAGATACCTTTATACCTATTACTTTGCTTCAATAAATTCCCCCCTTCCCCCCATTTCGAGCTACCACATTGGTTTTCACGAAACATCATCTCTGCCAAATATGAATCACATTTGGTAACATCTGTTGAGAATCTATCCACAGGCATAAGGGTATCTTACCACTAAACGTTTGTTGAAAGTAAATTCAACGGCAAGTTCAATGTAAAATACCAGAAAAGGAAATAATTGATTCGTAACTATCGAGAACAATCTATACGATGACGTCCACGTCCACATTTTTTACACCGAGTACATGAATAATTGAGCTACGAATCCAAAACAATTTCTCCCATTGATACAAATGATGTTCAATTACTTCACTAACGACACGCGATTGTAAACCAATTGATTATAATTCGTCAGGATTTTGTATTTTTTCTACTCTTTCAGAATCTCAAATTCATGTTGATTCAATCGTGAAAATCATATTATCTTTCATTGAAAAACTAACCCAAGGAAATGTTATTGCATCGTTGATCGGTAATTGATAGTTACATTGGCTATTTTCACACTGCGCTAATTGAAAATGAATCCTACTTGCAACCGGCAGCTCGTTGAGGTATAGTCTCAAAAATTAATTCTCCCCAGCGTCCAACTAATTGTAAGATATTTGCGATGCACGCAAACGCTTGAGTAACGCGTAATCATAATTGTGGAGCAGATCTCAAACATAGGAGGAACTATTCATTCCGTTCGCAGACTCAAAATATCCGTTTGTCTTCTTGAAAAAGAATTAACGTCTGTCGGCTCGAAAATTATAATGCATTTCACAGTTTCTATCTAGATACATGTTTATATATTTATATGTGTACCGTTTTTGTACAGATGTATACACATATAATTATATACGTATAAATTATATATACGTAAGTGTTGAACATTTCACTGGCCTGTGTAGTAGAAACTAACGTCATTCAGACTGAACAATCTCTTTTGCGCTGTAACAATTAGCTTACAATCAATAATCAATATCTTAGCATGGATAAATGATGAATAACGTGAAACCCGTGATGCACGGAATTATTCGCAATCGCAGAAACGTGAAAAATAAATGGAAACCATAATAAAACAAACAAACTCATTTATTTTACAATTTCGAACGTCAAATTTTACTGGTCATGCCGAAATATTCGTAATATTAACGAATTATTGGAACATCAGGCAACTGATATAACGTATCACGCAGTATAATTCTGTCCCATAAATACCTATAACAACATCAATAACATTACTCAATAACAGTATCAAAATGATGTGGTGTTTCATGGTTCAATGTACAGTGTAGTCAATACGATAATTTTTTTTGTGTTCTATAAATTAGGGTTTATCAGTAGCTTGGTTTTGGTTGGCCGGGGCGGCGTCGGATAGCACGGACTCCTTGCTAGAGTTAGTGGCGAGCTCCTCGTCCCTGCAATACAACAATGTTACATGTCTACCTAGCCTCAACTGAAATGTTCAGTTTATCGCGCGTATACTCTACGTTCACGCCTTTCGTTTCGCGTAAAACTTAACAATCCTCAATTTATCATCTCATACTTCTATTTTCGTGTTCGATTACTGCCTGAGATAGCAAAATCCGAGTAGTTAAGCTGTATAAATGTCATTATCTCTAAATCTCATTACAATGAAGGAAACTGGTATTAATTTTATCATAAATTCGAAGCTCTGCTATAAAATTCGTACGTTAATAACCCTTTGCATCGCCTTGAAATGAAGTCGTTCTATTTCATTGAAAATTTAACTCTCGAAGCGGCAATTGTATACAAGGAGCAGTAATATGAGGAGTTAATAATTCTATAGAAGCGCATTGCCCTTTGTTATTCAAGTTAAATTCGGTTCGCGTGTATTCTTCGACGTAGAAGCATTTTCCCCTATTCTGACCTTAATTTCATTCGAACGCGAGGTCCTCGGGGAAAAGTCGACATTTCCAACACGGATGAACCGAAAATGCAATCAGGAATCACCGTGTAAAATATGATTTGTAAACGGTGGCAAATACTTTACAGGCATCGGTGAAGCGAAAACAGTACACGCGTTTTCGAACTATGCACACAGTACGGAAAACTTCAACCGATATATGTACTCGATTACGAATGTAATGAGAGAAATCCACCCTCGAACCATTCGCAATCCAGATATAATTATTAGAAAATCTTGACATTACCATTTGAATGTAAGATTTCGATAACAATTGACATAGTTCGATGATCACTGCGGTTGAAGTGATTTACCATAACCCCATCACCAATAACAAGTTCTGTAATTCGATATGTATGTATTGAAGATCGTACAAGTGTAACGTTTGTGGATGCCCGACACAACGCGTCGTGAAAATATTACGATGCTACCTTCTTAGTCATCGCACATTCAGCTGGCGCATATGTATGCACATTCGTCTAACAAATTATAAGCAAAGAATGAAGGATCTACGCATAAGACTCCTTCCATTCTTGAACAACAAGCTCGACGTGGATTGAATGTTTCGGCAAAACCTTGACCAACAGAGCATAACTCGAAACAAACGAATAGCCACTTGTGAAGATGAAAGATTAATATTTCTAATTATTAAACGAAGATGTTTCTAACGATATGGGAGACGCGGGACGCGAGGCCTTTGCAAAACCAGACGTGATCAATCATACCGTGTTGTAGGGCTCGTAGTTTTGTTCATCCAATCGCTATAAACATCTTTGATTGTTCATATTCGTTGGTTTAAATCGACACATGTATAAAATTCCCGAACGTATAAATATGCCCAACAATTATTTAAGCTCTAACATGCATTCGCATAGCACAGCGTACAGCCTCGTGCTAATAAATATCAACATGGAAAGTTTAAAAAAACGTATTATATTGTCGCTATTACATTTTTTATGTTTTTTTTTTATTTTTTCAATCGTACGGACTAATAATACGAGGAGCATGCTCGAAAATGCATAGGGCTCCAGGATGTTGTCGTATCGGGGCTCTTATGCAACGCACGCGCGATCGACGATTTCATTATTATTTACACATTTTTGCTAAACCACGCGAATCAGCGAATCAGCCAACGATCACATAATAGCCCGCAATAACTTTGAGAAACTGTGAAATGTATATCCAGGGAGAGACGAAGAGCGTTACGAGAAACTGCTTGCAGTAGTTGTCCATGCAACTATGCTGTAATCCGCAATGAGCCCGAAGATGAACAGAATATAAGGATAGTCCAGAGCATGCCTTATACATGTGCGCAACTCATAAATAATTTCTTGAAACGAAACTTCATCTAAGGAGTTGGTAACAACAATTTATATGCATATCAACGTGACGCGTCGTTACGATCACGTTGGACGGACTTGCGTGTACGAATACTTTTGGCAGTTATATTTTTGTCGTATCATTCGTATCTCCGAACTTTAACAATTTTACCGAACAAATGCTAGGGTGGACATTTTTTTCAACAATCGTTATCATTCCGAGGTCGAGTACTATTATTCCCATCATCGGATTCTCTTCAACTTCCCTACGAGTTCTTCGTTTATACCAGTTATACGTACAATATCAGAGAACAAATCGTGACAAAATGTAAGATCACCGCTGTTACATGTGACCGGTAAATATTTACTGTTCGATGGAGAACGAAACAACTCTTTTGGATAGATTTGCTTGTACTTTATCAGATGTGAAATGCAATTGTGAGAATTTCTATCCTCGAACGGAATCCAGCTTTTTTGCTCTTTGACCACAATGGCAGCTTCATGCCTGTGTTGATTATAAATCTCATGCTCTTCAACGTCTTCAAATTCTCATGTAATTAATACGAAGCCATGGCAACAACAAACAAAACGTTGCGCTACTCACCCGTACAGTCTGCTATCCCGCAAGCTGCTCCTGCTCCGAACAACACAAAAAGCATAATTACGATTCGCAACTCAACATTTTTCTCGTCACAACAAAAGACAAAAGAAACATAGAACGCCTATCAAATTATCATTTATTCGACAAAACAATACAATCTTATCCGAAGCTGGATAAATAAATATAATGCTTACATAAAACGATAAAAACGTAAAATAAGTCAAACATCGTAGAGACTAATAACAATTAATTAACGCTAAAACGTACGTGCTAAAGGCTATCGTAAATTACCAATGCTTCCCAATAAAGTGTTGAACGGTTTATCGAATGAGTCTACAAAGAAATGTCAACATCTTCTATTTACGAGAAATTGCTAATACCACGTTTTTTACCACTGCAATGAGATCGTGTAATCAAACGTATGATATAACTGTTCCGCGGTTTTTCTCCGCGTGCGGTTAACTACTTTGGTATTCGTATTCTGAGCTTTACCAATGGGAATTACGTGGAATTACGAAACGATATGTACCATCATAAATGGAATTTTTACAGTGAATACTCTACAGATCTGAAAGTTCAAGAAAAAGAACAATTGAAGAAATGTGAGGTGAAAAAAAACAAATGCTTAAAAACGTTATTTTGAAATAAATTCGTACGTGGTACCGATTCACATGGAACTAATCGAACTTTTCATCGATTACCGTGATAAAAGTTCTCTCAAGCCGTATTTACTTTACATTACTTTTCACGATCACGATTGAATGGAAGTTTGCAATTTTTTAGCTGAAAATTGACTCAACCATGTATCTACTACGTATGTAGGTAAATGTACTGTGAATCCATACCACGGTACATCGGTTCGGGGTACGCGTGTCACGCGTGCTCGTGAGATTCCACTGGCAACGAGTATCGATTATAACGAGATAGATTTTTGAGCTTGAAACGAGTACGATAGTTTTGAATAAAGTTGTACTTGTACGATTGCTATTTCTTAAACTGCAGGCTTGCTCGTATATGTACTAGGATTAGGATTTCTTTGACTGGCAGCTCCATACCTGTCGTTGCCGTTCCTGAAGAGAGCGAGAATTTCTTCGAATGTCTTGTTCTTAGTCTCAGGCACCTTTTTATACGTGAAGATCCAGAAGATAGCTAAAAATGCACTGAATGGCAGGAATGTGTAGTTGTCGAGAGCAGTCTGCAACAAATACGAAACACGCGGTGAGATAATTGAGACTGCGAATAATTTTTCCTGAAATAAACCAATCAGCGAAAAAGTTCTTGGCGTTAAGTAAATTGCTGTGTTATGCGGTCATTCCGGATTCGCCGTACGCATAATATCGCAACAACTTCCAGCAGAAATACGAGTGTAGTTTCAGTGAAAACAGTGAATGTATTCCTTATTCGTCTCGCAATCATCGCAGGAATGAAATCGTCTCTGCGCTGATGAAAGACGACCGTTTAATAAAAATGGTTTGGCCAGCTAATATTTTATGTATCGATGACGATCATGTCATATTTTCGTCTACTTGCTATTTGGCGTATTTGGAGATTTACCCACCTTCATACTCGGGAATGCTATGCCAACCACGAAGTTGGCCGACCAATTGACGAGTACCGCTATTGACATAGCAGCTGGCCTCGGGCCCTGCGAGAAAAGCTCTGCGGTGATCATCCATGGAATAGAGCCAGGTCCAACGGCGAAGAACATGACAAAACTCAACGTCGATACCACCGATAGGTAAGACATCCAGTCTATCATTTCCTGTACGTAACCAAAAAACTCCTATCAGGCGATAGAATATAGTTCTTCTTTCCTGAGCAGCTGGAGGAGCCACAGCGAGCGAATTAAATAAATATTCGACTAAAGTAAGAAATTTATTTCAATAACATGCGGCATGCTGTTCAACCTTGTACGAGGTGATGTGAAAATTCGTGTGAATTGTTTTATACGAATGATTGAAGCGAGGTGTACGTAATTTGCTTCGAGTGATTCGCATGGTGAGAGTGACGTTGATAAGCCTTACTGATTACTTATTTGATGGTAATTCATTGTGAAAGTTACTTACACTGAATGTGCTGTACAGAAATGGAATGATTTAAAAATATGTATTCGCGTTGCGCCGAAGCTTTTTACGATTCTGCATCACTTACATTCCATTAGTATTGTTGCTTTTTTCACGCCCGGGTTCGAATCTGTACGATACATCGCGTTTGCAAATGGAAACGTTAATCGGATATTTCGGACGAGTTTTTTCTATTTATATGAACTACAGAAATAAAAGTGATTAGAGGTGATATAAACAATAGCAACTCTCCTCCAGACAGTCACGAAAGAGGTCAAGAGAGATGGGGCGGGTGGGAGGCAAAAACAGCGTGTACGTGCGAAAAAATAGATCGGCATGCATGGGTGCGTGTCAATTATTAGTTTCGCGAACCAAGTCATCTCCGATAAAAATCCGATAAGCCGATTCACGCGTTGAAACGAGCAAAATATACAGCGCGCAAAACAAGAGACCTTCGCGGATGTGATTAAATGATTGTTGCGGCGTAGTTTGAAACCAATATTTGTCATTTCCATTCCAATTTATTTCATCCTTTTCGCCCATGTTTCGACGGTATTAAATCTGCGAAACGAGATTATATCGAGATATTTCGTATGAATTTTGACTCGGCAGGATTGCGGAAACTGCACAGTTACTTTCAGTGTGACGTGGCATAGACAACTGATATACACGTGTATACATATGTATACGTATACATATGCATATGTTTATAGATGTGATGAGCGGAATGCAAATAATATTGAATGAAAACATGCAGGTCGTGGTTCATCTTAAAAGTTAAATGAATGACGGGATCAAATTAGAATGAGTGTGAGATGAGTACATAAAAACAGCAGTGACATTTCTCACAGTTTGTGCAGTGCTGCACTCCGGCTGTAAACAAAGTGGTAAAACCCTCTTGTATCGAGGTTCGGTGACGAAGCACACAACATCGTTATTTACAGCGATTACACGTGTAGAATAGCATATGTATATTGTTGAGAGTTAATTTGCCTACGCAAAACGTCTAACGTTAATTCATTGAAAACTATAGAAACTTTCTTGTAATCGGTATGAAATGCGAAACTTCATTTCAACGATAAAATCAAATGATTTATCAAAAAAAGCCCTATTCAAAAGTAACGTCGTATTTGGTATCGAGTTGGTTACTTTTACGACTGAAAAAATTACTTGCACTGAAACAGAATCCATTCCTACATTTATATCATAGTATAGTCTTTACGTTTTTGCACACATAGATCGATCCCACCTAAATCGATCGTACTCGCGATGAAAAAACGATTGTTCGATTTCTGGGCGAAACCTGCAAACTTCGGGTTCTCGTGGTAGTGTATCGTTGCATGTTTCTCCGTCGTTGTACCGTAATCAACAGATATGCAGAAGGAACGAGAGTATCCTGTCGATCGAGGTGGGATATTCCGCGCATGATTGTCGAGAAGTCCGCAACGTTGACATTTTCACAAACCTTTATCAGGAATGAGATGGTGATGAAAATGGAGAAGATGAACATTCCGCCAAGACCGTACAAGTGGAGCGTACGCCGCCCTGTCCTGTCCATCAATGGAATTGATACCAGTGTCATCACAACCATAATGGCTCCGATGCCGATAGTTGCAAACTTCGCGCTCTCATCCGTCAAACCAGCACTGACGAACAAACTCGTGGAGTAATAAAATACCTGAAAGACGAAAGTCACGCGAATGGCGGTCAGCAAATTTGAGTCGTTTCGAAGATGGTAATGGGAAAGAAAACGCGAGACGCTGTATTCGTTTGTACAAACGAATTGAACTAGCAAAGTCCCAAAGTCGCGTGATGATCGGACAAGTAATATTTACCGCATTGATACCGGACAACTGTTGCGACAACTGCATAACGATACCGATGATGAGAGGTGCCCTCAACGTGGGACTACATATGAGCTCCGTCATCGAGATGGAAGCTTCTGCTTGTTGAGCGCGTTCCTCTGCCCTCATCTCCTCGATATCCTCTTCTACCTGATTACTAGCTCTTAGCCTTCTCAACGCCTTCCTTGCCTCCTCCTCCCACTGCTTCGTGATGAGCAAGTATCTGTGAAAGCGGGAGGCGTACTCGTGCGTAACCATTAGTTTGTTCTCGGATACCACGAATAGTGGTGGTTCTAGGATAAATCGTGTATAACCTAGGAGATTCTGGACAGAAAGGTAACAAGAGCAGCTGCAATATCGCTGGACAGATCGCCAAGCCCAGCAAGACGGGCCAGCCGTCATCCGTGCCGAGAATTTGCTCGATGCCCAACACCTGGGAGACCAGGAGGCCCACCGTAACAGCGAGCTGGTTCACCGTGCCCAAGCCGCCCCTCAAGTTCAGCGGTGCTATCTCCGATATGTACATGGGAACCAACGAGGTGTTTAATCCACAATTGACACCGATGACGAACCGCCCGAAGAACAGCATTTCGTAAGAGTGAGCAATCTTGGTGCAACCCATCAGGCATGCCCCCACGATGCCCAGCACGTTGTTTAGCAGTAAGCCCCCCTTTCTGAAATGCAATGCGAAATAATTGGTCAGATGACAACGATGCTCGGCAAACCCTTCCTTTAAACAGATTCAGTTACCTGCGTGTTACTCGGAAAATGTATTTTGTTCAGGAGGAGTGCGTAATAATGGTTGTCGATTTATTTACACAGTGAAAAAAATTGCCACCGAAGCATCAAGGACCGCGCTCGAATGTATTGTGCATATGGAAGAATATCGTATCAATCACGAACCTGCCAAATTTGTTGGCAATCATCCCTCCGCTGAAACCACCGACCATACCACCGAGAGCAAATATGCTGACAGCCACCGAATATAATCTCTTCACCGCGTTATCATCGATATCTTCGCCATACCTATCTTTGTAGACATCCTTCATAAAGTTTTCTATATTCTGTTAGACAACAGACAAACAGCATCTTTTTCATATCACATGGTTTGCGATCCATTGTACCTACGATCGTAGCAACGTGTCGACAGTTGACATCTGTACGACCGTTCTCGAATACGATACAATGAGTAGTAGTAGGTGCGAGATCACGATGTGAAATGCTACGTCTTTGAGCGAAGAAATTTAACTCACCGTCTCGGGAGCATTGATAACACCGGTATTGTATCCAAACTGCAACATGCCAAGTACCGCTGCCAGAATAGCATACGACAGGAACAGCGTCAGCCCCTAGAAACGAGAATTGTTTTAGGAGTACAATTTGTTTGTGATACAGCATTGATTTCCATTTCACTGTCACGCCATCGATACGGGTAACGCGATCGACATTCGTCAGATTCATTCCGATCAGCAGCAAAATTTGCGTTATCGCATCGCGTGTAACGTTGTCGACGACGACGACGACGACGACGACGACGACGAGAATGGGAAACATATTTCAAAATCCACAGTAACATATTTTAAAATACAGGAATTATAAAAAAGGATGGAGTAATAATGTAACAAAAAAGTTCAAGCATGCGTTCTATACACAAGTATATTGAATCATATAATCATATAAATTATAACTATTTATATAAACGCATACGGAATATTTCTTAAATTAAAAAATCATATATTTATTTGTCGACGAAAATAAATGTAATTTCTTGACAAACAGGCGATCACCTGTTCTAGGAGTCTGAGTTTCCGTCGATGCGAATGTTCCTCGAGTCGATCGACGTACTCCCGCAACTCCTCTATCTCTTCTTTCACCTGCTGCACCGTGTCTAGTTCATGCTGCAACGAGTAATCGAGGAATGAACTCCGTGATTCGATAGGGAGAAAAAAGAAAATTGCTTCTCGCATTTGTGATCTTATTTGTCGAGGTGTTTTGTTTGAAATACGTAGGTGATGTGTTTTTTCGTAAGGTAGAAATCGTTGAAATCGAAGCTATTAATCGAACGGTAGTGAAACGGCGAGCGTTGATGATTCAACCTACCTTTATCGCTACCATATCTCGTTTTACTTCACTAACTTCGCTCTGACACGACTCTACGCTCTTGGTCAGTTCCTGCAGCTGCGTACGAATTTCACATAGCGCAACGGTAGTCTCTAGCTGGCGGTCACCCCGCTGCAGCTCGTCCAGCTTGGCACTCAAGTTCATGCTCATCACGCTGACCTGCTTCTGCAGACTGTTTACACATTCTCGCGTCAATTTGTGCCCGATAATGAAAAGAAAAAAAACTGAGCACATCGATAACTATACCAAGATCAGCTATGCCTAGTCCCTAAGGTCTTGCTCTCTATATTCTTAGTATGAAAGACCCGAGCTCTGAGTATCATTCAAAGCCCCGATACAGTTCCAATGGCTATATATTCAAACATTCCCAGGCTTTAAAGTAAGAGCCGACGAATCGGTGGGAAGGATATTATAAAGGGATACGTGAGGATAATATTGTATTTCGAAGACAACATAGACAATACAAATGCCACTAAAAGCATCTCTAAACATGTGTTATGAGTGTGAGGTGGAATGCTACGATTGCTTGCAGCTGTGTACATGTGAAAATTGGTAGTCCTGGCACGATTGCGCGAATGAAAGGGAGAAAAAAACAAAACATCAAATCGGCTTTCATCCGAAGAGTATCTACGCGATGTTACGTTATAATAAAACGTCCGTCCCGAATAACTACTCGTTAGCAGGGGCAGATCGGCAATGCGCCGTCGAAGTGCACGACGCTCGTACGAAGAGAACACTTCGGGGCACGATTCCGCGATAATCAACGGCTTCGACGATAATACGAAAGTAATGATACCGCGATCGTTCGCTGATCGGCGAGCCGAATCTTCCGTGTGAGAGGCGCCTCGGACGTATTTTCACGCGTGTACACGGCAGATCGAGCGATAGATGTGAGCGATTGAACGTGAGCGAAAGAAAGTGAGTAAAATCAGAGGTGGTGATCGAACGAGTGTAAAAGTGAGAGGTGATAATCAGATAAGATGAACGAATGAATGAAAGGATAGTAGTAATGTAGTGATGATGTAGGTATGTACCTGGGAGGTAGGGAGACCATGGCTGTGTTCCGAAACTACAGTAGCCTTTATGCCTCCCCACTAACTCCTCTTGATTCTCTTTTTCGTCTGATTCTCGCAATATTTTTCTTTGCTTTCTTTCAACGCTTGTACACGTTGGATTCCACCAAATCCAATCAATGATTCTGAATGAATGCACGGCTTGTGGTCAAGTAGTCCAACCAAAGTAGAAGGTAGGTGTGGGTTGGGGCCGACACCTCGCCTGCTTCTATCTCACTCTGTAAACTTTACCTAGTTTGGAAACACAGTCGTGGTTCAGTCAGATATCAGATGGGTTATATTCACTCGCGTTAGATACGTGACTTTCACGCTAAGGGTCACATTGTTGATCGTCATGCGACGCACCGCCAGCTTACTCACCTCTGCCTAGCTGCCCGCATCCACAAGCGAGCTTGCAATTTCAATTCTCCATCACTTTACGCAGAATGACCGGATGGCAAAAAGATTCAGAAAAAATTAAAAAAATGGCGTGACCTTGCGATTGACAGGCTATGCGTGTAGTTGCACACAAATAAATCGTGACCTAGGTAGGATAAGTGGTTCGTGAAGAGTCCGCAACGATTCGTATCTCCCGATCGAGGCACGCTTCGGGACGAGTTCGTACAACGTTACGATACGCTTCGAAATGGCGAGGAGAAAAAAAAAACTTTTACTTTTTTTCTTCAAGGATCAATGTTTTGCTCACCGATCCAAGATAAGTGAGATTTATGGCGCGTTATCATCATACTCGTTACGGGCGGAGGAGCCGTGAAAACGAACGTGATTATTTGTGTGAAAATATTCTAAGGGTATGATGCAATGAATGAGCAACCAGTGGTAAGCCTGCGAGCGCCGCAGCCAAATAATTATATTAACCATACAACGTAATACAATGGTTGTAATTGTAAATTCTGTAACGAAAAGTGTTGGAATGTACAAAAATAGGGCAAGAGCGTGTGGAGTCGTAGGTTGATGTACAATACATGACAGACAGGCATTAGGCCTTGCATTGCATTCTTGGATATAAAGAGCCTAAATGATAAGCGAGGGAGCATTTGTTTATCGTTGATAAGAAACAATTGCGGTAACGTCAGTGATCTAGAAACTGATTTATCTGGATGCATAAGTTAATCTCCACGTAAGATCTCTAAGATCTATGCATTTTGGTGAGCACCGATAAAACTTTCGCATTTTCCATCGCACGTTCCGTCCTCGGCGGAGCGATTACCATCCTCCGAACACCTCAATTTCATACAATCCGGTTTCTTTTCATTGGCAGGCAACGAGTAGGTACACGTGTGCGGCGTTAATGCACGTACTTTCTTCCGTTTGACGGACAAAACTTGTAAGAACAAGCGATGCCATTTTTTTTTTTTTTTAACTTTATTTATTTTTTTGAATTTCTAATTTTTTTCCCATAGAATCCGACGAATGGCATTTGCATAATCCGGTTCTGATCAAACTGCATAGAACATCCATCGTGTAAGTAGCGGTCGTTTTAGCGAAATACACGGTTGTTGAAAGTCGTGGAAAAATAAAACGATAGAGCAGTCGATCAAGGTACGGGACGTACCTTACAAGCAACTCCCTAAGAGTGGCTTCATCGTCCTCTTGTATTTCTTCCTGCGTCTCATTACTGAAGGAGCCGCGGCTGAGGTGATGGCGTGGAGACCTGCCGCTAGAGTGCTGAACGTGACTCCCGTATTGATAATGAGGTGATACGTAGCGAGCAGTTCGCCCCCTCGTCAGCTTGAGGGTGGCAGCCGCGTCGAGTGCGGCGCCTGGTCCGGACTCCCCGTAGCTCCCTCGCACCACATATTGCTCCTCCACGCTGGACGTGTATTCAACAATCGCCCGTCCTCGCCCCTCCCTGTTTCGCCGCCGATCACCGTCACTGCCTCCGTTAGTAGATCTATCTAACTCGTGACCCCCCGAGATGCCGGAAATCTCCTCATAGAGGCACTCGGAGTCCGGTTCTGGAGACGTTGCCGCGATCCACAACTCATTTATTGGACTGGAGCCGCACGAATCGGCCATGTTGTGTTCTATTCAAGATTAGAAACAAACTGAAATCTCAGTCTGCCGGCTTTATGCGCTCGATTTGTAAAAGTGCAACGCTACGATATTACATGCGACGTAAAACTCGTATCTGACGTGTCTGACCATGAATCAAGCGACGTCTTACTCGTACTCGCACAGGTTTGCGCAGACGGGCGGGGAACCTCGTTCTGGCCTACTCGTACTTGCTAGTACTACTACTGCTACGACTACCTCTGCGCTCGCTACCGGCACGGGTAATTCCAACTTGCGCGTATTTATTATCACGATGCGGTAAGATTTAAGGTCGAATAACAAGCATTCACAACGTCCAATTCTATACAAGGATTTGAAAAATACGAATAGTATATGTCGTGATGAAATGTTTAATGAGATCTCGTTTGACATAAGCACTGCCGACCAAACTGCTCCCACATATCAATCAATGGCCTTGAACGGATCGAATAGATAAATCTTCGTTCGGTGACGAATGCTTCCAGGAAAATGTCGAGAATGTTGTCAAAATGTTTGTGCTTAGCATAACTTCACGAACCGGCCATTCAATATATTCGGAGCGGTAGAATGATCGCATTCGGGCGCTTCGGTATAATGAACATACGAGACGATTCATGATTGTCCTGAAGAAACATACTATTCATAAAAACGAGCGCATTCCAAGATTCATCCTGAAGCCAGATAATAGAATAAAATATTTGCATCGATCACGATGAAAGCTAGATATACATCGTACTTCTGCCATTCGGGGTAAAAATTGAAAATAAAACATTTCTGCAAGCCATTATAACACACTGACGTTCGACTCGTACCAACAACGGACGGCGCAAAATAGACGGCAAAACTTATATTATTAGCCAATTTGAAGACCATGACTGACGATTGAATTCTTCAAGAAGTCAACTAAAATAATCTACTTCCAAAATGAACACGAAGAAACAATAGTAACGAGTACAATAGTAACTAAGTTTTCTAAGGAATGTGAAACTCGTCGGTTAAATCCGCATTCTTCAAATGCAATTTAAAAAGTTCAAAAATGAAACGTGGAACCAATGATTGTCGGTGTACAGGCGACTGAAAGAAATCATCCACTTCAACTACTCTTGCATAATTGGCTGCGATATAATTTCTATTTGTAAAACAACGAGACACTACGAGAACGAAAGGTGAATATGCATTCTCATTGCGTCGAAATTAGGAATGGAAAGTAGCAAGCAGTGTTGGGAAAAATTAACGACGTGGACTAGAGATGCAATACTAAAACGTTACTCAGATGTAAAGTGTTTCTTCCTGTACAATCAAATATTACGTGGCATTCGATAAAAGTATACGTATCGCTGCATACGTGTCTGTGAAAGGATCATCGTGTCGTGTATGTACACCAAGTAAAATGAAAATCCGTGTCCCATCAGATCGTTAATCGTTACATAAGAAACGCTGTTCGACCGTCATCAAGGCGACACACGAACGTCCGATGACGGAGGAATTGCATAAGCTGGACCCCAATTCCTTCGCGCACTCGCGCATGGCGACTGCATATCGTTGGAAAGGCTCAAAAAGCGAAAGCTACACAACTTAATTTATCCGATATCGACAACAAAAGCCTCGGAAGTCGGAGTACATACCATCCAACAAAACCGCGTCGAACAACGGGATAACTACATTATATTAATTTATTCGAAACACAAAGTGAATTTGCATATCGTGACATAGATTTGCATGCTAACGCATGACAGTCACTTTCACTCTTCAATTTCATCCTCATATGCTTGCGAAGCGAGCTCGAAGCGAGGACGATGACGTGTCGATCATGTTGTTTTTTACATTTGATCGAATGAATACTGTGCAACCTTGAAAGTGTTTGTTACATCAGGAGGCAGAATCTGACGCCCAATGCGCTAACCTTGAGTCTCCATCGATGCTCTTTTATTAAAACGCAGTTTGTGCCGTGTTTGCCAGGTTCTTTTCTTTCTCATTAACAAAATGTAGTCAATATTTATAAAATCGGTGTGGCAGTCCATTCAAAAAAGCTTAACATCATCAAGGAGTCGAATCTGGTCGTGCGATTAGGTGTATTAAGATATAATTATTTCGTAGAAAACGGGTTCCTCGAAAGACAACAAATATCAAGTAAGAGAATATTACCGAGAATTTAGGACGTAGATTGTTGACAGCTTCTATTCTCATTTCTCGGTAACAAGTGATCGAGACATTTTATTCCCATGCCATATACATACATATTTTTTATCAGATAAACCAAAAACTTCCGTTACATAATTTTATTGCGATTCGCATTCGCTTCATACGTCCTGAGCTTACAATTAAAGTTGGTATGGTGCGGGATATTCTTTCGTAGGAATTCAAAAAGTACCTAGAAGCATTATCGTGAACAATGACACGTGTAATGTAACGTGTAAACCTAAAATAGCTGTGTTTCTCCCTCTTTGAATTAATTAAATATTTATCTAATCGAGTGATTGTTTAAAAACGATTGGTAATGTATGATCTGATGTCATTCTAAATACTACCAAATCTTATCAGCTTATACCGAACGACTAAAAATTGTATCGGTGACTGAAACGTTCTATCGACGAGTTGGGTTGTCTTTTTGGTATGCATAAAAAATAACTCGTCTGAAAATAACTTGTATCCAAAAATGTCAAGATATAAGCGTATCGTTAATTTTGATCGCTCGAATTAAGCAACGCTGAATTTGCTATTCGTTTGAAGTGGCGTGTAATTTCCGAATAATTAATTGCTTTAATTAGGCATTGCGCGTTCCATCGCGACACTTTATTGTGGTAATTACGAAGGTCGCGGTTTAGTTTCACGAATTAATCCAACATCTCGATTACGAAGTGATATCCTGCTAAACTTCGCGTACGACAATAATTTAATCATACGAGTAATCTTCCTGCGCGATTTTGATTATTTTCGAGTATCCTGTCGCTAAATCGCGATATATTACATTGAAAATGATCGAGTAATCTTTGTTTTACATTCTCAACGACACGATGACGATATCTCATCGCGAGAAGTAATCACAACCGGTGTCCGTGGGTTTTTAAACAAAGATTATTAATCGAAAAATAGAAGCAAAATTTAATAAGCTATGCTACTCTGATAATAAAGTAGGACGGCTTATGCTGCTATAATACTGTGAGCCGAATATTATCTCGTCGAATATCGCGACGAAATATCGACTCACCCCATCTTTGATTCTCGGCGCGGATGATTTACAACCTGAGTTGATAATCGACCGAATTCTAAGGGAATATATTACAAATTCGCGTCAACCAAATCGTGGAGATCTATTTCCTCGTCGGTCATCGCGAAGTACGTAGAAAAATGTTTCCATTTTTCCAGTCAAGTCTCGTTGGCTGATGCGCAAATCGCGGCCCATTTGCGTCTTAAAGATATTCGAAGCGTGACATTTGGGTATAAAGCAATTAAACAACGATCTGAAGCTTACAGCATTATCACGACGAGATGACGCGCTAACGCGTCGAATTTTCGTGCAACTCTGTACAAATCTTGGCCCCTGATCAAGGCTACTAATTCTTTTAGACGTGAAGATTCGGGCATGCAGAACAAGTGCGATACGAAGAGAAGAACTCGACAATCCACGAGGAACGAGCGTATCGTGTTCGATTCATCGGTTCGAAATGGTAATAATCAGGTACTTCCTCATAGATCATGTGGTAAACGAGCTTGGCGATACGAAAATCATACGCCAACAGTCGAAACCGGATTGTAAAAGTTAACAAAAAATAAACATAAAAACAAACTCGTGTGGGAGAACGCTGGGCTACGGGAAAAGCTGCAAACAATAGATCGTTCAGCAGAAGCACAAAAAATACTCGGCCAAATTGTAAAACGGTTGTAAAAAAATATACGATAGCACGATTTTCTGCCTTCCTAACGAAAGAATAACGTGAATACGACAGTTTCGTAAACTACGGATAGCCGCGTGATCAAACTCACCTGAAGTTTGGAGAGCCAATCCATCGTGCCCATCGATGTGTTTTAGATCCGCGCAGTAACGCCGGGTCAAAAACCTAAATCCGTATGGTTCACCGGCGAAGATTTCTTTGTCAACACGATTATAATCACGTCGTGATGCCAGTAGAAGAATCACGGTATTCGCGTTCTTCTTCTCATGCGAAACTTTCTTGACGATCGTAAGAGCAGCGAGTGTCAAGATGTCGATTAATGCCAAACGTTACGCGGCTGTCTGACTTCTCCGTCTTTTACTTAGCGTTGCTCGCGACCATTTTCAACTGTACCGAGTAAGAATCGCCGTTAGAATAAAACTGAACGATCGACGATGCAGATGTCTGGGTAGAAATATTATCTATATCTCTATTAACTGCGATTAATATCCCCGAATCGTGGCTTTGCGGTCTACAGACGATAATCAATCTATTCTTTTTGTCACTACACTTTATCATAGCTGTATACTTGCTATCTGAAATTCATTGTCAATCAGCTGAATTAACAAACGATATCCGATTACAAAATGGTACAAGCATCTCGGGTGTGATAACTTCCCATTTGAGAAAAATTCAAACCCCGTGACGACGTGTTCATTTAAATGTATCAATTCGTCAAAGATGACGGACGGAAACTTAACGAGGTCACAATAATTTTGGTTACCATCTCTCTTAGAATATTGCGGTATTTGTAGGTATTTGAAGGTATTTTAATACCGTGCTACCGCTCGTGCCATGCTATTTCAAGGAATCTATTAAATTCGTTCGAGATGAAAAATCACATCTTTCAACACAAATCGCGAGCGTCGCTGTGTCACCATTGGAATCGCATTTTTTTGCACCGGATGGTACAATTGCACTGTTATTTTTATCCCGGCGATCTCCGACCCGTGATTCAACACTTTTATAGGTGAGAATCCATTGTGTTTCGCGTAATTGCACTTCAATACTTTCAACATCGGTGACAAAGTTGTTCGTTTCAAGATCCCATTTGTTCGCATCGGAAATGCAAAAGACGGAGGAAAAAACTCGGTTTTCTACGTCACTCTTATCTCAAGGATTACGCGATTATCGCATCGAGGTACGCGTGTGTCGAGAAATAAAATTTGCACAGAAACTACAGTATATTTCAAAACAAGTATCCACCGCGTTGTGAATGTGATTCTGTTACGCAACAGCCATTGGTCACGTGATGCGCGTTGTAGAGTCATGGGACGAGGAAATACCACACGCGATTCATGTATACGCAATGCATTATCGATCCCCGGAAATGACGTGCGTTGCCCGCTTACCTGTGACACGATAGAACAGAAATACCACGGAAAGATAACGTTTGAAATACAATTACAGTGAAAATACATCGAAGGTTTTTTTTTCTACCAAAAACGTAGAACTTTCAAGGCGTACAAACGTTAGGAAGACCAAGAAAATTGGAGGAATTCAACGACAATCGATAAAAAAATTTTTAAAAAAAACACTAGTCAAGACAAAAAAATGTTCAGTATAAGATAAAAGCCGCATAGTGTCGTTTTACAGAGGATTGCATTTCGGTTCTGACTCAAATACGAAGCAAGATAAAAACAGCAGATAATTCGTGTTGTACCTGCCCCTACCGAGTCCACCCTAAACTTCGACCTGAATACAGATGCGACGCTGACTGCCGCATCGAAGTTAGATAAACCTCTTAACCACCCTGGTTGTACCTTATCTTCACCCTACGAAACGACACTTTGTGTGTGAGAACTATCGGCCGATTCCTTTTCGTCCCTAAACCGACGACGAGCATCGCGAGTCCGCATTATCGCGTGTCCAGTGTTTTTAGTCCACCCTTTTTTCTTATCATTCAGCAATTCCGACACGCATACGCATTTTTCTATTTTCATGGATGTAGTTGGTATTCCAAAATAGTTTTTGGTATTCTGATAACGGAATACCGAAAGGCAGATTATTCGAGGCGAGGTGTGCCAAGCGTTTTTCATCGGCACACGTTCTCGCGGTATTTACTCTCAACAGGATTATTATTTTCAGTTGAATCCTAAACAACTGAAAATAGTTTATTACAGAGCGTGTATAAAACAATCTCCTCGCTCTACTTTTATCAGGTTCATGTCGTGTTAAAACTCCCTCTCTCTCTCTCTCGCAATTCAATTAATAACGGCACAACGTCTCATCAATAAGATCGTGAAGGGTATGAATCATACCTGATAATCCAAAGTCGAGAATAACAGTGAAAGAGGGCTTGGAAAAATGTGACGAAACGGAACACAATTACGGGGTAAGAACATGTCATAGGAAATAAGAGTCTTGCAAATATAGCAGAATCAATTGCAATGGTTGCCATCTGGCACCGTTCGAGGTCCGATAACATGATTCCTCTATCGGTACAATTACCGGCCTTGAAAGTCCTTATCCTATGGATCTCGATTAGACAACGTATTATGATCTGTCGAAAGATTAAGATTTCTCCTACACTTCTACTACAAGTTGCATGCTGCGATCGGAAAGAACTTTTCGCTTTCTAATTATCACAACTATTCCTTAGAACGTAAAAAAGTCGTTAAATATTGAAATTAATATCACCTGCAGTGCCAGTGTGCGACGCTATATTGAAAAAAAACTGTTGGCCATTGTAGCTTACCATTATCTTTCGTCACACTACAGCATTCACGAGTGTAGCGAAGCCGTAAAAATGCAGAAATGGAATCGCGATAACGAAAGTTATCGTTTATTATTCTCTTCATCGTGCATTTTGGTGAGTTGTAAACGAAGTAAATAGCTTAACGGATTGTAACCGCGTTTTAAATATAATTGAGAAACACTTGCTTATAATCGGGACAATGGTAGAAGCGTGATTCACTCGTGTCTGGTGAAAGAATTGTAAACAGAATGTTCGCGAAAGAATGTGAAATTGATTCCAGGGAAGGAAAGCGACCGAGGAGCAATATTCGATGTGCATTATGCTCAAATTTTGCCATAAATATTAATAGTCAATCGGTATTAGTAAGGAATACGGATGATAAAGGTACAGTTGTTAGATTGACTGATAATAATGATCGACATCAGTGATGGATAAGGAAAAATCTGACGATAAGTGAAGTCCAACGTAAGTTATCGTATAATAAATAATTAAACAACTGTATCGATCATATTCGCATTATCAGCGATGTTGCTCGAGACTTCAATGTGAAATCTATGATCCGCGAATACAATTTCTAATCTGAACTTAGATCTGTCTGAAAGTATGACCTTTGAGGAAGTGTGAACGATTGGAAATACTCACTTGGTAAGTCATCGTGGCCGTATCTCCAGTTATTTACTTTCGGATGAACCACGTGTCACGTATATCGTATACATAAAAACACTTGCGCTGCGAATAATATTCGTCCGAGTCGAACACGAATCAATTCCGTTCCATGATACGATCGAGCAGAAATGAAATAGGTAACGCGACGAAGAAACTCACGTAACAACTTGTCACTCTAATACGAAAATACCATCCGCTACCAAATGGAACTGGAACGACGTTGTGTTCTTGAGAATCACTGAATTACCCAACTGAGGCGAAATGCGCCAACGAATATATAATACAGTTGATAACAAACGATGAATAATGGTGACGACTTATGTTGGACATTTCACCGTACTCTCTCGGCCATGGCGACGACACTGGCAAGTATAGTGCACAGTGTAAACGGCTCGTCACAGATCTCTCCCTCTCTATCTCTTTTCTTCTTTCCGCTGCCCCTACCTCATTCCTGTCTCGTTAAACATTCCCCGCTCTCTCTTACTTCTAGCAGGTCGCCTTTCGAACGTGTATCTATATATGCACATATATATATATATATATACATATATCACACCCGAAAAGTGGTATAATCCACTGACATGAGAAGGAAACAGCACGCAATAAGTACGTAGGTACTGCAAATCTAAAACGACGAACCGGCCAATTCACGACTTAGAAATCAAATAGACGAGTGGATTCGATTATATTGCTATTGATTCGTGGTCTTCGAGAAAATAATTTCGAAATTAAGACCTTTTTTACTTGGTCCACGCCACTTTCCCACGTTATCATTGCCTTAAGTATCGCGAAAAATCACTTGCTATCCGCACAACTATCAATTTTTTAATATTCTATTGAATTAATGAATAAATTGAAAACTGTTTTGCAGTTGGATATTCTTGATCCATAACTTAAGTTGCAAACATATTAATATCGTGTAAAAAGCGACAGCTTTGATCGAATTAGGCCTTTGAAAAGTAAAAGTATACATCACTACGAACGAAATAAGAGCATCCTTTGCATGCGTAGCTGCTAGGTTTATTAACATAACGCGATAACGCATCCATTTCGAGTCAGAATTTCTAGAACACATGATATATATTTCACGTGATAACAGATGCCGGATAATTTTAAGATAACAATGCTGCTTAACTTTTTATGAAGCTGTAGTCCAGCAGCACGGTCTTATCTCGAGTTTGACCGTAGTTGATTATCAACTAAAATGTCGTCGGAGGTGAAGGTGAATGCCACAGAGTTCAACTGCACATAACTTACTTCAGGTTGATAACATCAGAAAAATGTCTACGATGTAACATATTTTTCAATCGTCAGAATCAGACGCGCGTCGTTTGACACGAGCTCAAATAAAGTACGCGCTAAATATTATCTTTCGAATAGGTATACCACTACTTTATACTTATTCCAATTCCAGACGATAGTTTCGTCGCCACTCACGCGAACAGAAAAATTCGATTATTTCTATGTATGTTGTAATGCTGCCACGACGAGAATTTCAAGGTCGCAGTCTGGATTCCTCTGAGCTTGTCGATCTACAAGATCATCTATGACGCATCATTATCGTCCAAAGGTACATCGTCGCAGGAAGAATATCACGTATCAAAGTTGACACGTATCGATGATAGAATGTGATTTCTATTTTTGGAAAGCAGGTGTCTGCATGATCGGAAAAATGTACAATTCGGCGGAATCGAATATTAACTGGCGCAAAAAAATACAGTACACCATTTTTCATTCCATCGCGGTAGATGTGAATCGAAACTCGATAAATCGTAAAATTCAGATCAATTAACAGGTACGCCTCATCAGCTGTACGGACGAACGCATATCGGTCGCGATAGACTCCGCACATCGCACATCATTCATCGGCGAAAATTAACCTGCGTTCGTCCATTAGGCGACCGAAACCTATGTATGACGTTTCGATACGCTCAACAAAATTCGTTGAATAGGTGTAGAATAAAAGTATGAAAAATGAAAGGACGTGGTCGAAATACGATTAATTCTCTCTGCCAACGCGACACGTTTCATACGCACCACCAAAAGTATTCGATCTACTTATTTCTGACACCTTTCTAATTGAAATCTCTACCCATTCTCAACGACTCTCGTTTGAAACTCGCGTACAGTAACTACCAGGCAATACGGAAAAAGTGACATCCGTAGAACAACTGTTACCAGATACGATTGCTTCGTAGAAAATTACGCAAAATAACCACAATTATTCCTCGACGTAGCTGAAAATCAGTTTCCAACGTCGTTCTGCTCAACCAATGATCTTTAAGTGGGATATTTTTACTTGTGATGATGCACTCGTCGTACGTACATAGATTATTATTAACAATGTGATTGCTGGTGGTGAGAGTATCGATAAAATTCAAAAATTATAACTGCTCGCCAGTTGTTGGATCGCGCATTTTACCTAGGAAATAATAGATATCGAACGATGCTGCGTTATTACTTTGAAGTTCGCAATCGTTGAATACTGCTCCGATAGTTCGCGTATCATGAAAGATTTCATTGTAGATCGCGAACTGTAAGCGAACATTTGAATACGTTAAATCCCAAGGAACTCGACTAGCGTATAGCGACATACGGCATTGTACGGTTTGAAATTATCTGTGCAAAGGTATTCGCCGCTTGATTGCACGAGTCAAGAGAGAAATGTCAAACGACCAGATAATGGAATGAATCGCACAACATTTCTTGATACCCATTTTTTTCGCCTGATCGTCGTCATGTTACCGTAGCTATGGCTGTGAGGAAAGAAAATGTACGAGTAATTTACAGCCCGCATTTCACACTCATTGGTTATATTCTCTCAACTGCTTAATTTTATCCACTTCGCATACTACGTACAGAGATGTCGACTATGCGACATGTGCGACGCGGCGTTTGTCTTTTCACGGATGAGAAACATTGAGCGAGTTGACAGACCAGCGTGGCGTGTGAAGGACGAGCTTGGTCTCGTCGTCAAGTTTTGTAAAAAGATAATAATGACATTTGAAACAATAACTCGCCAATCCTCGGCTCTGCAACGAGTGTCTGATTCGAGACTAGATTATAAAACCAAATCGCAGTCTTTTAACGATAAACGATGGCGCGATTTTTTTTCACCGTGGAATGTCTCGCCAATGACGTAAGAAGTGAGCCGACGAGAAACGTGTCTCGTTTTCTCCTCGATAGGCCGATTTTCGCATCGACATGCGACTTAAAATTACAACGAACCAGGCACCGCAGAGCTATAAACGATGATTGTACCATCAAGTCTCATCTATAAGCTCTTGACAATCGCCGTCTCGTAATAAATGACATCGCGTTACATATAGTACAGCGTGTCGCAGAACGGAATGCTGATAGCTCGGCACGGTATACAGGTGAGATATTCTTCATTATTTTACCGACGACACAAAATTGTTGAGAAATTGTGAGAGGAACGCGACGCGTTGATAGTTAAACCGGTGCCCACGGAGCGTAGGCAACTCTACATACAGTGGTGCGTGTCGCCGGATAACGGTTGCTATTCCAAAGGTAATTTCGACACGAGGACACATTCGCAAGTGGAAAGCGGAATCTCTATTGGTTAGAAGATCGATCGTAAATGTTTCGTGAGATCGATATCTCTCGTGGTTTTCTACTGCGACGTCATTAATATCACTGCTGGACCCAGGACGCGATCTTTCTTTGACGAGCGTTCTAACGGAACAATGTCGCAGCTAATGGCTATAGTTGTAGAGAAGTTGGGAACAATTTATTTCTAGTGTTTTGCCCATATAACCGTTCCGCAGTCTGATTTTCACGTAGTTTCACTGATATCTATTCACTCTCGGCGGGGTATTGAACCATATAAAATACACGACAGCACTTCACCACGATACTAACAAGTGCCTCGACGATGGAGTAACAACCTGGATACAACTGAATTTCTACCGTTGATGCAATGTCGTGCTTATAGCGATCAACCTCCTCATCCACACTTTGCAATTTCAATCGTTATTTTTATCCGAACTAGAAACTGGAATTCATTGTTGGAGAGAACGGATTTGTCTTAAAATCGTCACTTCAGTTGTCTTAGGTACAAGACTATAGGTTCAGTTTCGCTTCGTTCGAACTGTTCGAATGTTAAAGGGGAAAATAAAAAATAATGTGACGAGAGAACGCTGCGAGCTATGGATGTCTAGTAGTCAGAGCCTGGGGTTATTCGCAGATACTAGAACAGGCAACCTAGATTTTACGCTACGCGAAACCTCGACCTTTTTTTTCTTATCCATTTCAAAGATTTATGTCAAGAACGAATATTTTTCAGCTATTCATTCGTTTCGTTTATGGTACGGTCTTACGTACGTTTATGGCAATACCCTTATTTCTTACATCGCATCGTCAGTATCAGAAATCGGCGAATCTGTGACTCACGTGAATCAATTCGAGACATATCGCTTGTCGTGAAATTCCAACAAAGCTATCTAGTGTTGAAGGATTGATTGATATCGAAGATATCTTGACCGGTTACCTGCTCAATTTCAGCGCACTATAACTGATCACGAGTCAGATGATTGAGATACGCATTATATACACACACAAATGGTGTTCAAAAATGCCAATTACACTTATCGTGCAACACTCTCTTAATAAAAAAATGGTAACGTGTTATCAGCAATCTTCGTAAAATATGTATCAAAAAATCCATCCAAACTACACCGATCGACTGTGAGTAATCGATAATACCTGTCGATCCTATACGACTATTGTCCTATTCTCGTGATACAGGTATGGACATAATGGAACCATAATGACTATTACGTACGTAGCTTCGATGTACACATAGGTATACAGACCACAGTCTCTTGTTCCTCTAAATAACAGCTGTGCAGGATACTCTGTAATTTGGGTCACATTTACTACCCGGGAGACTCCAAATCATTCGTGTTTCGAACTTGCGTGATATTTCCAGTGATTCGGGAAGCGAACTGGACGCAGTACGATCTTATAAGAATTGAAACTCTTCCAACCACGATAAATAGGAGTTCATGTGATATTCTTAGTCGTAACGATTACACGAGGCACGAAATTAACGGTAACCATTTATACGTCAAAGGTCTCGAGATACAGGATTATATATATATATTGGTACAGAAGCGTCGCGTAATCTCGTATTGAAATGTTTGAGAAATGGTATAAGCGAAAAGCCAAGTGGTACGTACGAGTACGACGATCTCACTGTATGTAATGTTATATGCATAGAACGTGGCATCGAGAATATGGATTGTTGAAGGATCAACCGCCAATCCACAAAGCACGATATATGTAGTATCAGAGAGCCGTAAATGTTTGAATGCATACTTGGCGATATATAGCGAAATGCTCCGTGGGGTACGAAGCGTATAGAATATAGAATTAGAATGTGTGCTACAGATGAATAGAGGAACCCATGCACGATACTGATACTTACACATCTTTTTCTACACGCTATTTGCGTGGTTGGGTGCTAATGGTTTTCTGAGTAAAGCAAGCATTAGACTTCGTTCCCTCCGAACGAGCCGTCAACTTTTCCGACTAGAGAGGGTGAGCTCTACTTTTCTCTCTCTATGCAGGCAACCGGGCAACTTAAGCACCGACGCATGCGAGTCAACTGCACTGCGGATCTGAAAATTCACAACACTCTGACAAGATGAAAAACATTTGCATTTTTCATTTATTTTTCGCCCGTTTTGGCCGCATTCCACTTGTAAGCTTTTCGTCGTTCGTTAAATACGGAAAATCCAAAACCGTTCGTAAACCTTCTGGCGTAATCGAAGAAATCTTGTTATACCCCAGTTTTCTATCGATCTACGACTGTTGTTTTTAGAAATTCAATACGAAGAATAAATTGGCAACTCTTCCGAAAAATCTGACCGTTTTTCTCATGATTCTGAAGGTGTACTATTCCGGGTTATCGACCTTGCGAAATTCACCGAACGATAAATCCCTACACCAACTAACAGTCGAATTATCTTTCTCTAATCTCGTGTCTCCTATCTATCCGGCATCATAATCTGAATTTCCACCAATATCTCTGTCCTTCTGCTACTGATCAGTCACCACGGTTTGACGTTTCGATTCTACTACAGCAACAACGATTGCGAATACGAGGTAATACGAACTCTACGACCCTTCGTGATCAGATGCCCGTTATATTGGAAACGAGTCATAACAATCTATTGAATTCCTCGAAATGAAATTTAATCAAACTACGAAGATATCCCCCAAACAACGTCGAAATTCGTCGCGAGCGAAATGTAGAGAGTTTTTATCACGTTTCCTTCATGCGAACGTTTGTATCGCTGATAACAACTGTTTAGTGCTTATAACGTAGATTTTCGTCATCGCTGAAGTACAATCATACAAATTAGCGCATCCGATTTGATTATTATTCAACGCGAATTGTTATTACGCGTTATAGCACTCCTGTTGTTCAATGACTGAACAGAATAGAAGAACACTGCGAAAATTATCCCGAGTATGTTCTTCTGCAATATCAAGGTCGATTATCAAGCCACGTCGAAATGACTAATGATAATTGATTGAGATTAGTTGAAGCTAATGATCGATTTTTTGTTTGACGAAACAACTTACTAAAACGGATGTGTCGTTCACGTTGCAATGCAATGGCCGTTGAATTTACCGAAAATAGCGAAGAGTACATCGACAATTCTTTGTGCTATCTATTCCTTGCGTCTGTTACTCGTTGTCAGGAGAAAAATCTGTGCAAAGCACTGCTGTTTCAGTTTCCCGCTCGAATCAACATTGATGGAAAGCGGAAAAAGAAAGAACAAGAATCTCTGGTAAAAATAAACCAAAAAACAGCACTCTTGGACCTTTGCTTCCGAAGAAAACGACAAAGTTGACGTAAAAGTTTTTGCCCATTCGGCGTCCCACCCTCTCATCGCGCGGAAATACCGCCGGGTATAGTCCCGGACCACCCTCCGCTGAAAGGGCTTCTCCTAAAACTAATTGTTCGCATAAACGTACATAAACCTGATACTGTGACGCCCAATGTTGATGAAAACCAGATATTTAAATACGCGCCGCCTGCTTGCCGATCAGAGATAAACCAAAGTTCGAGTGATTTAATAAAAATAGCATGGTCTCTCTCTCTCTCTCTCTCTCTCTCTCTCTCTCTCTCTCTCTCTCTCTCTCTCTCTCTCTCTCTCTCTCTTGCTACCTAAGCCGTTGAACCTATGTTTATTAAAATCGGTATTTTCGACATGTATTATAATTAACACATCAAGCACATGGAATAGCAACGGTAGGTAATTTTTCAGGCCATATCTTGCATGTAAAATCTATGCTGCTGCCACAATCAGTAATATATATTGTACACACATATATATACATGTCTATATGATTTTTCGTAAATGTGAAACGCTATATAATCGTGTATTCGTGTTTTTTCCCGAATACGAGCACGTTGACATATATTTCAACGTCTATTGCGTGAAATGCCTATTTAGAAATGGGTTCTCATGCTGATTGGTAACACCTATCGTGTAGAGTAGAGGCAAAATTTCGAGACATTTGGTCTTGATCAATAAACGCGTGGCACGCAACCTCACCACACCAAACGAAATGGTGTGAAAGAGGCTGAACGCTAGCGAAAACGTTGACTTTTCAACTTTTTTTTCCCTGACTCATGCCGCGCCCGAAACTCGTCGCATTACCGTATCAATCTGGATTCGTTTGAAAATCGCTCGTAAAGGTTGGAATCGTTTCGAAATCCATTCGAGAAGGAATATCAGCTACGCCCAAATTTCTCTTCGTTCCGACTGATATCGCAAGCTTTGACAAGCACTTTCGACTATTTCTGGTTCTGGAACGAGAATAGATACGGAGCAAATCGATGGGAGGATCCGTTAAAAATCGTACGTAACAAAAAGTAACGTTTCATATCACTGTAATAATCTGTTCAAACATTTATCAATAACGTAGTCCACTCGACATCCTGAGAACTCTTGGCAACAAACCCAATAGCTGATCTTTCAGCGCACCTCTCGACTTCGGATCATCTTACACTCGAGACTCCGTACTACCGTGCCACAGTTAACTGCATCCCCACTTTTATTTACACGCTCGTTATTCGCAAGGGTTAATATGAGTGGTATCTCGAGGTAATCCAAATTTCACCCTGGTAATCCGAAGAATCGTAATTTTTGTTGTTTTCAAATCAAACGTCGCTCGTTCTCGTGCACTCCGACGAAATCGAAGTAACATCGACCAGCAACGTCCGCGTAGCACTGATTTACAATTCTGCTCGCAACAAGATTCACCTCGGTGGAATATACGCGAATGTAAGAACCTGAGAAACCTAACGAATAGAAAATCAGTGCTTTCAACAACAAAAATAGAGACAAAAAATGTACCCTGGATTAAACCTACGTTTCGGATTTGTGCCATCCGCGCGTCAATTTCAATATTACGGTCGGAGAACAGTTGCGATACAATGACAGAGCGAAGCGAACTGGATTCGTTGATTGTGATTTCTCATTTTTTTTTATGGCGTTGTAGATCTCGAGTAACGAAAAATATCACACACTCACCCGGATCTCGGAGGTCTGTTGCCGATCACGGGCTGGGGCCAATCGCCTCGACTTCTGGTGGTAGCATGATTCTTGCACGAAATAATCTTCCAGTTTCGCGTTCAATGATAAGTCACTTTGCACTTTTTCCTCCTATATAGAGGATCGCACCACCCGAAACATTCCATTCGTCGAAGACTGTTTTAAGGGATGAGAAAAGGTCCTCTGCAGACGATGTGTGTCTCGTCGACAGATCGACGCCGGTGACGGCCAAAGGAGACGCCCCAACGCGGGCAACCAGCTCGACGTATCGCTAGCCACGGTCCTCCCTTGATCCGACGCCGTTCGGCCCGATTCGCGCAGTATCGTACCTAAGGGTAGTTTCGGGTAGCAACGGTGCCCTCGGCTTCGCGGAACCCGAACATCATCGCGCCTTCGACGGATATCGGAACCGCGGACAGACGAGACGACTTGTCGAAACCCTGTTACATCTAAATTCTCCGGCTTATGCAAACCACGATAGATCCGATTAAAGCCACGTGCGCTGCAAATATCTACCCTCGGTAGAGACAATTTTTACCACCACTTCACGTATTCGCTTACTCGACAGCATCTATGATTGCTGCGCTCGTGCTTTCTCCGGTATAACACATGAATTAATGATTGACTCAAATGGCGCAAATTTTTCCTCTCGCGACTCCTGCGGTATAAAAAATGTACGTAGCATAACCGAAACAATCCCAATCAACTGTTTCGACCTATTCATAGAGACATACATCTCCCTACAATCTATGTTTTAACTGAAAGGCGCACTTTTCACGATCAGAAAATACCAAGTCGTCAGGATACTTTTGTTCGTCTCAACATTCCGTCATGCCTTCCCAAAGCTCCACGAGTATAAGTAGTCGAGTTGTAGGTGCATATGATACTTGGTTTGAAAAATACTTTGCCATCCAGGAATTTGTCGAACAATAGCTTCACCCGAAATAAGCGGTGGAATATCGCTGTTGGCAAATCGAAATTTTTATACGTAAAAGTTGCGTTGTTTCCGATTTTTCGCGAGATCGCGAGGACAAGAGTGAATCGATGGAACGTAGCGAAATGGCAAGATTTGAAATTGGTACGGGCTCTGCGAGCCCTTCAAGGTGACCTGAAACCGACGACGAGCTCTACGCTGAAAGGTGGGGGCCAAGGAAGCCCTTGAAATCAATAGCCAGCTACTACCGCCACCGCCGCCCTGTTCTGCATCCGTATACTCGCGCGCCGTCTCCCCGGTCTCCCACTTCGCGGACTCAATCCCCTGCCAAACTGGCCCGCACCGTTGAGTCGCGGTGGTCGGTTCAGTCCTATGGTTCAGTCACGATTCACTCGGTCTGGTTCGCAGTTTATATGACTCGACACGACTGGCAGGCAATGCGACGCAGACGATGCACCGCGTTCGGATGGCAGTCAAGCTGCCAGATCATGATCGTGTCGCGGGCCAGCTGCAGTCAGCATCTTGGCTTCGGCTAATTCTGGAATAAGTTCTATCTAATATCTATATTTAATTATTTATTTCAGTCCGATCATCGTCGTCCGGGAATTACTATTCCGTACGAAACATCCCGGTCATTTATTATTCTAATTCACATTTCACCTGCTCTGTCAACGATACCTAGTTCTGATCTGCCGACTGACGAAGGGAATCATCGTTCGTGAAATCCCGAAAGAATATGCGTCATCGGCACGTTGCAACGATGAATATCTCTCACACCTTTTACCGTCGTTCACTTTTTGTTCCACCGACTGCAACGTTCGTTCCAACATTCATATTTATGTTTATGGATTTTCTAATCAAACTCAAGGTCGGTCGCAGGACTTCAAAGTATCGTTGTCGAGTAAACGAGCTTTCGTCGCTGATGTCTCGCGGGAGCTTTTGGTAGAATTTTTCTCTGCATCTGGTAATGCAGACCTCTACAGCTCGTATTTGACTAGCGTTCAGTACATTAACACGACAACTAACAACATATAATTCTGGATTGTTATAATTCTCAAAACTTCATTCTACGTTGAAGTAGGCTACTCTGAGCCGCGTACAAAAACTTAAGAAGGGCGCAGTCGTTTGTTATCATTTAAGTCCATATCACGCTACACGTTGTGCTATATATTATTCGCAATTTGACGATTAACTTCTGCAACGTAAACATTGTATATGTGCGTGACGTGTACGCTATGGTTGTATTCGTATTGCAAATTTTGTTTTACGAGCCGCAATTCATTTCAGCGTGGTCACAGTTTTTTTGCAAGTTATTCAGCGTGGTGGTGGCTCTTAGTTTGGTGACCAAACAGCGACCGATATTTGCATGTACAATACGAAATATGAAGTCTGGCTATTTCGAGCGTTATCTACTTTTGGCTCGCTGTTGGAATCCCTATTTCCATCTAGGACATCCTACGAAGCTTGGCCTTGTGATGTCAGGACACAGAACATCCGTTCTCGATATTTTTTTATCAAGTACGTTATCCGTTAATTTCGTTCGTATACGAGCATCGTACTCGTTACGGCGCTGAGTAATATTTCTCTTCACATCGTCGAATATTTTAGTCGAATTTCCTTCCGTGCGGGTCACCGGTGAAATCGCAAACCGTGGACACCAGAAGAAATATAATATAACGGATATACATATCGCTCTTGATTACAGAATTACAAGATTACAATTCCATACAAAAAATATCATTGATCAAACTGAGAACAATTTCTCGAAAAGAAATATGAGATATGACGCAAATAACGGAAAAATAATGAAAATTATGGGACAAGTAAACGAGAAAGACACCATTAAACACATTTATTAAGTCTGCTGATATTAAATATTGTACAACAGCTTGAAATACGTTAAAAATCAATATTACGTCGAGTTGCGATTTCAACGCATAATGGAAATTTATGGTAAAAATGATGAAATCTAATGCGTAAATTCTGTATCATAATCTGAAATTAACTATAAAAATAATGTCGAACCTCCGATGCGACGAAAACCTGTATTTCACCGATCAAATGTATTTGCGTGTGTATCACCTGAGATGAAATAGAAAATAAATAGAAATTCCTTTTTGTATTAGGACATACTATATAGTCTTGTTCAACGACATAATTAGGTACGATAGGTTTACAAGTAATTACTTTCGTTGAATATTATTGCAATACACGTGGAAATAATGAATTTAACATCTCTTTCTCAGTTTACATTTAATTACCGTATATTACGTACCTAGTATCATTGAATAAGTAATCATATCGCAGCCTCCGATGACAATAGACAAAGGCTCGCAAAGTATCTATGGTCAACAGTTTTCCAAATAAATTATTGAACCGGCAAATTGTATCACCTTTCCATTATTTTTCTTACATTAGTGGTAACTAGTATAACAAACGGCGACTCCGACGATGTATATAAAAATTGATCCGGGCAATGTTAGCAGGACTGGAAGAGTAATTGTTAACAAAACCAGATTCCAGATACATCCGGCTAATAATATTGTTACGTTTCCTTGAACACACATCAATCATAAACCTCTGTGACAACTTGAATGAATATAAGACTAAATCTATTCGGTCGATTGCGGATAATTGCGTGAAAACCCGAGTTCAAGTATAACGTTTGCTGTCGTTTTCTTACAAGTTCCGTATGACTTATTCGGTCTACGGTTCATTGATACGTACAAAAATTCAACATGTATAATTAAGCAATTCGTATTATCAATTAAAATTAGACTTTGGAAATTTAAATCACTCGCCGTTATTGATTCGTGCCAATTACGGCCTCCAAGGGTTACCGTAACACACGTGCATTCCCTTCACCTGACTAAATCTTAGCAGGCAATGAACCGTGGATTATATTCGTTAATCTTCAACGTATCAGATTTTTGATATTATAAAAAACGGTAACGATAGAGTTATAATTGCTTAGCAACTTCATCAGGTCCATTTAGAGACCGGCATCCCCTCCCCCCTCATTATTATTCTTGCCGAGCGGCTTGACAGTCTGGCAGTTTGACAGAAATCAATACGATATTTTTAAACTCTATAAACACTTTCAACACGTGCCTGTGAACATTCATATCGTATGACGTATCTTTCAAGTCTGTTCTTATCACTGAATAAGATATTTCAATCATCTTTTCAATATCCATCCTTATTATTCGCAAATCAATCAATCCCGAAATAAGACTATATTATAAGCATTCGCTTATCAATGTCATAATTATAACTTTCCACGTGCACCAAGTACGTTTCCATTTATAGCAGATTTTCCATACATTAGGGAAAGATACAAATATAATAGTCCACTTATATAACTGAAAAGTATAAATCTGCATAAATAGTATGGCCTAGCACCCATTGATTAATGCATGATGTAATCGCGGGTAAAACCATCAGCCCCTTTCTCCTCGTCTGCCCGGAATGGAAAAGCCTCAATGAGATACAATGACGAGAACATATTAACTTGTGCTAGTAGTTGCCTAATGAGTTCAATTGATAGTAACATAACTGATGCTGCCGAAAGGTGATCGTGTTTTACAAATCTTCGCGCAAGAACAAATGGAATTACATTTGGACAACAGCCATCGCGGCGTTAACTATAACGTGAAATAAATTAGTAACAAACACCTTTGGGCATTTGTCGGCTGTATTAACGTAAATAAGAATTACCATGATAGAAATAAACAATAGAAATAGTTTTCTTTATTACCATTTTAGACAAAAACACGCGATTCGTAGCCTTTAAGAGTTTCTTTGGCTATCTTGTAACTTGCTGACTTGATTTTCATCTTTGTTGCGCATATAATATTCTATTATTAGATCGAGCTCTACCATGTGTTTCAGCTAATGTAAACACAATGGGCATGTCGAGTAGCCACCTTAAAATACAAAATATGCTGGTATCCAAATGCATTGGTCGCAATAAGAAAAATGTTAATTTGTCCAAATTTCGAGACGCCAATGCGCGCTTTGCTTCCATGTGATTTCAACATAATCGGATCACTAATGGTTAAGGTGAGAAATGATTCTGTGCTCTTATCGGCGATTGTCTCAACTCGTTTACAAGAAATGAAAAGTCATGTGACTATGTCTCTGCTAGCATCATGCACCACTCTCGGCAGATCAATGAATTTAAAATTGGGCTTGTAGGTTTGAAACAAAACTCGTTCAACAATTTGACATCAGAGATATTTTTATTTTGATTCGATATTTTATTAGACAAACATAAATAAATAAAAAGTACACTGAAGCATTGATAATTCGAGTACGTCAACTTTTGCACGAAGAGCATCAGCAGATAACGTGCCTGGCGGTATACTCTGTTGCCACGTTGCGCACCACTACTGTTTCAGCCGCCCCCCTCCCCGATATCAATGTATAACTTCCACTATTGAAGTATTATGTACAACAATTTTTAATATAATATATGTGTGGTCTGCTTCGGAGATAACTATAATGTTATACCGTTCAATGTTTCAAATTTACATAAATCGTGGTGATGACACGACTGCAAAGACACAGAAACATGCCATAAGCGAAAATCCTTTCGAGACGACTTCTTTATCCTAGATGTTTTTAATATTTTTTGCTTATAATATAGAATTAGCTCGATTAAACGAATCAATTCTGTATTGTCGTCTTGATTAAATCGTTGGAAGGCTTCAAGAGAGGATAGAAAAAGGCAGCATTAGCTCAGCCAAGTTATTTTAAAAAGGATTTTAATTTATGTCACAAAATATGCACATTGCCCTGCAGGATAACTCGATTAGTTGATGACCACTACCGTAGAAGTTAAATTTAGCATGTTTCATTAACGATCGAGTAACGGGATGACTTCAGACAATTACGCTTCGTGCTAATGATGGTAGATGGTTGGGAGGATACGCTAAGAAGGTAGGGGGGAGGCTGGGGGTTGTCGGCAAGATTGGAACTGCTCAGATTATCTTCCCCAGCAAATATCCAACTACCACCATGGCAATGACGACAAGTACGCTTGTAGAAATGTTCATAGGAATCAAGTTGTCTCCGCTATTGGCTGTTAGACCCGCAAGTGATGCCATATTCCCGCTGGTGATAGTTGCCGTCCCTGATGCGGCGACTCGCAATCGCATCAGTTCCTCCTATCACAAGATATATTTTATCAGCACATCGAAATCTATTCCATTCACGTGTTTGTTCAAGAAACAAAGTCGGAGGAAAATGTTATCAAAATACCCTATTTCTAGATTAAAACGGAAAAACTCTGTGAATGCAGGGTTCGGCAATGTAAAGACAGCATTAGAATATGTTTGTGTCAAGAATGTACAAAAAGATGTTCAATTATTGCATATAAACATTCACCTTTAGTTGAAGGTTTTCTTGCCTGAGATTACTCTCTTCCTCCCTCAACTGTTTCACTTCCTGTGCGGCCTTTATCAGTTCTCCCTCAACCTTGCCAAGTGGCTATGTTAATAAGTTGTCAATTTAAAATCGAATATCAGTATATAGGGAATAAGTTTTCTGCTATGATGGCGTACCTTCGGTGATGATTTCACAGAGTCTCCAATGCCTTTGTTTTTATCCTCCTCCACAATATCGCTGCTTGGAGCTGTGGTACTGTTCACAGGGTTTTCAAATACACACTTCAATTTGGAGTCCATTAATTGCTCTGGATTGATGTCCTTCCACTGTAAATGGTATTTCGTAGAAATCATGAGACCGAAACACAACTAGTTTTCAAATATTTGCCGATGGGAAGTAACGATGGAATAAATTCATTTTCAACAAACATTCTTAGCTTTTGTGAAACACGAAATCCAGTGATACAAAACAAGTAAATGTAAAGTCATGATGGATTTTAACATGTCATGTTAAATACTTTGCCACGACTGTGCATTTCAAATCTATACTATGAATAGCACCAAATATATTCACTCATTTGAATGTATAATATCCCTCAAGCCTTGAAAAACATACCAATGAATCGTTAATAAATCCATCATCAGTGTCACCCTCTGGAGCTATCACAGTTTGAACCATAAACTTATGTTTGTTTTTTTCTGCTGGATCAAAGTCAAATGGTTGTAGGCATACTGCAAAATAAACGTCAGATTGCAATCACCTTGACTATGTTTATTTTATCAATGATCGCTATTCATTAAAATTGTAATTTCAACCTTAATTATAGTCCCTTCTACATTGGGACTAATGTAGAAGAAAAATATCGCGAAATGATAGTTTTGATCGCAATGTAGCTTACCAAATTAATCATATAAAAAATGTTATGATATGTACCTGCTATTTGAGTGACTTCCTTCGGCTTGAGGACTCCGGAATTTGGCCTCACGCAATACTTCTTCGGAGCAGTCGTCTTTATTTTAAAATAAACTTTGTGATTCGAAGGATTGGTCAATTTCATGTATGTTGTGACGGGAGATGTAAAAGGTCCTGCAACCGAACAATCACAATTCAAATGTTTCAATACATGCATTCGTTTCACAATTGCCATTTGTTGGTCTCATCATTTGCATGGTACATAAACAATCCATAATTGTTATGTTACTCCATTTTCACAGCGATCAAATCCACGCTAATAACATTTCCATGATGTAGCAGAATAATTCAAGTATACGTGAAGACATCAGAAATTATAGAAATACAAATTTTATGTATTGAAATGTATTTGGTAACAAACTCTTGTGATTCTGTCATTAGTCATTCGAACCGCTATCTTGGATCTTGTTTATTCAACGTATTCTTTCAAAATTGTCAAGAGCCAAGATAGGATTTCTTCCGAACACTTCATTCTAGATATATTAGCACAATAGCATTTGTGGATAAACATTTAATTTCGAACAACGGTCACAACCAACATCCGTATATTATATTGACATACGTATCATTGGGTGAAGGATGGAAATAGTTTACCCAGCAATTAAATGAAACTCACAACTCATTCCATACCGAGAGGCCGATATAAAAGTGCAAGACATTCATCGCTCCGTCTCCATAATAAATGGCTGGTCATCGACTACGCGACGTACCAAAAAATGAAGCAGGAACTATAAAAATTTACTACGGCTCAAACATAGATACGAACATTCGAGTACCACCGACATTCCTATCTATTCAGAAATAATTTATTCCTGTAAGGGCGAATCCTCACTTGTAATGAAAATATTAGGAATTATGGTAAATGGTTGTCGGGAAAATGGTATCCAATGCAAACAGACTACGGACTTCTGTAATTAGCAGACAAAGTCCAACTTGCAAATGAGCAGACATGTGCAAAACGAAACGGAAGGTGTTTCGTCGGGAGGGGGCAACCATGTAAACTTAGAACGAACTTTGACAGTGATGACGGGGATGAGATGGGTTAGGAGTAAACATTGGTTGCGACATATTTAAGAATCATGTTCAAAACAATTTATCTCCATGAAAACACCCGAGCTAGCCTATACCGATGAATATATTTCCCAAGATCCATGTTTTATCACCATCCGTGAACAGCACACCATCTCACAACGCACGACCCTGCTGCCTGCTAGGAAGTGCGAGGTATGAAAGAGACATAGAAATGTGAACCGCGTACCCCTGAACCGCAGCTCACCGCCCGTTGGCTCGATTAATAAAATCTGCTCGGGCTTAGCCATCCTTCTCGCCTCTCCGCGTAATTATCTCGTCGTCCCGACCGTAATGACAGATTATTTAACACTTGAAGAATTTTTTCGCAACTCCGCGCTCACTTCCACTCTCTGGGATTCCGTTGAACTAATTCTGATTTGCAGTTCGCACAAAATACGCATGCGTCATGACGGAAATTATAGAAGTTGGTGTTACGTCACCGCAACGCTACGACGCTAATCATATTGACTACTCTGATGATATGCGCGTACATGGCGCATCGCCAGCATTTAAAAAATATATACATCTATACGTCTATGTATATACATATATGCGAATGCGTACTTACTGATATTCTGCAGCTATACTTAAACCTTGGCGTTCGTTTGATCGAACCTTTAGCATTTCTCGATTGTCCATCTTTCTTTTGTCGTGTGACTCATTATTCACACCAGAGGATCGTAGGAGTACCTACGTGTAATCTACACGGACTCGCAAAGCGATAAGATCATATCGGCGATAATAATTTAGAACCCCTTGTTCCGAATGGAAAATGAAAACATTTCCAAGTCGTACGAAATATCAAAGAATTGAGTAGAATAAAAGATGAATCCGGATTTAAAATGCACACCTGCCTTGTTGTCAGGCATGGAGTAGACATGATAATATTCGTTTGCGTTTACAGTATAGGACAGTAACGTTGCCCATCCGTGGATAACTCATTAGCTAGACTATGTTGAACATTTATTTCTCATAATAATACGAGCAGCTAGATATGAATTGATCCCTAGACGACCGACGCCTCACGTTATATGATTAACCTTCTCAATTTCAACGAACTACTCGCAGCTCTCGAATAAATTGACAACCACGTTTTATATTTACCCGCTCAAGTTGAGCTTCGTACTTTGGTACATCAATATGAAATAATATATAACTTCTTGGGATAAGACTCATATTCAGTAATATCCAACGATAATTAATTTGTACGATTTTTCGACGTATATGTAATTTTACTCCGGATTATGATTACGATTTACGACACTAAATCGTCTCAGTTCATGCATATCTTTGACTATGGTCGAACGTTTCCGCCAAAAAGACCAATGGGACAAAGTATTTTTTCGTAGTTGAACCTTCAACCGGTACAGCACGTGTTAAACAGCGTTATTTGACGGGAACATTATTCCCGCATTACGATAGCTACCGCATTGTTTGGACCAGTTTAAACAACAATAGCTAATCCGTCATGGAGACATTGAGTACCGAATTGGATCCCAATTTAAATGCAGAAATTTATAGAAATATGACGCCGGCAGATATACCGCCGTGCACAGACAAACACCTACAGTTCATCCTTATTTCCGATGGTAATGTTTTAGGTTAATGTAAATATACCTTTATAGCTCTTTGTACCATTATTCAAATTGTCACACTTTGTTATGCATATTTTCACAGACTGCCATGAACGAAATGACTAAAGAATCTCTTACCTTGCCTATCCTTGGTTTTGTTCAGTGAAACTAGTTTAATTCATGACGATTCACATATTATTTAATCTATTATTAGGAAAATCAAACACCACATAATGTTGTATTGATCAATTTGTAATTTTTACAGATGGTAGCGCGATATTGGGTGCTAGTAATATGACCGACCGGTATTGGAGTGGTACAGTTTGGTTTTACAAAAACGATTGCCATTTTGACCGAGATAAAGCTTCGGCTGCTACAAAAACGAAAAGTGGTGTTTGTGATGCTTGTTACTTAGATACAAGCGATAAGTTCGTTATCGGTGAAGACAGTGGTGCAATTAGAATAATGGGGGTCAAAGAAATAACCGATACGCAAACATGTGCCATTCAGTGTTTGCAATATTCAATTCAACATAACGATAGTATTACATCGATATCGCCATTCCATAACAAGAAACATCTAGTAGCTGCAAGCATGGATTACTGGTATAGCTCTTTTATTTTTATATAGGCATAAAGATTAATTATCAATATTTGTCGATAGGAAGGAGTTAATGAATTGCTCAGAATTGCTGTATATCTCATTACTAGGTCTTCAATATACTTGTAAGACAGTCTTAGCATGGAGGTTGTCAGAATTCTCACTATACTACGCACCATACATTTCACCTTATTTATTTAATTTTTAAAAATTGTATACATCTATGTACACCAATTATACCAATGCTAAAAAATTCATTAACACAGAGGAGAGCATTAACCATGAATGATTTTTAGCCTAATTTAACATAGCTATGTTGTTTGTCATTCATCTATATCATCTAAGAAGATTTGACGTTATTCACATTTTAGTATAAAAGTCTGGGATACGCAGCCTTTGTACGCAACCTATACTTTCAATCCAGCCCATACTGATATTATCAGTTGCGTACACACGAAGCCCGAAAGTGATTTTATTTTCGCATCTACCTCTCTCGATAATGAAGCATTACTTTGGGATATTAGACAGGATAAGCCAGCCCATGGTACGTCCACCCAAGGAAATTACGAGTGTAAACATTTCAACGAATATTCATAATCAAACCTGTTTTTAAAATCAGTTTCCAATTCCAATTATTAGGTATCGCAAAAAAGGGTAAATATGGTTTGACAACCTTAGCATGGAACCCCTCGATGGAGCATCAAGTCGTAGTAGGGGACACATCTGGCACAATCACAGTACTTGATACGAGATATCCGAATCTTGCACCTCTGTATCAAATCGAAAATGAGTTTTCCAGAGGTGTTCACAAACTTGCATTTAATCCAGATAGGTAAGAACTGAGCTGGTCCGTAGCTTCAGTGAAGTATTTGTAATCATCCGTTTGTATGTACCTCTATATCAGTTTTAAAAATTCGTTGTTATTTTCAGTCCGGAACAAATGGCTGGCTGCTGTGATAACACTGAGATAAAAGTATTTAATACTAATCAAGATTTCAATGTAATGTATCAAAATAATGAGCATAAAGACTTTGTCCGTGGATTAGCATGGCACAATAACTACTTAGCAACAGCTTCGTGGGATGATACTGTTATTAAACATGTCATCCTGTCACAATGTTGACAAAAAATTACATAATGTAACAAAATAACAATTAAATGCAAAACTTTCATATACATAAAAAAAAATATGTTCATTCGAATTGTTTTAATTTTTTGCAAGTTGCAAGTGGGAGAAATTACTACAAAATAAAACAGAGACTATAGCCTTCCAAAATTAAAAAAAAAGAAAACAAATGCTGAGTTTATTTCTGATTATTCATAGAAAAATGTTTCCCTAATATTTAGATGCATGTGTGCACGTAGAATCGACCGTGTTTATAAATTTGATATCTGGTTGGATTTAGGTATTTTTAAATAGTAGGTATATTTTCTTTATTCTACACTGGTACCCTGGATATGAACAGAAGTTTATAGAAGGTTCAGAAGAGGGTCCTTTTAAAATCTCTAATGAAAGGTTTTTTAAATTTTGTTATTTCCTGAACGTTTCAGAATTCGACATTTTCAGTTTCTCTGAAATTACTTGTGCTAAAAATTGTTCATTTTCCAGAACTATTCAGTTTTTGTGGTCAAAATGGCCAAATTTGAGAATTACTGATCTCAGTCGTTATTCACTTCATATCTTTTGAAAAACGTTCCACTTGCAAGTAGCGTTGGCCAATGGCCAATAGTAAGAGGTGGTACTGTGGTATGATACCACTGGCATACGCCGCGTAAGTGATGTAAGTGAAGTGAGCCGCATGTTGCAACCGGCTTGTAGCGTGTGATCAGAAACATGTGAATATTCTAACATGATCCAAACATCAGTACAACAATATTAGTTTGATTTATCCAAGGATATATTAATACGGACGCTGTTTTTTACAACAAAGATGTTTTCGCGAAGGTTCATGAAAACTTTGTGCTACCACTCTAACCTGCTTAAAGCTAACCGAAGTGGTATTAATCGTATGTACAGTGAAATCGAATCGAGGACTAAGCACAATCTAATACAAGAGAGCAAGCGCTCGAGTGTTTCTCAATTACTAGATGATTCCGCTACTTTTAATGAAGTTGACGATGATCGATGGGCTACGAGTCCTTATCCCGATAGCAATGCTTTGCAAGATGAAGAGAATCAGACTAACTTACCAAAAAAAGATCCTGTGGACACGTCGATAATACTATTTCCAGGTCAAGGCATGCTTCAAGTGGGTAAAGTCAAGGAGTATCTAAAATTTCCCGATGCGAAGTACCTTTTCGAAATTGCGAACGAGGCACTGGGATATGATCTGTTGAAAATATGTACGGATGGTCCTCAAAATGTCTTGGATCGCACCGAGCATAATCAGCCTGCAACAGTTCTTGCTGCCCTGGCTGCCTTAGAAAGATTGAAAGAAGAAAGGCCAAGGGCCATAGAAAACTGTGTCTCGGTCGCAGGATATAGTGTTGGCGAATTAACCGCATTAATTTTTTCTGGCGCGATGACTTTGGAAGCAGGGATAAGATTAGTTCGAATCAGAGCTACGGCGATGCAAAGTGCTGCCGAACTTGTACCTCAAGGTATGCTTTACGCGTATTGTGCCCCAGAATCCAAACCTGGAATCATTTGTGACAAAGCAAGGACATGGGCACTTGACACTGGGGTACCGGATCCAGAATGCAGGTAAATACCAGAACTTTGTGTGATTTGTTTAATTAAATATTTCGTTACTGATGAACTTTTCAAATAGTATTCCGAGTGTTGTGTATTGTTTTTATCCAATTTACTTTAATGGAAAAGCTGACTAAATATGTATTGTCCACAGAATTGCTATTTATTTATACAGCAATGCAAAAATATTTGCTGGCAATGAAGAGGCATTGAAATATATAGAAACTAATGGTAGAAAAATGGGTCTTCGGAAAATCAAACGACTTCCCGTCTCGGGAGCATTTCATACCAGGCTGATGGTTCCAGCTTTGGAAATTTTCAAAAAAGCTTTGAAAACTATCGTAATAGAACCGCCTCGTGTGCCTGTTTTATCAAACATTGATGGAAAACCTTACAGAACCGTGCAGCAAATAATCAAGTATTTGCCTAAACACATAATATCACCGGTTAAATGGGAACAAACAATGCATACTTTATATGCGAGACCAGAAGAAATCGAATTCCCCAGAACTTTTGACGTAGGATCTGGCGGAAACATCAAATCAATTGTACAAAAAATTAACGCTAAAGCCATGGATACGTGCTATGTTATTTAGATGGTTGAAATTATATGTAGATATTCCTACAATACTGTAAATATTTTTTGTAACTTCAAAATGTATCTTATTTCTCAATTATGTGTGATGCTTTATTTATTCCTGCCTGTAGTTACTCATTTTTACAGTCATTTTATATCCATAATATCATGTGTAAAGGTCATAGTAAATATTAAATGTAACACTGACACATAATTGATGGATGAATTCATCAAGTTCTGATCTTTAGGTAAATATTTGATAATAAATCATTCGTCAGTTTATTTTAACACAATTTTATGCACTTCAATTCGGATTCCTAAACAAACTCCAAGTTGGTTTGAACATTTTATTTTGTTGCAAAATACAGGCGAAGGAGCAATAAATAGAAAACATACAAATAGCAGTAGTCTGTTATAATCATATGACCAACATAAACGGTCCTAAATATATCGTCCTACGATTATGATATACGTTAAATATAGTTATGAATCTAGGACAATTCATTGAATAATTTATGAAACTTGGCGTGTTTTCCGCTAAAAGTCGATTGAACGTACAGAAGAGGACTGTCGTTTGACTAGTAAGTTGTTATGAAGCAAGTGGTTGCAACTTTGAGATTCATTATGACAAGAGATACCCTACATTTGGTGACTCAAGAGGATATTGACAGTTTATTTTTACGATCTGCAATTTTCTACGTGCAGTAAGGTATCCGAAATAAACATATTCTACCTGTCAAATCAGTGCACACTTCGAGTAAGTTGGTGCATTTTTATTGTTGCCTTCGTCGCCTTATACCTCTTTTACCAATTGCAAGAACAGGTGAATTCTTCAGTTACATTCTTATGCTGTGTGATTGTTTGATTTTCTATGAAAAGTTACACTACAATCTCGAAAAGAACTCACTAATTATCATTTTTTATAATGGAATAAATCTGATCTTGGGTCATTACACGTTCGATCACACATTTATAAAGTGAATCAAACTTTCTCAATTGTTTGAGATCTGTCGAGACTAACAGTTCAAATAGTTTTACTGTTTATACCAGTAACAATACTTCTTCTAGTTGTAAATATCCTCTTTCAGTGCTGAATATACATCGATTAATTATGAAAACCTTATTCAAAATGTATACCTTAAGTTTAAAATAAATAGATAATAAAGTGGAAGAGAGAGGCGTTATGATATAATTACCGAAGAAATAGGAATACTATAAGTACAATAAACAAAATGGAAGCGGGCAAAGCAGATCATTAACCATAAATAAAAAACAATAATTAAAATCTCCAGGAATTAGTAAATAACAATGTAGTGTTATCATTTAAATGCGCTCTTGTCATCCTCATACTATAAGATCATTTTACAATAGTAAATATGTTTGACATTTAAATATATTACTCTGCAGATGTTTTAATATATTAGTCTTAAATATATTACAAATTCGAAATATTGAAATTTTCTTCCTTCATTATTTCTGATAGTAACAATTACTTATTATTTCATGTCTCTGATTAATTAACGGACTATGGTGACTACAATATTGAGAATGTAATATTATCACTGGTTCCAGATTTCAGAACAAATTTCATACTTTGATATTATATATATATATATATATATCACTCCATTGAATTTTCCCATTGTGAACAAGTTATAATTTCTCTTGTTCCCTTTTTATATTTAATTGTGAATGATTTTTGTGATCCGTAAAGTCACTGGTCACATCTTTCGATGTCAAACATACCATACATTTCTTAAATGCTGCGGATGTGTCTAGGTCTGCGTACCAGTAAGCAGCAAGATGAAAGGCCAGAACTGACTTTGGCCAATTCGCTCATACGAAGAGACTTTGTGGGGAATTCAACTGTTTCGGCAAAAACTTTGCAGGATTTTGGAATTTCATCTTCCGTTCTATGTATTAGAGTTCCGTTCACGTAAACCACATTTGCTGCCACGTCTTCCGGTACTGATAACGTTTGATAAGTATACGTTGCTTCACGTTCAATTCGCTACAAAGTAAATGAAATGAGTTGTACATTCTTTTATTACGTGCCAAATTGAAGCGATCAGTTTTTACTATACTAAGCGTAATCCAATAACATATTCGGTACATTCAAACGTATACCACATGAATTAGTGATATATGTAAACACACCTTCAAAACTTCTTGAGATTCTTTTCCAGGACCAACACAGATAACATCAGGACCAGCCATTGTAACTAGACCCTTCAAACGTTTTGACTCTGCAACCTGGGTTACAAACGATTATCTGACACAGTTATGGAGACCAATTTGCAATAATAATTCATTGTCAAGTTTCTGTCTGCCTCACATATTTAACGAGCGCAAAATTGTTTCACCTTCAGATAAACAAATAGACCTGCGATTAATTTTCTGACATCAGTGATTAATACGTGTATCATGAGGCGTGTTGAATTAAAAAACTTGTTCAAGCAGAAAACTGCAAATTATTCCAGAAATGATAAATATTCAAGTAATAAGAAGAAATAATGAAATGCACACGTGTGAGACATTTATGATTTGTCAGTAGCGTAAGTGACATTTAACAATACATATCTGGAATATACGTGCCTACTGCAATCATTGCTAAGAATATAACAAACTTAGTCTGCCTTCGTGGGTTGGTTATTGAAACAATTACGTGATATTTGACATAAGGTGCATACTGTGTTGTAATATATCTTCATCTTTAGGATTTCTATTTTAAAATTAAACCCGCTGAAATCCATTTACCCATTCCGGATAGTTGGGATGTGTATTTTTCATTGTAATCTTTGATGATATATCATTTCCACGCTTGCAAGTTCTCATTTCGGACTATAATTTTCATTGTATAATTACATATCTCAATTATTGTTATTATTATTATTACTATGCTGAACGAGACATTGGAGCATGCTACGTTCTGTTCATAAAAATAGAAATCCATCGACTCGACATGATTGCTTGTTTCTAATAATGTGATAATTAATGATTATTGACAGACTGAACGGAGCCAGACTAATGTGACCTGACCTGTAGTGGGGCCGAGGTTAAGGTCTCGACTACCACCTCATCGCTACCGCAACCGACCTTAAATGAATAGATGGTACCATGAATGTGAGAATTTACCATTGATTAGCGAATTACCATACATCTACAAGAATGAAAGAAAAATTTCAGTAGCAATCAGCATATGGACACTTATACTGACCTTCACAGGGACACAAGGGTATTCTGGAAACGCAGCAGCAACGGCACGTGCTCCAGCCTCGTTTGTGAACTGCGAGAGTCCCACAAAAAATTCACGTCCTGAAATGGACAAGCACTCGTTATTACGAATTCAAAAAATTAAAAGACAATCAGGATTTTACCTGTAAACAGCACGTCACCACCGTCCAGCCGAGCATTCTGATCGGCAATCTCAATCAAGGGTATATCCAACTCCTTCTTCAGAACGGCACGAATCGTTTCAATCTAAAATATAACGATGATCTGTATGTAACTCATCTAAGCCAGAACTACAACCAGTTGACCAGATGACATTCTATCGTCAATGATCAGTGAACTCTTGAAATAGTTAAGCAAATTTTCGACTGAAGATTTTTATTAAATCAACGAGCATCGACCACTGATAGCCAAGTTCGTCAGTCTTCGACTGTTGAAAGCATCATCTTGTACAATGGTATTGGTCCATAACGAAGCATCAATTATAGTGATCGTTCGTCGCGTATGAAATGTTGATCGTTTGAACTGATACGCGAAAACATAGACATAGATAACGCGTCTTGCCTCGTTTTGCCGCGATGGTTCGTTCGGTCTGGCAATGAGGGCAATCCCATTGCAAACAACGGCAAGGTCCTCGACGAAAGCGCACAACGGGGAACTCTCGTCAGGTGGAAGTTCCACCACGTCCAATCCCAAATCTCTCAATAGCCGTACGAACGCTTCATGCTGTCTTCTCGCCTCGTCCAACGTCACTTCTCCGCGCGTTCTTAACGACAACGGAATCCTACAAACCACCGCATGTGTGTACCGATACGCCGACATTACGCCCCGAAATCACTGAAATTATTTTTCTATTTGGTAATCTCGAGCGAGCTCGCTTTGATCGTTGACGTTCGGCGTGCAACAGCCAGCGCCGTAGATAGCGTCGTTAGAGCGCGCGCGACGAGGACGTACTCAGCGTACTCGTACAAGCTATGCAGTAGGCACACCCATCACATCGCCGCGACGCTGGGCGTCGCTGATGCGCGCTTACTTCAAACACGCAAGCGGTTAAATGTTGGATAATCTTCGTCCGGAAATAGGATATTATCACGTACGTGGAGTTAGGCCTACGAGTTGTAAGCAGTAGCCGAAAAGAACGTTCTTGTTCACCACAAGAGCGAGATATACTCTTCGATTACCAGCAGATAAATCTCACTAATTGTAGAAATGTCTAAAAATTACTCGAGCACGTAGTATGGTTTTAGAGAACTGTAGCTTCCACTTTTCAAACTATCCGCACGCGTCAACATTCAAGTTTTATTTTGTCGGAAATCTCAGTTTCATTTCGCCTCCTCAAGGATACTATGTACACAATGAGTGGACATTGCGGATAACGAAGTAAAAAACGACCTTCGGAGAAAAGAAAATTCGGGCAAAGGCTCATGAATGTGCGATCGATCGGTTGAATCAAATTTTTGTAGTATTGAATATTACTTCGGATCTTGAACAGAACTACCAAGTCTCTGACGGCATTGTTGAGTTCAATGAGTCTTCTTTGAAAAATCATGTATTATAATTCATCGCAGTCGGCATGTCTCTCCGAGTACGTTTTCTTCTCAACGAATGATTGGAATTTATCGCATTGCTATTCGTAGACGTTTTCACATTTGTTAATCAAGTACGCGTTATCACGTTATGGTAGTTGCACGATGGACAGAGGCGAGTACGTGAGGAAATTATCATAGTCGATGTATCGATTTTTATCCTGTCGTCTCTTCTCGTTGATTTATTTTTAAATCCCATTTCGCCGGGACGATATGAAACTTGGATGAAAGTTCTACCAGTTTCAGGTGGTTAATAATACACGTACGTCATTGGCATTATTGTATTGTATTGTATTGTATTGTATTGTATGGTATGCATGTGTGAATGTTGTTTTTGATACGTTGTTTCGGAATATTTACATATACAGAGATGCCAAACTTCATTGCTCTGATTGTATTCAATTAACGTCAAGGCACATAATGGGCAAATGCACAATGCACAAATGACGTCGCGGCTCGGTATCATGAATGTGACGAACGAATTTATCCGGTCGAACGCCGGAAGCGCGGTACACTCCGCCTGCACAATGCTTCATCAACGTGATTCGAATACTTCACCGAATGCCATTCGAACGAATCCGGCTGCATCAACAGAGTTTGTCATCGCTATATACGTATATATACGAGCGCGCGCTGATGTATGCTTGTATTGATTGCGAATTGTTTTTATTCCACCCGCAGATGTTTCTCCAGTTGTTGCAGTTGTCAGAATTATTTATAAACACATTTTATTCATTCATATATATATAATTAATAAATGGTGATATATAATAATGACAATGAAATGCGTAGCGCCGAGCATAGAACGAACAGTCGTAATATAATTATTGTAACTAATATTACTCTTAGATTATACTTACTTATACTTGGGTGTGTCTACCTAACGTGTTTACAGTGTTATGTATTTTTTCGATTTTCTTTAAATTTCTTACTTTATTAATCATTAAAATTATATAATAATAATAATAATAATAATAATAATAATAATAATAATAATAATAATAATAATAATAATAATATAACCATGATGTAAATTAACAGACGCGTCGTTCTAAGTATAAACAGCTCCACACACTAGTTTTTATATAATTATAATCATTATTATAATAAGCTACTTAAATACAATTCATTTCATGTCTTCATTTCATTATATTCGTTATCTGAAATGAACGCGGTACATATGGCGTGCAGCTACTAGGTTTCATTTCATGGAAAATGTATCGTATTCCAACGTTATCTATATAAAGTTGCTCATTTCGTGAAAGACATTAGGTATCTCACATTGAATTGTTGATGCTCCGTTCTTTTCAACGTAACGTATTCGCGACCGTACGTACCGCGCGCAAATTTTCATGTAACATGTACATTATGTCAATAAGTTGTAGGGATGTGATTTTAAAAACGATTATATTTATTACAAACAATGATGGCAATTACCTTTTTAATCGTGTATTTTGGGTGTATTCAATTATTTATATAAATTGTTGACGAATGATTGTATCGAGTCAATGCTTGTTTGGAGATTTTTAAAAAATTTGTTAAAAAACCTATTGGTACTAATGGGAATGATGATGGATGAAAAATGTTCAAGCCTGATATACAATGTATTTCGAGAGAGAACAAAAATTCTAGATCGTTTCATGATATCGACGTGAACAGGTTCAAAATTTGCATATGCCTGTGTCACGTCGGAAATTTCAGGTTCCGGTTTTTTGTAGTCCACTAACTACGATAATCTTTTGACGAGTATTAAAGAAAATCGCCTATTATCTATCATCGTATTTTTATCGTCGCAAATGGGAGGAGGTATTCGAACACATTTTTGTTTTATCAAGTCTTAACATTTCGTTGCTGTTGAATGTGAGCTAGTGGACTAACGAGGCTATCCTGTAAGCTTCTAATGTTGCGCTATTAATGATGTTTTCTTATGCCCCGAGGAACTTTACATTTACAATAATTTTTCATTCTCTCGCATCTTGCAACAATAAAGTACACTCAGAACCTTTGCGGAATGACGTGATAATAAAAAAAAGTACCGTGGTACTTTGTTAATCGACTACACGATGACTTCAGATTAGTCAGAAGAGTATGTTAATTATCATTTGTGACGCACGTTGTCGCTGATAAAATAAAATTAAAAAAAATTACGTTACAAGTCAAGTGTGCTATTTTACACGTGTTACAGTTCCCGTTTCAACCTGACTTTTAACGCTTACTATTAATGCAATCTCAACAGTCTTATTCGCGACACGCTATTCGGGCCGACAAATCGCGTGCCTGTTTTTTTGTTTGTTTTTTTTTGTTACTCACAAAATAGCCCCACTGGACGAGAATAAAGGGAAAATGATGGAAATATGGATCGACAAATCAAGACGAAGAATGACGATGACGACGATGTGAATAACATGACCGAAGTAATAAGATTATACGTGGGGTGTGTCAGTTTATAAGTAGAGAGCTCTCACCATGATCCTCCCTTTTTCTTTCAATCTCTTCTTCTCCGTCAGACCATTAGAATGATTCATCACCTTTACCGCAGCGACAATTTATTTTCCTTCTTTTTCCTTATCCTTATTCTCCTCAACTTCTTTATCTTTCTCCACATCCTTTTCCTCTTTGTCAGCCTTTTCTTTGTCCCCTTCTTTTTCTTCCTTCGATTCCTTTGTTTCTTTCGCCTCCTCTTTGCTTTCCTTCTCCTCCTGTTTTACAGGCTTTGGTAAATGCGTATTAAGATCAAGCGTACTGCAAATGTCATCCCAATCCGGGAAGCAGCGTTCCTTCATGCGCGAACAATGCCCCACCAAGTTCGGACAGCTTTCCTGCATGTAGTCTCGCAGCGTGTAGGGCGTATCCTTCTCGATGTATAAGATCTGCGCGAGATGAGCGAAAGCGACGACGTCCAACTGCGACAAAAAATATCAACGCATGATACATCGACGAACACGTAACGAACGCAGGCGACGCGCATTTTTACAAAGCAAACTTTTGCAACTTCTTTCATTTCTTTCTGCACATATTTTCACACTCATCCCGGACGAGGAGTAAATTTTATTAATCCGATCAAGCATTCCGACCATCAATGTTATTAAACGACGAGAAAAGCAACTGACCGTGGTTGGCTCGTCTCCAAAGAAGAAGGGCTTGTCGGCTAGCATGTCGCAAAGAACCTTGAGGTCGTCGCAGCCGAACTGGTCCACTTCTTCGGCAGTATGCACTCCCATACCTTGCGCCTTGACTTTTTTCACGCCCTGAAACCAATCCAACTACAATTCACTACAGATGGCCAAACTGCTTCATTTCACATTTGCAATCCCTATACACACCCTAACACTAACATAGCTAACTGTCGATTAATTAATATCGGGCGAAATCCGATTGGTCAAACATTGAGAATGGTAAACGCAATTGTGAGCCGCATGGTCCAACAATAGCACTATACCATTCGTCACTCGTTAGGTTACTACACAATAACAGTACGTTTCCGTGGTTGTGATACACTAAAAAGTCTAGACTGGATAATCATGCTCTAAAATCTAATATGTACTGATACTCCTTGGTACGAATCACTTAGACGTGTGCTACAAACTGAGAAAGAAAAAGAACACGAATCCACGAATAACAGTAAAATCTGTTCGATGCGTTGCTACGAATCATTTCGAACCATGCAGCACAACAACAGATTCTAACTCAAACCCCATTATTTTTGAAACGTATGAATTACAGGTATAATTTCCAACACGCTGATGCGAGTATTAGCACGTGAAAAATATCAAATTAGTCACAATTATATCAATGATTGTAAAACGTTGCGTGATACGTTAATTCGCAAATCGATGACTCCAGACGAAAAATAAACCTCGGCTGTTAATGCGATTCAGAGAAGAGACCACGTGTTACGCGACATTGATTCGAAAGCAATGGTTATTTAATACGTGCGATTCTGCTCTACGCAACCCGATTGTATACGCTAGCGAAATATTACGATCAACGATCACGGAACAGGTGATTTATAATCTTAACCATTGACGTGAGATACGAGCGTGTGATTACGAGGAGCCATCGAAGTGGCAATACACTAGTAAAAATTCTAACAGCTCATGCTACATCAAAATATTGATTTAACAAAAAGTTACCACTTACCTTGCGGCTGAACGAGAATTTGAAAAAGAAATTTAGTATGCCGTTTGGAATACGAGTTCCCAAGGCGTGTTGCAGGTTCACTTTGAATCCCTTCAACACCAGATCTGGATTCTTAGTGCGCCACCACGTGACAACCCATACGAGATGATTTTCGATCATTGATATCATTGCATGAGAGACATTGCGCTGTTCCGCGGTGAGACCAGCATCCAAGTCTTTTCCGTATTTCTGACCCAGTTCACGCAGAATTATCGCACTGTCAGCGATCTCTTCTCCGTTCAGCTCGATGAAGGGTAGCTGGCCTTTCTTGGAACGGAACTTCATCTTGTGATCCACATTCTATAAGCAAATAAATCAAAACCAAATTAAAAACTGTTCGTTACTCGAATGCTCCCCGCTAAACTCGCAGAGAATGTTGCGATATTCCGCAAAATGCTGGTCCCAAATTCCCATACAACGTAGCATTTATGTACACAGTAAAAAAATGTCATCGTGGCGTGAAGTGTTAAAATTTTTGCGCAGAATAATTAGCATTTTAGTAATTGATCCAACACAGTCGTTAGTGTTGTTCGACCAGTGCATTTTTTAACACACTGAAATGTTAATTTATCCTCGAGTAACACATGTTTGTGTTATTTTTTTACGCAAAGCTGTGTTACTTTACCGACAGCAGCGGACTGTGGTGCGATAACATGAAATTCAGGCAAAAAAAGTCCTTCGCACAAGTTTTTGTGATAAACTTTACAAAAAATTTGCTACAATGTAGGTACATAGATTGTCTGAAAAATCAATACGAGACGGTGTTAGAACATTACGCGAAAGCGTCGGATTGTTGGAGCGTGCATTGTCTGCTGCCGCGATTCTCTCGCGATCGATTCGACCGTCTTTTTTTACCTCTGGCGAAAAAATCATGGAACGTCTCGTCCTCTTCGAGAAATCAGAACGGGATTGAAGCCGGTGATTCGAATAAACTGCATCCGCGTAACGTTACGCGAAATGTCAGATCCGCTCTGATGTCTAGACATGTATTTGCGTGCTCGTCATTTGGATCGTTTTAGTTGATGTATGCAGAGAACACGATAGCGTTTACATAAATGGCATATGCAAATGCCGTTCGGATGCGTAGGTATGCATTCGCAAGTATCACGTACGCGTGAAACGTAGCTGAAGAGGTCGGTGATGAATTAAATTGAATAATCTCAACTCTGGTTGGATTCTCGTTAATGAAACGCGCGAGCATGAGAGTGTGCGCGAGGGGAAATGGAAGCGAGGATCATTGTTAAGAGTAGAAAAAAGAGACAGTGATAAACCTGCGACACTATCACCATCGTCGGTGTAACAACGCTCCTCGTCACGCTATACATACGCGCGACGTCTACGTACATCAGCACTACGAAGAGAGACAGTTACGGAAGGTGGGGCCGGGGAGTAGGGGTGAAACAGAGATGGAGAGAGGACGATGAACTCTAAGCAGCTTCCGTCGCCTGGCAACGTCGCCGCCGCCACCGCCGCCGCTGCCGCCGCCGCCGATGCTGCTGTTGCTGCTGCCGCTGCCGCCGCCGTCGCCGTCGCCGTCGCCGACGCCCGTATTGATCGTCGGGCGCTCAACTTTCGCCAGAGTACGTCAGGGACGCTCGATCACCCTACGCGTTCTCGAAAGGGGTTTCACCGAGCGTAACCGAGCAAAATCTGTCGTGGATTAAAAACGTTCGAGATCCGCGTCACGCAGGCGTAAAAAGAATCGTAAAATGTCAGGGAGAACCGCAATTAGTTTTATTTGCGGGAACGAGATTTCACGAAGTCTCGTTCGATTGGTTAAATTTGAACTTGGAAGATTTCATCGGTGCTTCGTATGGGAGTGCGAGCCCTTTGGAGTAAAAAGAAGCGGGTAGAAGAAACGATGCTGTTACACAACGGAGCAACGACCTTATACTGTACTAATTATAGCGTGGACGAGAATCAGACCTTTGACAACTTTTATAGCAAAGGATTCGAAGTTGCGAAGAATCTTAAAAGATTCGTTTGCAAGTTTCGTACAATCGCCTTTCAATTGCGCGAAGTCATGACGGCGAATCGCGTCAGATAATTCCGCTAGCTCCGCAACCGCGCAATAACGGTGTACGTAGGCGAGATTTCACCTACATTTCATATTTCATACAAAAAACACGTCAGCTTCAAAGTAGCGTTTCATATTTTTTTCGCTATCAACTTTTTTCTCGTACTCGTTATCTTTCTGCCTTTTCTCCAGTCATCAATCATAGATTCGCTTGGCATATCTCCGCGTACGAAGTAACGTAAATTTCCCAGAGGACGGGAAGGCCAGTAGAGATTTCGGCTGGACCGTCCGAATATCTACGGTAAACTACTGTGAAACGTGAAAACCGCACAAGCGAATCATCGAAGTTACTCGCGTTTACACGCGCATTTTCCTCACCCATCCACTACTGGCCACAACAAAGCCGTCCTGGCCTACTCAAAGCACCCCTGGGCACAGGATACAGTAGTGAGCAGTCGATATCCCCCACCTAACACGACCGCTGGAACCCCGCGTTGCAGAAGCAAAAGAAAAAGTCCAATGCGAAAACCGACGTTGTTGAGTATCTTGCCCTCGGAAGGCTTAAGCATAACGTATAATTCGCGGAGCTCGCAAAAAATAATACCGCGAACCTACGTCGATGATCTATTGAAATTTCCACTCGAAAACGTTGTATTCTCAAATACGATAATCGTCACGGGCTCACCTGAAGCGAAGCATTTGGCCGTCACGTTGCGAAGGGTTATTCAAAATCAAGCAATACAATAGTCATTGACCGAAGGTTCCTCGTAATCGGTGTTATTCGGATAAGTATATCACGAGCTAATAGGTTTAAACGGTCAATCAAACGAGACAACCGATCTGTCCGAGTAATAGATTGATGAACGACCTCGGTTGTTTATACATCGAGACGTTCGCGGTGTAATCACGTAGAGTACTACTGACATAGGTACCTATTGTACAAGCAATTATACATTCGTAGACAGATTCAACTTCCGACCATTGAAATGAACCGTTTAGATGTTGTACATAGTTGGAAGTAGCATTTGAAAACGAGATACGGTACCAACGTATTACCTTCTTCTGCTAGGAATTTTGCACCGTTCAACCCTTCCGATCGTTCAAGGTACTTACAATTAGCAAACGTTGGGTTTCAGGTGACTCACCTCGGCTATGAACGTTCCAAGTTGTAGTCTTTATACTTATTTACTCTTTACGACTTACCGGCGAGACTGCAACGAAGCTAGAATTATAAATGTTTGAATACGTTCGATTATCGTCGATCGATGAAATGGAAATATGATTCGAGCGACGACTGAAAACGACACCTACCACCGCGTCACTAATACCGATACGAGGCATCAGTTAATCAGTCAACCGGACAACCGCGAACACCCGAGACATCCAACGATATCCTACTCTATGTATCCCGTTCTAGAGATTTCATGTATTCACAGTATCGACCGTACGTGTATCCTGAGGTTTTCTTGAAACGAAGAAAAATCGAAAAACGGAACGTAATATGTCGTCATTAGACTCGGTTTCTTCTACGTTTCAGAGTCTTCGGTTACAACCATGAAGAAATTCGACGAGGAAGAAAACCGATAAAACCTTTCAAATATCGTCTCGTGGATCCTCCATCTTTCTCGCACCAGTTCTCTCGAAACTCTGCCACATTTTCGTTCCGCACGTACCCGATGCACCGCGTTTCGACGGCTACGGCTATACACTCGCAGAGCAACGGAATGACGCATCTGCGTCGCACATGGCCGCTCTGCGGGAAAGAATTTTACTTCGGTGAGTTTTCAGTTTTTACTGCAACACTCGCTCCGTCCTGGGTTTCGTTTTTTACTGGTCTAAGGTAGAGCGATAAGTTATGCTTCGAACGGAATTTTCGTGGTTCGAGCGCATCGTCACTCGACGCTGAAAGAAATCGGGAGAAATTTATAACCGATGAAATAAGGAGTCAATCTCGAGGGTCGAGGCAATATCTAGAAAGAGTCGTGGATATCTCTCTATGAGAAGAAAAAAAACGGAAAGAAAAAAATGATAGAAGAAATGTACAGACGCGAAGATAATTCGAGATCTTAATTCATGCCGTACCGTTCATCTACGGACCGGACAAGGGCTCGCCTTTACTAAATTTACTGTCGACTGATAACGAGTTGTTTTCTTCATCGACTAATCATTCCTCTGGTTAAATATAACTCGCAAAGTATATGTCCATCGGTACAACTTCAAACCGACTGCAACACGCAATAACCATAATATCAAGAGTACGATGTTTCCGTCGATTTACAAAACATGAGTGCTGTTTAATAATAATTATCCAACCTTTTTACTCAATGGATTATATCTTTTTCGTTCCGTTCATGTATCTGTTTATTTTTCCACAACTTTTTCAGCTCTCCATATTTATTATATTAACATTATTATTGCTGCACGAACACGTGTAACAATACAAGCCCGATCATCATGTTCGTGCCATTCGTGCGAACCTTCGGCTCGGTCCCTTCTTCGAATTTCGTTACCTGCACTCTACGATCGATCGCGAGTTCTGAAGAGTAAATATATTGCAGCGCAAAACTACGGCTGCTTGGATTTGTCCGTTTCCGTTGACCGGGAAAATTTAGTCAGTTGATGATTTCATTTCATGATATCATAATTTATGGACGATTTACAATGCACGAGGGCAAACGACATTTTTATGGAGCATTTCGAAGTTCGAGTTCACCGCGTCTTTGCGCGACAAAAAGTAACCGAGTAATTACATGAACCAACCTTTAGGGCTCGAAGTAATATGCTTCGTTCAGCAAATCGAATATGGATAAACGAAGAAGGGAAACGAATACGGCGGGCGAGTTTCCACGAAGCGCTGTGTTTTCTACGCGAAAACTGCGGTAGAATGTTACCCATACGGTCAGAATATTGCACGTGAGAATTTGATGAACCCAATACACATCGTTTGGTGTAGAATTTCACAGGAGCGTCGCGTTGAAAAGGACGATGACATCGCCTAGTTGACACAGTTCCAGTATGTGGATATACCTATCGCGTATCGATCGATAAGGCGCGCCACAAACCATCGGAGGTAAACTTTCAAGATATAATATTCTACGTTGTTCAGGTATTTCGACAAAGGTACGCGTCACCAAAGAAATGGCCGCATACCTTCGGAATCGTTCGGTAGTGATTAATGCGTTCCGAGAAAACAAGTGCAAGCATCACGATAGCGCATGCCATTCTTATCTCTGCGAACGGAAATGGAAATGCGGTCCAGGCCCTTGTTCATTCAAACGAAATGCACTCTACCGACAACGATCCTTGTTCTAAGCGTCATTGTCTATTTTTGGCATCGGTTTTTTGACCGTACAATTTAGGAATTTTGAACACCTAGGTGCCATAAATTTGAGATTCATTACACCATTTTGCTACGCAGAGTAGGTAACGTTGGGTCCGGTGGGTATAGACACAAATGCTCGTGTGCATTCCGTGACGCGTTCTTAAATTACGAGCAATAGCTGATCGTGATAATAAGGAACCGTCATACTGTTAAATAAAAGACGTGAATTGACAGTGCCGAGGAGACGAGGATCTGATGTCACGCAATGGTGCAAGTCGGGTGGGGAGTTACGGGTTACCAAGGGTGTTGCAAGGATGAGGAGAGCACGCAGCCGTCGTTAGTGCTCATTAACGCAAGGATTAGCAGCCGGTTGCTTTGTTCTATCATGCACACGAAAGCCACCATCGTTCTAGCGTAAATTGTAGAATTTTAACTATACGAGCTGCAAAGTATTGTTCTTCGAGAATAAAATGAAAACATCGGACGTAGACAAGAACGATTAGTAAATTTAGTCGACGAAGAGAACACATCTGTGAAATATCATACGATAATTCGACGAACCCAAAGATACGCGTTATTACAGCATTTCCGCGTGCCAATTCATCGCGATTAAAACGCTTTAGAATTCCTAAGGACCTGCTCATTTTTAGGTCACTGGAACCACGCGCGCAACTTACGTGGAATGCCATGCTTCCGCTCGTGTCCAAAGACGGCGAGTAATTGTTCGCGTGCTGATTGAACGCGTAGTACGCGCATCGTTCCAAGTTTGGATGTTCATACAAGTACTTGGAATATTATATTAGAGCAGGTGGCTCGTTGTTGAGGTTGGCACGTGAATTATAAACGTGACAAGATGATTTTCACATTCCGTTTCGAGTCTCTGTCAAACAATTCGCATCGTACCTAGTTATACTGTCGTGACGTTGCTCACTAGACTGAATATATGTCTTTAGTATGGACAAATAACCGATTTATTCTTCGATGAAACGTTAAAATTGACTAGTGCTGATACAAGTTCGCTCTACTACGTCGATGTGTCTGAAAATTCCCCGTGGTACGTACGTTTCTTTAGAAGTTACGGTTTATTTGCTACCATACAAGTAGTATCAAACGTGTATGGGTTGTAGAATACGGTGTTTCATACGTGCTCGCAGATAAATCATTCGGATCAATCATTCATTCTGACCATTAGATTGACGCGTACATTTTTCCGACTTGCAAAAAGATCGCGCCTGGTACATTTATATTCAGCGTCATGTTGAATATGAAACAAGACGTGACCGGAAAGGAAAGAGCAGCCGCATCGCCTACACGCGGATTGATCTCTGTAAATGGTCATCTTTCGAATTATTATGGATTGGTTGAACAGTCAAATTGAAATTTACGACGACGTGATCCCAGCGATAAAATCATTCGCGGCTCTGCTTTAGCAATTTCTAGAAACACGGATTACCATGATATCCGAATCGCTGGTTTACAAGCTTGATCGATTCACGTGCGGCTTTTGGGACCGCGAGGTTCAAGATAAAATGTCACATAGGTACGTAAGTTTTCATTCTGTGTTGTATCGCATACCTTCCGTATCAATTTCACAAAGAAAACGGAAGATAGGCAATGCTCGTTCGAAAGACATAATTTCCAACATTTCGAGAACCACGTATAGAGAGATCAATTAGTATATCACAACGTAACATCGTACGTTGACCCGATGAAACGTTGAAAAAACTTTCATCTACGTAGCGTTTTGAAGTCGTTCCTCTGTCGGCTGTCGCCAAAGGCGCAATAAAATAATCAATTCTCGTAGCATCTTGTGTATTTTAATAGCAACGCCCGGTTGCTCGAGGCGCGTGCAACGAACCAGTCGCATAGTTGGAGAAATATGTACGATGCGGAGAGCAGTAGCTCGGCGCTGAATTCTTGCACTGGACGACAATTTCTAATTCATATCGTCTTCCCGTTGTACTCTTCCGCGAGACCGTTGACCTCCGATGCTCAGTTTCCCCGGCGTGAATGTGAAATCTCTCTCTTTCTCTCGCTCTCACAGCAATGCATCATACACGCGGCACGCAAGTCTTATCATTAATCCGGGGTAAGACAACGTCCAATTGAACGGTTAATTAATTCAACTGTACAATGGGTAGATAAATTGAGAGTAATGTGACGGTATTTGCCCGTAGCGTACGACATGTTAGGAAAGAAAAATTATGCTCGAGCTTGCAGTGGGCGTTAGCAGCTACTATCTCATTGGCCGTTTGCTAATGAGCCTTTCGTTCTTCGGGATGTTTCTTAAACGCGGCATTTCTGCCCGGACCATTTCTCCAGACCCTGAGCAATCCTGGAGCTCGAATTGTACAGATATGTACACCGTTAGCAAGCGCAGTAGAGTTCTATTCCTGGATGTCTCCGCAAGCGGCGGCGTCCGCTGCCTCCACGCGTTACAGAAGTTCTCGAGGGTTGCCGCGACTTTCCAGTCGACGGATATTCCGTGCCAATTTATTCGTCGCAATAATTATAGTCGCACGACTGCCGTCATGACCTTCGCTGTATACTCACTCCGACGTTACATTTTTTCGTGAGCTTCGACCAATCCCTATATTCCGATCACCGATAACAGTCTTCCTCCGCTGCATCTCCACCGATTGAACATGGTCATCCAAACAAATCAATGATGAACATCTAAACCGCGATAAACTATTACACTCAGAGTCTCATCTTTTCTGTTTCCAATATTAATCCGGAGAACGTTGCGCTAGACTGCATCAATTTCCTCGCGTCATCGATGCAGACGCGATGCTGTGGTCGTTTTCTCGTTAATCATTCGTTCATACGGTATAGCGACGTACGTTCATGTCCTCAGCCAACGTTGTTTTTACATGAACAACGCAGCGCGTCTTGACTAATCAAATACTACGCGAAATATACTTTTCTCCGGAATACATACATCGTAAAAATTTGGCGTGGAAACACGTGTATGCCTAGCATGTATACAGTTGATGCGCCGCGGACCATTGGTCAGTCAAAGTGATGTTCATCACATCGTTTAAAGTATAATATATACCATCATATTAAAATAGAATCGAAACAACCTGTTACCGTCTATTCTTGAACGCTGAGAACATGGTAATGCCGCATTCAGGTATAGACACTGATTGCGATGCAGCTCTATACGGTTATTAACTTCATACCAGTTTCTATCAAGGCCACATTCGCACGATAAATTCTCAGGCAACAAATCTCTCTTGATACTCTTGTGCTAGAGCGACGAAAATCCAAACGATTTCACGATGATGGAGCGATAGTTACCTACATTATTCGCTGGCTGTGCGGGAATTTCTACCGTTAATCCGCTCGTATAGAAATGGCATTTAGATGCCACGCGCAACTGATTACAACTTAAGCAACAAAAGATGTATTAACCGTGCTATGTATTGCAACAAAACTTCGGACATTTGTGATATCAATAAACTGATGGGAATCGTCATCGCGAGTATTTCAATCTGATTTTATAAAACAATTGTCAGAAACACGAATCAAGTTTCGCTTTCTACCTACTTTCGGCCCTGGGAATCGCACAAAGGTAATCGAGTCCCTTCTCACCGCGTGACAAGGTCAAAAGGTGTATTATTACTTCGCCGTCTTCAAGGTGTATCACGAGCGTCAAGTAAAACAAAGATGGTAACGCGTATGCGAAACGCGAGCTAAAAACTACTTACATGTGTCAACCCCGGCTCCATGTGTGTGTCAGACCTCACTTATATTACCATTACTGTAGCATGTTGCTATTGATACGCTACAGCATATCAGATCTCGATGCCAGTGAATCCTAGTAAGGGCGATTTCGATCAACCCAGAAATTGAAAGTGATTGTTCCGCACCCAGGATAATCAAATGGATTTCAGCCTCTGTACATGTAGCATCAACGAGGATGCTATACTTGCGAGCAGCCGTTTTATGAACGAATAAAATACTTCCAATCCCCCCGCGTAAAACCACGGCCAATTATTGATGATACGGACGATATTCGTAATTTTTTTTCTAACATTGTCGCCGAGTAAACGAATAAAAAATATTTCGAAGCTTGAAACTTAGCTTATACTGCAACGCTTCAAGCGTGCTTTTTTTTCTTCTATCAATAACGCGCCAAAAATAATTTATTGTTACCTGGTACCATAGCAATGACTCCCCGAGTTACAGTTAGTGAATGCTCCGTGTGATTCAGCATTGGAAACAGCGAGAGGCACGAAGCATGACGGAGTTGGTATAAAATTGCCATTGCAAGAGACGAAATCCAATTAAAAAAAGCATGCCAACGACTCGCGTCACTGAACTTTTGTCATACTTAAAGCGTGCAGTTGAGAGGTTTATTCGTTTTCAACCGCCACGTCAAAGAATCAGGTGAATCATGTCTAGACTCGCGACAAACAGTGTTATATACGTCTCTAGCCCCAAAAGGAGCTCGGAAACGTAGTGATATTTCGAACTACGCGTCTGATCGTCGCTTATGAGTCATAAGTTGGATTTTTGGAGCGAGCAGAGTAAAAATATGTTCAGTCGGGGAGAAAAACGAATCGTGCAACTGCAAAATAAGGTACTTACTTCGAAAATTCTCGATCAAATATTCGCCAGCGGAGTGCAGACGGTCGAATTACGCGATGCATATTCAATCGAATATTCATAAGAAAACGAGTGGTCGATGCGCATTAGGATATCGAAACATTCCTCGGAGTTTCATTATGAATTTTCATAACAATTTGGATCCGCGTACGTGCCAGTCGTCGGGTAAAAGTTTCACGCATGACGAGTCACAGAGTAAAGCGTTTCAAACCCCTCCCTATAGTTACGGCGACGCAGGTATTGACCGCTTGTCAATACCATTGGCACGCACCGTATCCCTATATTAGGTCACCCCTGAAACTCTGTCATGTCCTCCCATCATTCCATCTCCGTCTATCTTCTCTCTCTATCCTCCTCTACCGCTCTCCTCTCATTCTTTCACATTACAATCGACTAGCTATCTCGGCTTGACCACTGGCGCTGGCTAACTGCGGAACACAACGCCATTTCATGAATACTGATTTTCCGAAGTTATCCGGCGACGACATCTTCGGGTGCGTTCGTCGTCCATGATTGTCGTAGTATCCGTTGGGCAAATGCTATTATATCCGGCCAACCTAGTTTTTTCACGAATCTTCCGATAATTGATATACGCTGATACTAGCAATAATGCCCGATAGAAGGCTAATAAACGCGAGGGTTCACACCTTGCTATAAAATCCGTTGCTGTCATAAATCACAATCGCGATATACTTGGAGCAACGTCGTGAAAATTTTCTCTATAGATCCGTTAACCGCTATTGCAAGGACGTAGCAGAGAAATATTGCAAACGAATAATAAACGTTATATCTTCTGTTTTGGTTAAGAGATTTAATCGGCTCTACGTCACCTCTCGAGACAAACGACGATATTAATCCTGAAGAATACAATCGAAGAAAAGAGAATTTCAAATGCAACGATACATCAAACGAAATTCATTATAACGGATAAATTAATATGTTTAAACCACTCTTGGCAGATGCAGATGCCTTTCAAGATTCGATTCAAACAGGGTTTCGACTTATCGCTTTCCCTCAAAACACGTATCTCGGTTTACTCTTGGAATTCATTCGATATACCGGACGATTCGAACCGTCGTAGAGACTAGCACTTGTTTGTAGATTAGATAAGGAGAGAACGAGAACTTTGTATTCATAGGGTTCGGATGACTTGGGTAGAAATTTGAAAATCGAAAGAGTCTTTCATCTCCGCCGGAAGGCTTAAAATCGATTCCAGAACGTTCGGGTGGTTCGAGAGTATCGGTATCGTCGCGGAACCCCGCGCTAACAGATTTAAATTTAAGGATTCGGCTTGATTTCGAGCTTCCATTGCCCCCGATAGACCGCGCCAATGGATACACAGAGAGGCAGTGAAGGTCAGAGATGCGTGCAGCTGCATCGGTTCGCCCCCTTCACTCCCCCGCGTTGTGACCGCCGAGCACTTTCGTTGTCAGTTTGGTTGCCCTTCCTTGCTCTCGGGTAGCAGGCTAGTCCGGCATATAAGCCAGCAGACGAAAGAACAGAAAGAGCCAGCCAGGCGGCTCGCCTTCGCATGCCCACGATCGAGTCGAGTTCACCAGCCCCACCGGGACGACCCAACCCGACATTCTCTCCCATTTTCCCCACCACGTAATCCGGCCCCACTACGCTTCGTCCCCTGACTGTCCGTACTCCGTAGCGGTCTCCCCGTTGCCTCTGACTTATGGGCTGGGTATCCCGTATATTCTCGTCCTCGTTCGAACAAAACAGCGCGCAAACCTAAATAATACGGATCAGCAGAACTTTGGAACTCTAGGACTTCTGCGTTGTGTAAACATCTCGCCATACGAAGCTTCGAATTTGCTATTTATCCGCGAATTCGTTTACGTTCGTACGAATAGGATATGACTGGCTAATTGGGAGAGAATTTGGGGAAAAGTTCGAGTACCGAATATTTCGGCGCTCGGAATACGATATTCAACGCAAATGACCGTGAGATAGTTACGATGCGCGGTTATCTTCTTTTTCCTTTCCAGAATGCTGCTGCACCGAGGGGCCGATAACGAGGGGACTGGTGCGAATGCTATCAGCGTTAGTAAACGCATTTTTCGATCATTCGTCCGAGTACGAGAATATTCGTCCAAGAAACGTTCATAAAATTGTCAGAATCGAGATGACTCGTTATTGCGGTATCCTGTGGTTCTCGGTAATCAATCGTGTTCCGGTTGACGTTTCCACAACGATTCATATCCCATGACTATTAACGTGTAGCTAGCTATCAGTCAATTTTCTGCCCGAGAATAATCTAATCGAAACTGGAGTGAATCATATTAGTAAATTAGATATTTGGTTGCTGCGTTAGCCTGCAACTAACTACTGGCTGCCACGAAGATTTAATCATCGGTATCATTAATTGTCATCGATGCCACTTCGTTATTCCGCCAAGTCGTCGGCAACACACGAGTTTAGATATACTACAAAAATTCGGATAATTTCAATAACAGATTACGGATGCATAACTAGATAACCAGGCATACATTCGATGACAAATCGTGCAAAAGGATTAAAAAAATAAACGAAGAGTCTACGAATATTTCGATGCGAATGTTTCCAGGGTTCGAACGGAGGAAGTGCATGATTGAATAAAAATCACGGTTTACGAACAAATGCGCAGTTCCGTTCGTATCTTGTTCTCTACGTCGTGACACGCTCGATATGAAGGAAGGTTAAATATAGCCGGATAAATTCTTTATTCTCCGCAGAAAAAGCAAGTTATCGTTTCGCCTTATCGCGAATGGGAATAATTATATATCCCCCGACAAGTAATAATACGGATGGGTACGCGTTGTATTATAAATCGAGAAATCGTCGACGTATGGGAGTCGAACACACATCGCGTTTGGTATAGTTACAGTTCGCATGATTCGACACGTTTGTATCTCGTTTTTGAGACGCGTCGTAAATAACATCTGTATCGATTTTTTGGTTCACCTTTGTTCCAGACTCCCAGGTTCGCGGTGCAGCCCTGAGGGTGGGCGACTATCGCGGGGGTCGAGGGGGTGGGGCGCGAACCTGATTCCCCGAGAACGTTAAACATAAAACGATCGCTAGATGGTCCACGAATGTAATTTTAAACTTCAGAACCATCGGCGATAGGATAACGTACCAGGAAGACAAGATTGAGGCGAGAATGATAAATAAACGAACGAATGTATATATCCTGCCTTACCTCGTACTTGATACCGTTCAGTCTGAGCCAGGTCTCCACCTTGAGGCTGTACGGCGACAAGGATGGTAGCTGAGGGGTTCGCGGAAACTGGTAGAGGTAAACGATATCCTTTTCAAAGTTGGTTTTATGCACGGTAACGGCTTTAGCTGGTGCCGGGGCCGGCGTTTCTGGCGCGACTTCGTCTTTCTTTTCATCTTTCGCAGTCTCCTTCGAATCCTCTTGCAGTTGTTTGTTATCCGGCGTCTCGTCCTTCAGTGCCTCTTTCATCTCCTTAACGTCCTTGATGTCCTTCGTCTCTGTGGCAGGTGCGTTGTTCTCGGTTTCGGTAGCCATTGTCATTCGTTTCTATTTACGTCCGTGTTCCGGTTGAACTAGTTTTCGCGAACTTAACAAAATGTACCGGCTACTCCGAACTACTCAAAAGGCCGCTCTGTATACAAGTCAAGCTTACGCCGGTCGCTCGCCGGCCGTTTACTCACACAGGGCCTGAATCTCTGATTCACTCTGACTGTCCCCTCGCGCTCGACTCCCGACAGACAACGCGCATGCGCCTCGCGCCACACCCCACCTTGGACGCCATGTTTAATTGGCCCGGCACCCCCATCACCCCAGGCCTCACCCTTCGGCGCCCCGGTCCAGAACTTCTTGGTCTTGCCGTGCGAACGTCAGCTCGGCGCGGTTTAAGTACTTGGGAACGGGTAGCGGCAACGTCGCACCCCACACGCAACAATGAACCCCCTTTTCATAATTATTTTTCATTCCGAATATAGAACCGCCGTTTAGAAAAATTGAGCAGGCGCTTTCGGCGGTACGTAGTCACAGGGACCACTTTAAATTGAATCAGTCGAAAGACGTACCACTTCTGGAATGCAAGACAAATTGACGAAGAATTATAACCATTCGCCTCGACGTACCATGCTTCGTAATTCGTTACGTCGATAATTTTCTAATTCTCACGATGTATTTCCGGATGTCGCGAACGATCGCTACCGATTGGGTATTGGCACAGCGAATCGAATCAAAAAAATTCGTAACAATTCACTCGATGCGAGATCTTGTGGCATTTGTAATATCCCGCGGGGAAAATGGACCTACTTGGAAGGAGAGATCGCCGAGCTGTACGAATTGAAGAAACGCGACGTACGCTACGCGAGTAACATGCAGCAGGTTTATTCGTTATTGCCCATTAAACGTCAGATCGTAACGATACGCGAATAAAGACGACAATCGGCTATATGCTTTCCATGAAAAATGTGAACGAGGTCGGGCTTTCTCTCGCATATCCGTGTACGAATAGGTTGCAATGATTTTGTCAATGTGTTACAAGGTGAGAGTGTCATCACGTTTCCCATGTCGTTGCAACGATCATCGGCACGGCGCATCCCCTGAAAATTCGCCGATTTATCGAGACCAGATTGAGCGAAGTTATTTGCTTCAACTACTCCCAATGGGAGAATAATAATTTGGGAAATTTGAAATTCACTGACATCTATAAGATCGGTAATTTTATTTTCATCAAATCGTAATACCATAGCATTGATCAAGTATGTCTATAGTACGAGATATGAAAATTAAATATAATATTTATTTTATGTACAGTAAATCATTACACAAAATTGATTAATCTAAACACCCACGTTACATGATATACCTGCGTATAATTTATTTGCGAGTAAAAAAGTGGATCCGTGATGCTTCGACGCGATTTGTCGTTTCATCTCGGCTATTTCGTATTAGAAACAATTCATATCAAATATTTGAAGTTATAGGATAACGTAAAATGTCCGCCGTCCGCGCACGACCGACGCAGAAAATGGGTTTTGCATGGGAAAATTGTATTTCACTACCGATACGCAATTCGCGTCACAATGTAAAATGGTTTATAAATTTACAGATATAAAGATTCATCTACGAAGACATTTTTCCTAGGATTTCTCAACTATAGCAAAGGGTCACTGTTTTCCAAATATATTATATATAAAACTACAGTCGAATTTTCTCAACTCGTATTACTTTTGAATTTGCACACTTCTGTTACAACATGTCTCCCTAATTAAAATTAGTAATAAGTATCTTATTAGGAATCAAAAGTACTTGATGAACATAAATCGCCACCATTTCGCAATGGGTCCTTGTATTGCATATAATATAGATTACTACACATATAATAATAATTAATTTAATCGTGATAATTTTTCCTACGTTTTGTTAATACTGCAAAATATTGGAATAATGATCGTAATTCAAATGTTTTAGAAACATTGCAATATATTGGTCGATTTTTACTAACAAATAAACACTGTGATCATCCCTTCAATTGTCAAAATGAAATTCATGGATCATAAACATTTAGTTATCAACCTTTTTACCGCACGACGAAAAAATTCGGTTGCTACTACAATAAAAATGTATGCGTTTCATTGCAACTATATGATTGAAATTATACATTGAGCGATGAAGCTATCGATGCAAATGTAACATCAAATTGAAATTTGCTATCATATTTTACCATTATCCTCGGATATTCGTCTATTGTAGTGTACAATCAGAATCAAGTCAATATCTGCATGTCACTTTGCAGATATATATACATATACAAAAACAATTAAAATAGGACATAAGGATAAAGCTGGTTTATTCGATAGCATACTTTCATGAATTGGCCACGTGACTTGAGATTCGCACAGACAAAATATGTTTAAGGTCAACGTATTTTCAAACTTGAGTAGTGCAAAATTCATCGAGTCTATTATTATTACTTGCAGATTAATAATCGAAGCAACTTGGGAGATTGATCGAAACACTGAATTCGATTGGAACAATCGATGATGTATGAGGAAAGGTAGAGTTTTTAGTAACAGTGAAGAAAAGAAAATCACTTCATCCTTCATTTTACCAGCATTTCCAACAGAGACCACGTTGAGAAGACACTTCAGTAACTTTACGTTTCATTTACACTAATGCTACGAGATGCTAGCTGCTGATTGCTATTCAATATGAAAGTGAACAATGGTATCAATAATATACAGAAAATTTGGAAAGTTGAATGTTCACTGATTCATGAATTTCCATACAAACTGCATGATCGTGTGTATTCTTGTTCACTACTTGACACTAGACGTGATGTCAATTTATTATTATAATCACCTTGCGTCTATAAAACACCAATAAAATACATATACTATAATATCAAATTTTTTCTTTTCAGTTTTCGTTTTGAGCATCGCGCATTGACTTTGGGCTCCGAAACAAATAATAGACTGTTGGTACTTAGCTGCCTGTATCGTGTACAATCATGCAATACTTTTTTCATGTTAAGTCTAAACTTCTGGAGAGCTAGGAGTAGTTGTGTTCGTCTGGTCTTGTAGACAGATCCTGAGATCTCTCTCATCCAGCTCGCTTTCTGTATCCACACTAATACTGCGTGTTGCTGGACCACCTGTCCACCTTTGTTTCCAACTTTCTAGCCTCATGACCTAAAAAATCATATATAATATTTGGAATTAACTATCATGGTTATAGTCAATTAGTCATTTTTAAAGGTAAACCAATTCGTATGATTATCTCTGATCATTGATAAGTTAGGTGTTACCGGTTTGTAGATAATTCCCCCTACTGAACATGCAAATTAATAGACTCAAGTAAGAAAATGTTGCTTTTACTATTAGAATAGACTGCACAATTCGTGTAATAATAGATACGAATAGATTATTGTACCATACCATAAATAATTTGATTCAAAGCATTGGTTCAACATCGATGTAATTTAATAAATTCGGTTGACAGTATTATAATTCTTCCAGATTTGTCTATAAACGCATAAAACAAGGTATATAAGATTATCATAAAGTTACGGATTTGAAGTAAATATCCTCGATTCGTTTTCTAAGCTGTATTAATTTTTAACGTAATCGTAGATACCAACTAAGTCCGATTTGTGACTCAATAGAAACTCAATAAGACTGGCAAGCTATTGAAACTTTTTCAGTTCCATGAACATATATCTTACAAGTGCCGAATGTAATTCAATCGTGCCCATTAAATATCTTTGATTCCTTATGCTTGTAAGCAAATATACGTATATAACTATGTGCAGTCGGAAAATTTTTAATCGATTTATCTCGATCACAATAGATGATGAAGAGAACGTGAATTTACAAAACTTTATCTATAAATGTGTCAAGAGAAAGTCTCTGGAAAACTTATCGAACGATGTCCAAATGCTATGGTTCGATACTTAAATGTTATTATTCTGAAAATTTTAGTTATTATTTGCAACCATTTAGACAACACAATCTAAGTAAAGCGTACAATAGGATGCATGCAGGAAAAATATGAATATTACACTCGGTAATACAGTTTGTACGTTGATCAATGAAGCAGTCAATATCCACAAATTGGATAGTGATATTCATTAAACATTATGCTTTGTCATGATGACGTTTCAGTTCGTGGGATAATTGTAATGGTATATGTATGTATATACATATATATATATGTATGTATGTATTATGTGTATGGCTACAGTAACGCAACATTAAAAAAGATTGATTTCCAATGATACAGTTAAATGCATACATTTCCTTGACTCTACGTCATATCCAATTATGTTTAAAATAAAAAACTATTATCAAATGTAATGGCATTCTCTTTAGTTATTTGCAGCAGATCTGATTCACCATATACCGGATGTTTCATGATTTTTATAATTGGTTAGGGATATTATATTATCAATGAGATATTGAAAATTCCAATTAAATTTGTGGATTACTTTGAAACTGAAGGGACTAATCTGACCTACGACTTTTTTTTTGCATTAAAAATAAATGTTTGATCATGTCAAACTATATATACTGCGTACTCGATTGAGAATTTCCTGTGACGTCATCGGTGATACACAGTCAGCAACAAGCTACGTGAACTAGAACTTCAAGGCAATTAGCACAGTGCAACGAATGAACACATTAGTTTTTTCAACTATTTAAGAATAATTCAGTCTTAAAAATTTAAGTACATGTGGTAAGTTATGGATAAATACATTATATTTATATTGAACAATGCTGTGTACCATTGTGTATTTGATAAATTAATTGAAGAACGTAATTCTGGTATTTTTTATTCGCAATGAAATCAAACATGAAATCAGATCTGCTCTAGCTACAATTGATACAAGAAACACAAGAGAGCGTTACAGAGAGATAGTTAGGACTTACTCGAGCCAGCGCCAGGGCTCTGTCTCCGGGCTGGTGATTGGCGTAGGGAACTAAGGAGACAGAGACAACATACCAATAGTGGGTTAGTCATAATTAGCCACTGCCTATGCTCAGTTAGTTTCTATTATAGGATTTCAATTTAATATTGCTTTATTTACAGCTCTGCCAACTTAGTAATAGAGTTGGGATATGAGTCATTTGTTCTTTTATATTACTCTTCATAGATGTTTCTTCTGATGTTTCACAGGTCTTAATTGAAAAACGAACAAGAAAAAAATTGATATAGATCACTGCGCTTTATGTCTGGTTCATCAATTTATGTTCTCACCATAGGTGTAACATAATTAGCTGTGGATCTATGGAGAGATAAACACGTGTCATAGAAAACTGTGTTTGGTATACAAGATGTCAAAAAATATGACGAATAAGGAAAACGAAAAAAAAATAGAATGTGAAGACCGTTATCCCAACTCAAAAATGAAATGAACAGGCGCACATTCATATAATTATGAGTTTACAAGCATCTGTAAATTGAGCGGCCACCACTCCATCAAATTCTTTCATTTAATTAGTGATTACAATTACGGAGGCTCTGGGTATGATACAGCGGGAGTCAATCTGAAGCGTTAATATTAGTAACAAGCATGGCGTGTACCGTTGCGTTGCAGTAAGAAGTGCAATTTATACATATGATCGAATTTCCATGTGCGCACAATAGTATTGGTATAAGACGCAAGTGTTATCGCTGCAACATATTGTAATAATCATTATCAAAAATATAAATATTGAATGAACTTTTCAAAATAGCAATAAAAACCAATGAAGTCGTAGAAAAATCATTTCCCACTCACAAAATGTAGATTCAAAGCTTATAAATTTCTTGAAAAGAGCAAGAAAGATTCTTAAAACACTTTGGAAAAGTGATGGATGATTTTTGTCAAATGGTTTCAGACTGTTTTCAGATGTGTTGTAAGGTGGGAAGTCTTAGAGCGAAAAACAAATATGAACAACGTTCATGTCGTAATCACCCTGACACAATGTTACCACGCAAATTCGGATGAGTAATATGAAAATAAAATATTATTATAATTGGATGTGAAATACTAATTCAGTGCGGAAAGTCAACAGAAAATTAATAGTAGTAATAGAAATGTTTAAATTTCATTTGTCAGCGACGTCGCTATGTCAAAGTCTAAGAATTTAATTCATTGTTCTGTGGTAAGAAGTGTGTGAGAAATAGGTTACTTGCAACTTGAAAATCATCGAACCACCTCTTACTGCAATTATGTAATGTTTGAGTTTATAATGAGAATTTGTTCAAATACATAGACTTACTTCAGCTTTTAAGTCGGCTACTTTGTCCTGTAATTCTTTAACCCTCTCGCTGTCATCAAGGTTGTTTCTCAGCTCACCTTCCGCGTGCATTTCTTCATTCTGTAATGAAAATTAGTCATGATGAGAAGTTAATTGCATTGTGATGTTTTTGGTATGTTTCGTTGCATAACATGTATGATGGCCGCTTACCTTGAGTTCAAGTAATGATATTTTATGAGAAAGTTCAGCAACTTGTTGCGCATGTTCCGCATCTCGTATTCGAGCCATCATATACTCATCTTTCATTTTCGATTCAAGATCTGAATACTTGTGTTGTTGTTCACGGAGTTTCGTTGTAAGATCCTTTTCTCGCAGTAAGGTTTCCTCAAGTTCGTCGCGTAATTGCTTTCCACACTCATCTTGTCGTCTCAATTGGTTTGTCGCAACTTGGACTTGTGTTTCAAGTTCCATGACTTTGAGTCTTAATTCTTTTACCTCGGTCAAAGCTTCCATCTCGCGGATTCTGGTAGTCATCAAATCTTCTTCAAGTCTTTGTGTCTCGTGACCACGATTTTCCCAGAATAATAACTTCTTTGGCGTGGAGTCAGCCGCCGGTGCCGGTTGAGCAGATCGATGCTCTTGTAAGTGCCTTTGCCATGCTGAGCTCAGTTCTGTTACCCTTTGTCTAAGATCCTGGAACAATGTGCTTGTTTCAAGACTTTGCTCGGAAAAAGAATATAAATACCATACCGTATGTCTATGACATCGTTCGCCTATTGATAATAACTCACTTTCAGCGACAGGTTTGCTTCAGCCTCCCTCAGCTTCACCGCGATTAATTCTTCCTGCAAATGTGCCACCGAATTGTCCGGTGTAGATTCCCGTAATGTTTTCTTATCTTGTTCCAACTCCTGTATTCTTGCTCTGAGATCTCTGATAGTCGCATCATTTTCTGCCTCGTGCAACCTGACCTTTACCAATTCTTGCTGTAAACACTGTACCATTTCCTCTTTCTGCGATAAAGCCTCTTGTTTGATCGACATCTCGTCAATGGATGACTGTTTCGATGTTAAGTTTTCTTCAAGTAGAATCGAGAGAGATCTTAGTTCATCGTGTGCTTGTTCTAACTGATGACTAGTTTCTAAATGCGTGTGCCTTAAAGCTGCCAATTCTCTTTGCACAACGAAAGCTGTTTCTTCTTCTTCAGCTCTCGAGACTTGACCTCTGACTAGCCTATCAGCCAGTTCAGCCGATTCGGCCTCCAAGAGTTCGGTTCTTTGACGAAGTAACCTATTTTCAGCTCTGAGTCTGCGAAGTTCAACCATTTCTTCCTGCTCTTTCATTTTCAGAATGGTATAATCCTTTTCTAATTTCTTCATTCGTTTTTGGTTGATTTTCATCCCGTAAGCAAGATTCATAAGTCCATTGGGATCAGCCTCGGCTCTACCAGGCAATTCTTTTTGGAAGAACTGCAAAAGCCAAGACAAGGTAAGCGTTTGGATTCTAGCGTGTTGTAGATCTGTATTTTACGAGCAGAATCCTAACATTACCTTTAGCATACCCTCCATGTCGAGACTCAGTAAATCTTCTTTGCCCAAATGTAGCATAGCCAAAGCTACTTTGAATATGACTTCCATTCCCTCGGAAAGGAAGACGTCGAAAATTCGACAAGCAAGAGGAAGGCTCAGGGCAGTCGTAAAAAGTGTTAGAAACCAGGATGAAGCGTACATCGATGTATGGAAACCTTGTGCCGTGAAATGAGCGTGAAGCTCGGGATGCGTGTCTGCTACCAGATGCTCTAATTGGTACATGCACACGCCCAGTTCAGCCATACTCGGCTTGAACATATCGCGAAGTCGATACTCCTGCATCAACGAGACCAGTACTGCAAACGCTTCCTCCTCCGGCATTTGCTGCAAAAATTTCGCATTTATAAAAATTTTACAGGTCATTATCAATACAAGCTGAAAATGTATCGAAATGATTTAGTGACGAAGAGTTCGAAAATAATAGCATTAGAGAGATTCCAATGTGAATGCACACACCTGCATCAGAAGGAGACCAACAATAAAACCTGAGCCTTGGCAGTACCCCACCTCACGGTCGTGAAGACTGTAAGCTTTCATCACGTTGAATAAACTTTCTTGACCCAAGCCATCTTTCTCTTTGAAGAAATCATGTTCTGGATATGTACGAGCAATGTCCCTCCGGATTACTCTTTCGCAAGCTGATGTTGATTTTATATATTCGGCAAATTGTTTCTTAACAGGAGCATCGTGAGCTCCGCATAACAGCTGCCATACTATGCCCCTGCAAATTCGAAGCATAACGTATTAGGTTATATACGGATCGATTAAATCTCTTTCTTGAATTTATTATATCACGATCATCCGATGACAGAAAACGCAAGTACTAAAATATCTATCGAAGTTTTCACTTTCCATACCTAAAATGATGAGGAATGCCTTTTCGCACCAGCTCCTTAACGAAGTCCTTTTTCTTTTTACTGTAATTTTCCCAATCAGCAACAATGTGCCCCCAAAGTGTCCAAATGTTCTCTTCACCATCGGTAGGTGAATGGCGTCGGGGTGCAGCATCTCCACCGCCACTGCTGCCCCCCGACGCCAACGAGACCTGTGATGTGTCGGAACCCTTCCTACTATGGTTGCTTTGGAGCGAATTCAATGACTTCGCATCTGATTCGATGAGCCTAGGAAACAAATATCATCAGTAAATCAGTCACCGAACAATCGTGTCGTCATTGTTGCATCAGACTAGCGATGCAATCATAGCCTCGCAAGATTTCACAGTTAGGTACCGATTGGCTTCTTCTAATTTCGCTAGGAGAGCCAGCTCGTCGGTGGATATTTCTGTTGCCGAAGGTACAATTGACGGCTGTTCTTCGTCGATTTCTATCTGCCCAGAGGTTGAACTGTTTCTATTACTCGGATCGGACTGGGGTAAGGAGCTGCGCAGGCATAATACACTCATCACCTGCGGCCCATAACGTGTCAATGCCAATCGCCCAACTGCTACACCGCCACCCTCACGGGTTCTGAAAAACAAAGAAAATCTCACTAAGAATAATACAGTTTATTAGTGCATTCAGAGTTCAAATCTGCGACGCTTTGTCAATTAAATCAAGTATCTATTGGCTCATTTCCATTCATGGTACAAATCACATGAAATCATATTTCCTGTGATCAAGTTCAACGAACGATGCATCGAGAGCTACCGATGAATTATGGTTGGCAATTCAAAATATCTAGCGAGCAATATTCACACATCGACATCGATTGACCAGTAACCAGTGCATAACATTGAGAGGTTTGGAATGTGGAATACATTGTTTCTACCCCCAAAAATATGCTACAAAGACAATACATTCAGTTTACTGAAGAAATTCAGTTGCGAGGCAACGAAATCTGCTGTCGAAGAACAACGTTTACACATCCGCATGTATCTCATGATTTAGTTCAGCGAGTGCAGCTATCACATAGCGATAAGGAGCCTGCAGTAAGATAGACGCAGGCACGTAAGCTAAAGCGTTTGTGGAAGTATTGTGAGTTGTCCTGAAAACTGGGGCTGGTAACAATCGAGCGGATCGGATTTACGAGCTTTTTCTAGTTGCAAATAAATTGACGAAGAAACGTGCATTGAGATATCTGCGTGGCGAGAATTCCGTTTTTAGGAAAACCATTCACATAGCTAATAAAACCACGCGAAAAAAGATTCCGGTAGTCGTAAAATATCGTATAATCGAGGTCAATCGTTGTTCAGCTAGGCTGGTTCGTTCAAATTTCATGCGTGAACTTTGTGTTTGTTTTGCTCTGTTGCCCGTGTGACCTAGATTCCCTGCGAAATGTTAATGGTACGGATGATCTATAGTTCGCGTGAACAAAATGACATACGACCCTCGATATCTTTTCGCCAATTACGGCTAACGAATCGCGTCTCACTTTTCGAGACCTTCAGTCTCACTCGTAACGATTACAACGAGGACATTTTCACATAAGGAAAAAGTGAATCGCAGTGTCGTTTATTTCCCCTCGAGCATTGGGTCTTCCTGTTGGGTTTTGGGTGAAACAAAAAGTCTGCTGAATAAAAACCGCGGAGACACTGCATAATGTAACGCAATTGGACCATGTTGAAGATTTTCAAGTGAACAAAATACACGTAACGCACGATTATGGTGGACAAGGTATAAAAAAATAAACTTTTTTGACGACGATTTCTACGCGATTATACCTCTTGGTTGCTTTTCCACGGGTCCACCTCGCTGCCGCCGGTGCCAAAAGTCCGAGCAGAACCATTCAGCCGACGCGTTTTCGTTTTGCTCAATTTACCTCGATCAATTGATGTACCCAATCGTTCGAACAATACAAAGAAATGCCTATCACCTACCAAACCGCAATCAGGCACTTAATTTCAAAAAGTTGAATCAGCTCGCATTCAATTTCCACCGATGAATATATCTTCATGGTATTTCTCACAGGAATAGATTTTGAAATATGAATCCAGAGCCACAGTTACGATATGTTTGTTAGAATAAACCAAATGCAGTTTGAACGTTGCTGTACTTTGCTTAGCAACCGCTCGAGGATGCGCTTTGCGAACGAATATCTGGCTTAAAATTGCCAAGTAATGAATTCTCATCGAAATATCAACGTGATAGGATAATCAAAAGTGTACTTCGTTTGTCACACGATGAACAAACGGTCGGCGAATAATTTTTCAAAAGCGAATCTTGGAACCGTCGATAGTTCCCCCGTCAGATACTGTCAGTTGGAAGCCAAGAATTAACCCGTCGCGAACTGCTACATGTAGAAACGTGCAAGAATTATTCGTCGATACCAATCAATGTTTTTTTCCACAGCTACAGAAAGCTTTGTACCCATGTTCTCGGGCCGTCGATTGATTCGGTACACTTAAACAAAACGGAGACGAAAACGTGCGACGACGTCGGACACAGCACTGGGCTGCGATATCGCGTTATAGGTATGTGGGGAGGTAGGTACCTATACACCGTTTGCGTTCAGACGGTTTGGAGGTCGATGGAGCCGGCGCAGGGACAAGCGATACCTTCTGCGCGGCGACCTCCGTACGCTATGACCTGAGGATCGAATAGACGCAAGTGACGGGTAGCAACGTAGGTAAAAGGGTAAATAATTCGACCTGTTGAAAATTACTGCTACTGTAAAAGTACGGCGAGTAAACTTGCTTCGCAGCTTTTTACGCGAAGGTGAAATCTATTCGGTTACAAAATTCGTCTGGTTACGACTCCGCGGCTCGATAGAACGAACCAAATGCAAAGTTAGAAACGGTACCTTGAAAAGTCTCATTTAACGCGTCGAACGTCAGCACCAGGTCAAAAAAGCGACGGCTCTGTATCCTAGAGATTCCAGTCTTATCTAAGTAAGTTACGCGGAGTGGTCGCTTCGGCGGACTTATACCTACGAATAACCCTCGTTTACATGGAACGGTAGTTCAGCCATTTATTTCATCGTTACTTCCCATCAGAATTACGTATCGCAAATTGTCATCGCAAATAATGAAAACCAAACCTATTACGATCTACACATCATTTGTACGATGTACCTACATCATCGCATCGTTGCAAAAAATCTCGAGCGTCATCGGCATTCGAGAGACGTAAGGAAGACTGCAAAGCAGGCTCGAATTTGGGAATGTTGGAGATAAGAGTCACGAGATCGAGCATATTTCTGGGCTATTTCACAAGTCATTCCTTGAACACCCGGCGCGCAACCGTCTGGCTCCACCGGTTCATATGTTTATACAGAAAGTTGTGTATAACGGTGTGCGCTGCTCAGAATTGTAAATGTGTGGGTTCGATGATTATATATAGGCACCTGTAAGAGGAGGAATATACGCATAGGATAAAAGCGACTCTAGGGACGGAAATGGCGAGGGCTCCCAAACGAGTCATCGAAGGTAACGGAATATTTTTCCTGTATCCGATGTCACCTGCTTCTTCGTATTAAGGCCATCTCGGAATTCAGTTTACTCGGATAGAATTACGTTGCGGAATCCACGGAGAACGGAAGACCGAAATTTCTATCTATTTCGTTGGAAAAAATATTCAGATTTGTGCGCATGCCAAGGATCTTATTGAAAATAATATAACACTTCGATTACGCGTTATGTCGTGAGAATTTGTCGAGTTGCGAACAATACACTGAATGTTATATAAGCAAAAAAGGAACGGTTTTATCAATGTCGAGCATAAAATGGCGTCTATTCAATGCCACGAGATACGACTATGAAATCTCGTCCGATGAAAATACTGTACCACCAAAGGTATGGAGTAACGATCGTGAATCAAGAAACGTAAGTTGATTAAATATTTTCACAAATGGGAAGCGATTATCGGTCACCGCCATGGCCAGTCATTTGGTAATATACGTTGCATAAATAAGATGTGCTTAAATAAAATCGTGAAGCGTCGAAATGTAATTAGAAAAAAATTCGCGTTGAAATTGTGATCAGCTAACGAACTAAAGCCACCTGCGCCGAGAAAATGGACGCACGGTAGCGTTTAATACCTGCCTAAAACATCGTGATATTCCCCAGCTGGCAGATAATTAGGAAAACTTGTCCACGAAAATTGTACACGAAATTATTCGATGTGGCAGTGTATTGACAGTTCTTATACAACTGTTATCAAACGTCGCTGCGATGATAATGGATACAAGTATCAATTATTCTCGGCGCACGTGCGCGAGTGGAAAATTTTCGCAAATTTCGTCCAGGTGAAAGACAAGTGAAGTATCGACCTGAAATATCCTCGCAGGAAATATGTTTCGCATTGCGGAAAGCCGCGGATGGTACACCTACGACGCATGTATCTGCGTATCAACGACGTAGGGTTACAGTTCGTACGTTAGAAAATGATGTTTTTCTACGATCAAGCCGGATACGTATCGAATATCGATAAAGTCGTTGAAGGAGTTAATCTATCGGCAGTGGTACGATACGAAGCATTATAGGGTGGCTACGATATACCAAAACTAAATTGATACGTAGGTACTTCTTCGAGAGAATGGCATCTTGCCAAAACCGATAATTTCAGTTTCGCGTTGCTTTTTTTTCTTTGTCTGGTCTTTACTCGATTTTACTGTCGAACGTTTCCGATAACTGCAGTAAACGTCGGGGATCGTCACGCCTATTATTCCGTATTCTAGACCCTCGGAATCGAAATCTCTGCAGCGCGGAACCGATGTTAACGCGGAACTACGATCCGGGTGGCGAGTTGGAGCGAATGTAAACGTTGAAGTCTTCGTGTAATAACAAAAATGCAGCAAATCTTATTAAATACTGTTGAACCGATGAGTTTAACAGGTTTTATACGTTTTTGTAATTTACAATTCGATGTGAGAAGATTCGAATTGAAATTACGCGAACTATGAGTGATTCACATACGAGCCCGACTTGTGAAACGACCGGAAATACTCTCCTCCGACCATCGAAATACAGTTAGTAGCTCATTTCTATAGTTAGTTAGTTGGTTAGTTGGAAGCGTTAGTATTCTTGTTAATTTTTATAATTATCATACACCGGGAACATACAAAGTGGGTTACGCTGATCGAGGAAAAGCATGCAAAATAACAACGATACGGACTTCGTACGATAGATTCAACATCACATTCGAGTCAGATCATTTTGATGAGCTGATTGCAGCAAAGTAAAAATGAGCCGGCTCCATTGTGCTAGCATTGTAACTTCCGATGATCACGAAGTTTAAAAAACTTGAAATAGTTTAGGTATTAAAATGAACAAGTAGCTTGACTACGTGTCGACACTTTGCTAATGCAGCGTTAAGTATGTACGTACTACGCGTTGAAATCTTTTCCCAATATTACGCAAAGGAATGCGTCGAGCAATCAATGCTGAGTATGAAATACTTCGCGTATCCACCGACAAACCTACTCTTACATCGACGCAATAAAATAATCATCACCGTGCAGACGAAATCAAATTGTCCATACAGCGAGGACGAATCATGCCCGGATATCCTTTCTGTGCAATGTTTTACAGCGAGTTGTATAGAAATGGTGTGACGATCGATCTGACGCAGCAAATTGTATCTGCTACGTCCAACTCTGTTATTAAATACATCTATTCGCATTAATACCTATCAATGACATCGATGAAACGAATTTCGATAGCTGTCCCTATCGCCAAGATTTTCAAGTCAGGTGAGATGTTTTCCTAGGTCGGAATACCGTACGAATCACGAAACAAGAAGATTGATCAATCAATCGAGCAACTAGTTTATCACAAATGGTTCTGGTCAATTGAACGAGCGGGCAGTTCATCGATGGGAAATCGATTCGCAAACTTGTGTTTGTGATGCCATTTAGAAAAATGAGCCAAGCAAGATACCGGCAGCACATTTTTCAGAGTAAACGGTATATCGAGGTCGGACCCCTTTTCTATATCGTTACGCTTGTTACCACACGTTCGAGAAACTTTGGAGATTTGGGAGAGCCGTATATCTGATAAGATATTAAAATTCTTCGGTTTAATTTCAGTACTCAAACAATTTTGCGGCGGAGTTTACCCGAGGCAACATCTACAGTTCAATACAGTAGTTAGTTATTCCTTACATAGAAGACAACGCTACAGACGAACTCGGAAATCCTGTTGTTACGTGAAATGTTTCGTTTCTTAGTGCGAGTGGTGGATGAAATAAATAGTAATTGGGAATTAAACAAAGACTGTAGCGATGACATTGAGATAGATGTGATGCGTACTGACGCATACATTTCGTAACTTCTTATCTGCAAAGATCTGTTGATAAAACAATAACTTGCGCCACGTACGATACCGTCGACATGTTTTTCTCCTATCTTTTGAGGAACAACGCGTACAGTCGAGAATTTATCTTTTTCCGCGTTATTTTTCACTCCGAAAATATTTTCATCGCATCCATTGTTTATCTTTTTCCAACTTCTCCGTTCTCCTTTTTAGGTAAGTAGTATTTGTCATCCGCGTGATCCCTTTCGTTTGCATAATGCGTAACCAAATCACGAATGCATCGAGTCGCTCGCGCAATATGCCTCGAGTTTCATTTCCAACAAATTTCTGGCCTCGCGAAAGCCGTCTGATTCGCTGGTTATTCACATTTTTAGAGGAACCAGTGACAAGTTTATACTGCAAAAAGATCAGCTGAGTCAACGTTGACTTCGTTAGTTCGACGACTCCTACACATCCAACGAAACGATTGATAATAAAAAAAATACGATATCGCTTATCACGAGGAAACTTGTTCGGTTGCACCATTATAAAAAAGATTATCGCTATAGCTGCTATAAATATGACTGTGACTAAAATAAACGTCACACCGAGACTATCGTCCAGCAGTCTGGTCTATTCGGCCTGTTCTTAGCCTGCTCACGTTTCAGGACTGAGCTGATGTGAGGCCCTTGTCGCATGAACTAAATTCTAGTAAGTTTATCCGATTGCACTATTCCTCCATCAAAGATGTGTGGTTTCTGAAGTAATGGTTTGCATTTTGTCAGTCCGATCTAATGGGTTTAGGATTTATTAGTTACTCATCGCAGTTGGCAGTAACTAATCTATAGAATATAGATATACAAAAGAGAAATTATTTCGTTGCTCCGATCATTATGCATATTTTTTATGCATATGCTGAATTAATATTCTGATTATGAGGTTTAAGCTGTGACAAGCATAGTGAAACGATAACGCGACACCAGAAACTGCATTGCACGGGATTTTCATACGCATAAACTTTTAAAAGTCTGATTTTGGCAATCATGATAGAAAAAGTAGCATCATTTGAGATGAACGTATCCGAGATCGAGGAATCGTTTTCGATTAGACCTATCGATTCGAAACTTTAAACGATGATCACGCAGCGCCGGAATAATATAACTTCGATGGATAATTCAGAGCGAGTATCAAGGAAAATGAAAGAATAACGAGATTTCACGACAAGAGAAACGGATTCACGCGATATTTCGTGCGAATTGATTGTAACAAAGGTTTATACGTTTTGTACGGATACATTTGTCTGTGGGTTGGCGCGCGTGTGTAGATATGATATTGATTTATCGATGAGCGGTTGCATACTCGTTAATAGTACGATTAATTAAAGAGAACGAGCGTTGAATCCGCCGTTCCGGAGATAAAATTGATCATTGTGAAAAGGAATATCACGGTGGCAGAACTCGGGGATAGCTGACACATAATTTACCGAGGTGTGTCACTCGGCGGAAAGCACTCCTTCTTTTACCCATTACGTAACCGAATGAGTGATTTAAAGTACCCAACGAGGCTACTGACCGGGTACAATTTCAATTAATTCAATCCATGGAAAGGCATTATTTCTCAACATCTATAATTGAGTATTATTAATATATCTCAATTATATAGTATAAGCTTGGTCGTTCAAAAAGTCACAAAATCCTCAGACACGCCCGTTTTGGTGATTCGTTTTTAAGCCAAAACAGGCCGAACCAAGCAAATTTTAACTGATCGTCGGCATTACCTAAATAACAATTCGACCCCATGAATTTCAGTCTATGTAAGAAATTCAGGAAAATTACCCATCGATCCTTCTCGGTAACGTTCGTCATTTCGTTGAAAATTGACCACGATGAGACAAACGATACGAGCTACGCGTATAATTGCTCGTCGTTACTCTTTCCACATCATTGTTGCCAGATGGCCTATTTTTTTCGAGTGAGAAGTTACTTCGCGATGGCGTAGAATAATGTTGACCCAAAAAAAATTCTCCTGCTGAGAACCGGTATTCCGTACACGCCGGCTGACAACACAATATCGCTTAACGCGTACGATTGCATGCGAGTTTAAATATAAACAGTAGGCTTGATATTATGAATGGTAGATAACAATAAGTATAAGAACAGTAAGCCGCTACGAAATGGTTAGCAGGTAGATATTATCGGCCACAGTTGCGTTTGGAGCGTCTTTCGTTGTGAGAAACGCTGCGTAGCTGGCTTAAGAATTGACTACAAGTTCCAATTAACTCGTCGTAGTACATCGGTTAAGGGTGTGGTATGTTGGGAGAACATTGGTAGCACAGCTAGATGTTCACCACGACGTAGCGAGATTAAATAAAATATATTCGAGGAATATTGAGCACCGAAACTACGTTATACAGGTGCGTTTTACACGAGGTCAGTCGATCCCGTCGGTATCACGTTTTTATTTAGCTGGAGCGATGACGAAGCCTTCGGTATTTAAAAAAAAAAGTGAAGGTATGCGTGCGACCGCTTCATGGCTCCGAGGAATAAGATGAATCATAGACTGGTAGCACGTGAAAGGAGAAAGAGAGAGGAAGAGGGAGAGAGAGAGAGAGAGAGAGAGAAAGAGAAACACGAAAGAGCAGTACAAGTTTTGTACTTTTTGTTTGTACATCCTATAGCATCTCGTTTTCTATTCGTTGGTATAAAGTATTAGTCCCAATGTTCCATTGGACAATTCGAAAGGATACGCGAGATGACGTTCAACCTACGCAGCGATGAATCATATACAGTAAACATGTCGTACGCAAGTAGCACGAACATGTTCATTTGATTGGGAGGAAAGATTTTCCGATACATATCGAGAAATATGAAGTTGACGCGAAAATGAGACTCAACGGTTATCAATGAGCCTTTATCTCGTCACTTGTAAGGCTGCCACGCGGACTAATAAATCTCCGACCGTTGTTACCGGCACGTGTTTTGTGCCGGGACTATGATGTGTGAGTAAATGATAAATGCGACTCGCAACGAAACAACCCTCGTTCGTACGGGCTTATGGTTCGTAGGGCCTAAGGAATGGAGATTGCGAGTACTGGATCCCTTGAGCCCCGTGGATGATGTTGATCGACGTGGTAGTTGGTAGTTGAATTTAAATAAATATATACCATTTGTATCGTAACGTCGGACGTTTTTTTCTCTCTGATAAATACGAAATGAATTTTTCATAGAAAACTCATTGTTCGAACGAGCGAACGACGTCGACGAGCCTCTGGTGCTAATTGTACCAACAATGAAATTAGCCGTGTGTTTTGCGAGTTTCACCTGTGCGACTATACTATCATTTCCGGAGCAAGATATACCGGCGTGAATGTTTAATTTTATACTACGTTCCAAGGATGAAGTAATAGTGAAAATAAAGAGCGCGTACATTTATTTTCATTAGGAATTTTCTACATTTTTCTTCACGTGAATATTTTTCTTTCTACTGTTAGTGTGTCTGTAGGTATGTACATCACGCTGCGATGGGAAAATGTTATACGTCTTGGATTGGATAATAATAATCGTACAAGTTATAATCCAATTTAACGAAACGTCTCGAATCAAATGTGAGCTCACAGATATGGAATCTTCTCTTCGAGTGCCTTTGTTTTCGAAAGATTAAAAAATTAATATCTTTTTCATTGTTTTGTCTCCTGGGTTAGACAGCGTTTGTCGAAACACGAGGATTGATAAAACCATCGTCGAAACTTTAACAGCACCGCCGTCACGTTCGTGATGAATTCATGGATTCACTCTCAAGTCACGTCTCGCGAGTTGCTAGAGAAGCATATTATTGTTTGATTTTACATTTAGAAATTAAAGACATCGACCCTACTTTTGGTCCGTCGCCTCTTTTAATCAAATACTCATCGATAGCTAGGTACAATTTGTGCGATTTCGTTTCGATTGTTAGATGCCGATTATCCTAATGAGTTTCGAAATAGTTTGAAAGAAAACTGATTCCAAGCAACGTTATGAGAATAACGAATTTGTAGATTATTTACGACACGACTATTATGGTCTCGGATGCAAAATCTCGAAGTATAAAGATTACCTACGAATACCTTCAACGAAATGCCGATAATTTCGATATCTCGTCGTATAATGTACCGTTTTCGTGAAAATTTACGAAATTACACGAACTGATAAACATTTCAACGACTTGCGAGCTCGTCGCGTAATCCGAATGAGCGTTCGCTAGTACATTCGATCGTATAGATGCTGATAACAACAACAATAACAATAACAACAACAAAAACAATAATAATAATAATAAATTACGCCGGGGTAACATATCGCGAATGTACGCCCCTTAATCGGTCGTAAACGAGCCTTCGTAATCTACCGCGATGTGTGTAGCGTTCTCGCTAGCACCCGAGCACACACAACGATAAGCCTGATGCACAGGACACGAGACTGTGACTAAGGTACCGACGAGAGGCTAGTAGCGTGAAGGTAGACATAACGGTTGAAACATCCTTTTTTTCTTAGGTTAATAACCTCGTTAATCATTGGCACCGAAATAAAACGATTCGATTGTATGCCATAAATGGAAATGTGCCAATTACGAGAACGAGAACAGAACAAACAAGTGTCAAGCAGTCGTCCACGGGCCAGCTGGTTCTTATATATGAAATCTTTCAGCATTCTTACCTTTATCGGAGATCCTATGTATCTTTTCACACATTAAACTATGTTGCCTATAACTGGTAAGTCCTCTTCTATCACAGTATGCGCGAGAAATCTTGTTTCACTCGTGAAGCTGACAGGAATGCGCGACCAGCGCGAATCCGGCTGTCACCTCGATAATTTTGTCTACTTGTCACTGGGTTCGGTATGTTCGCGCTATGCTGACCTCGTACCTTTTCCAGCGGTCGGTTAGAGATTCGAGATTCGCGACTTTCGAGTCTCGAGCGAATCATCGTCTCGATTTAATCGAAGTATCGAGAGGTAGGAATTGAATGGCGTATCGAAGCACAATCGAAACGTTCCGCTGTTTGGGGAATTCCTCGGCACAGTTGAACCGGACTGAAATTGGGAATGATGGAATTGAAACCAGAATACTTTACTTCAATAACAATGGCGGACGAGGAGCTTCCAACGGGTTGGGAGAAACGTCTCAGCAGGACTACTGGTGTGTTGATTTTTGCCAAATCAAACAGACTTTACGATAATCCGCATATTCCACGGCATACATGACATAAATTTATCTCGTTCCGGTCGATAGTTTGGCGATCGTTTTCATTTTACGGTGTGGGCGTCGTACCAACGGCGGCCGGCATTTTTGACGTTGCCGCATTTCGTGCCGACGAACAACGTGTTATTTCGGCGCTGCCTTTACGTTTAGTCTGTTTCGTATGCGTGGTGATTTGTACAGGGTTTCGAATTTTATCTTTGTCAAATTCTGTTTTATCGTTGCTTTGGGCATTGCGATTCGCGAATGTTGGCGGTTTGTGATTCTACAATGTTTTGTTGCCTTAACGGGAATCCGAAATTATTCCGACCCTTCATTGTCGGAATAACTGTCGGCATGAAAATATATCACAGACAGTGATGTGAGATCAGAATTCAATCGTATCCTTAACCCTAAAATCGGACACGAATTTCAAGAACTTCAGCTTGTATACATATTTCATGCAATCTACTAACCAAACAGGAAACGTACAAATATATTCCTTGTCTGATATTATTGACTGTTGTGTAGTTGACTTTGAACTCCTGTTTCCACTGAGGAATTTCACCGCTAAAGAAACGAGATATCGAGTATAAAAGTATTTGGGAATTGAAATTCACCGCAATATATGATAGTCATAGATTATACTTTCAGTTTATCAAAATCGTAATGTTACTATCTATAGGCGTATGATTGTTTATTCTTCGGGGTCATGAGTATTAAAAATCAAATCGCAGGTATTACTAGCACGATCTTGATGTTGGGAAATAATTTCATTGTGAAACAGAGTTGAATATTTGTCCGCAGGTCAACATTATTATCTGAATATTTATACGAAAGAAAGCCAATGGGACAGACCTGACAAACCTGCAGAAGGTCCAAAAGAAGTGCAATGTTCGCATCTGTTAGTAAAACATGCTGGTTCCCGGCGACCATCATCTTGGCGAGAAGAAAACATTACCAGGACACCAGAGGAAGCACTGGAACTTGTCAAATGTAAGTTAATCATTGTTCTGAAGCCCTACTAGTCAAAATTGTCCATTTGTACGAAAAATCGATCTTTAACGGTAACCTATAGTTTCTGACATGATCAGCACACGAACTTTTTACAGATCGGTACCCGATCGCATGATTATCGGCATATTTTTAATACAGGGTGCAAATAGTTGATTCATAAGTATATTTTTGTTGTAGCTTACAGAGAGCAAATCATATCAGGGAAAGCGACATTCGCAGAATTAGCATCCAAGTACAGCGATTGCAGCTCTGCAAGGCGAGGTGGTGACCTCGGGCCATTTGGCCGAGGTGCGATGCAGAAACCTTTTGAACAAGCTGCGTTTGCGCTTAGAGTTGGAAAACTTTCCACTCCTGTTCATACGGATAGCGGAGTACACATAATTCATCGCACTGCTTAATCTAGACCTAATATATATCTGCAATTAAGAACTCTACCACTTACGTCGACGCTAGATTCATTGAACTAATCATTTGCACAATTTAAGAGATTTCAGTTGGAATGAATCAAGGCACTTGACAATTAAATTGTAACGACGCGTCATATTTCACGCTAGATAGAAACTAGTTATCATTCTTTGGGTATTGAATCCATGGTAAAAACATTTATTTTAGATTTTGTACAAAATCTATACTTTGAACCTGAATTAATCCCCTCAATAATTTTAATTTATTCCGAATGATCAGTATCACATTCCAATAATTATGATTATAATACAACTGTTGAAAGCACGTTTTGCCGCAATTTTAATATCACTACTCATTCTGCTCTTCCAGGGCATATGCAACGATTCGTCTTTTTGAATCATGAATTTTTACATTTGTCGAACTGCTTGTCTGTATATTTATCGATCTAAAGTGTCAACCATTCGTGATAGAATTATTGACATACACACATCTTAATCCTCTCCGAACAAATATACGTTCCATAATCGAATGATGCAAATTCATTAGACTTCATACGTCGCTTGAAAATGTAAAATGCTTAGCTCAATGAATCCGATTATACATTCGTATAAACGGCTGAACTGACTCCCCAAAAAGTAATATACTTGAGTAATAATCATTTGTGGCGTCATTGCTATCGAATTTATCGAAATTATTTTATCAGGATCCAGCTTCGATACTTATCATGTTCATTTGTATAGTTCTCATTCAAATAATTGTGAAGTTTTCTCGATTTTTTTTTGTGCGCCTGGGATATATTTTGTTTGGTTGTGTAATTTATCGCTAAATGCTAAGTGAAATAAAATGTATTTACTCTGTTGACACGGGCGCTCCATCACATCAGTTTCGTTTTGTCTGTATGATAATTCCTTTCGTGCCTCTATTGGCGAACAGCTTTATGGAATAGTTCGCTATTCCGAAAGTAATTCTAAATGCCTTGAGAAAGAAATCAACGATGCCTACGGATTCAAATGTACCGTCGTACGCATTATTGGTCAGCTCAAACGTGTACCTAATCCGTGACCTAAAATTGTTTCATCCACTGGAGATAATATACTTAGCTTCGCGATAAAATAATCTCGTTACCGATTCGTTGTCTGTTACATCATTCATGATTGACGTAAGTTGTGTTGTTTCTGTCGAATGAACCGCGCGCGTCAATTCGTGCCAATCCGATTCGTTCGGCGAAGTTGATTCTTCAAGAAAATTCCGTAGTCGATCACGCGATCGAATTTCATGCGCGCTGGCATACATTATTAAATAATAAACGAAATGCTATTTTCCTGAGCTCAAAAGGACGTCTCGGTCACGAAAGACACTTTTTTCGCTGATCATCCTAACGTTTAGTTGGTTATTGTTGAAACATCTTGATTAAAGATCAGATATCATTTATGACCTCCCTCCGTGTTATCAACAGTTGAGAACGTGAAGTGTTTCATCGCATTCGCTCGACTCTTTTCGCCAGAAAATTGGCTGCAATACGTAGACAGCTGAATAAATATTATGGAAACGCGATTTGCGATTAGGGGTATCATATTACTTGTACATAAACATGAAAATTCTGTCAAACACATAAATCATGTTCGTAGATTGTGCCACAATTTTAGAATGAATGTAGACTTTTGGCGAACCAAGAGTGATATTCTACAATTCGTCCTTCACTGCTCATTTCTAATTGTAAGATATGCTCATCATCCACTGATTGAACCGGCCAAGTAGCAATGAGCGCCGGTCGTGTACCAACGCGCGATTCGTGTTATAGCACATAAGATAAGTCTCATACAATGTGTCGAAAGTGAATATTATTTATTCTGTAATACGAGATAACAATAACGAAAAATCCATGTCTTTCGAATTTATTTCCGATCAAACATAGGCATTTTGTATGTCATAGCGTTCAACTGATTGCGAATATCGTCTTCGTTTCTGTGATTGGTAATCATTGAACGCATCGATGTGGAAGAACATAGGTCGTACAAAGATGAACAGCGGTTGCATCACTCTATATTTCGGCGTATAATGTTTACCATTTACCGATATTGTTTAGCAACGACTCGGCGAACAGTGACTGGGTCATTGGCGTTTGCGCGCTAAAGTGATTTTAATGTTGTCCTGCTTGCTTACTTTATTGCAAGTCTAGACTGGAATTTGTATAAATTAACACGTATGGGATTATTTCTTGTTTGCACCAAACTGTTAAACGGATAATTTATATTATAGTCGTTAGTGCTATAATCGGGCGACGAATCGAAAATAAGAGGACATTACTTCACCTACCCAAGCCTGAAAGACCTCGACTCTGATATAACTCGGCTCACACAGATCAAATAAATGCATCTTAAAGTTTAAACATTTGCCCTTGAAATTGCACTCAATGCAAATCCAAGTTATAACTTCACGATCGTCTCGCCAGCAATAACATTACGAGGGGAGAAGTGTATCACTGATGATTTTTATCAGATAATAATGGGAATAAGTACATCTTTACATAAGTCTCGGACAAGTGTTATCGACCTGTTACACGTTCTCTCGATTACTCGTTATTCGCGACAGTCGAGTGGTCGCAGTAGAGATGACATAATGTTAACCCGGGTTATCGTAAATTTTCATATATATGATTATTATTTGTTACGACTTATTTCCTTCGAGTACAAAAGCTGTAATCGATCAATTAAATTTGAGAACATGACAAATCAGGATATCGTCATTCGTAATTGCCGACCAATAGTGAAACTGTACCTCTACGCGAATTAATTTTCTCGTAATGATGAATTTTGCGTAGCGCATTTCATACGAATTGGTTTGATTCGCAGAAAGCTTCACGATCCAAGTTGTATGATAAATGTAATGGTTAATCTAATCGGAAAACGTATACGATGGGTTAAAGAGGTCAACTGGTTCATCGCACGAGTTCTATTAATGCAGTTTCAATGAACTTGAATGTAATTATAAACGCGTATTACCGGACGTTGTATCCTACCATTGAAACTGCGAGATCAAAGTAATAACAATAACAGAGTACGGCGATCGTACGCTAGAGAATTGTTCGAAATGGAACGTGACGTTAGTGAACATGTAATAAATAGCTTAAACTGTTTGTTGAGGAAAAATACAGAAGACTGGTATCAAGTGCATTTCTCATTTCAGGGTTATTACCTCACCGTTTCTCAAATATGTTGTTTTGGAGGTTCACTTATCTACGTAATGTTCTGGTACTTTCCGTGCAAACACAGCCTGTAATATAACGTTCGTTGGTGCCATGTTGATTTTCCCAGGCTTTCGTTAATTTCGTTTAATTTATTATACGACGTTGCGCGACGAGCATTACGCTCTAGTCGTCCTAAAATTAGTTTTCGCGAAACAATAAATGAGCTGCGGTATAAATAAAGTTCCGGTAAAATACTACTGATTGAATCAGATGTATTTTTGGCTTATTGCTGGCTGATAGATAATGCAGTGCGGTTTATCGCTTGAAATATATCAATTGGTGTAATTGTGGCGATAAATTTATATTGGCCGAAATATGAACGTCGCAGACGTAAAACTAAAGCAGCGATCGACCCTACGAAGTGGAGCCAAAACATTGCATAACGAATTTAATTAATACTTATATGTAGGTTGCACGATAACGATGCGTCCGCGTACCCGCCGGTGGTCGCCTATCACCCCACGATAAGTAGAAGGAAATCCGTCGTTCAAGACCCCATCCAAACCGTTTACGAGCCCCTCGAATTTGCACGGAATCTAGGGTCGAGTTAGGCGAGTTATATGCCATATATATACCTAGTTATGCAGAGTTGCCAATAAAATTGATGAACTCTCTCGTTGCCCGAAACAATTACCCATTGAAACTTGTTGAACGACAATCCTGCTGGACAAGAAAGGCTGTATTACAGTAATATTTGATATGATTCTAAAACCTCGACGAATGTTATCGCGTTCAATTGCCAAGACATCCGATGATTAGGACAAAGAATAGGTCATCGATGACAATCATTTGTGAGTCTCGATCGTATCATCGACTATAGAATTATGGAAAGTGATTAAAATTGCAAAAAGTATACGGCAATAAATACGTCGTTTCAGGTTTACGATTTCTGATACACATTAATGATAGAAAAATAAACGTGGTTATGCTTGGCACGCTTTCATAACGTCGGCCAAATAACAGTGCGGAGCGTATCGGAAGATACGAGTTTTATGCCAATGAACTGTTCCCTTCTTATATTCCTTTTTTTTAAATGGGGAGGCATAGAGATAGGGGATATAGAATATGTGAGAGTTGGTAATGCTTGGAATAAGTCGAAGCTTCACGAATGTGAACGTGAGGGTAAGATTCCGATGCGTGTACGTACATAGGCAAGCACACGCGCGCGCGCCATCATCAACTACCATACGTTTCCGTTGTCTGAAGACAGTCTCCACCCCCCCGCCCCTGATATTAAATTTCTTTAATGTTGTACTAAATGCAGTAGATGATGTTCGTAACTCCATTGGCGCGTCATGACTGTTCGACCTCGGGAAGAAATCGGAGATACGAGATATCAGAGATGTGACGCTTACAGAACATAAGCGCGTCCGGATTTCACCTTATTTGAAGACGACTGCCGGATGATATATGAAATAAAATCATTATATACGCTTATTTTTCCCGAAGTTTTCATACATTCGTGTGCCTAATTCTCCCGTGGGCATTCACATTGCGTCTGAATTAGTAACATTATCACTGAGATATCGTTGAACGAGTTACCTGTTAAGACCCCAAATTATCCGTAAAAGTCACATTGTCATTGTAATGTATGCTGGAGTGTACGAGCGAGTTGAATAAATCTAGAATTGGAAATATGCGAGATACTTGGACGGAAATTTGACTCCACGTGTCGACTTCTTCAGAATCGTCACGTGATTCTTCTTGCAGATACGAACGTGGATTCCATATGGTCTCAAACCTGTCCGGTATCCATTATTAGTGTTCCAAATTCAAACTGGTGTTCCATTTGATTATTGCGAGTATTATTCGAGGCCAAAGGCCTCTCTTTTATCACTCTAGCCGTTTAGCAAGGTCGTACGTGGTAATTTTTTGGAGGCTATCACTCGCTTTGGCTTAAACTGCTTCGCTGTGACATAACGCCATGAATCGTGGCTGACGTCCGACATCACGTGTCGCAAGTACGGTCGTTCAACGACTTCTGAAAAAAAAGTTGATTTTGCCTTCGCGTAACTGGATAGTAGAATTCATCAAACGGAGGTCTTGATATTTGAGATTCGCAGAATTTGAGAAATTTACTATACTATGCGATACGTCGACTCGACGAATCGGCAAAATATAATCGACATTTGCCCCTCTACCGTCGCGCGTAATGACATAAACAAGGAATGGAATGTATCGTTACATATTCATCGATGCGAGATTTTTACGTCTAAGCTACGCTTAACGTCGTATGTTTTGATGAGCGTTTGTTTTGACAACACCGATTAATTCCGTCGTATTCGATCGCTAGTTATGGCAAATCCTAGTACATTAGCACAAACAAACGCGAAAGAACATAGGATCTCTGATATGATACATCGCGCAAAGAATTATACGATAAATTGTGCACAAAATTCTACGAAATTTCAGAACACAAATACAGCACGTATTTGGGGGCCATTTTTGCTATGGATTCAAATTAATATCAGAAAATAATCGTTTGTGAGCCAAAATTTAAAACAGAAGGGCTTAAAAATCCAAACAATCATTAATATTCGAATAACATTTTTAGAGTTAATTATTTCATGGAAAATTTTTGCACGATCGAATTGCTGCATAGAAGACATTTCGTTGTAAATCAGAGTCAAGCAAAATGGCGTCGCATCAAAGAGATCGGCTAGAAATTACTTCCAAATACGAGAAATGTGTCAATCCGAATCATAAAAGTTTTTTTACGAATGGTGTAGAGTCGACAAATATTTGTTTAACCGGCGTCGTCATTATATGTACATGGCAATCTTAATATCTTCCTGTCAGGAAAGCTCTAGTGTATCTTCAAAAAATGTCGCCTATTAGTGTACCGTTACGTATGTCTTGGAAACAAATTACAGGTTTCATTTACGTACGTAACGAGTATTTTAGCATTACCATGATTCCTGGGCACTATTTTTATTTTGTCCTCGTAGCGATATGAGCTGTGCAGATATTGATGGCTGTCAGGCGCATGTCTGGAATCATTATCAACTGGGTTCAATGGGCAAACAAATATAGATACGGGGTGAGAACAATACGCTGCTCTGCTGATGTACACGCATTTTCTGCATTCGAGACACTCGGCAAGGACCGATCCATAAAACAAAAGATGGAAACTGCATTATAATTTAATCATGCCGGTAACATTTGCGTTCCGTGATTGGCGAAGAATATTAATCATTCTTGTGCTTATAAAAGCAGAATAGCTTTGTCAAATCGATGATGAGAATGGGGTGAAGAGTTTTTGATTGTTCTCATTATAGCGCGTGCTCTTCCCTCGACGATAATAATTGACAGGGTTTTGTGTCACATGTTTTTCTGAAAAATTCTCTACCGAAATATAATTTTCCGATTGGCGGTGCACTTTTAACGAATAATCTTTATGTGGAATCAATCGTCATTTGTAATGTACGTTCGTTAATTATTTCAAATTTCCAATCGGTCGAGTATACTATGCGAGAAAAACACATTTTATCAGTCATCAATGATAAGAGAAAGGTGCCTCGTTAGAGCGATACAGTTTTGTACTAACTCGTCCCGACAAAATAAGAGACTCACAATGTTCACGCCAGAAATTACAATTTTAGAATTTTGAATCAATGGAACAGACTCGAGCATTGTAGAATTATTATTTCGACCACTCGTGTTTCATCGGTATTTTCAAACGCGTCTTTAATAAAAAAAAACGTAGTTCGAAGGCTAGTCGTTTAAACGGCTACGGAATTTTATTCTCCTTATTGTTTGTACTTCAAGTATAATGCGAATGCTAAGTGAGTAACGATAGAGCGGTCATTGCCGAACACTTAACTCATTCCACCGGACGTTTGCAATCGTCTTGGCCGACGGACCATCGACTGATATACAAATATCATGTAATTTCGCAAAGGCCGATTTGTCATAAAAAGAATTTTCTGAAATCGAGTGACCGAATTGAATTTTCAGCTCAACCTAGTTTGAATATCTACGAATGTGATGTTCGCTTCTTGCGTAATGAACTATTTAAAAAAAAAAACATACAGAAACAGGTTTGTTAATGATTTGCAAATTTTGTTACGTTACTCCGTCATTTAGATTTAAAATGTCAATGATCGACTGAGGTGAAAGGATGAACGCGTGGGCCTAACATAGTCTCGAATGGAAATACGACGAACAAATTACGAATTATATGACGTAGTTGCTGCCTAAGGCGATTTGTAGATATCTAAAAGAACGAACGTTGTAATAGGTGAAATACTGATGGGACTGTTCACGACTTTGATGGCAAAAAATGTGTTGCGAATTCGGGGTTCATTATCCGGTAGCACCACGTGGAATGATAAATGCGTTTACATAATTTAAGGGAGTATTCGAATTTAAAGGCCCGAATTTTGCGTGTTTTTCGAACGGCATAAAAACTTGAGGACATATTCTTAAAGGCTTAAGCTTTGCAAATATTAAAAAATGTATTTTTTCAAATCTCTAGACCAGAATACCCTCTCAAGGCATGTGCGTAGTGATCGATGATACCTTATCGGAAAGCTCCGAATTCTGTATTTATGGAAAATCGACTCCATGCGAAGGAAACATAATTCATTGACACGTTTATTTTATAAACCCGACGGTCATGTTTAATACCAATAAATAATTAATGGATGGACCTCGGGGCAAGGTTGGTATAAAATAAAAATGCAGTAAATAATATTTCAGTATGCCCAGTTCACTCGTCTCGGTTGTCGCCTTGTTGTACCCGCAGGATACGAGAGTGCTGGCTGGTTGCAAAAATGGTTCGGCAAGCAGGACAATATTGCGAAAGTAACTGCGATCAATTATCTCATGTACGTATTATAAAATAAAAAAATCAAGCCGTATCAATTGCAGAGCGTGTTGAATTATTTGAATCGTATCATTTAATATTATCAATCCCTAAGTATTATGAAAAATATCCACGAACATATTCTACAAAGAAAATAATTGATATCAGGTCTCGCGTTTCTTTTACTCGGATGCCGAGCTAATTTTCGTCTGAACGTTTTCCTCTGACAAAGAGACTTGCAGTGATATCACTGCAATACTACAGCCGCCAACATTGCCGTCGCAGATATTTACATACAAGAGTCAGTTCAGTGTTCATATTTTCACGTTTCCATTACGATCCAATCATATACGATACCAAACATATCGTGATCCGATGCGTGCCCGGGTAATGCTCAAATGAAGGCATTACTCGATACGGGATGCCGATAAAGATTTCCGCCCGTGGAATACAGGATGTTTGCTATTTGCAAATACAGAGCGAATCTCGTTCGAGCAATACTTGTTCAAAAAACGGAATCAATTCTTCGGCACTGAAAAAAAACACACGAGATACAGGTGGGACAACGACAACAAGTCGTTACCACGAACAAAGACCAATTCACTTTTGTTCCGATTAATTAATATGTGATCGTTTCTGGGAATGAATAATGCAACGTTGTGCCATTGATATACGGCGTGATTTCCTAGCTTCAGTATCAGCATATTCTAACGTGCTTTCCGTGGTAGGAGACTCATCGAAACGCACATGTATCCATAGTGTTTATGCCGGGGAATACTCGGCAAGCGACACGCGTATTTTACAAACATACTTTCGTTAAAGCGAAACGCAATTGCAGCGGTTTTTTTGCCAACATATGCTCGACAACACAGTCTATGCTATAATCACGACAGATTTTCCGGCCTCAAACGTACATTTTTCGAGCGACGTTTTCGATCGCAACTTGCGTCAAGGCATGCCTTTAAATTTTGTTTATCATGCGTTGATTGTTGTACACCGGCAGTTTGTACAACGTAGGAATAAGAATTAGTAAACTAGGTGGATACATAATAGTGAGTTGGAAAGTGCGTCAATTATACCAGTCATACGTTGAATAGATGTATTATATCATAAGGAAATAATTTGTTTTCATGCAATACAGCTTCACGTGTCAACGGCTATTAGTCATCCACGACACTGCGAGACGTGTGTTCCAATCCGTTCGATATACAATCATCTGATTGCAGTAAACACCACGTACTGTTTACCCGATCACGCTATTGATTATAACGCTAGTATAGCATTCATTATTAGCTGTTTTTCATCGTGACAGGTGTCATTTTGGGAAGATACGACGCGTAACTATAGTTTTACGACTTGTTTTAGTCTTTACATTGATTCGTGCATATATTTCCATTTCTTCGGAATCTCGCATCGGTACTATTTACTCTGACAACAAGTTACGTTACGAAGATACGTCGATAGAGACTGGACTATTCGATTACGCAAGTTCTGCTTTTGATCGTAAAACATCAACTAGAACTGCTCGGTGAAAAATAAAATATCATTTAGTGGGAAAAAACAACAACAACAACAACACAACCGTATAGATGTCGAAACGGTGATCATATTTGATATATCATGTTTATTATAACGTTGAATATCACAGTGGTTGTGAACTACGCCTAGATAATACCTAATCTGAAAATGTAAAATCTTTAAATATATGTGAGAGGTAACGACTTTGTTTTGGATAACGATATAATGATGAGAATAGAGTTGTTTACCACGACGAGGATTAGATGGCGAGGATTGGCGACACTGTTTTTATTTTTTCGTATCCGCGTCACGCGGCGTAATTTAATTTATAAAATTTTGCGTCGCAGCGCGTCGGTTTCCCATTTGAATGATCCTCCACATTCGGGAACACGCCATGCCAATGTTCATTGCCGGAGCGAAGTTTGCTCAATTACTCCTCTGCGTGCAACTAAATTGTCCGCAATGAATATCAATGGTAATTTTCTCTACAATTTTCTACGATGCACGATGAAACGATCGAAAATTAGGCTTTACGTAACAAGTTCGACGAATTTTCTCGTGCGTTATCTACCTAAATGTACGATGTAACGATGTACGCATGGCCGCTGGATCACAGCTGATGAAAAGGCAACGATAAAAACGAGCGAGATAAAGCATAACAAATGTTACGACTCAGCCAGCTGATTATACGCTATTCGAAACTTTACCAAAATAAATAAAATATTCGCGCCATTGAATCGGCCACATTTTTCAAGAGATCACGACCAGTTTTTTTCTTTTTTTTCTTACACGAAGGAAAACATTCCAACTGGGAGATATCGTTACATGGGATTAAGTCATTACACGCATGGTAAGGTTCCGCCGCGTGTCGAACCGCCAAAATATAGTTGTGTTTTTTCTGATCCGAGCCAAATATCGTTCACGTAAGAGATATGAACAATTGCGACAATTGACGATGATGCTGCTGCTGCTGCTGCTGCAGCTGATACGAGGAAGTTCCATGTGCGTAACGTTGCTATGGCACCGGTGAATACGGCCCGGTGACCGTGGGACCTCGGCGCGCGGAATGGGGGGTGATCGACGCGTGCGCTACGATCCCTACATAAGTGTCGCAAGTACACGGACTTGCCAGTTGATGACTGTTCGGCCAACGGACGCGGTATCAACAACAACTGGTTGGTGTAGCATTGTGTCCGATTGCATTTACGCGAGAGATAATCGTTAAACGGAAACATCTCACAGGCAATCATCGAAAAAAGTTTCGCAGGTACGAGCACCGACATTGGAATTCTCTGTTCTTTTTTTATTTTTTAGTCACCTAGCAAGTAGTTTTACATCATTCGGGTGATAAGTCCGTGGACGGTATCATTGACGAGCAAATTTCATCGACGTACGAAATTATGATGGTTTAACGTTTAATAATTCTCATTGTTCGATGTATTTTCCCGATGTCACAATAAGCGATCGTGTCACGCGTGGCATTTACGCGTAGCGCTGCTCGTCGCACTTTGTTCAGTTGAAGCAGTTCGTTGTCATTTTATCATTCGGATGACTCGTGGAATCGAGTTAACGACCCTTGGAATATTACGCTTAAAATCCGTCGGCCAAATCGACATTCGATGGTCACTGTCGAGTTTAAATTATCATATTATTAATCGCGAAGACGAGCTCCGATCTTGCTTCGAACGTGTCCAATAAAAACTTTGCTTAATTTCTTCGAATTTACCCATCGAAACGTCGAATCTTGAATGGTTGTCGCGATTATAAGCAAAAAATGTGTGACGATTCGCGAACATTCCTGCAGACTGGTTCTGAGATTTACATTCCAATTTTTCCTACGACTGTTTAACTGCGACTCGTGGATCTATCAAGCTGACGCGACTTTCTGACATCAAAGAAATGTGCAGGACACTCTTGACGTACTTATATACCGTGCGCGTAAAACAGCTGATTTTATCACAATAGTTCACTTCTCCTCCGTTTGAGCCTCGTCTACATCGTACTCCGAGTTCTGTTCGGACGGAAACAATCAAAGGTTTGTTGTCGCCGGGTGCTATGGCAACCCGAATCGATTCTTCATTCATATTAGGGTTAGGCAGGTTCAACGGTAGGCTAAAAGACGCGTGCCCTGCGGTTACGAGCATCCAAGTCTTCTGCACGTTTGTGTCGATTGCTAATTTAAACCTCGTATCAACCTCGATCCAAGCGATCTGTATATTCTTAGCATCACACTCGTCATTTTTTCTTTTCTCCCCAACTATCTCCGCGGGTCGATTACGATTAGCAAACAAAAACTGAAAACGTGACGAAACGTTCGCTATGTTATGCAATACGCTCGCGAAACTGATTTCGCAGCTTTGTTCGCGTTAATTATCCGTTGAATGTTCTCATTTCCGAATCGATTTTTCGTCGCCTTTTAAGTTTTCGAAGCACGTGCTACGCAGGTACCTAACAATAAGTTGCGTCAGACGACACGCGAACCAAGCGTGTCAGGCAACACGAATCCGGAGGATGGAACCGCCCCCACAAGTGATTTTCCGTATTCGATGCGCTATGAAATTCCATACGCGTGGAATAAAACTTGAGCTACTCTTTTTACACCGACCAAACACTTCTACTCCGTTGTCGCCTGAACGTTATCATAAAACTTAACGACGTAAAAAAAAAAAAAAACGTGATCAAGGATCGTGCGAGTGTTGCCACAGTTCGGCGGAGGATTTATCGATCATGAAATATGTCATCGCGTAGTAAGAAATGTAGGTCTCATTTTGGAGAGAAGTTAGAATATAAGATATGAAATAGCTGGAGTTTTAAGTAATTTTCAAATGTATCTCGGGGAATTTACCAAGGTGAATTTTTCGAAACGTTATACATTGCGATCATTACTTCGAAAATAGCATTGTACTTATCGCTCGTCAAGACTGATAACAATAACAACACGCGAATAAAAGAATAACGACTCGTGGATCGATGATAAAATATTTTTATGAACTTTGATAATTATCACAAACTCGCTGCTCTCTCCGCAGCACCTTTTCTCCGCATCGGATTCTTCCGCCCGGTACTTATTACTACTCCCAACAAATAAAGAGAGTAGAAGCCGGACAGGCGCAGGAAAAATTTGGTAGGAGCTTTTGCCACGCACGTACACATGAATACGAGCTACCTATACGCAAGTACGAAGAATTAAAAATAGTTAATCATCGATATGAGAGAGAAAACGATTGGTCAATCAATTATCTTGATTTACAGCCAATACTTGCGACATTGCTCAAGTGTATTACAGCATCAGAATTGAGCGATCGATCAATGAAGTTACCGCTTTTAGGAAAATTTACTTTCGATGATTGTTTTCATCACGGTAACCTGAAGATTCTATATTGATTGGTTTCGTGTTTTCCACGAGGATCTTTAACGATGTAATCTGGATAGGAGGAACGAGCTGCATTTTATCTTTATTAGCGTAGGTTCGGCAAGACAATGTGCTGTGCGTTTCATGGATTGACTCATAGCTGCTCGGTCAGTCGCGTGACAATGCTTGTTGTGCGAAGCACCATTTTCTCTGTTCGTTCTAACATTTTATCCTTCCGTTATCTGTCGAACGACTGCCAAGAGTTTTGAACACTTCATGATCTACATCGTGCTCACGTTTTGTAGCCCACTTCGTTTTATTCGCTTATTCGTCGGTTCAAATATTTTCTCACCGAATCAACTCAGTTTTCCGTTTCCTTTCTCAGAGCTGAAATCACCAAGGCTTTTGTCGTCAGCTGATATGCGCGCGTATTTTCATGGAAATGAATATCGCTCAAGGGCCGTGAACTTCGGATAGCCGATGAGTCTATCGGCTGAATATTTATAAACGATTTCGACATGGTCGACGATAAAAACAAAAAATGGTCGCGAATTACACGATTGAGAATGACTGGGTATTCGGTAGTTTTATGATTAAAGAAAATCACTGAAAACTGGCACAATTCAAAGTCTTCTAAGCTTGTATATCAGGCGAAGACTTGCAATTGATCGACTGATATTATCCGACGCCGAAAATAATGTCAACGTGTACGATAGAAATATATACACATTGTCATTACAACTCCCAAGCTACCGTAGAATAAACCAGACGATTGCTCGGAGTGTGAGATAAAAAACTGCAAGCAACGTTTTTGAATTAACAAAGACTCGATATCTATCTTGAATATGACGGGACTGCAATTGATCGACGCTCGATTATCGGTGTGTACATATTTGAAAGTAGACCGTAGACGTGATATGCTGACCGAGGGATCGAATATTTTGGCATCGGCTCTGATATGTAAAAGAATTTAGAAGCCACATCACTAGTGAGAATAACACGCCGAAGTGTTTCATAGTTTGTTCGCGATAAGGCTGGCGAGCTGATAATTGGTATCAGGCATATTATTCTACCAACGGCATGATCGCATGTAAACGATAGCAATTTTGATTTCATGAATTGGGTTGACTCGCACACGCTACTTACTCGCTTATTCCCGAATAATTCTCGAAGAAGAGTTTGTTTCACGAGAGTATTCATCCACCCTGCGAGTAGCATGGTTTCAAAATCTCTACACCTACGTTGCAAGTTCCATTCAATACAATATCAACGATACAAATACACGAGGTGCTAAGTAATCTCATCAATTGTACGGAACAATGGATGAGTACTTGAAAATGCTTGTTTTCCATATATTTATCAATACAATTCGAAGGTGAAAGTGGTAACATTGTGGTAAAAACAGTGAAGCAAGTGTGCAAGGTTATCAATCGCGTGACTCGTTTGCAACGCATTCTGTGACGTAGCAGAGAGTTACAGATCATTCATAATTGTCTCAACAATTAGAATAATATGTCGGTTGGAGTCGTAGTATCAATTACCGCTACAGATACAATTAACTGTTTTTAACTACTCCACAGTTGTACCGGGCAAAGTTATGCTCGATCTGTCCTTCTGGAAAAAAAAACAATTTCAGTTTCGTGAAATCACCGTTTTTTTGGTTGTTTTTTAAACGATAGAAAAAAATTAAGTACTCGTGGTATACGCAACTGTGGTACGAATCGTTACTTGCACTTTTGAACTTGATCCAGTTTCGCGAGACACCTGTTGCTTCGCTACTATAATTTGACATTACGGAATGATAGCGGTAAATGATCGTGCGGACGAGAAGTTTCATCGAGACGAGCTTGATCGAATACTTTGGCAACGAATATATGTGATATTTTTCGATAACTGGATTCGGAAATTTCCATCCGCCGATTTTCATGTTTGGGTACATCATTCGAGCTTCGGATAATTAACCTGGCTTCGGCCTACGTAGATAAGAATATGACTTCACATTCGTCGACTAATTTTAAAGGTCTATTTTCATGAATCGTCTACATTCACTCTGTATTTTGACAGCAAAGTTTGAATTGTATGTATGTCAAGGATGACGAGTGGAGATATATTATGCAAATATAGAATGGACGTATAAAACAATTTCGGCTTGAAAATTTCATCGTCAAATAAATACCCATATCCTTGACCATAAACCTATTTATGATAAAACTTCTCGAATCCTCGTTCATAATTTTCATATCTGCATAATCTAAAAATAGAAACCTCGATCCCGATTTGAAATATCTGCGAACATAAGATCGTGCGGGGCGGAAATATGTCCTTATTAAAGTAACAATATAGGATCAATTTTTATCGGTGTGAAAATTAATTTATTTTCCCACTGAAAACGCCGTGATTCTACCAGACTTTCTTTTTTGACACATTTTTCCTCCTGTTTTCATCAAAATTGTCATTCCAAAGACTATCAACTCATTGCATGTACCTATTTATATGTCGAACGTTTACTTGAAGGGTTTTAATTTCCGATGATTCCTAGATTGAATACGGTACAGCACGGTACAGCTCTGAGACAGCTTTCCGAAACTTCATCAGCGGACGTCTCGACGCGCCTTTGCATCACAGACATATTGTTCTCCGTCTGAGATAATAGATTAGGGCTTCATCGACACCGCAGTCGCGAATATCTCTGAAAGAGCGAATATGACTAATACAAGACACAGAAGATACGATTAATTGACACCGTCGAAAGAACTGTGATTTCCATTTTTCGTACGGCGCGCTACATTTTTCTCCGCTGTTTGATTTTCCAAGCAATTCAGCCCAAAATCTGACAGCAAATAGTTATCCCACGTAAAGTTTCAACATTGACTTTATGATAATCATTATCAAAAAGTATATACACCGACGTATGTATTATTTAAAGGGCTATAACCGGTTGCCTGGTAATAGATTTTGTATACATTCACCGAGGTGCTGCAAAGATTTTTAAATTAGTGATAATCGTGTCACACCTAGCGGTTATCTCGTACGTCTGACATGTACGTGATGCAAGACAGCGTCTAGACACTGTCTCTCAGGTGCAATGTAAACTTGTCTCGGGAAATAATATATCCGCATGTAACATATACTAATATTTATTTACTTTTGCCATTCATTGGCCAACTTCTTGTAACAAATATTCTCCTAGCTTATTAGTGGTGGGTAACACAGTTCGCATCGTTAGGATGCTCCAGACCTTACTCAGATCTTGGCTAATTGTCAAACATTTTCAAGAACAAACAGTCGAGAACTTGACCCACTGCGCTTAGAACTGAAAGATCCAGATCCGCGTTGAATCCGAACAGGTTGCGTGCGTCTCACTCGTAAGTAAATTCACTACCATACTCGTTGCAGATTCGTTAAAATGGGCACGTAAGGGTTACGAAATTTCGCGGACGATGCGACTAAGCAATGATTAAATGTCATTCGCGAGTCTCGTGGTCTCGCGAATAATTTTCAGCATTCTCGAAGGCTATATTATCATACGATTATTTACATTCGTCGCATAGCCTTTCTAACTGATCAGAATTCGATGAGTAGCATACTTGGCATTCGAAACGATAATTTTTTATATTTCCATGTAGCAATGCCAACGAATTTGCATCAATCGATTTTTGCACCGTTCTCTCCGTTATTTCGAAAACGTCTGAGCGATTTTGGAATGTTTAACTTCAGAACAGCATACCAAGCGTTTGGAAAATTATCTGCATTATTCATACTTTATTTTCATTACAATCGTTTTCTTACGCTACGATTAGCATCGTTACTAGATAATTAATCCTCAATTTTTTTTAAACGCATATGCGACTTGCATATTCAAGAATAAATATTCTCATTCAGTGGGATCAATGACGGAAAAACAACGCAACATGCTTCGGATTAAACTTGAACCCGATGTTTCGAAAGTCTGTGCATTTGTAATCGCGCATCCCCTAATTTCAGACAACCAGTCTCACGCGTCGGCGTTACTGGCTCGATGCTAAACAGGCGCAACGATAAATGGCGTAGCGTCATACGATACCATCGTGAAACTTATATAATTGATGATACTGAGGTGTTAACCATAACGAAAGTTACGACTCGACAGCCTTGGATTGTTGTACGTTACGCCGCTACGTATTTTCTTACGTATCATCGATTCTCATTACTTCAATTTACAGGAAACAAATTTACCGGTCATAATATGACTACAGGGCGATTTAAAATTCCCTTTACAACTCAGAGGGGTTGTAGGGGTGGTTATTAAAATAATTATGAACACAAGAACTTGGGGTCACCTATCGGCACTAGGCTTCGTCATAGATCCTTCGGTCGCCCCGGCAGGTATGCAACTCAATAAGCACCACGCAAGGCAAGGGAATTTTAAATCACCCGGTATATTTCCGAATAGGCTCTAAAGTAGTCAGATGTTTTTTCAGCCATAAATTCTGTCCAAAAATACCTTTTCCATAGTCAAAACCAATCATGGATGTTTTTTCTGATCACATCTGTCGGGTAAAATGCCTACGTGTGGAAAATACCCAACAGAGGTACCTATTTCGGTCGCGTAGTGAGTCAAAGGTATCAACGGTGAACAAAGAAGTTTCATCGGTATACTATATTCTATACCAGTATGCTATATGGACTTAAAAACATACGAAACAATTGAAGCAGTAATAATACTATCATTTTTAGTAAACGAATTAATTCAACGGTTATCGCAATGCGCGGTGTTTCAAATTTTCATCCGTTTTGCTAGTGCTTCTCTTTGTTTAGCAATATTTATCTCGATAGGTTAACTGAAATGATTTTTTCCCTGATTCACGACCGACTTTCTCATTTTTCTCTACTGTCAAAAAAATTCGAGATTATCATTAACCTATCCTACTTGACGAATCCCTCTTCTTTAACGTTCGCATCGTTGCTCTGTTTTTCCAATTCAAAAAATATGGATCTGGTTCTTTGGATTCTTGAACATTTGCCAGAAATAACATTCGATTCGTCTCGCTGCAGCGCCGTTGCGGCGCGATGGAATGTTCACTTTCTTAATGTCGTAGCAGTTAATTTATCAATTTCAATGAATCTACAATTTCAATTAATCTACATGGATCACGCAACGATCGGAAAACTACATCAGAGTCTGATTTCGTGTGGAAAATGACGCGTTCACAAACGAACAGACTGTACGCGCCTACCAGCTACCTGGCATTGTTTGATTTTCAACTGCATTCACGACCGAATCACGTGATCAGGTAGTGATGATACGAATGGAAGGCACCCGAGTCCGAAGAAATACCTTTCCTGGCCCAGGATTCGGGACACAAGGCCGGCAAAGGGAACGCTAGCTTTTTTCCCATAGAGACGACTCTCCTCTCTGAAAATCAAATAGACAATTTGGTACTACGTGTGACTCTTTCAAAATTTCTCTTATTCAAAGTATCGACGCAAAAATACTGAATTGACATTTCGCACCGTAAAAATTTCTATTCGCCAATTCTGCTACTGACATATTCACGTGATAAAATGAATGTTCGGAATTCCAAGAAATAGTCAGAGTTTCCAACTGGCTCGTTGTTTGCAGAGAAATGCGTTTCTACGCAGGCGTTAAGCTGCATACGTGCAGCCTGCGTGCGCCCACGCGTCGGATACCATACATATACAACGTCAAGATATCGCACAGCTGATACCTCCTAACCATTCTATACATAGACAAGCATTTCCTAGTATTTATCATCTGACGGAATTCATTCGTACTTTGTTAAAGTATCAAAAATCCTTCGCATTATGAAAATTATGATAAACGAGGAACGAATAAGATCTTTATTTATAAATATTAATGTAAGTCGAATGTCATTAGTTGTACGTAGGCTATATTTCTTAGATAGGGAGTCAGCTTTAGCGTTTGAGTACCCTGATAAATTCGCCTACCTCAGAGCAATTTGAACCTTTGAGATACAATGTTTAACTGCAACGTGTGTTTGGACGGACGGGAAAGTTCTGCGATCACGTTGCTTCCGGGGCTGTGAGAAGGGGACACCTACAGCAAATCTCGATTGCAATGCAAGACAGGGCTCTCGATACTTGCAGCCGATTTTATCAATGTGTCCCTTGTATACGCTTTATAGTATAGCGTAGGATACTTCAGTACCAAGGTTCTAGTTGCTGAAACACGAAATAAGCGTTAGAACGCCTTATTTATGATGAAATGGGAGCAATTGGCCTGATGAAGGAATGCATGAATATGGATGAACTCTTTTTTACGATTTACTTGCCCATAATTATAGGATTTATGATTCAAGAGAATGCATTTGCACGATCATCCTCACGAACCGGTTGCCCGGATAAATTATTTTCTGAAGACGTCAATGCATTATATGCTTCGATCACAAACTAGTTTCCTCAACGTTGAGTGGTGGCAGTCAGTAGCGATGACACGTGAATCATCCAGCATCTAATAATAGAAGTGAAAAATCATGCGAATGATATATTGAAACCGCAATTGGACCGGAAGAATTGATGTTTATGGTCAATCGTAAATTATTCGATCTGTGAATTGCAGTAAAGCTAAAAATTATCGAAATATAGTTCAGATATACAAATAGACATTTTTCGAAGGTGTAGCTTCATTTGCTATGACAGTCGTGCCGTCATATGGCAAACTGGAGATAATTGGACAGTCTAAGTATGTGTATTTGCAGCTGATATTTATTTGTGCCAAACGCGAGTGATATGCAGGTGTCGAATGTTCTTAAATGCGACTTGTTACATTCGTTACTCTTTATTTATATTCGCATGTGGAAATCGGTTTTACACACAGCCGTACTTCGAACAATGACTGGTGTTCGATACTAAAAGAGGAGCACGAATAAGCAGTTGGTCGTTTTAAATCGAGTTAATTCGTGGACTACGCGTTATCATCAGTGCCGACGTTGACCATTCCTTCCATTGCTATCGAACCGATATTTCATTATGCTCGGAAGTAGTAATTAAGCAGAGTGGAAATAAAAAGTGGCCTATGTTTACTACGCGTGTTATGCGAGATGTTTAAAAATTAGGATAATTAGCATACTTCACATCCTGCGTTCCCACAGGGAATTGCTCGTAGTATTACCGTCATCATGATGACGAAGTAAACCCGAAGAAGCTCCATGAAGGGAAACAGAAACTAAAAAGTGGGCAGAACAGAAAGCTGTCATATAGGTCACTTGTTGGCACGGGGGGGTGGGTGGATGGCGCTAGGTGGGGCGAGGTATATAAGGGACCCGATCCCGGCGTTGCCAGTGCGTTGCTCTCAACGTAGAGAAAGTGTGCCTTCACCTTGAATAAGCTCGAGCTTTCGCATCGTTGTCTCCAAAAAAAAGCTTGCGCGACTTTGTATTTTCACGCGGATCTTGATAATTAAATTCAACTCAAGGTCAACGACCGCAGAGTCCTTCCGATTGATTAGCTTATCGTCAAACACATTGCCTATCATCCGTTAGAATCAGTTCGACATGGGCACAAGAATTCTTATAAAAATTTGCGACGCTGGCATGTTCCAACGCGTCTCTGGCAAAAGAACACAATGGGTTACCCTGGCAAAATGTATAAGGTAAGATTTCATACACGTCCTCATTTTCTAATGAACATGAGCTAGAAGTTGATAATGCACTTCGCGTCACGGGATGCTGCGCTGATTGTTCTCAAGGCAAACGCCAATTCCGCGTCTGCGCCATCGCCACGTCATTCGATATGGCTCGCACAGGTTGGATCGCTCTTATCATATTGAGCAAAATGAAGGCACATCGCGTGTTATCGGCCAAATTTAACGATTCGATGTTCTGACATCATTGAGCTGGTTGAATTATAGGTATATCATCATAGATCACAGGACTATGGACTGATATTGTTTATTAGCACAGGTGTGTCCTTGAACCATCAACCATCTATCCACATGAAAATGTGGCGATAGGGGCGTCAATAAAATATTAGAATACCTGTAAAAAGATACGCCGAAAGCTTGATCATATAATAAACCTCGTAGATCGACGAATAAAATGTTTTCGAGGAGTATCGATATCATTGTGTCGAGTATAAAGATGCAAGGTCTGTCGAAGCATTTGTCTCCGCGAGATCGTGGTGCCGTGTCAGATCATTTTCACGAGAGCAATGGCAAAATCGTGTAAATCAAAGTGGAACGAAATTAATTTCACGTCACATCATTTCTGTACACTTGATTTATGTTTACTTGATTATCGCTTCGGACGAAATCTGCAGTCCCAGCACAAAGAGAGCGTTGCAATTACGAAAAACGGTGCTAGATCGATAAATATCGAAGCTTTACTCCACGAAGAAGTTTGCGGAATGGACGTATTATTTTGATTGCGAAGGGATCGTCGGATATACGCGGATGGTCGAAATGTGTTTAATATTGTTGTCTACGCGCGGATTTCCCTGAAGCACGCAACATTCTATTTCTAACAGTTAAATATCTGTAATAGGTCTTTATAATTCAAGATAGCTCACGCGTACCGCAGACTCGAATCAGAAAACGTACCGTTTATACAGCTGACGAAGTTGTTTTGCCAATTCAACCGAACGGTGAAAAAAGTACGAAACAGCGCGAATAAAACTGTGTACCACAAATTATGATTCATTAAGTATGTCCCAAATGTTTTAATATTCAATCGTTCCGATCACATTTTACTGACTGGAATGAGTGTAAAACGATACTCTTCTGACCACATGACTGCATTTTCGTTTCGACATTGTTTGGTATTATTATCAATGAATGATCTAGTTTGGATCGTGTTCTAGTCTCGAGATCCGCAAAGTAGATACAAGGATCAGATAGATTAGATTGCAAATGATATACAAGGCCATTCACTACGGCCCAAGTAATTTTGTTTGTGATCATTGAAATTCCTCCTGTAGTCTTCGTTGCGATGCATTTCCGATCGAGTCTTTGGCTAGTAGATCGTTACAAGAACGTTCGCCTTGTCACGAAGATCGTTTCCACGAGCACACGTGGGATTGTGAAAGATTTTCGGTCAAAATACTACCAGATGACTGTATTTTCTCGTGCTAGCACACATTTCGTGCGTGGTTCCTGGTTCTAAAAATAATACTCTCAACAAACCCGACTAAATTTAGCTCGCATTATTATTATTTTTTAAATTATTCCTCAGAGAAAAAAAAAGAAACTAGGTGGTTGACTCGCAAATGGATCCTCGAACGCAAAGTGATAAGGAGGGTTTCATTTGACGGCGATATAAAGATGGTATTTTTATGAGTCCAGAGCGATGGAATAAAAGGCGTACTCTGAAACGGACGAGACTGACGAAATTTTTGCGGTTTTGGTTTCAGCACTACGATGTCGCGATCAATCCTCAAGGATTCGCCCAATGCTGGTATCGATAAGACTCTTTTGAGTCGGTACATGGATCTTCCGCAACCAGATGATAAAATTCAAGCAAAATATATCTGGATTGATGGCACAGGCGTAGGAATTCGAAGCAAGACCCGTACCGTCGACTTCGTTCCGAAGGACCCAAAAGGTCAGTACATAGTAATACACACGGTATGCAGTTCAGAGCTCGACGTACTTTTCCAAATATGATAAAAAAATCTAGGTAAAGAATCCATACATTCATCCTCGTGTACAACTCATGTGTACATGTTCTTAGCGCATTCAGATGAAAACAATTGTTTGGTCAATCATTTGCTTGACACTGGTTACGAAAGTGGAAGCTTTACCAGGAAGGGTAACAATGCGTCTTAGTTTTTTGATTCATTTCATCACGATGTATAAAAAAGAAAGCGGCCACAACGGCGCGAATAACTACGGTTTTACGCACGCGAAATTCGTCGTCATTTGATTGATAGTGAATGATCGGGATATATTCGTCTCTGATATACTTGTATATTATTATGAAAAAACTAAATTCTTCAGTTATCAGAAACATTCAATATAGCAAAGAATTCATTAGTTTGAAAACATTTGCTGCGATGACATAGCAATGTATAAAGCACATTCATTAGCTTGGAAATCTGGAAAATCAATCATTCCCTATCTAGAATATCTACGGAAGGTTTTCGCCGTCTTTTCCCATTGTGTTACCAGATATATACAAAAGCAAAATATCACCTCATAACTCTGTATATAATCCCAAGTGACCTTACATGTATGCTGGTAGGAGCAGGAATGGAAGAGCTCAAATTTTTATTCTTTCTTTTGCAGAATTGCCTACTTGGACGTATGATGGTAGCTCTACCTATCAAGCTGATGGGGCAAACAGTGATGTCTATCTGTGTCCCGTTGCCATCTATAAAGATCCATTCCGTCGTGGAAACAACAAATTGGTTTTGTGCGACACGTACAAAAGCGACAAAACTCCCACTGAAAGTAATAAGCGTGTGAAGGCTAACGAGGCTATGGAAGCTATCAGAGATCAAGAACCTTGGTTCGGAATCGAACAAGAATATACGTTCCTAGACTTTGATAACCGACCTCTTGGCTGGCCCAAGAACGGTTTCCCAGGACCTCAAGGGCCTTACTATTGCGGGGTTGGTGCTGACAAGGTGATTGGTCGTGAAATCGTTGAGGCTCATTACAGAGCTTGTCTGTACGCCGGCGTCAACATTGCTGGTACAAATGCTGAGGTGATGCCATCTCAATGGGAATTCCAAATTGGACCGTGCGTTGGTATTTCTGCTGGCGATGATCTCTGGATTGCTAGATTCATTCTGCATCGTATTGCCGAGGAATATGGTATCATCGCAACTCTGGATCCAAAACCTGTGGATGGTACATGGAACGGAGCCGGAGCGCACACCAATTTCTCTACAAAAGCTATGCGTGCTGACAATGGAATCGTCGAAATCGAAAAAGCGATTGACCGACTGAGCAAGAAGCACCTCAGGCACATTCAAGTATACGATCCGCAGGGAGGCAAGGACAACGAACGTCGTCTCACAGGAAAATGCGAAACGAGTAGCATTCATGATTTTAGTGCCGGTGTTGCTAACAGAAATGTCAGTATTCGTATTCCACGTGGTGTTGCGGAAGACAAGAAAGGTTATCTCGAAGACAGGAGGCCTAGCAGTAATTGTGATCCATACTCTGTATGCGAAGCTCTTGTACGCACCTGCGTTCTAAATGAATAGGTAAACGAACGTGTTGACATATAGATCAAATTTTTCGAAAGCATTACAGGTAATCTGGGCGATTGCCTGTACGGAATCTTGTGATCTAAATACTAACGTTTCGAATTACGGTTTTTCCATGCTCTATAAAAGAAAAAAAGAAACAATCACCCATAGCAAATGGGGTCAGCGGGATCCTTGAACTAATTTTATTTTTCCCTTTTTTCGTTTTTAAATTAGCTGCATTTGCCTAGATTTACATCACATTGCTTCCGACGAAGCAAGATCCAATAATAAGCATCCATGAGCTCTTAAAGCATATACATCCTGCAAACTGATCAGACTAGATTATGTTTAGCAGATTTTCTAGCCTATCATCAAGATGCATAATAATCTATGAACTATAAACCAACGTGAAAAATGTACGTTTGAGCATATTTGCAATTTTGCGTTGAGATTAAATGTAGCATAAATCGTGACACGTTGATACTCGTGGAAAACGTATGCTGTCTGATTAAGTAGAGTGAATTATTACGCTAAACTATTTGCACTGCGGGCAAAAACTCTCAAAAATGGACAGTTGCGGAATCAAAAAATAGACGATGTTCTGCTTCTCATATAGGTTACTTGAAGCGCTGGCTACAATGGTTCGATCACGTACCCGTCAAGAACGATAGAACAGAATACATCAAAAATATCAATTCTTGACCGTAATAATATAATATTTTGTTACGGTAGCACAATATTGAAATTACGTATTTTTAATCATTGTAATTTGTATATTATATACTTTCCTATGTGTACATATATATTTTCTATATCAAATTTGTAGATACGAATCGTTAAGTTCATTACTATAGAAACTATTGCCATGATGAATGATAAAATACTACCTAAATATAAGGGTTGATCATCTCCAAATCTCCGAAGGAAATGGTAACCCGTTGTTACGTTATTAAATAAATAAATGTATAAATGAATCAATATCGTTGGTTATTATTTTGTGGTTCCTTCGTGGTAAAACCATAACGCGAATGAATTCTGACATCTTTCACATAAATAAGATGGAATCTGTAGTTGACATTGAATGAATTTCATGACTTACCTGAAACAGGAATTACAACAGCTTGTTCATGGCAAAGAAGCCAACACCTTGGTCATGGAAAAGATGAGTAACATTCAAAAATGACTTGCTGTTAGTAACAACAATTACGCTAGCAGTAGTTGCCTCTAGGTCTGAAATTATCACAGCATGCAATATTTAGGAAATATTTAGAATTCAAAGCACAATTTACATTCATTCCATACTGCTATTCTCGCCTCCGTGAGTGAATAAGGTAGGCAGTAAATCAATCTGCAGCAATCTCAGTAAATCAAATAATATTCATACCAATTTTAATCTGATCATTGTACGCACGATGCAATGTAAACTTGAGAGTTTGCCACTGTTGAAAAAACCTTACTACAAAATTTCAGCAGCCATGTGTTCCCAGAACATTGGTCTGTTTATGGCTGACACGCGGAACAAATACAGTTATGATTTTTCCGTTTACCTTTGGGATTGTAGTTGTTGTATCAGTTCATATCAGGTATTGCCGATCTGTGTGCGTCGAATATGTCTAGCTTAAATTTTCATTGCTCTTCTAATAAACAGAAATAATTTAGGTCATTTAGAAATTTGGTGAACAAATCTTTTCTGAATGGATTTTCTTAGCAATGAGCACTTTGATATTCAAAGACGAAAATAGTATCTACGAATTACTTCGTTTTCTCGCAAAGTAAACTGGTCTGCTGGAAGAATTATAGCATGAGAAACAGCTTGATTCAACTTTGGTTTCTGCAGATACATACTTACATAATAATCAATGTGTTCACATGATTGGACATGACGTCTGCAGCCTATTTTTGAAAATGTACGAGTAGATGGACAAACTTCTTTTCAGACAATCAATTTTCATATTTGGATGAATATAATTTAATTTCAGTAGTATATTAAATAACTATTGTATTTGATGTAAAATATGAATAAGAAATATAATGCCGATCAATAAGTGCTTGATGATTAATTAATCTCAGAAAGTACACAACAGCATTTAATTACTCGGTTAATTAATAATCATTGGAAACTTCTGGATAAAATTAGGCTTTCATTGCTGCTTTTACTTGTGCCTGTTGAAACAACTGTTGAAGTTTTGCTAATGCTTCACGATGGGTATCTTGTTTTTTGTCCAAGGTGGCTATCAGATCTTCTGTACGTTTCCTAAAATGAACCGGTAGAATGTAAGGTATCGTACGACCTATAAAGAGCAATTCGCTAATCCGTTTTGTATAATTGAAATGTTTCTCTGACTCACAGTTCAGCAGAGATATATTCCATTCGTTTAACAACATTTTGTTTAGCTTCCTGCAAATCTTGTTTAATTAAAACTGGTCCTATTAACTTGAAAACGTCGTTCCCAGATTTGAGAAGATCCAATTCTTGTTTCACGGCTGTGTTTTCATTCAGTTGTCCATCCAACTGTTGCCTCTGTGCAAGAGCTTTGTGGTAATCTGACACCCACAAACATTTATGGTACTTGAGTCATTGATGGCATGTGAAGAATAGTTCGGATGAACTCAAATATAATGTCTTACCTTTCTGAACGAGTTTAAATTTATCAAGCTCAGCTTGAAGCTTTTTCTGCACCTCTTCGACCATTTTGTAGTTCGTGACGTAGCCAATACACAACCAATTCTTAAAATATAAAATTATTTTTCTTGATGACTGAACGTACGAAGAGTGAGGTTCGGTGAGGTTAGAATCGTACGAGGACCGATCGCCCGTTTTGGTAATCGATTGTTCGGAAATCGAGAGTGAGACGTCACGCTCACAGTCGACAGAGGCCGACAGCTGGCACGAACGGAGAATCTCTGTTACAGGCCTGGTTACAGGCTAGTCGGCGAAATCTGGCGAAGTCCGAAGAAATAAGTCAACATAAGACTTCGTTCAGCAATAAAAATGAACTTGGCTATATCCAGAATCACCGTACAATTCTCAAGCGTATCCAACTTGAAACACTTGTCACAATGTTTCAAACATCATCCGATTCGTTGTTCAGTGAAAAATTCTTCGCTCATAACGAGCAGAGGTAACTCTACGCGAACTAACCTCGTATATAACAAACGAAAAGTCTGGTATGATCCCACAGAAGAACCTATCGGGGTGTATGGTTGGTGTTTGCTGGCGAGTAATTACTTTTTTCGTTGAATCACGTTACTTTTCGATAACCATTGATATATTACGAGAATATTGTTATGCGAAAGCAACAATCATTTATTGTCATCCGATGTAATTTCATCTAAACATTTGTCGTATTTAACTTGTTTTGTATGTTATAATATTGGATTGGCACTAGAAAATTAACAAACGTCATATAAATCTTATATTCGTGTTAATTCACGTACAGGGTATACCCATCATCTCCTTGGGTTTGGGGATCTGGCAAATTCAGAGACGAAAATGGAAACTTGATCTAATAGAAACAATGAAAACGAAGACAACAGCACCGGCTGTAGATTTACCAATAGAGTAATTATTTTGGCAATGAATGTCTTCCACAGTAATGTGTATGTAATCAAACTGTCTGTAATTCTTTTCATGCCTCAGTTTCAATGACTTGAATGAAATGGAATATTGTACTGTAAAAATGAAAGGGGAATTCTTGTTCAAAAACGAGTTTACTGTTGGTCCGAGGAGTTTAATCGTTGATGGTGATGCAACCAGTACTGGTGGTTTAATTACTCAGGGATCAGTTAGTACTGGATACATGGTTATTACACCATTCAAGTTAGAAGGCAGAAAGTCAGTAATTGTTGGCAGAGATACTTTTTATAATGATTTATAATCTGAATACACGGAATACCGTAAAGAGTATTTTGTTTTAGGGATATTATTTTGGTAAATCGAGGTTGGGTACCTAGGGCAAAACAACATCCCGAGCAAAGACCAGATGATTACGTAGATGGCGTTGTGGAAATAACCGGAATTGTTCGTTTGAATGAAACAAGGCCTCAGTTTGTGCCACGTAATGATCCTGAAAATGGTTCATGGTATTACAGGTACAACTTTACGGAGTTCCTAGAAATGGGTAACATTTTGTTTTACTGTGCCGTTCGATTGAAATATGAGTTATGTCTTTCTTTCAGAGATGTGAACATGATGGCGAGATACGCAGGAACTGCTCCTGTGTATGTTGATTTATTAACAAATTTTAATACAAAGAATGGACCTATTCCTCGCCAGACCCGGGTGACATTGCGAAATGATCATGCAAGCTATATTTTTACATGGTTTTCGTTATCTCTTGCGACTGGATGGATGTGGCACAGAATGTTCATCCGCAAATTGCCTCTGATTTAAATAGACTTTAATTTTAATAATTCCGTACATAATGGTATTTGTAATGTAGAGTAATAAAATAATAATAACAATACAACTATGCTCCAGTTGATTTGTTTGAATTATTAACTTTCTACCTTAACAACACTTCTAGGATGATTCAGTTTGATATTAGCACTAACTACTTGATGGAATGGCAGATAAATTTTCAAGCCTGTGACCCTCTGTTTACGCATGATATAATTATTCTCTTGAAATTTTACACCACATCTGTACAGATTGAAATTTGAATTAAATTAAAATTCAGGAAAAATTCACTGTCAAACTCGATTATGAACTTTGAAACAGATTTATCTTGGTCAATGCGGACGCTGCATATTTTAAAACGTTTCAGCAATTCAGACATATCGCATGTATTGTTTATCTGAGACAATTCAAAGAAATTATTCATAATCCAGATCTACTTGATCTGATATACCTACCATGATTTATTACATAGGTAAAAATGGAGTTGCCTTCAATCACGTTTTTGTGATTTATATTAGAGGAATGATTTTAGTAACAAGATTTTACTGTAAAATCAGCAATCATTACTGTGCTATTATTTTTTGTACAATTTGAATGTTGTACGTTCGAGAATTTGTCATTTATTTCTTCACAATTCATTCATCATATATTCTAACAATAGCTTTAATAGAGTTTGGTCCTAACTATCGTGAGACTCCGACTTAAATTTACTAACATTTTTAATAATATGGTTGACAATCATGAAGTTATAGGGTGATTGTAATACTTTCGCTTAGTTAGGAATGATATTTACATTAAGATCGTTCGTGATAATAATTTGGCGATGGCTTGAGTCGTTAGGTACTCTACACGACTGGAAAACACTGCACGACCAATACATAAAATATACTAATACATATTTCCTTAGGTTTTGGCATGAAGCCATTTTTGAAATTGACAAATACTGAGCATAAACAGTTGGTCTAGGCAAAATACTTAGATTATTGTTTTTTTTTTTTCGATTTATAAAATTACTGTTAACTCAGTTAATATTCGTAGTGGGGTAAATTCAGCCTCATACTTCGGAATCGTTTGATAATGTACCAGTCTATACAGCAATATTTCATAATACTACTGTAACTGCGACAACCAAGATAGATTTCTGTTATTTTTAATTTTGTTGCGATTTTTGTTCAAATAGACGCGATCATCGATCTTTGAATGTATTCATTGGTTGTTGGAAGCGTTTTTTGTGTAGGTAATCATCTGTAGTTGGTGTGCAGAGTGAATATTAGGAATATACTTTCGGATAGACTTCTTCTTTGACAATACAATAGACGTACACATCCGCGTAATAGCCTCGACTCCATTTAATTCTAGAAATTCAAACTCCATATTTCTAACAACGGAGGCCAACTTACTTAATAAACCAGTACAGATGTACAGGATTATTCACTATTTGAAAGATTATTGGGCGTTAACGAGCACTTTCATGATTGCATAATTTATAGTCAATACTTACGAAGATAAAAAACGAAGTTCGCGATTCAAACTAAAAATAATGGAACGTTAAATGTACTAATAAACCGAGTATTTATCTCAACGGTATCCTAATTGATTATATTTTTAACGTTAGTGTTTTTTATCGCATCGTTTTTACAAATTTATACAATGCCACAGAGATTCTCTGTAGTACATTTTGATTTATAATAATAAGTGTCCGATTACTTTGAAGTCTCGTGGTATTTTTGGCACGATTTGATTAACCGTGTGGTAAAGTAAAATTAGAGATACTCATTTTTCGCATTTTTATAGTTCCACGAGTCGTATCTCTTATTCTTTATTCTAATAGAGAGAAGGTATGTTACTTTATTTAAAAATATGATTTGTTTGGAATCTTAATCAATCTTAACAGATATAATCGAATGGTCAGTATTGATACCGGTTCAATGACTGTTTGTAGGACCGGATGCACGCTGATCTTCCATACGACCAGCCTGCAGCCTTTGAATTAGGGCAAACAAATCTTCCTCTGGGACAGTGGTCCCTGATTGCGTGTTTCCATTTGTTCTTTGGTTCGGTTCCGCTTCTGTATCATGTAATGCCGATGAAGCTGGCAACGGACTACGTTGATCCTCCAAACGTGAACCCTTCGTACAATAATGTGTCACAGTTAGTAATTCTTGAAACTAGTAATGATCGTCTTATGGTAGTGTCTTCGACTCACTTGACAACGTACAAGCATCTCGAGAAATGAATCATCTGCATCCTGCGCAGGATGATGTATAGGCCTGGCAGCTGATCGATTATTTCTATTGGTGTTCAATCCTGGCAGACAAGGCAAAGTTACTCGTTGTTCGTCCATTCGTTTGCTTTGCATTCCCGCTATCATCTCTAACAAATCTTCTGCATCCCTTGAAATACGAATAAGATTTAGTTGGTAGATTTGGAATGATTTTGGGCCTTTCACAGATTTGATTGCAAAACAATTACTTCAGACACTGCGAGATGTCAAATTCGTTAGAATTATGCGATAAACAGAAATTTACGGAGATAATAAGATAATTACTTTTCTTTTTCTGCAGGTGCTACGCACGGTCTAGCTTTGGTTTTTTTTTTGGCATTCAATGCACAACGTTGATCGTCCATTCTTCCCGACTGGAATCGCGAGAGAAGTTCAAAAAATGATTCTTCGTCTTCTTCTTGGGATGGTTGAGGTGCTATTCCAGCTCTGGCTGGAGGAGGCTCTCCTAAATCTTTCTGTTTGCTATCAGGTGTTAGCTGTAGATTTCAAGCCATGAAAAATATCAATATGTTTGCGAAAGGTTTGATCATGGTTTACAACCACTGATTATTTTTTATTGATTTTCAAAATGAAATTGCTCACCTTAATCAGATCTAAATTATCCATGCTCTGTCTTCGCAGTCGGTATCTACCCGGCGATGAAGCAGCTATTGATTTTACTTTGGTTGTTGGGTTCAAACATTGGCCCGTTCCACTTTCAGTATCCTCATCTACTTTCTCTAAACCTAACATTTTTTTCAAATCGGCAACGTTCATTTGCGCGGTAGCTTGTCCCATAGGATCACCTAATTCCTTGGAGATATCTAAATGCAAGCTTGCAAATCGTAAAGCTTGTTCATGATTACGCATTGCCGAATAAGCGTTTCCTAAAGACCAACAAGCCCGACCTTCACCAACACGATCCATGAGCTGTCGGGCGATTGTCAAATGTCGAAGATGATATTCTACAGCAGCTTGGTAATCTCGAAGCAGCGTGTAAGTATTGCCAAGCGAGTAACAAGCTTGTGCTTCGACAGCACGATCACCCAACTCTTGTGCCAGAACTAATGTGCGCCTGTTAAGTTATTGATGAAATTCAGAATTCCATATCGATGAGTTTTTCAGCATCCACGAGATATAGCTATAGCTTACTTGTAATGTTGTGCAGCTTTCTCGAATTCACCAAGAAATATATGTGAATTCCCCAAATTACTATTAGCCCGCCTCTCTGCTGCCTTATCTCCAAACTCCCTAGCAATTTTTAGCCTTTCATTGTGATAATGAATAGCTTGTTGAAAATCACCTAGCAAATAAAACGTATTTCCCAAATTTCCACATGCTCTGCCTTGTGCAGCTGTGTCACCCAATTCTCTCATAAGTTTCAAGTTCTCTCTGAAACGGAAAATCGAATGGGGGTTTTACTTATGCGTATTTCTATGAATATACTCATAGAAAAGCATCAAGCGGAGACTGCATTCGTACTCATAATAATGGACAGCTTGCTGCAAGCATTGTTTCACATCTTCTGGAAATTCTCCAGGATCCTGTTGTCCCACTCGACCAATTTGTTTTCCTTTTGCATGGTAGACATTTCCTAGATTATACAGAGCCCGTCCTTCGCTTAACTAAAAATATGTCTCCAGTAAATAAGAAATGTGATTTTAATGTACGCATAGACAGAAGGAACAAATATATACTTTGTCGTTCAATTCTCGAGATATTTCTAAGTGCCGTTTGCAGCATATCGTAGCTTCGTCAAATTTGCCCATCACTTTTAGCGTGTTTCCCAGGTTACCGCTCGACTTGGCTTCACCTAACTTGTCTCCCATAGTTCTCGCAAGTGTCAGGTCATGCTTATGATATTGCATAGCTTTTCCATAATCTCCCAGGTAAAAATAAGCATTGCCAAGTTGACTGTAAATAGCACTTAGCGTTCTCAAATCGTCAGTTCCAGCTTGGATGGCTGCTTCAAAGAACGCGACACCCGAACGGCAATCACCTGCTTTACAGAGGCTTTCGCCTTCGAGTGCCAATTCGAGACACATCATGCTATCGCCACCCTCTCTCTGTTGAATGATCGCATTCATTAATTAAAAAACTAAATAGACATAAACAATGACAAAGCATGATATGATTATATCATGCATTTTTGAAACATGAAAAAGCAAATACTCGAATACGAGGTCAAATGATTAATCGAGCGAGTCAAGGTACAGCAAGATACTACAGCAGATAGAATTACTGTCAGTTCAACTACCGAACGAAATAAAAGATAAAGGATGTTAAATGACGTGTACGATACAGTCATCATATGAATCAGTGCACAAAACTAGGAATTATAAAAATGGCAAGTAAGAGATACATTAAAAACATTCGGAAAAATTGCTTACCTGGCCATCTATTGAAACAGATTCTGCGCTTGCACTGTCAGACATTTTTACTCGATATGACATGAATACCTTTATCAATAAACTGTTGATTTACTATCATCAGGCTACTCGTAGCTTATATGTTTGACAGAAGCCAAGCTTCATGGATGCGAGACACACCTAACAATTGACTGAAATAAATTCAAATAAATAAGGCTTGAATGTTTCAACATCTTTTAACCACAAACTACCACATCCATTGGCTCGTTATCTTGTAAAGTGAATTATTTGTAATAAGTTTCAATGATTACAAACCGCGTCATCAAACCACACGACAAACCACTGCACCACGCCACACAGCGAACCACGCCACATCACACGCATCACACACCGTAATACCAGAGTGCGTCTAGTAGACGCACAATACTACACCACAATACTACAGCACACATTGCACACAGCATACTTGATTCGTAGTTTACATTTTCATGAATAGACGGCTCTGAATGCGATTTTTCCTCATCCAGAAATCTGCGTACACTGATTGGTTACCATTCGGGTTCGAAAAATCTAAGGACACTTGTAGTCACGCGGCATTGAATAGCATGTATTTCATGGACGGTCGCGTATTTTCAGCTTCAGCAGCACCAGTAGTGCATTAGTGAATTTCGGAACACCGAATGTCTACGGTGTCGTCATTGGTCGTCATCATGAACGCTTCTGGCAGCACAGTCGTCATGTCAACAAGCAGCCTGATATGCGTACCTCGTGAACGTTAGTTTGTTGCAATAAAATGTCACGATTGATATTGTATTTAGGTTTCTATACGTACACGTTGATCCAGTCAAGGCTCGATTCGCAATAGAGATTAAGAATTTTACCACCATGGCTACTTCCGAACATCAAAACCTAGCAGCTTTTATAAAAAATATTCACAGTAATTTACGAAAAAAGTCACATATCTATGGTCCGGAAGAAGCGTGGAGACAACATCTTGCTGAAAGTGAAATGTTGGAGGTCAGGGCATCAATATTGTTAGATCCAAATTTAGACTCAATCTGTAGAGTGATCATTCCTTCAAAGCCTGATTTAGTAATCTTTTTGATGTTTTGACTTGTAGAAGTTTTTTATTTGAAGAAATCTCGCCGAAGTTGTCCTATTACTGCTTGCCTAACTTGACTCGTTAGGAATTTGTAGTGTTTAGCTTAGCATTGGCTATGCATGTCGGAACTTTCATTCAAAATTTACTTTCAGAAATATGCCAAATCCATGTACGAGTTAGCTACTAAATACTGGGCTAAAAATGTGGCTGATCCAACCAAAAATACGAAATGCAGAATAGATTGGGTGAAATGTCAATGTTTCGAGTATTTTTTCAAAGGTGGCAATGAATTATACTTGGGTAAGGAATTAAATATAAAGCTTAAGATGACAAAGAATGGTATGGTCGATCAAACATTGACAAATTTTGAAAATGCGTTTTCTGGAACATTGGAGCAAACCAATCAAACCACGGATACAGCAGAACTTATGATAGAAACAACATCTTTTGATACAAATTATGTATCAGTAACAGAAGGTGAATCAAATAGCCATATCGATATTCGAAAATTAGATCAAAGCTCTCCGGCAAGAAGCAATATTGACCAAATTATTGAATCTTATGAACATGAAATAACTGACACTGATGAACATAATTCAATAACGACACAATCATTGACAATTGGCATTTCTAAGATAAAACTGCTGGATGTCGGAAGTTGCTATAATCCATTTGGAAATATAGATTTTTTAGATGTAATTCCAATAGACTTGGCTCCATCCTGCGAAGGTGTCTTTCAATGTGACTTTTTGAGTTTGAGTGTTGGTTTTGAGGATATATTTTCAGAAGATAAAAAACACCTTGTACAATTAAGTCGGGGATCTTTTGATACTGTTGTGTTTTGTTTAGTACTAGAGTATTTACCATGTCCGGAACAGAGATACAGCTGTTGTAGAAAAGCTTATGATTTATTAAAGAGAGGTGGTCTTTTGCTAATTATAACTCCAGATTCGAAACATGTGGGCGCTAATGCCAAGTTCATGAAGTCTTGGCGTTATGTCTTATCAAATCTTGGTTTCATGCGAATAAAATATGAGAAATTGCCACACGCGCACTGTGTAGCATTCAGAAAGTGCCACTGTAAAGAAGTATCTGCTCGTTGGTCTGCTATGCAGAAAATTTCAAAACCGAACGAGCTATATCAGTTTGATAATAAAATGTTTATACCACAAGATTTTAAGGAAAGTAAATAAAGAAAGTGAAGAATCCATTGAATCTACTTTACTTGACATAATAGACGTGAATGTTTATACTGAATCCGAATTCTGTTATTTTTACCGCTATGATTTTCTAAATGTTTCGACTGTGGTGAAAAAAAAGCAAGTCGAGTTGTGGGGTGAAGGTAAGGTTCTATCGCCATCATTAGGCGCTGCAACAAGATAGACAATTGAATCTATCATGCAAATTCACATCATTCCAAGCTAATCGGAAAAATTGTGAAAGGCACTAAGCCGACGATCGAAATAGTAGCGCCTAATAGCACCCTTATGGCTGACATTGAGATTAGCGCTAGCAGAGACGGTGCCATTTTGATGTCATCAGCGCGAACACGACGCCTGTCAAAAACATTTAATTAATCACGATCTTCGGCAATATGTGTCCGTTACGCAATCTGAAATAATTGGCGACTATCATAAATGAGTTCCTGTTATGCGACAATTTGCGAATATTATTCATGTACGATTTAATGTCTTCCGCTTGACTCGAGTTACTTCTACACTCATTTCCGGAACTCCTTCTTTCCGTTTCCCTGTGCGGTTGAGTACCGACCGTGTGAGTATGATTATTGGATTCTCATTCATTGTGCGGTAATTTGTAGGAATAAAATAAATTTCTCAGCCGAAATTCGATATTTTTCGTGATGGATCCTTTAAATTCCGTTTCCCAAAGATTCTGACATACTGATTGTAATGAAAGTTTTTGAAACCACGTGTACCTACTCTGTGACTGACAACACGCCATTACTTGGTTAGGTCGGACGGTATGAATTTTAACCAATTCAAACTCATCATTTATTTTCTCAGGTAATCAAAATGTCGTCTCATTTAAATTGGATGATCGTCCGCAACAACAATGCTTTCCTATTGAAGAAACGTAACATCAGCAAACCCTTTTCCACTGTAAGTTCCAACATTGTCTTTGGTAACGTGAAGTAAAGTGAACTTTAAAATGTGTTAATTGCTTATAATGAGCGCATGGAGCAGTTGGAAATATTTTAACTCACAATTTAAACTGGTCCATTATTGTTGTGGTGTTACATGTACAGTTCGTGTTGTGTGATCTTGGTATCATCTTGGTATCTGTTAAGTTTTATGAAAAAGTTTTCTAACATACTGTTTGTAATATCCTGTATATCATACCCGAAAATCAGAATAGAGCACTGTAAAGTGTTTTTTGGACATTTCGCAATTCAAATAAACTGTTGACAGTATAATTTTGTTACTAGTGTTAGATCTTTTGAATTGCAGGAGCCAAACAATTTGACTAACCTGAGCAGCTACCGTTACTCGGGCCTGGTTCACCGTAAGAGTGTTGGGATCGTGGATACCCCAGATAAGAAGGGTTTCACTGTTGTGTATAAAAAAGCAAAGACCGTCAACAAACCTGCAAAAGCGACGGTCAGACGCACGATGAAGAGTGGTCCTCGCCGTTCCCTTCATAAGCTTCGTAGTCTCCTGAAAGCCAACAAGTACAGAGTGGATCTCAACAAGGTAGGATAGATTGAGTAGACAATACGTTACATCGAACTTATAAGAACACTTGAAAAGAATTTTTAATTCTGATGGATGCATTGCATGCAATTTCAGTTTTCTGTATGCAAACATGTTTTGTCAATGTTTCTGCATCAATCAGATTTGAACATTGAAAATGTATTGTCACACATTCATGATGAGGTAAAAGGGATGAAATTGATGAATAGTTGTTTTTGTTTGATTTATAGGTTGCTCTACGTCGAGCCAGTGCAGTTCTGCGCTCTCAAAAGCCATTACCTGCCAAGAAAACACGTGCACCCAAGAAGGCTGATTGAGCTGTACAATTGAATAAAACATTTTAAATATTACATTTTATATCGCTAACAATTTTTCTGCTCCAATCGTAGTGTAAAGTTTATTATCATTTATTCTAGTTCTAGTCTTTAATAAGGTTAAGAACAAATCAGGTGAGTTGTACGTACAAGTAGTCGAAGCTGTAACTTTAATGATTTATAACCGCACTATTCTTTGTTTGAATTTTCTCAGGTGAGAATACTACTATGTGGAAAGTTTGATGGAAGCACATGATGGTGATTTCAACTAACTCGGCTGTGTCATCCACAACAACCCGAATGTACGGATAACATTGAGTTTTTTAATTGATTCTGGCGATTGCCTCAAATTTGCATAACTGAAATCCTCTCGAATCGAATTTCATAATTGTAATAATATTTTAGAATTACTATCAATTTAATGAATTAGAATAATATGTGATGATACATTCAACCACCAAGATCTATGAATGCCGTGATTTTTATATTTGCTATCTGATGCATACCTTGAAGGCATGTAATGTATTGTCTATATCCAATAATGCTACATTAAGATGGTTTTTTGTTTCAGGATTGCTTGGACCTCCTTGATGTCCACAAGTATGCCTGCTGATGGACTGAAAACTGCTTTTTGAATCGTAAGTTGATCTTCGTTTGAATATCGGCAGGATTTTAGAGTTGAAGAAAGTTCGTTATATTTGGTTTACATAATTTAAATTGTGATGGTAAATTCAATAAATAAAATTTACAAAACCATAAAACTGACTTTAATGAGAGGTAACGACAATCATAGTAATAGAGCGATTATTATCAGTTTAGTTAACAAGAATTTGAAGAATTCTTCATTAAGACTTACAGTATTACACAATGATATTAGCAACCATCAAGATCTCTGAATACTGTGATTCTTCCATTTGCTATCTGACATGTTTTGAGAATAGTCAATTTAAGTACTATAACAGTACTATTTGAAGTCATCTTTCATTCTAGGATTGTCTGGAAGTTGACATAATTATATTATTACGATAATTGTAAGATTCATGCAAGTATGATGCATTTGGGTTATATGTTTCTAATTACGATGGCACATATGATATTTAAACATCACAAAATCATGAAACAAAATCTGATTAAATGTAGCAATTTGATTAGATTTCTTGGGAATGTTATCAGTTTGATCAGAATTTCAAAAATTTCTTTTTGAGCTTTATTAATATATTACATGATGACAAACAAAATCACCAAGATCTCTGAATGCCGTGATTTTTATATTTGCTATCTGATTTGCTAAAACAGAAGATAATTTTAGTGGTGATTTACGATATTTGCCAAATAATTATTCCTCTCTATTTAAAGTTCACCACGATGTTCATCATGCATTTGGAACTGATAGCAGTGTTAGCGACAAGGAGCAGCACTGATCATGGTGAGTTTTTGAATATGTCATTATAGTTATCAAAATTCTCAAACATAAGATATACGTGTTATAATATTCGTATGTGATGATATACAGAACCACCAAGATCTCTGAAAGCCGTGATTATTCTATTTGCTATCTGATGCTATGCAAGCGAATAGTTTATTCGTTCGATGGCTGTAGTTCAATACAATTAAGATATGTTGAATTATTTTCAGGTTTGCCTTGATCTTTATTGTTCATGCAAGACTCACTGGTCGTGCTCGGTGAGTCAATGACGGATCAAAACTGCATTGCTGATGGTAAGTTGTCAATACAATACTGCAAATATTATGATTATAATTATGAATATGTTAATATCCATACCAATTTCAAATCATATGATGAAACATTCCATTACCACCAAGATCTCTGACTGCCGTGATTTTTCTATTTGCTATCTGATAAAAGTATAAGGACTTACGCAATGAAAATCATTTTGACAAATATTTCAAGGAGTTTCTCTAAATTACAGGTATCTGCAGCGGAATAATGGAGTGAAGAATTTTTGTAAAACTTGTAGCATTACGGAGCTTATGATAGCTCATCTATTGTTACCTTGACTCCGTGCTCTGGTCATGCTGTGTATGTGCAAATAAAACAACACGTAATAAGATCCGAATTTGTCTCGAGTATTTTTCAATTTCAAGGTATTTATCGCGAGAGAGCCGGTTTTATCCAGGTCATACAAATCAACAACTTCGACCTGCTCTCGCACATCTTGATTTTCAGGCAGTGAAGTTGGCCTATGTTTGTATTTGCAGTTACATCGGGGGAATAGCCCTGCATCAAGATTGTTAATGAATCGGTATTTACGTACTTGTAGATTATTATTCTTACAATATATCAATCTGGAAAAATGTCAACACTCATTTTATTAATACTTTTCTAAAAACAAGTACAGATATAACTGCCATATCCATGTTGATGAATTGACAACTGAATTTTCCAACTTCTTACATCGGAGATTTGCGCTCCCGAGTCGCTGTCATGCAAAACAATAATGATTCAACTCTTGGGAAAAATATCTTGATTGTAATGAGTCGTGCGTGGTCACTGAACACCTCATTGACCCCGCTATATCAATCTTTCTACATTGACTCAATGGCAAAAATGCATTTGAACGTATTGGTAAGACAAGGATGATATGCAGTTTCTAAGGAATACGGTAATAAACAAAACATTAATCACATCACGTCCGTGAAATTCCAAGTATTTCACTTGGGTTTTCACGAGGGTCGTATCCATATTTAATGAACACGTCTCACGTGACTCTCGTAGGATGCTTTGTGCTTCCATGACTTTTTGCAAATTTTGCATTCAAACCGTTTTTTTCCGGAATGACTTAGCTGAATGTGTCTCGTCAAGCTAGATTTTCGTTTGTAGTATCGTGGACAGGAATCACAATAGAGCAGTTTTTTGCTTACATGAGTTAAAATGTGCGCATATAGATATGATTTCAAGATGAACTTTTTTTTACACATATCACACTCGTATTCTTTTCTTTTTCTATGCGTTGCAAGATGTCGAGTCAGGCCATATCTTAGGGAAAAAGCCATATCACAAGTCTCGCATTTATGTATTTTCGTTGTCTCTGCAGATTCGTTTTCATCGTGCCGCTTCGTTCGAGCTAATTTTTCTTCAATATGAACAAACATGTGTCGTCGTAAGCTTGATGAATGTAGAAAGGTCTTTTCGCATTTACTACACTCCACAAATTTTGGGGGCTTGTGACTTTTCTGGTGTCTGTTCAGATGCGACTGTTGAGTATACGATTTCCAGCAAGTGTCACATTTGAACGAATGATGGGATTTTTTTTTGGATTGCTTACGAGGTTGATCACTCGAATTTTCATGTACGTGAAAATGTCTTCTCAAGCTTGATTTCTTGGGAAAGATTGCTTCGCAAATGTCGCATTCGTATGATTGGTGAGATTCAGTTATATTCTGGTTACTCATGACATGCTCGAGCTGTGGCCCTGATGAAGGATCAGCCGACTTATTTCTCGTATCACGTTCAGATTCTTTGTTTACTTCAACTTCGATCGCTTGATTTCGGAGAAGTTCGCCGTGTTGTTCATCTCCACGTGCTTCTTCGCAAAAATCATATGGCATTGCGTACCAGGAATCGGTGGATGCTTTGGCGATCGTATCTTCAGTTAAAGTCTCCAGCTCAACCGACTCCAACTTGATATCGAGATTTTGCTGAAAAGTATGAGACACGGATAATTTAGCAGTATTTCGTAGCTTCACGGAACGCTCAAAAAAATACCATCGTCGTAAGCATAAGAAGCAGGGTTGTAAATTATGTATTGAATTTGTTAATGCAGTAGCATATCCCTCAACCAGTGAATTCATCTCTCTAACGGGAGAAATTTTCATTGACCATTAAATTAATTTTTCTAATGGAATACATTTTCATTAACCGTAAATTTAATTCAATGAATTAATGCATCATTTTTTCATTGAAAACTTTACAACCCTGATAATAGGCGGTTGTAATATAATATGAATAATTAATTGTTCAATCCCGTACATGACGCTGATCTTTCTATTCCACAAGTTTACTTGGGACATATATTGTCGCGTCGAACACGAGTAATTTTGCACGTCGATAATCAAGGTCTACATTAGTAAAAACATATTGCTTTGGAATTAACGTCAATTTTCTTGTCGCAATCGTTTCGCATTGTATGCACATCGGTGTATGTAGTGTCATGAACTTGTGCTCGTTAGGCAAAGTTGTAGAAAAAATCTGAAGCCGACCTTACGTTTGCATAATCAGGCGTATTCGTGCAATTACGGAATCATTAGTATTAAAATATTCGATGTATTATGATAAGTTACGAAGGAGTGCTTAATTATACTCACTTGGTCTAATATCAGCGGATGACTCGTATTCGCGGATATTTTTGATAGTACGCGATGAATATATTTTTTAACGTCCTCGTCATCACAAAATTCAAGGGGGACCAATCGAACTGATACCTTTGAATGATAGCGATCTGTCGCTGTGTCTCCACAAAGGTCGGGGGACTGAGATTTTTCAGAATATTCTTTCTTGATTTCTGACTCCGCATTGATACGCGATATCAATGATTCGCGCAGACAATGAGACTCGTAGGTATCGTAAAAATCAGATCCGACTACGTTGTACTCGAAATCTATGGGTTCCTCCTTTACACAGGTCGAGCTGTGCATTTTCACTGTAGAAAATTTCACCATTAATTTTCCCACCGACGAATTTAACTCAGCGACGCGGGTAAAATTTCACGATTATCATTAATTGATTGTTACGATTTTACGTTCTTTCGTTATTCAATTCGATTTTAAATTTGTATTATTCTTCGTGTTTTCTCGTTTATTCAAGTTTAGACGATGAATTATCATTCAAAATACGCCTGGTATAATTCACCTCGAATGAAATATGTCTGATTTCGCTCGGATCAAACAATGAACCGACTGATTTCAACGTGCTCGAGGTTGTGACATTGGGCCGACACAGTACAATACGTCTGTAGGGTCACATAGCTTTTGCAACGTAATCGAGTTGTACGAGATTCGTGATATATTGTAACTGAACTCACGACGAGCTTATCGCGACCCCAGGTTCTCTCATTTCACTTCATCTAATCATTTCATCGCAATACTCGGAAAGGTGAACCAAATTCGATTCATACGAAATGAATAGCCTGCATTAGCATTCTTAAAAAATTGGTCCACTTGATTAGCGTGCGGGAACAAATGTGAATCGCCGTAATCGTTACAAATCAAAAAAATTTGACGCTTTCTTTCGAAATGTGACAAACGGCAATTTTCCACATCGATAATTATCATATTATTATATTATTCATCGGGCAAACGTAGATATAATTGTCTGAAAATAAACCATGCATCTTCATCAATATCAGTCCTCATGTTGCATTACAAGTAGGTTCTCTCATCATTTAAGAAGATCCGTTGGCTGTGTTGTTGTTAAAATAATAAAACCAACGTACAGCATTGACGAACTCTTCAACGTTCAGAGAAGAAGTCTCGTCTGATGTCAAAGTGTACACCGATGTTAATAATTAGCAATTGCTAAATTTCACTGACCAGAAATAATTAGTTTTGCGGGTTGGAAATAATATCCCTGTTAGTCAACATGTTACGTTTACTATAACTGCGGACCGAGTAATTCTAAAAGTATATCCGATTGCTCTATTTTCAAATTATTATGATTCTAAAATAAATTCAGTCGCAGAGTATCAATCGATTTAACATTACGTATTGATGCATATATGATTATTTAAAATGACTGATATTATTCTTAAGAACGAGAAAAGTAAGTTTTGATATCCGAGAATCCAGCGGTACAGCTTTTGAACTGGTACAGTTCTCTGACACACGCTCATGCCTGCGTCGATTGACGCACACAACGTACATCGCGCGGAGACTGACCGTGGCAACATCCCAGTGTCAACCGCTGCTGGTGTTGCGTAGCGACAGTCGCGACTAGTTGTTGCTATTATTGCCTAGCGATTATCTATTGCTATTACCCTGCGATTTCTGTCAAAATACTGTTCGTTTACTTTTAAAATAATGTTACTTAAAATATACTATAGCTCTTTCTATCAAACGAGAAGCTGAAAGTTCGGATGCTTTTTTTTTAGACAGTTCAAGATCTCTGATAAAGTCATTCATGTCATTTTGATACAGCGGTCCAGGTTCGAAAGGGCAAATAAACTCCTTACCATTATCACCGTCTTCTTAACATTCTCGAGATGTTAGAATAGGAGTACCGAGTTCTAATACGAACTTGTCGCTAGAACTGAGAACAGGTTTAATTCGTAACGATTTGTCGACTAGGAAGTTAATTGTAGGGAGTACTTGTGTCTTAAAAACTCGAGCTGCTAGATAAAAAGTTACGTTAGATTCCACGCATTGGCGGTGTAGAATGTATGTATGTAGTTGGTCGCAGCCGTGGTTCAGCGTTGCCGTGACGCTCCACTCAACTGCCGTACGTGAGATTTCGTAATAAATATCGAACTTTTCGCGTGCTGTGTAATAAATCTTACGAGTAACAAATTCCGAATTAAAAAAAATGCTAATTTTTCTCTCTGGCACATATAGTTTTTCACCGGAATTTCGCGGACGAGTCGAATGCAATAAAATAAAATGTGCGCGTTTTATTTGCCTGGTACAGGGAATGCGTGTCACGCGTACTGATTTTAATCGTGATTTTCTCGGAAACGTATGAGAAAATCGTGTTACAAATCTGTGGAGAGATGTACCGCTTGACGAATGAGAAGTGGACAAAATTCGAGCTCGATTACGCGGTATAGAGTTTACCGTAGTAGTACCTTAAGAATCATTCGACGGACTGCGCAAGAGGAAATAAATAAATTTCGAATAAATTGTCTCCCTTCCATCTGCTTTGCAGTTGTTAGCATTTCATTTCAGAGTTTTTCTCCGTTGTCCCCCCCGGCCCCTACCCTTGGATATACTCGAATAACATGTTTACGTACGTAGGATATCTGCGAATGCCAGATTCTTCGAACTGACCGAAGAAACCCGAATCGTTGTATTGCTATTATACACTTATTTACCTCCAGATCGCTCGAGGTACATGACCATCAATTTCGCGCGGATCACGTTACGAACTATTACTTTTCATTGAAAGTAAACACGATTAATTTGCTCAGGAACGCGGTAACAAACTGTACCTATGCCCTCATATTTACGGTTTCTAGATTCTGAAAATTACGTTCAAATGAATTTTGTGTCAATCTTCTCCTCTCGCCGTTTTGTCAGCTGAAACTGCTGAAACTATGCATTTCGCCGGTCTTTTGTTATGCGTTTCAATCATTACCCCATCAATGCAATATTCATGAAATAGTGCGCTGGTCTCCATGCATTTGTAGAGTTTCGTTGCGTATTGTTGGGCTGCAGCCTCGTGATTATCGTTACGCACCGTCCGTTTGACTGCGTCAACAGGATATTTGTGATGATTGAGAATCAATACAATGAACTGCAACAATTTGAAATTGTTTTATAAATCGACGCATGTTCTTACTGTTTCGAATAAACATAATGATTTTATAGTGTTGTCGACCTTACGCGATTTTTCGTACGATTTCGTAGCGATTTATTTGTCTCGAGCGCAAAATGCCTGCGCGATTTACATATTGTCTCCCTTCACGTATATTTACTTCGTCTATATTCTGCGAGCAAAGCCAACTTTTCAATCGAAAGTTCGTAAATTGATAATCTGAAAGTTAAACAGCGATGGGATCTCTTGTCTGACAATGCGATACTTAGGATCCGTAATACCGTGGAACGTACCGTGTTTACGTATACGTATGTACCATTAGCATCGCATTTTTTGTACTGAGATAATTATTCCATCATGGTTGAATAACACTTACAACTTCTACGATGCAATACTATTGTGTTTATTTTCACGTTAAACTTCGTACCGTGACGATATGTTCAATAGGGCATCCGACGTAGTCTATATTCTCACTGAACTTACTACGCGGTATAATGGTTTCACGTCGTTATTCCGTTGGTGGGTTGTATTTTATTGAATCGCGATTCGATCCCTCAACTCCGATGTTCGAATCGTACTAAATTTCTTTTAAATTACAGCTGCGAATCGTACCTGATAGTCGATAGTGTGTTTTATGATCTCTAAATATACTTTCTGAAAAGGTAGAAATGATAAATAACGATGCCGCGCTTTTGAATCAAGCGCCATCGATACAATTCTGTTTTGTCATCAGTCAAATGAATTTAATACCCGTAGATTGTCGATATTTCCATGAAAAACCACATGAAATATTTGAAGTGTTCAATCAAACTATTTTTATGTGGCAGAAAAAGAATATGACTATTTGGTTCATCTATGAAGATTCAAATCAGCAATTTTTAAAGTATTATTCACCTTAGAAAGAAAGCTACGAGGCTTCAAGCACAGAAAATCAATTTTTCATGCGTTAATCCAATGGGAAAAAGGAAACCTTGCGACACCTCTTAGACTCGTTGTACAGGGCTCATCTTGTGCCAGGAGTCAAATTATACAACTAACGATAGCTTCAAATGGTGCGAGGTGAAAAAGAATCTTTCTTTTTCTAGAGTGGTCTATTGATCATGTTCCGTAACCGATCACGCTACCCAATAATCATTATTATCTGTGAAAAATAAGCTATGTAATGATAAAAAATCTGCGTACGTCTAAAAAGCGTGAGTTTATGACAAAATGAGCGTGTATTGTGAATACTAACCTTTATTGCTTGTTGAGCAACCTGCAATTGTGCACGTCAATATTAGTTGACGACGTCGTCGTAGTTTTCATAGAAACATTTACATAATACACAGGAATCGCACGTATCACAGAAACTGCTTAAGTATAAACGGAAAATTTCACGGGCATGAGCTCAATACTTTCAATAAAAGTGAAATAAAACATAAAAAGTCCAGTAAACGGCAAAATTCGTTTGAAGTTGTTTATCGATTTACAACTTCTCGGATTAAAACGATAACAGGTTTCGAAATCTTGCTAACGACATTTTATGGGGAAAAAATATTCTGCATGGACGTTACTTGAAACGTACTTGAATAATTTTTTTTACCCAGGTATTGTTTCTTTTGCTTGAATGATTTTGAAAATGTGTAACAGTTCACGAAGATTATTACTGGCGACTTGGAGTGGAAAGGCACGGGATAAAATCGTTCGATATTTTTTGCAGAAAAAAAATCGGTTCTAATGTATTTTGCTAATCAAATCTATATTTCGTTGCTGGTGATTTGAGGTGCGGTGAAAAATTGTAATTTTTCATACTCACGTATATCCCTGCAGAGAGACGCAAATATTTCTATAAATAAAGAGTTCAGGTTCAAACACAACATCAATCTGGCTCACCTTCAACAGTATACGGCCTGCTTCGTGATCCTGATTCACGTTGTCACGCGGACGGAATATTTTATTCCTGATTGTACTGGAGTCAGGAAAAAAATATCATTTAATCTACACCATTGATTCCACAACTCCCATATAATTGATACGAATGAATGCTTCTCATAGTGTAACGAAAGTGAAAAATTTATCAATCGAATCTTTCGCGTGTAGTTGTTTTTTTTTGCAACAATTTCACCTGTATTCAATTGCTTTCGGAAAATTGATCAATTTCTACCATCGAAGTAACCATAGAAGCTGAAATCAGGGAAAATACATTGAAGGTGGTCGGATTATTTTTGATTATTCCTCAGCGTGTAATGCGTCGCAATGAGATTTAATTCGAGGGAAACAGCGTGAATTAATTTCGCCAAAACTGTGGGCGTTCTGGATACATATTTTGAGAAACGAGATGCATTTACGTAAAGTGATAAGCGTATTCGTTAACGAATGTGGGTTTCGAAGAAGCACGCGAAGGGTATGATTCCATCGATGTGTCAAATACAACTCTAAACGATACGTGTATGCACCGGTCAAACAAGTGTGCACTGGGTGCGGATTTAGCGAATTCTGATCCTGGAGGGTTATGAGAGGTATAAAGGCTCGGACGACGCGTGGTCACAGTATCAGTTGAGTTTCTCAATCGCAGCGCAACACATCTCGAAACATGAAGGTAAAGAACAATTCGTTCCATTAAACAACCTTCTCTCTATCAAATTGAGAAAAGCAAGTCCTGTGGCCTTATGAATTTTCATTCAACGTCACGTGACACGAGTACCATGTCGAGTGTTTCGATTGAGTTGATAAAGTTACTCGGGCAGTTTTTGCGTGTTCGTCTAGCGATGATAATCAGCGTTAAATGCAACGTTTTGCGAAACGTCACGTCAGTTGAGTTATGGTCAGCTATGACTTGCAAAGATTCGTTTCCTAGATTTCGAAAAACTCACTTGTGTATTTTTGGATATACTGGAAGAAATTAATCGTATCTTTCCACGTTCATAGGTCGCCGTTGTTCTCTGTGCCATTATGGCATGCGCCGCTGCTGCATCGTACACCACGAAGTACGACAATATCGACCTGGATCAAATTTTAAAGAGCGATCGTCTTCGTAACAATTACGTTAACTGTCTTTTGGAGAAGGGAAATTGTACTCCGGACGGCAAGGAATTGAAAAGTGAGTCTTTACTTCAGTTCTGGAAGTGACTGGCATTCTTTGAAGTGACTGCAAACCTGTACGCGTAGCAATTCAGTGATAGAAATCAAGTACTTGCATCTAGCACATTTGTATAACTTACGCAATTTCTCCATTTTTCCAGAGTCGTTGCCTGATGCCCTGGAAACTGGCTGCAGCAGCTGCAGCGAGAAGCAGAGAGCGGGAAGCGAGAAGGTCATCCGGTGGCTGGTGAACAACGTACGTTTGTAAAATATACTGGCTTTGCTTTCAATTTGCTGACTGATCAAACGTAACATGTGCAGTATTAGTCAACTGCCAACCTAGAGTAACTGTACACTAGAGCTCATGACTCGAAGGATAATTCAATCGATTCGTTTCCCACGCGTGGTTAACTACCAATTTTCGTCTAATTAACGACTGCAAAGCTATGTGAAATACTTCCACAGTTTCGGGCGGATATTCGCAAATTCAAGCGGCTTATCAACTTTATTATTAATATTACACATTTGTCTTACAGGCCCCAGAAACTTGGGCGGAGCTCTCTAAGAAATATGACCCCACTGGCGAGTACACGAAAAAATTCAAACCTCAGGCAGAAAATGCTGGAATTCCTTTGTAAATCATCTGAGTATCTGATTTTTGCTACAAATTTTATTGTTTTTCACTCGTATGCGATGAATTGTTGAATAAAGTATTAGATAAAACCTTTGTTGTTTTTACTCTATGAAATTTCCAAAAATCTAATGTCTTCGTAGTACGAAAACTGGACAAATTCAATTAGTCTTTGACCCTAACGTAAATTTGAGACATTCGTCTCCTCAATAATCAATGCCATTCGCAATCTATTAACGTTCCCGCACATCCAATGGGCATCTTAATTTTTTATCACAGATAGCACAAATCCAAAAGAGATTCAGAAGAGACTATTCGGGTACAAATATTATTAAGATGTTCACATCGCATGTCAGCTAAAAACTATCAACCGAGGAGGCATCGATTAAACTATTCGTGTATATTTCAAATTGGTTTTGAATTCGCACGCCTGGAATGGAGCTTCTCTCGTACATCGAGACACCCGATAAACAAATGTGTATGCAACACAGTTAATCTGTTCGATGCTCCCGTGATGATAGGAACAGGAAGTTCGAGGCACTAACGAAATTGCTTCGACGAAGTTGAACTGGATGGATCTATCTTCGTAGTTGATCGCCTATTCATAGTCAGATCAGTTTCGATATAGGCGTACCTACTATAATTATGCATTATTTGACAAAGCAATCTACACCCTAGTGGTATCTGAAGTACCTCCCTACCAAAAATACGCGTCTCCTTGTTATCCTTATCTGGCTGCAGGCTCCTTAATCCGCAGTTGATGTAGGCTCTCGAACATACAATTACAGTATACTTGACGATAATGGTTAATCTATATATTCTGAAGTTTGTTCCATAAAATCAACGTTTTTTTCAATCATATCAGAATTTATGGTATTTATCAGATACACAGAAATATATAGTGACTTTATATGACCGGGCACAATGTTCAGTATATAATATATACACTGTGATTCTTTAGAGTGATTCTTCGAGCGACGCAGAAATAAGAACTCGACAATGCTGTTGAAAACGGTAGTTCCTCAGAAATGCAATTTGTCGCTGCAATTGTAGCTGGCTAACTACTGCACAGGGTTTTCTAAAGGTGTTACCAATTTCTCTATTCTATTCGTAAGCTGCTGAACGATGACGATATAACTAAACTTCTGTTGCGATATTAACATTGAATATTAACGATGCTCACGACATCGTAATTACTCAAGTAGTATTACTTTCGACAAACGTAGGTAATTCCGTCAGGTTGAAGACAAACTCTTGCTTGGCAACCGCTGCAGCGATTAAAATGGCTCGTAAAGTTCGCACAGACGGGAGAAAGGAATATTCTTGAACCTTTCGACGTATATTTTCGTTTTCTCGTAATACACTACAAAATACGGCGTATATAACCCCACTAATTGAATGGAATGGAAACCCGTTTAATTTACTATCGAAGCGATAAACCTCATTGCGGATAGAATTGAGAGAATACTGAAAACCAGTCGACGCGACAGTTCACGTTCGTAGGCTGAAATATTATAAATATATTATAAATATATTATAAATATATTATAAATATCATAATAGGGGAGACCGGGGCAAAATGAGACTGTCGGGTAAAATGAGACCCCTCATCTTAGTGGGCAGGTTTAATCGTCTCATTTTGCGCCGGGGTCTTATTTTACCCCTTGTTCCATTTTGCCCCGGGGTCTCATTTTACTCCGCAGTCTCGTTTTGCCCCGGTCTCCCCGATAATAACCAATGACCTACCCGCACCATTCACTAGTTGAACGTTTGTGGTTGGTGTAAATTGATTATTATGTTGAACAGCACACAATGATTCCATTATAGAGCTCTTCGTCTTTGATAGCTGATAGGCCGTACAGTAGTCGTGGTATCTACTAACTACGTAGTAGTTTAATCAAACTCACCGCTGTGGCTTACCTCTAATTCAGGAAGATAAGGAACAGACATCCTTGCAACAGCCTAAGGCTTGGCATGTGCGTATAGGGCAGAATAACTACATTGATCTATTGTCACAACGAGGTTGAATAAACACCGATCCCTAGCCCTCCTTGCGCGAGTTTCCATATAATATCCGTCTCCTCTCTCTTGTCTCTAATGCTTTGAGCGAACACGAGAATCGCATACGTATCATAAATTATCCTATACATTTTCTTAAGTATTTGCCAATATGGAACGCGCTAATATATTTGCAAGGTGTCGATATCTGTACGCACTGTATTCTCAGCGCTAATATCCGCTGTTAACATTCCGCTTGGCTACGTCGTTCGTCGCTGCAATCTGACTCCCCACACTATTACTACTGTCACGTGTTTAGTCTGGCCACGAACGGTTAGTACCACTAATGCGCGGCGGCGTAGTCGCTTCATTGTCAGAACGTCGCCGAAGACGAACTTCAAATATGCTGGACAATGCTCAAGCGACGCAATTCGACGAAGCGTCATGATGACTTCGACGGGCATCACCAATCAACACGGGATATTCGAGTTAAGCGGCTCCTGTAATCATCGCTCCTGTAATCTGGCCGACCACAGGAATTCACCAATGGGATGAAGTTTGACATTTCTAGTTTTTGCCGCGTTACAGTTTCCTTCTTCCATACCTTGTGGTCAATTTTATTATCTTCAGATACCAGCGCGACTATAAATCTGTATGCTTCCGTTCATCCCTTGGGACAGTGATGTAGTTGGGTTCGGCAACGTTTCTCAGAGTTTCAGTCTCGCCTCGATTACAGAGGTAGCAGCCTCGCGACGACCAAGGTGTCGTGTGACCTCGTCGTTCGTTCTACCCGTTCGACTGTCCAACGCTCGACGAGAAACCACCTTCGAACACGTCGAGCACTTCGTCTTCCTGAAGTTGAATCGTTGCCGCACAGTGGTTGAACTCGGCTAGCATTTTCAGATATGTCATTGTTCATCGATGTCCATGAAGATCTACGCGAAGGCACTGTATATTACGAATTAATGGCGGCTCGGCCGATGAATCCAACAACAAATTTGTTTTCTCGGTGTCTTATGTGGTTTTTCGCGAAACATTCACCAATCTCACGATTTGCATGGTATACCCAAACTTAGCGTCACCCCAGAGATATCGACAATTCGATATGGCATTCGAGCACCGTGCATGAGAATTGGATAACGTTACAGCTGATCGACCGCGCCTACAGCGTTTTATCCTCTGGCACTATTGGCAAACTCGGATTGTCTCGTTTTACTTCTATTACTCGATAAGTTTACCTACGCCAGCTAAGTTTGATCTGAAAGACGACGGAGCAAGTAGCGAGCTCGCGGTGTAATCTGATCGTTTAGTCTTGGTACGGTTCCTTGAAACGGTGGTACGTGCGGGATGGTGGTTGTTAAACGAGTTAATGAGGCGTTCGAGGTTTAGAAATCTCGCGATCTCGTCGAATCTGTTGTTTAAACATAAAAACAGAAAGTTGTATCGAACGACGATTCTGGATTGCTTACGCGGCCTTCGCGCATAAGAGTTCGCTCTTCGGCGTCAAACGGGTTGGAGAACACTAGAATCTGGAGAGTGATTGTTAACCGTGTAGTCATATTGTCACGATGATCCCTCGCGCCAGGCATAGTAATCTAGATCAATACGTGGATTGATGGGAGTTCGGGATCAAGGAATCAAGTGCGTAATTCTCCGTGACATGGGTGGGAACCGTGACTACTGTACGCCTTTGATACAAAAGCCACAGAGTCCGACCATTGCCGTTGGGAATTCGACGTCTGTGATTTATATATGAATTTGTTAAATCTAAAGCGTAGTGAATGGCTAATTCGCGATGTCCGATGGGACAAATGTACGTTCGCGCAACTTCCAACGACCCTTTTTTCCATGCATCCATCGAGTTTCGTTCGTGGTAAAGGATAGCGTTAATTTTACGTACACTCGCATCACAGATTCGCGTAAAAAATCTTCGCATTAACTGTAATTGTAACTCAGTAATGGCAAATCAGTTACTATGTTCACTGCTTAAATATTGGGATAGTTATTTGTCAATTAATCGGGCTAGTGGATCGCGTCTGAAAAATTGTAATTCTGCATTGTTGTACAAGTAGGGTAAACGCACCAATAGATGGACAGCAAACTCCTGATTTCTTGCTTTTATGATTCAATTACTCGATTTTTCAGTTTATATTCAAAATACAATCATGATCACATCATACGTATCGTATTATTTGATTTATTCGTATAATATGGACAGACAAAGTTCACGCGTACTCTGTCGCATGCGTACTAGTGGTGGCGCCTTTGAAGTAAAGCATCGTGATGTCGAATGAAAGTATTTTGTTTTATCACAAGAACAAATATAAAAATGGGAATAACCATTTTCACATAACCGTATATATTTACATTTATCGACAACAATTTTATTCTTAAAATTTGATCCTTTAATATATTGTGATCAGTTATTAAATCTATATGTGTTCCAAATCGTAGCTTTTGACTAGCAACTACGCATCATAGCGGATATCAGCGTTCATAGGTACACATTATTTGTTATTTAATACCGTGATGGGAGAATATTTCGGTTGAAATCAGAGACTTCTTGAGACGGGTGTGGCTGGGCGGTGCACGATCCATCTCCATGTCAAAATAATGACTAGGGATACTTGGCGAAATACTCGCTACATGTAAATTGATCCGGTACAAAGTGAAATGTATACTTTTTTCGCATCCGCCAAAATAATTTCTCTGTTGTACAGCTTCAATAATTACATTTTCCGCTCGTACGGAAAAGCGATTTGACGAGTCGTTGAAATATCACGTGCTTCGAATCGGTAAGCTCTGACGAGTAGGTATCATTTTATCTGTAGCAGTAAAGGATTTTAGCATTTACAATCGTTGAATATTTTTCTCTATCACATCGCACCCGATAGGAGACTGTGCCGGAGTTTGCGAAGGACAGCCACGAGTAGAGACGATATTCTGAATATACATGCGACAGAAAACGTGAAATGCCGTGAAGCAAAAAAGTTGAAATATTTTAATTTCGTAGAAAATCTGACGACGTAATTCTAAAAGTACGCGGCGCCTCGCAATTGTTTCGGCTTTCGCGTTTGCATTATTCATGAATCTTCCCGTGCTCCATTTTTCCAACCCCTGCCGCGATCCTCTTTCCAACGAACACGTTGCAACGTACCTCCGCTTAAATTCGTTTGCATTAGGATTTTTTGTGCTTTGATGGTCGGTAAATAAAGCTTGTACGTTTGAATTTATTGGCTCAATTATTCGTTGCCCCGTAGGGTCAGCTGTAGCAGTCTAGCCAAAGCGCCAGACTTATGATCAGTGATCATTAACGAGTAGCGTGCTCCATTTTCGTTGTTATCAGTGGAAAAAAAGTTCGCGTAATTGGTGGATTGCGATACTCCATCCCCTCATCGGGTTTTACATGGTTGCCCGGTAATCGCGTCTAACATTAGACTGCGTGTTTCTGCTGACGCGGAAGATCCGACGACTCGAGGTCATCGAGCGAGTTTCGTGGTTCGGAACTCTATCGCTGGTGGTAGTAGGTTTTCTGCAGTTTCTTGCTCCGTTTCACGTCAGTGTGGGTTCCTGTGACAGCCTCAGCTACACAGACGGAACGAAAAGGCTAGAACTGGTCGTGGTGTCGATAACCCGGTGGACCTGCCACAGGCTTCGTGTCAAAAACGACTGGCGGGGATATCACGATGCTACCGATCGTAAAAATACACCAACAAGGATGCGATCGTACGAGGTAGGAAACGAGTATCCGCGAATTTCTCTACTCGATTGATAGGAAAGAAAAATTTGTTTCAAGTAATTTGGCGCTGAATTTCGTTTCGATATGACGTGGTAAATTGTATAATATCGCGCACGATCGTCAGGAACGATGTCATCTCGTTTCCCTCGTCGAGTTGGGTGTATCTCGAACAAGTCTGCCGATTTGTACCTACAGACCGAGTTCGAAGTTGCATTGTTGCGTGACGGGTTGTCTAACTGCAGGCGGCACTACCGCGGTGATTTAACTTGCAAGCTACTTATTTGAGCTGTCTCTGTTCCGTCGCCTGCCTGCCGGTAGGTAACCAATTCCACTCTGTTGTAAGCTCAAACTTCAAATACTCCGCGACGCAAAGCTTGGCGTGTCGCTTGATTCAGGCTGATTACAGAGCTAACCTTTGTAGACGGAATAGCAGAAATGCCAAGGAATTCTCACGAGGGACATGTATTTCCATTTGACAGGTCTAATTTACATGCATTTATTTCAGTCCTCAAGGACTTTCGCCAATGCGTTCCCGCGTTTCATTGTTGGAGATCACATCGTGATATTAAATTGTATCGACGACAGAAAATAATCGACCAAGGGTAATGGTTTTGTTTCCACGAGTAAGACTGCGATGCCACGGTGTAGGCTCGCGGTAATCTGGACGAATGCCGATATTAGTCATCCACGACTGGTCAATAATTTCCTTTGTTCGCCTCAATCGGCATCCCTGTAAATTACGAGCAGCTTGATTAACGACCGTGCCTTGCGTCCTGCGCCTACCTTACAAGGTCCATTCGATCCCCGAGTGGATATTTCCTGTGTAATCTTCGGGTGACCAGAACACGTTTGAATTCTATGGAACAGTTCGGGGACCATCGACGCATAGACACTCGCGTATCGTCATGCGTACCAGCGGATTTGGAATTTATGTTAAATAACGTCAAAGCGTAGACCGAACAGCCAGTTGAAACGTCGTCAACCGAAACGAAATGGTCCGTTTGCTCGCAAATTTGATGAAATTTCACTCTCCCACGTGCGCAGATTTCGGAGTGCGGGCAGAGCTATTCGCATCACGGACGTGCATTCGAATTGTGTGCGCGCGGGTACTTTTCATAAAATTTCCACCGTCCTTTTGAGACAGTCAAATTTTTGTTTGTAATCTATCGTCGCACGTATCCGCTCCGAACTGCGGAATTGTTCGAGACCAAGCCGAAATTCATGTACGACTATTGATTCGACACTTCCAACGTGTCATCTGGTAATGATTAACACGTGGCGGGACGGTGCAACGAGCAAACGAAAGGGATGTTTGCAGATTAGAAATTGAGATTGCGTGCGTAATGCGACAGATTGGTACCGATGTTGGATTCAAGCTCCTATCGTTAATCTCTCTGTACGGATATTCCATTCCAGATGCTAACAGTGGGTTAGGAAAGCTGGAGTCTCTTTACCGAGGGAGCAATTAATATTATATTAGCTTTCGCGGATGTTTGTGCCGTGCTTCCAACTGCTAGACTGCTACCCTGCTACCCATAGAATTCCACTTTGATTTACTACAGTAATTGCAACGTTGGTTAAAACGATGCTGCTCTGCAAGTAGACTTTTACTTTTTATAACAGCGTCTCTAACTCTCAATCATTTTGACGTTCTACGAAGCGTATCGCCACGGAACGTGACATTTCTCCTTTACTATCAATTCACCGTTCATTTTCCCAGTTTTCTTACCGATCTATCAAAACGAGATTCCGTAGATCCATCTTTCCAAATTAACACGTATTCTACTGCATCGACGGGCGCATTCTTTCAATTCCTGTAGAAAAAAACCCACGTGCTTCACGTTCCAACATCGTTTTTTTCCTGTGAAAACGGATAAAGCTTTAGGTATAGAGACAATTACTGAGCACGACTAGTTTTACTGCGGTCTTTCGAAGAGTAGTGCGGTGTGTAAGGCTTCTGCTATACGTGTGGTTGGTTTGGTCGCCAATTTTAAAAAATCCGTGCATTTGCTTTAAGCCTTAATGCTTCAGCTTTGTTGCGATGCGGATATTAAGAAATAATCGCGCGATACGTAGCATTTTTGATGATCTTTTCGTACGTTGCGTTTACATTTTACTCTCAGCCGATTAGTATATCAGTTGGAGGTATTTGGTATGCATATGCGTTGCGCATGTGATCGCGTGAAGGGTATCTCTAGGCATCTCTACGTTGCAAATAGCGACAGACTCGCGTTGTAGCGAATTGTGAGCCGGATCGTGCCCGGTGCTCAGCTTGCAGACACATGGGATCACGTGGATATTGTTTACATGGCAGTGATAATAAATTTATAGATTTCATAGGTTATAGTCGGTGTCGACGTCGAGCGTTGATCGTGGATGGGGATGGGGGTCGTAACCTATGCGTGTACATCCCGTTACCTGGCAGCTGGAAATTTGAGTTCTCCGTAGGGCTGTTACCATCGCACGGTACTCAGTACCTAAGAAATAATTATTTCACGGAAAACTCGACGGTTCTCGTCGGGTTTCCTTCATCAACCGAATACATTTCTCGATCTTGCCACTGAAGCACTCGTCTTTGAAAGAAAATTATAAGTTTTGTTTTCATTGGAAACTCCGGCGAGAGCCAGCACGATTGATAAATGCCGACATACCTCGGCGAAGATGAATTTAGAAAATACCACGAAGACCGCTGGTTTTATCGCGGGATGCGGAAATTAACTATAATTTGGAGACACGAATTGTTAGGGATAATCGACGGTGAAACTAGAATGTTGGACGAGGACGGTACATAGACGGGGCGGTACATTCGGATTTATGGAAATTTCTAAAGGGTCTTATACAGCCTCCGTAGGGAGTGGAAATTTGTTGTTACAAATAACGTGATTTGATGTTAAAGAAGCTTAAATGTTCGGGGTATTGTAGATTCGTGCCAACTTAACACCCGTTGGTGTTTATATTTTAACGCATTCTCATTTCGTGGCAAGAGCAGCACAGGGGCTACTCATCGCGCCCGGCAGGTGCCCGTAGAAACGAGAAAATACGAGGCTGGTCTGCTGTCAGAGTGTTTTATCACGGTGTAAATATGCAATTGCGTGATTTAAGCACAAGGGTGGTAGCCCTCCTTTGCCGTGTTACTTGATCCGCCGTCGAAACAATCAAAACGATTCCATTATTCCGAGGGATAATGATTTTCCCCAAATTTAAGTCTTTTACATGGATATCTCGCGACATTCTCATTTCTCGAGCTTCCTGATGCGAATGGAAAAGTTCAAGGGCTCAGGTTGCTCGAAGTAAACGAAAGGCTCGTCATTTCATTGTATAGAAAGTGAATTCAGACGTCTGGTTATCGAGGAGCGTGACATTGTTTTGTCATCGGAGCGAACAATAATTATCAGCCTTGCCTGGAAAAAATGTTTGCGCTAAAATAATGGGAAGAGTTAAAATAAAAGAGTTGAACTAGGCTATGTTAGAGAAATGATCGAGGAGGAAAATAATCTCGATTGTTTTAACACCGTGAATTTAGTCTACTGTGTATCGGAAAATTTCACTCTCGGGGTGACGGCTTCGGTCGAATTAGTCGTTATCGTTCGATGGACGATTACCGAAATGGTTCAGCTACAGTTACATTACGGCTTAATAGAGAATCGGACTTTCCGTAAGCGTTGGATAGGTCAGCCATGGAAGCCGCGAGCCGAACGTACAAGCATAGCAGCATCATAGGACACAGGCGCGCAAGTTCATAGGTAGGAGGCAATATGCCTCTTCGGCATATAGAGTAGGTGGTAAAAGGCAGAGTTTACAGCAGCTCGTAAAAGTTGCCACCCGGGAACCGAACCCAAAAGCCACACTCTATACTCCGTTCCATACCAGGCTCCGCTTCGAGCTTTTGCTCTCCCTCGCGCCTCCATCGCCCCTGCGTTTCCTCTTCCCCATTCCCGTCATCCTCCTCAACGTAGCCAAGCGAAATTATGCAAAGTTATGCATTATTAGGTTCTTGGCGTTTTGACACCGTCGTTAAACTAGCGGTAAATATTATCCCCTTTAATTTTACGAGTACCTCTTCTATTCATTCGCACATCACACGGTCCGTTTTATTTTAAGCTCTTGTTGATGTTTATTTCATTCGGACGAGACGTACGTATGATTCGGAAAAACGCGGCAAGTATTCCTACTCTCTGAAAAGTACGTGTTCGTATTTTCTTAGAGTTTGCGACTATCCGAAACATCGAGGTGCTTTGATTGAAAATACTAAAGCATCCGAGGTGTATGAAATTTTTCATTAGTACGAAAACGTACAGTATCGTTCGACGTCATTGGCAACGTGGTAGTTGTTTCCAGGGTTTCGGTATTAATTACAAACATTAGGAGGCAGGCGCAACATATGTTGAACTGAATTATTGTAGTTATTCGCCAACGTGTAATTTGGTTTCAGAATCTTCGACGTGCGACGCTGCAAGTTTGTAACATCTGCAACACTAATTATACTCTGACGTCACATACATTCGTAATTGCCGAATCGATTGGATCTTACAGCAGGGTTTAATTCCCAGATGCATAAATGAAGCATACCGAATATAGTTATACTTCATCCCCCTCTGGATGGTTCGGGAAAATTCGATATTCATGATTATTATCCATATCATTATCATCATAATCCTCATCATCGTCATCATTATTATTGTTATTGTTATTAGTATTGTCGTTATTAATAGATAACGAAAAATCCGCTAATGTGGTAAGAAGCATTTGAAGAATCTGTAGTAAAATTGCAAACTTGTGCACAATTAAATTGGGAGAAATATTTTGGATGATACCGTTGAGGCCAGTTGATTTTTAAGGCTAAGCCAGCTGAATTAAAAGGCTAAGTCGTCGAGATTACTGTAAAAGTTAATTGCTTGGTAATCCTCTGGATCTGAAGTAAAACGAAGCAGTGGATTCGGCAAATTTTAATCACAGACTACATGGAATGTCGTGACGACGATAATAACTTTACGAAAGATTTCTTTACGACGATTCGAGCGCGTTGGCCGAGGATCGAACGTTTTACATCGGTCACGTTTACGTACATTTCTCGGGGAAAATCCGATTCGTCAGGAAATCGTTGGGAGATGCAGTTATAAATCTCACCCCTGCTCGCATATTATATCCACGTGTATGGCAAAAAATAAAAAAATAAATCGAAATAATATATTTGACCAGGCTCGACAGATAAGGGAATTCGTTTTAAATTTTGACGTTTTCGTGGAAGATTTATACCCGCGAGAACGTCAGTTACCCGAGGTAACTGCGATACGAGGACGACCGTGAGAAATGTAGCGCTTAAACTGTCGATAAGACGGCTGGAAGGGGATAGAATATCGTTTACCTTTTACATTTTACGGATCGTGACGTATCCAATACCGCATCCTACCATACACCTGCGATAAAGGACACGCAACGGCGCGTTCGCGTCGCAATATCGTTCGAGTTTTCGGTGTCGCATGAGCGTTGTGGCGAAATGAAGCAATCGAAATGTCTGTAAGATGCTATTAAGACGAATTCAATGGAAATTAAGGTCGCGAAGACGTAGGTGAGCTTTCGGTTCGGTTGTCGTTATCTGTGACTTCGAAATAAAATCGATGAAGCGATGCGCGTGAAAAATAAACGCACCTGTATCCCAGGGAAATTTGATGGAATTGGATGGTCGAGTAGTAGCAGTTGGCAACACGAACGTCAAGTCTCGTTGAATTTCATTTATTTTTATTTTCTTTCAAGTCTACTCGATAAATTAAATCCACTTCGTGCTTCATTTTCTTTCGTTGCTCGTGCCTCTTTCCTTCCCTGGATTTTCATCGCTTTTCGACTCCATTTCTGCCCATAATTGGGATAATTGAGGAACGGAAAAGCCGAATATTTCCGACATTCGGGACTCGGAAGGTAAATTGCGTAACGTTATTCCCATGATCCACGTTTTAATGACTCTCGGTTCGAATTTTCTTTCAAAATTCCTTCATTTTCCGCTGTCGCTTAAATTGTTGACATTCGAAACTACGTGATTCGAAATGTATTGCGGATCCGCACGGCGGTATAGTAATAAATTAACGAAACAATCGAAACGTGACGTGATTATTGATCAACGGACGAACTCGCTGTGGGGATTATGTAATTTGTGTCATGTAATTAGTACTATCATCGTTGTTCCGCTCCAAGGATATCACATTTGTTTTTGTTAAAATGAATCGAATAATTATTCAGTTTCGAATCTGGTCGGAGATAATTGGCCGCGGATATCGATAGCGCCGTGAATTATTACGGTTTTTAATGAAAGCTCGAAATTGGATAGATCGCTGATCGAGGTACGCGAAGTCATTAGAAATTTCAATCGGAAGCGCACGTTCGTGGAATATTAAGCTTTAAACTAAATACATCTCGTTCGCTGTCCGTTTTCCAACTCGTATCACCGTTACGCACCGCGTTGGGCTTTTTGCTGATTGCGAACGCGACCGAGAATAACTATCATTGTCGGATGGACTCGTTTCTTGCGAAATCGAAACGTGTCACTTTGGATACAGCTTGACTAGAACAATTCGTATGCAATCATTGCACCCATATTTGTTCTCAGGACTGTAAATTATTGCTAACTACAGAATATTTCTGATCGAAGCATTTCCAAAATTACCAATCTCAATCTGTGTCTCGAATCAGATCCAATCGTATCAGACGTAAAGCTGAAATTGCCTTTCCTCGACTCGATTCTCGGCACGCTTTGAGCAAATGCTAACGGTTGGATCAAATTTACCAGTTACATTTACATTTCATCGGTGCTAAGCGTTTCTCGCTGCTCATATTGATGTCACCTGGTTCAGGAAGTCGACGAAATTTCTTTCTGCTCGATGCTAAATCCGACCTTCGACCCCACTTAACCGAAAGAATTCAACGGAGCGAGGCGTTACTCCGGCTTTTCTCTCATTTCCTTCCTCCGCCGTCCGCTTATTACGCCATTTTCTATCCGCCATTTTGGCGATATCGCAATTCCGTTCCATTTCGTGAACGTTTCATTTCGTGTTATTCGTCGTCTAAGTTTTCGAACGTACGCGTATGTGTACCCGTTATTATTACATTTTTTCCAAGTGAGGCGACATCGGCGAACACTCGAATTGAATCGTTCACTTCAATACTGCTTTCCAGATTTCATTTGAATGAAAAGATAAAAGAAAATAAAACGGTCCGCGTGCCGGATTGATATCGAAATGGCAGCGATTGCTAGACGATGCTGCGCTATTCACTGCATGTAACGAGTTGAAGATAGAAACGATATTAGAGCGAAATCGTATCACGGATAACGAGGTAAAAATATTGACGAGCAGCCGTAGAACAGTTGTCGACGCTGAGAGGAGTAGTTCTTACCAAATTTTATGCAGAAATTATTGTTAGCGATGAAGAGTGAATTGATAACAGTTGAGTCGATTGCACTTTCGTTTCTGAGCATCTTTCGGTTGTTTTTCACCATTATATGTGAATAATTTTGATTGTATAAATACCGCCCAGTAATCGCTATCACCTGCATGAATGGCCCGAACTTTGGATCTCATATTTTGTGTCCAATGTGCTCCCTCTCTCTCTCTCCTTCTCTCTTTCTCTCTCTCTCTCTCTCTCTCTCTCTCTCTCTCTCTCTCTCTCTCTCTCTCTCTCTCTCTCTCTCTCTCTCTCTCTCTCTCTCTCTCTCTCTCTCTCTCTCTCTCTCTCTCTCTCTCTCTCTCTCTCTCTCTCTCTCTCTCTCTCTCTCTCTCTCTCTCTCTCTCTCTCTCTCTCTCTCTCTCTCTCTCTCTCTCTCTCTCTCTCTCTCTCTCTCTCTCTCTCTCTCTCTCTCTCTCTCTCTCTCTTTCTTTCTTAGACACACACACAATTCGTTTATGACTTATGCAATGGATAGCGATGCATCGAGTCTATTTGGCATGGTTTTGTGCCAGTTTTTCTTAGTCGACGGACTTTTTTTATCTGGTTATACATGCATGTCAGATACATAGCATTACCAGACAGCTTTCAACGAAATGTAACCAGGTCAGACGGCTTTGGCTGACGGAAATGCCCCACACAGAAGACGCTCCCGATGTTAGAAGAGCCTGGATTCCGTTGATCGTACAGATCTGACGTCTGAACGACCAACTTCTGATCCGACGTCGTTTATTCGTAGCTCTTTCTCGCACGCGACGCAACCGAATCTAATAGCCGCGCAAACATTTTAATAAATCGTTTTTTTGTTGTTGCGCTTTTATATCTTGCTTACAGCTACTACCTGCGAAAAGATGGAAATGGAACAAATGGATATATTAGCGTGCGAAGTAAGTAAACCGCCCGATATTACCGCCCTGTTCGAAAGATTATACACTTTTATCGTCCGAATTGTTCCTAGTTTCGCGATCATGGCAAGCTGCTCTGCCGTATCGCGTTCATACTGATGATAAGGTTCGGGATTAATTCCGGTCGATTACGTAACGCTCGATTTGCTCAAAGTGTGCGACACCTTTGAGCGTGCGGGGTCAAATCTTCGGAGAAATCTGCATTGCAATATGCCGAGATCCATATCTAAGGAAGGTATCCGAATGCAATTAGAACTGTCATGCGAGAGTTACATTTCCATTTTAGTTTAATTCTAATTAACGGCATCGTCTGCCGAACAGAGCTTGCAGACACCCACACCCTCACACACACACACATACACACACGTTTGGACACGCATACGGCAACACACACTTGTTCATAAGTCGCGTCGGCGTCCGCCATTTGATATTCCCGTTTGCCACGAAACTTGAATAATCGTTCCATAAAGTGTATAGATAAATTTTAGAAAAATAAATATTTTAGCAAATTTTTGAGCGAGTCCGTTAGCTCCGGGGTCCGTAGTGCACCGGTCTCCCCTACTTATACAGATTTAAATATAGAATCGCAATAAAATTGTACACAGTTATAAATAAATTATATACAATTATTTATAATCTCTTTCTCTCGAGCTGTCAGAGATGCAAAATATCCTCGCCAATATCCGTTAGTACCAAAAGCAGTATTAGTGAACTTTTTTTGGCGTATGATCATGCGAGTTTGCTTAACGTGGTTGCGGCGAGTTTCGAGGCTCTGCGCGTCTACTCTAGTAAGTACGCGACACTTGAATGTTTGATAGGGACGATGAACCAATTCGCTAACTTTAGCGATGGTACCGTTGAAATTATATTATTCGACCTACGCGAATTGCCGGTAACAGGTTTTCATCACGAGGCCGTTCGAATATTGACACATAGCGGTGAATTTTCACGAAGCGATCGGAATTGGAATATTGAATATTATGTACGATCTTCCAAAAGATAATACGAAGATAGGTGGTAGGTTTTGGAATTGTTCGTTCAAATAATATCGTCCGTTCGAGTGGTTCTTGCGAAGTATTGTCCAGATATTTAATCAGACATAATATAATGGATGAGGCAGGGCAATCGCTTAAGTTGACTTCGAAAAATATTGAATTTGCTCCGTCAATGTTGGGCCGTAGGAATGCCGTTTGGTATTTCAACGTGATAAACCCAAGGCAGATAAAGGGGAAACGATTCCTCGTTGGGAAAACAACGAAAAAGCAAAGACGAAGACGAAGATGACTCTTGCTCGAAGAGTCATGAGAAGTAGTTCATCTTGAAGAGTCTTACGCTCAATCTCACTCAAGATCGATCCAGCTGACTTATGGTCTTATCTACATACACCCCGTACATCGAAGCGGAATGTCGAGTAGCGAGAGAAATACAGGGATAGGATTTACAACCGTTGAGCAAACACGCTGACGAAGTGAAATCTCGAAAACAGTTACTTAAATAACAACCAAGCTGTGAAAATAATTTTTCTGCTCGCGCCTCGCTCGATGTATTATTCACGAATAAAAAATAACACTCCGTCTTCTTTAGGCTCCTCTAACTCGGCCACGGTACCAGGACCTATAACTTTCCTCTCAATGTACGTTTCATTTTATTTGTTAATTCAATTCACGACCGGGTTCGTCGTACTTATTCTCGGGATTTTTTGCTTCTACTCGCACCGTTCTTCGCCGACGTATCGACTGAATCGACAATCGATAGCACTAGGAGAATCATAAGTCGTTCTGTACATTTTGCTCTGAAAATTGAATATCGAAGCTACTCGCGCGAATCGTCGGAGGTGTTTTTAAATTTTGATCCGATGAATCCCGGGAATTGGGAACGAGTCAGCCGTATCTCGCCACGTTCGGCAACAACAAATGTGCTTCTTCTTCCCGGCGTTTGGCGAAAATCGATACTTTCGAATGCCGCCTCCGGATCTGGGTTGCCTGGCAATTAAACAAGCACCTCTGTTACTTGTGCTCGACACAACTTGCACGTATTTCAATATCCTCTCGATAAAAAATATTCCACGACTAATCGTCACTTGTATTCTTGGCTGTTGCCATTCGATATCTTAATGATCGTCTGGGTACGGTTGTATATTTTGATCAGATGTCCGATGAGCTTTGGCAAAAATGTGACTTGAATTATTTCACCGAGTGGATATTTTCTCATGGAGTCGGAAAGTCAGGTCTCACCGTGCGTTCTGAATTATTCCATTATTTCCCTAAATAATCGAAACTTTCGGAAACGAAGCGTCAATCTAAGTTTCCTGCAGAAGAACGAAGAAGCCGCCATCTCTTAATCTATTCCTATTGTCAGGGTGGACAATGAAGCATTGGAGAGTCAAGGAGGATTTTTTACCGTTGTTAACTTCACCCGTACGAAATCCATTTTTCTTTTTTGCAATATAATTCTCCCACGTCTCTCTGATTCGCTGCTTATTTTTGATTTTCGTTTTCTCGCGGTTTTTAATCGGGTCGAGAAGTAGAAGTGAACAAACAGGGATGTGTTCGTCGACAGAGGCGCAAGAGACGTACTCTGGTAGGATTTAAAATTATGCGAGAATGCAACTGGCTCAAACGCTCGAACAAACTCGACTGGATATTCGTTTATACAACTATATTACTCTACACGAGGATGACAATCCATTTTTCAACGTGACTTTATGCAATTTCGAGGGGTACAAAATAGTATGGTAATTGGAACGGACTGGAGTTTGGTGTAATTGCCTTGTTACTTCGTCTCTCAGACGTCATATTCATTTTCCATATCTGCTTCTCGCTTCAACCCCACGAGCAGAGTGGGCATTAGATATTTGTTTTTCGACAGATAATCCAATCAAGGTCTGTGAAAATACGAATAGAAACGATACTTGAGTGAAATACTGGGAAGGCGGGGAAAGTTGAAAATGCTACTCGCTGTTCGAGGTAAGTGCCGAAGCATTGGGAACGGCCAACGACCATTGACCGTATGAAACCGCAGGTTGGTCTGTTAGATCGATCGAGTGCATCTGCTGCAAGTTAGAAGATCGATATCGATGCGGGCAGCGTTCAAGAGTGAGCTTTTGGCTCTCGTATCCTCGTCGAATCTTTACCCCCAGATTTGCGAGGTCGAATGAAAGCATCCACATCGTGAAAATAGCGTAAGTGTCAATAAACAGTCCTGAGTGCTGAGTCGGCTTTAACGCGAATAAAGACAGAAGCCGAGGGCAGAAATGGGAGGTTGGAATGGTGTTGGATGAATATAGCTCTAATTGGATTAGCCTAGTACGAGAGGTTTAGACTTTTGCTGCGAAATGATTACGATCGTCGTTCCTCGAAGCTGGTTACCGGTTTGTGATCGTAACGGTTCGTAAATCAATTAAATCACGAAAATCGGTACACGAGGGAAGGCAATTGAGTCCTTAATTTTCATTAAATTGCCGTTTCGTTATTCGCGGCGAGGCGACGCGGTTCGCTAAGAGGTTCGATCCGAGAACATCGACGTGCAGGCCGAATCTCTCCTATCTACGTAACTTGCCGCGGTTATCGGCCGCTCCGTTAATCGAACGGGCCTATAATTATCGCGTAGTTATCTCGTCGAGCGATGCCTACTCGTCTGTGCTGATTCCAATCAACTGGATGATGGCTTCACGCTGCGGCAACTACTCCTAGGCGTCGCCATCTTGATACCGAGGAAGTACCGTTACCAATTCCAGGAACATCCCCGTCGCTGACGTCAGGACCGCGGTGCTTTGGCGAGAAAAGATGGCCATCGGACGCGAGTCAATAATTACCTCCGGAAGCCGCGTAATTCATCGGTAAAAATCGATCATTCTTCGGAAGATGAATTATTCCCCGTGGATACATTCATCTCTACTTCCGCATGATACGATCTGGTTCACCTCGTGTAAAGGGAAACAATGCATTGGAAAATGGTTCGCGAATCCTTATCACGATCGTCATCACGTCCCATCGGCGCTTGTGTCGCGTCTCAAGTCCTGCTTCACTTTGAATTTTCTCCATCATAATTATAAAATTATTCGAACGGGGAAACTTTGCCTTTTGCTGTTACTGAGTCGTGCATGGTTCGATCCAGATTCGAATTTTCTCCACCCGAAGGCTGAATAACTACTATCGAATAATGTGAACCGAACACGAAAGCTACGTATTCCGTTGCGAGTCTATAATCGCTTCTCAATGCCAGTAAATCACGCGAGAAAATCTTTTCAATCGACACGATTAACGATGAGCTTTTTGGAATTTTTCACCCGAGGAAAAAAGCTCTCTTCTCAACGTTTTAATTAGTGAATTATTTTCGAAGAACACGAATCGACTCGATTCTGCAGTCCAATGTTCGTAAGTCCTCTTCGCATATCCCCACCTCTTCAGGGGCAGAAGTCGTGCCCCAGAGAATCCGGTCACTTTTTTAATCTTCGCTGCATCTCCCATCCAAATCCATATTCTGCTGATATTTCGAAATTCGCTTATTGGTTGTGATGACAAAGATCATGACCGACTATCAGCACGATTCTCACTTAGTTAACACGGAGGAGTAAGTAATAGCTGTGGCTCAACGTATGGGCAAGCTTGACAGTTTTCTATGCCAGAAAAAGATTCACTTCAATCAGCTTTGTAACACGGAGCTTTTGGTCATATTTAACCATTCCAGTTAATTCTACCTCCAGTCTGATATTGCGAAATCACTAAAAATTCTGATGTAAACTTTCCGCACGGACCGATAGCCTTCGAGCTCAGCAAATAAATTTTGCCTCGCCAGCTATTTGGTCTGCACGTCCACCGTTGAGGTAAGATTTATCTGGATCGGCAAAATTCTGTTTGCTCTGGAAATATAACGACGGGGAAAACCGGCGGTGGTAAAATCAGACTGAATACGACCAACGAGAGCAGCCTCATTATTTCCGGGTTTTTTTTCACTTGTCCCGGAGGTTATTTGAATTAACTGAGACCAGGAAGTGATTTTTTTCAGAAAGTTTATGTGAAATATCGTCGTCATGCGAATATTATTTGTGTTACGCGTGAAAGGATGTTCGTACTACGATGCTGAGAAAAAACGAAATATTTCCAGCGGAAAAAAGTTCAGGACGAGCTGGTTGACTTCGTTGGTCTGCGGAGCGTGTTGTTTCATCTCCGAGGGTTTTTCGATCGATCCACCCTGTATCTTACTCCGCGAATAGCAAATTTCTGAGCTTTCATCTCATCGTGGCTGGCTCATCTTCGTTGAAAATGCCATTCGATACGTCTCATTATCTACTTAACGAGTCACCCCTCGTCGGTAATTACGATCCTGTAAGGACACTTGTGGTACCTCTTCTTCGCGTACCCAATCTTGTTGATCCGCAACCAATCTTATCAACCAAAGTATCCTCGCTTCAACGATCTATATCTAATCGCGTGGTTGATCACGTGGCGCAAAAGATTCGTCTCACGTATCATTTCCCATCGGTTATCGATCACATCGCGACGAGGATAAACGCAGCAATCGGTGAAATTGCCGAGCAATTGCTCGCGACACGATCGTTCCTATTTTTAGCTCGAGAAGTTCAATAGAACCGGAGGGGAACTGCGATGAATCAAACCACGCGACAGATGTACTCTCTGCTCAAACTTTGTAAATACAGTTAGCCACGCGAAGTTTTCCAATTCGGCATACGCGTATAGTAGCAATACGCCAAACTCGTGGGGTGACAAAAACGAGATTCGAGCTCACCGAACGTACTCACTACGTTGATCAGTCTCACCATTTCGTCTCACTCGCATTAGCAGTTATTTCCTCCACAACTGCCTCCTCTGAAGCAACCTCGCGAGATTTAGAAGCGAGCGAGATAGGATAACCGAATTGAGTGTAACGGGGATTTTTTCGCTCATCTAACTGTCCCGCGCGTGGTGCCTTTTCGTCTAATAATAAACTAATTTCGTCATCAAGGAATTGTCAAAAGAAATCACGTAATCTCGCCGCGTTCGCCTATGTATTTTACGATATGGGAGTCTCTCGTCACGCGGATTTTTTTAGGACTGACATGAGATTGAGTCGCGAATGTATTTAATTCTACGGTATCGCAGGATCCGATCGGATGTGAGATTTCATGCGCGTCGCGTTGACAAAAATCGTTGTTCCCGCGCGACTGTCGCGCTGTTGATCCTTGGGGAGGAAACTGTTGCAGATTGAATCACGGCCTGCAGACGAGTGTTATAGATTCTCTCCAGGCTTGAGCCAATTAGGACATTCCGATGTTTGCGTTCCGTCGAGCCAAATGAATTACTTCATCGAACCTAACTCGGTTTACATTTGTTAGCAGATGCTGATTTCCTGCATCATCCTAAGCACCGCGATAACGCGAATTCAGATTGGCCAAATAATATTTCCCTCGCGCGATCTGGGTAAAGCAGCGAGAGGCCGGCTAAATTCAATTTCAGTCGTAACGAGCTGCGGAGCAGGAGAAGATTCCTCGGTACTGTTTCCCCAAGGCGAACCTTGACTGAGGCTCCCACCCAACCGTGAAAAGCAATCGCTGAAGCTCCTTTTTCATATTTACAGAGTCAATTTCATATTAGGAACTCGCAAGTTCTATCCGCTCGTGCATTACTTCATACGCGAGACGCATATAAACAGCCTTGCATCCGGAAACTCCGCGAAGACGTTCTTAACAATCTTCCCGCATGTACAGAAGCTTACGTTTATCTTTACGACGAACATGCGCTGACCAAAGTCGGTCCTTTGCGCGCAGTACGCCCAGCTTCGCGAAGTTCGAGAATTAATTAGTTACCCCAGAGTGGTCACTCGTGATTTTCTCAGTTCATCGCTGCAATCGAATGAATCGTCGTTGGCCATCACGAGAGCGCTGCAAGCACCACTGATTGATAACGAATCATCCTTACGTCTACAGGTAAATAGAAGCCATACCGGTTCGATTCCTCTCCGTTTGACCGCAACTTCCAGAACTGCAAGATCGTTTCTACGATGGAGTTACCTTCCTCCGAAGACGAAGGCTGATTTTGACGAGGAACGTGGTGGAAAGTTAAACAAGCGATACTCAGGATGCAATTTAGGTGGCAAGGTGGCAGCGGTCGGCCAACGCTACTTCACCATCACCGACGAACACGGGCGTGGGGTTGCGTTGGCCAAGCGCCAGTTACTAAACCCAACTATGCCTTCCCGGACCTGGCAGCGGTTTCAAGCGGGATCGGGTCTCCGTAGGTGTGGCTCGATGGCTCCAAAAGCGTGGTGGTCGTTCGTGCAGCAGATTCCATCGCGAGCGAGCGAGAGGTAGAGTTAAATTGTCCGGAGCCGAGCGAGAATCGCGGGAAGAGGAGTTCTGTTGCGGTCGAAGTAAGATACAAATGGTAACCGAATAGGAACGGGTTAGCGGAGACATTGTGTTTCATGCTTTGCAACAATCTTGGGGAAAGACGTGGAAAGAGCCAGAACAGCGGGATGAGAAAACGTGGCTATAAACGGAGAAACAACGGAGCCAGAAGCGTTAGCGAACCGGAGACGCGTCGAGAATCGCTTGTTTTCGCGAGCCCTTGTTATTACGCGGAGACAATGGCCGATGGTAAGGTGTTCCGTTTCGATGTGTCATTGCGGTATATTCGGTTCAACGTTTCGGATTCTTTCTATGGTTTGTTGCCATGTTCCGTTGCAATCTGGACCATGTCGTTGGTGAACGATCAAAGAAATAGCAAGAGAAGAGGTCATGCTCTGTTCAAGGTTCGCGATGTCACAGGATCGTTCGTTCCTTTCAACAAGGTTTTGAAAGGACAACATGTCAAAAAACGAGTCAGCATTGTAGTTGAATCGGAAGTGGTAAGTGAAAATTTCAGAATGGAGATGAACGCATCCCAATGTTGGAGAACTTGCGGTGGATTACCTAGAGATGCGTTGTTCTTGATTTGGTTAGTCGACACCATCGCCTCGTTTCAAGTAGGGCGAACGGACCAACTTCATCAATGTCGTACAACCGTTTTGGGGCCAATTGCCAAATTCTCAGGGCGCGTCATCCCTACGAAACTAATGCTCTAATCACCCACTGTAAGTACTGGCTTGTTCTCCAACTCGAACCACTAGCATCTCCCGCTCCGTTCGGCAACTGTTCGGCTGACTCTTCCGGTGCTGTTCCATATGGCCGACCACGTGATCAGCAATAACCACGTATTGGGGTAGTTATATACAGCACACGTTCCAGTTTCTTTTCACCGCTGACTATCTCTTTTAGTTTCGTTCACCCCCTCCCAACCACGGTCTCTATAAAGACAGAAGCCAGAGACAGGGAAGATAACCGTTTACTACCCCGCCGTCCATCAGCATTGACGTGACTGTGGTATCTTATGAACCGCCGAGAACTCTTTCATTTTATACGTTGAGAAACTTTAACGCAATGTTTACAAACAGTTCGGAAATCCTGCTTCAACGTACGGGATGTCTGGAACAGATTTTGGTGATCGGCGTCGAAGTACCTGATGAAATCGTCGAACTGAAAAGCTGATGGGTACCAGATGATTCTGGCACGTTTCTAATTAGCTGAAACACGCACGTTTCAGCAACATCGAAAATCACTAGGGCGAAACTAACGTTCACAGCGAAAGTCATCGTCATTAATGGATGCCATTAATTGCGAAGGTGCAAACGAATGTGAACATGAAGGTATCATTATATCGAACGCATTTCACGTCTTTGGTAACGTGGAATTGCAGAGTCCCGTTCTACTTCGTACCTATACTGTAAATCGCCGGCAGCGACAATCAAATCCCGCGTACCAACACGGCCGGCGTAATTTCCGCTGGAAGAAACAAAAGACGAGTCATTTATATCCGTGCGACTTCAGTCCAGACCACCCGCTGAATTTCTACGATGAAATTTTTGTTCTTTTCCGAGCACAATTCTTCAGCAACGCAATGAATTTCTGATATTCTCACTATTAATTTTTTTTCGCCTTCGATATGTACGAAAATCATGCCTGTGTGTGCAACCAATATAATCTAAAATACATATTTACGCTTAATTTCAGTTAAATAATACCTCGAATTTAATTCGTTCAATTCTGCGAAGAGAGTGCAGAATGAAATGGATTACATTTGTAGAAATTTTCGACCATGCGACTAATACTAACAGCAAGGATGGTTCGTTTAACTTCACTTAAGGAGAGATTAGTTGCCACGTGGTGTTCGCGCGACAAGTTGGCTAATTAACGGCAACAAAACGGTTTACGATAAATTAGTGTTTTCAACATGATGCGTGCAATGCGATTGCGCTGACTTAATTCGAAGCATCAGATGTGAGTTAATTAGAGATGTAGAACGCTGTAACTTCTTAGCAGTGAAGTCCAAATTATGAAAAAATGTGTCACTTTCATAATTATTTCGCCAACGTCTTCTTTGCTGAGAGACTTCTTGAATTTGAGAGGAAAAAAACCGAAGAATGTACGATGAAAGAGCGCGTCGGTCAAAAAGTTGAGCTCTGATCGAAAACCGGATTAAAAAGCACAAGCGGACGAGGATAGACGGATGAATGGGCGGAAGATACCTTGTCGAAACGCGGGTCAGACATGGGTCAGCTTGTGACATTCAGCCTTGAGGTATTTCCTGGGAACAATTTTAAAGAGTGGCCTAAAGTAGAGACGCCTTTCAGCGGTTGAAAAGAGGAATAGCCCGTTGTATAGCGCCACGTTATGAAAATAGGCCTATGGATCAAGGGAGGAATTCCATTACGTGATGAACGTACAGAAATATTCATTCCGAGAGATCGATACGACTGACGAACGTATAAATAAGTTGTGAATACATCAGGAGGCATTTTTCCGTTAGGTCAGTTGAGTCGTGATATCATCCGCAGGGAATTAAGTAATTGCTGGAACGGCGAGCGTTCTGGGAAAACAAAATTGTGAAAGGTACTTGTTTATAATATATGAGGAAAAAACTTGGTTACGTGATTCGATGCAATTATGATGGAATCTTTATTCCGTTCGCATTTCGAGTTTGAAGGGATCTGTGAACGCTGGCGTGAATCATTTCACCGGAAAAAATCGAGCATTCGTTATTTTCGTGGCTTGAAAAGACGTTGAAGAATTTTACGACAAACGAGCTGAATTTATCTTGCGGATTTCAGAGCGTCTGCCATAATTCCGATATCACGTGCTTCGCGCCATAATTCACCGTTCTTCGTGGAATATCGATGGCGGTGGTTGGTTGGTGGAAAAAAATTACGCACAAACTATTTCGATTGGAACAGTGTGATTCCATTTTTTTTAACCTTTTTTTCACAAAACAAGTTATCGATTATTAAGATGACGATCCAAAGAATTGCATCTCGCACTACGTTGCTAATTATTTGCTAAATATTTACTTTTTGTAAATAGAAAACCATGTTTATTTTAACAAATCGATAATTGAGAGCCGCGTCAACTCGTACTTCTCACCCGAATCTTTTACGCAACGAGAGAAAGCGTCGAAGACTTACGGTTTGCGATTATCGTGCAGAGAGGGCGTACGTAGTACGTCGTTGGTGAGCTGATATGAACAAGGAGGCAGTCGCACTTCTGCTACGCTGCCTTGAATTCTGAAAACTGTTGCGAGACACGAGGATTCGTTTTGAACGAATCCACCCGTTGAAGCATATAAAATCCCAACCTTGATAAAATACTGCACACTCAAAGATCGTCGAGATCGGTGGAAGTTAAAATTATCGTTAAAATGGTGAAGTGGATCATTGCCGTTGTCTTATTGGCACTCCTTTCCGAAGGGCACGCTGTTCACTTAAGTGACTTTTTCTCAGAATTGAGTAGATCGGCGGCGAACAGTGCGGTTGCGTCATCGGCGAATTTCACACTCGATTACAATGATACCACTTCGGATTTTAACGCCGGATTATCAAATGTGGGACCAAATGCAACTGTATCTTCAAGTACTAGCGATGAAACGGTAAGCCTGGTGAAGTATAACTTTACGTGTACCTTGAACAAAATATAGTGGGTTTTTTTTCGGCAGGATTGAAATCGGTATGTAGTGTATTAACCATAGACATATGATCCAATTGCAGCTGGATGCTCACAATTTCAATAATCACACCATTGTCAATATGGTGGTGAAAGCTGCGCAAAGTGCTTTGGATAACGTCGCCGCAAACGCTGCCGACAACCTAACTCGAGTATCAGTAGACCCCAGCAGTTCACCATCATCAATATCTGACGTTGTTTCAACAGCTGAAGCGGCGGCCATCAATGCTATCTCAGGCGCTTCTCACGTCGCCAGCTCGTTGTCTGCTGCCATACGCGATGCTGTAGATTCGGCAGTATCGTCGTCAAACTTTTTGCGTAACATCTTCAATATCATCACAAGACTGACTGCCGTCTTTACCACCTTCATTGCGAATGCGTCGTCGCAGGGAATCATTGCGGCTTTACAAGCCAGCTTCGGTTCAAGTCTCAAGATATTGAATGCATCTTTGAAGTCAATGAATCATTAAGTGCGTAATGCCATAGGAAATAAGTTCTTGTGTGTACCATGTGAGTTTGTATTTTTCTACGACTGATTAAAGTTCATATGAAAAAGTTATCATGATCTTTTGAGCGAAATTCCTGATCCGGTATTTTGGAGGCGGTCGATGTGTGAGTGATCGCTGTTCGTATTATACGAGAACATTTACGGGGGTCGATTGAGTGATGGGATGAACAAGTTGATATTTATTCTAAGTGGGCAACTATTAGCCTCTTATTTATTGGGATAAAGAATTATGACAGTCGTCAAGATTCGACGGCTGAATACAGCCGGACACGTATGAATGTAGCCTACATTGTGCAATCGAAATACCCGCTTATCAATACATCGTGGACGATGACGTAATGTTCGATTGTGTGCGTTGCAATTTAAGGACGATAAATCGCGCAGACGGTAGACGTTGTTGTAGAATTCCGGAAAACGAGTACTTAATGGATCGGTGAGTTATGAGTATGATATATGAGTACAAATCGATAAGTACATACATCGATACATTTTATCATCGCGGGTATTGAAGATGCTGATTCCGGATCTGTGGTTGGAATTTCGACGATCCAGAATGAACTGAACTTGGTTCGATGATGCTGGAGAACATCTCATGATAATTGGTCTCTATAGGTTGCTTGGCTACTCGGAAGAGAGTGAGTACAGAAAACAATATTCGTTGTGTGACTCATCTGCCTCGGGATCATTAATGAAATAGTAGAAATATGACAATTTGCTATGTGGATCGGATAGGCGATGGGATAATACTTTGACGACTATGAATAAATAATCCCGGAGAATACGATGATGATGCTAGGCGAGCAGCTACCGATTTAATTCGGAATCGACGATATGATGGCGAAGTGGCGGAACAATAGAATGCAGATATGATGGAGTACGATTGACGAAAAGAGTAGAAAAATCAGGCAATGGTAGTCGTAGGCGCGGGAAGGTTTAAAACAAAAGAGAAAAAAAAGAGTGATTGTAGGTGATTTCCCGTGTGAAAATAACGAATGATCAGAGAAATTATGGTATTTATTTCATATAAATGAGCGGAAATTTGAAACAATGGCTGTACGTGGCGCGCAAGACTTAGGAAGACTGGAAGCAACGTATAATGCGAGTAACAGTAGATGTCAACCAATCAGAATCTGAAGTCGACGAGTCGTTTTCGGAAGATAGGTAGGTCACAATTTTAGAGACGAGGGATGTCAGGGTCGAGTCTTCGAGATAGGTTGTTTCAGAAATCGAGTCAGTGCTGGTTTCCGCGGCAGATATTTCTGTGGTCGAGGACGTAGCGACAACATTGGTGATATCACTGCTCTCATTTTCGCTACTCGTTGAAACGGTCGCTGTAGTGATTGAGTGAGAATCATCCGTCGAAGAACTGCTTGCTGCCGGAGCAGTAGTAGAGGTGATTGATGACGTCGATTCGTCTGTACTCTCGCTATTCGACAAACTTGATTCATCCGCGGTAGAAGCGGTGCCGCCATCGTCGCCAGTAACTGTCGCACTGCTGGTTGAGTCGAAATCATCCGTGGGCGAAGTTTCCGAATCCTCCATCGTCGATGGAGTCGATTCGTCAGTCGTCGGATACTCCGGCGCTGCTTCGTAGCTGTATTCGTCACCCGTCGAGTCCGGTGACGCTGTCGAGGCGGTATCAACATTGCTTTCTGAAGATACTGTCTCGCTCGAAGTGGTTGACGAAGTTGACGAAGAGGAGGTGGTCGATGATTCGCCAGTTGCCGAAGTAGAAGTTTCTGTAGTGGTCGTCGACGATTCGATCGCATTCTCGCTACTCGTCGCAATCGAGTCATCTGGAGTCAGAGTGGCGCTAGCATCGTTGCTAGTAGTCGTAGCGGTGCTGGTTAAGTCGGACTCATCCAACACTGAATCGCTTGTCGAGGAAGTATAAGTTTCCGTTGTCGTTGACGTCGATCCACTCGTACTCTCGCTACTCGTCGCAGTCGAGTCGTCTGAAGTCACAGCGGCGCTGTCGTCGTTGTCAGTTGCCGTTGCAGTGTCGGTTGAGTCGGATTCAGTTGAAGACGAGGTTTCCGAATCCTCTGTTGTCGGTGAAGTCAATTCGTCAGTCGTCGGATACTCCGGCGCTGATTCGTAGCTGTATTCGTCACCCGTCGAGTCCGACGACGCTGTCGAGGCGGTATCAACATTGCTTTCTGAAGATACTGTCTCGCTCGAAGTGGTTGACGAAGTTGACGAAGAGGAGGTCGTCGATGATTCGCCAGTTGCCGAAGTAGAAGTTTCTGTAGTGGTCGTCGACGATTCGATCGCATTCTCGCTACTCGTCGCAATCGAGTCATCTGGAGTCAGAGTGGCGCTGGCATCGTTGCTAGTAGTCGTAGCGGTGCTGGTTGAGTCGGACTCATCCAACACTGAATCGCTTGTCGCAGAAGTATAAGTTTTCGTTGTCGTTGACGTCGATCCACTCGTACTCTCGCTACTCGTCGCAGTCGAGTCATCTGAAATCACAGCAGCGCTGGCTTCGTTGCCAGTAGTCGTAGCGGTGCTGGTTGATTTGGACTCATCCAACACTGAATCGCTTGTCGCAGAAGTATAAGTTTCCGTTGTCGTTGACGTCGATCCACTCGTACTCTCGCTACTCGTCGCAGCCGAGTCGTCCGAAGTCACAGCGGCGCTGTCGTCGTTGTCAGTTGCCGTTGCAGTGTCGGTTGAGTCGGATTCAGTTGAAGACGAGGTTTCCGAATCCTCTGTTGTCGGTGAAGTCGATTCGTCAGTCGTCGGATAATCCGGCTCTGCTTCGTAGCTGTATTCGTCACCCGTCGAATCGGACAACGCTGTCGAGGCAGTATCAACATTGCTTTCTGAAGATACTGTCTCGCTCGAAGTGGTTGACGAAGTTGACGAAGAGGAGGTGGTCGATGACTCGCCAGTGCCCGAAGTAGAAGTTTCTGTAGTGGTCGTCGACGTTTCTATCGCACCCTCGCTACTCGTCGCAGTCGAGTCATCTGGAGTCACAGTGGCGCTGGCTCCGTTGCCAAAAGTCGTAGCGGTGCTGGTTGAGTCGGACTCATCCAACACTGAATCGCTTGTCGCAGAAGTATAAGTTTCCGTTATCGTTGACGTCGATCCACTCGTACTCTCGCTACTCGTCGCAGTCGAGTCATCTGGAGTCACAGCGGCGCTGGCTTCGTTGCCAGTATTCGTAGCGGTGCTGGTTGATTTGGACTCATCCAACACTGAATCGCTTGTCGCAGAAGTATAAGTTTCCGTTGTCGTTGACGTCGATCCACTCGTACTCTCGCTACTCGTCGCAGCCAAGTCGTCTGAAGTCACAGCGGCGCTGTCGTCGTTGTCAGTTGCCGTTGCAGTGTTGGTTGAGTCGGATTCAGTTGAAGACGAGGTTTCCGAATCCTCTGTTGTCGGTGAAGTCGATTCGTCAGTCGTCGGATACTCCGGCTCTGCTTCGTAGCTGTATTCGTCACCCGTCGAATCGGACAACGCTGCCGAGGCGGTATCAACATTGCTTTCTGAAGATACTGTCTCGCTCGAAGTGGTTGACGAAGTTGACGAAGAGGAGGTGGTCGATGATTCGCCAGTAGCCGAAGTAGACGTTTCTGTATTGGTCGTCGACGATTCTATCGCACCCTCGCTACTCGTCGCAGTCGAGTCATCTGGAGTCACAGTGGCGCTGTCTTCGTTCGCAGTAGTCGTAGCGGTGTTGGTTGAGTCGGACTCATCCAACACTGAATCGCTTGTCGCAGAAGTATGAGTTTCCGTTGTCGTTGACGTCGATCCACTCGTACTCTCTCTACTCGTCGCAGTCGAGTCGTCTGAAGTCACAGCGGCGCTGTCGTCGTTGTCAGTTGCCGTTGCAGTGTCGGTTGATTCGGATTCAGTTGAAGACGAGGTTTCCGAATCCTCGGTTGTCGGTGAAGTCGATTCGTCAGTCGTCGGATACTCCGGCTCTGCTTCGTAGCTGTATTCGTCACCCGTCGAATCGAACGACGCTGTCGAGGCGGTATCAACATTGCTTCCTGAAGATACTGTCTCGCTCGAAGTAGTTGACGAAGTTGACGAAAAGGAGGTGGTCGATGATTCGCCAGTGGCCGAAGTAGACGTTTCTGTAGTGGTCGTCGACGATTCGATCGCACTCTCGCTACTCGTCGCAGTCGAGTCGTCTGAAGTCACAGTGGCGCTGGCTTCGTCGCCAGTAGTCGTAGCGGTGTTGGTTGAGTCGGACTCATCCAACACTGAATCGCTTGTCGCAGAAGTATAAGTTTCCGTTGTCGTCGACGTCGATCCATTCGTACTCTCGCTACTCGTCGCAGTCGAGTCGTCTGAAGTCACAGCGGCGCTGTCGTCGTTGTCAGTTGTCGTTGCAGTGTCGGTTGAGTCGGATTCAGTTGAAGACGAGGTTTCCGAATCCTCTGTTGTCGGTGAAGTCGACTCGTCAGTCGTCGGATACTCCGGCTCTGCTTCGTAGCTGTATTCGTCACCCGTCGAATCGGACGACGCTGTCGAGGCGGTATCAACATTGCTTCCTGAAGATACTGTCTCGCTCGAAGTAGTTGACGAAGTTGACGAAGAGGAGGTGGTCGATGATTCGCCAGTGGCCGAAGTAGAAGTTTCTGTATTGGTCGTCGACGATCCGATCGCACTCTCGCTACTCGTCGCAGTAGAGTCATCTGGAGTCACAGCGGCGCTGGCTTCGTTGCCAGTAGTCGTAGCGGTGCTGGTTGAGTCGGACTCATCCAACACTGAATCGCTTGTCGCAGAAGTATAAGTTTCCGTTGTCGTTGACGTCGATCCATTCGTACTCTCGCTACTCGTCGCAGTCGAGTCGTCTGGAGTCACAGCGGCGCCGTCGTCGTTGTCAGTTGCCGTTGCAGTGTCGGTTGAGTCGGATTCAGTTGAAGACGAATTTTCCGAATCCTCTGTTGTCGGTGAAGTCGACTCGTCAGTCGTCGGATACTCCGGCTCTGCTTCGTAGCTGTATTCGTCACCCGTCGAATCGGACAACGCTGCCGAGGCGGTATCAACATTGCTTTCTGAAGATACTGTCTCGCTCGAAGTGGTTGACGAAGTTGACGAAGAGGAGGTGGTCGATGATTCGCCAGTAGCCGAAGTAGACGTTTCTGTATTGGTCGTCGACGATTCTATCGCACCCTCGCTACTCGTCGCAGTCGAGTCATCTGGAGTCACAGTGGCGCTGTCTTCGTTCGCAGTAGTCGTAGCGGTGTTGGTTGAGTCGGACTCATCCAACACTGAATCGCTTGTCGCAGAAGTATGAGTTTCCGTTGTCGTCGACGTCGATCCATTCGTACTCTCGCTACTCGTCGCAGTCGAGTCGTCTGAAGTCACAGCGGCGCTGTCGTCGTTGTCAGTTGTCGTTGCAGTGTCGGTTGAGTCGGATTCAGTTGAAGACGAGGTTTCCGAATCCTCTGTTGTCGGTGAAGTCGACTCGTCAGTCGTCGGATACTCCGGCTCTGCTTCGTAGCTGTATTCGTCACCCGTCGAATCGGACGACGCTGTCGAGGCGGTATCAACATTGCTTCCTGAAGATACTGTCTCGCTCGAAGTAGTTGACGAAGTTGACGAAAAGGAGGTGGTCGATGATTCGCCAGTGGCCGAAGTAGACGTTTCTGTAGTGGTCGTCGACGATTCGATCGCACTCTCGCTACTCGTCGCAGTCGAGTCGTCTGAAGTCACAGTGGCGCTGGCTTCGTCGCCAGTAGTCGTAGCGGTGTTGGTTGAGTCGGACTCATCCAACACTGAATCGCTTGTCGCAGAAGTATAAGTTTCCGTTGTCGTCGACGTCGATCCATTCGTACTCTCGCTACTCGTCGCAGTCGAGTCGTCTGAAGTCACAGCGGCGCTGTCGTCGTTGTCAGTTGTCGTTGCAGTGTCGGTTGAGTCGGATTCAGTTGAAGACGAGGTTTCCGAATCCTCTGTTGTCGGTGAAGTCGACTCGTCAGTCGTCGGATACTCCGGCTCTGCTTCGTAGCTGTATTCGTCACCCGTCGAATCGGACGACGCTGTCGAGGCGGTATCAACATTGCTTCCTGAAGATACTGTCTCGCTCGAAGTAGTTGACGAAGTTGACGAAGAGGAGGTGGTCGATGATTCGCCAGTGGCCGAAGTAGACGTTTCTGTAGTGGTCGTCGACGATTCGATCGCACTCTCGCTACTCGTCGCAGTCGAGTCGTCTGAAGTCACAGTGGCGCTGGCTTCGTCGCCAGTAGTCGTAGCGGTGCTGGTTGAGTCGGACTCATCCAACACTGAATCGCTTGTCGCAGAAGTATAAGTTTCCGTTGTCGTTGACGTCGATCCATTCGTACTCTCGCTACTCGTCGCAGTCGAGTCGTCTGGAGTCACAGCGGCGCCGTCGTCGTTGTCAGTTGCCGTTGCAGTGTCGGTTGAGTCGGATTCAGTTGAAGACGAATTTTCCGAATCCTCTGTTGTCGGTGAAGTCGACTCGTCAGTCGTCGGATACTCCGGCTCTGCTTCGTAGCTGTATTCGTCACCCGTCGAATCGGACGACGCTGTCGAGGCGGTATCAACATTGCTTCCTGAAGATACTGTCTCGCTCGAAGTAGTTGACGAAGTTGACGAAGAGGAGGTGGTCGATGATTCGCCAGTGGCCGAAGTAGAAGTTTCTGTATTGGTCGTCGACGATCCGATCGCACTCTCGCTACTCGTCGCAGTAGAGTCATCTGGAGTCACAGCGGCGCTGGCTTTGTTGCCAGTAGTCGTAGCGGTGCTGGTTGAGTCGGACTCATCCAACACTGAATCGCTTGTCGCAGAAGTATAAGTTTCCGTTGTCGTTGACGTCGATCCACTCGTACTCTCGCTACTCGTCGCAGCCGAGTCGTCTGAAGTCACAGCGGCGCTGTCGTCGTTGTCAGTTGCCGTTGCAGTGTCGGTTGAGTCGGATTCAGTTGAAGACGAGGTTTCCGAATCCTCGGTTGTCGGTGAAGTCGATTCGTCAGTCGTCGGATACTCCGGCTCTGCTTCGTAGCTGTATTCGTCACCCGTCGAATCGGAAGACGCTGTCGAGGCGGTATCAACATTGCTTCCTGAAGATACTGTTTCGCTCGAAGTGGTTGACGAAGTTGACGAAGAGGAGGTGGTCGATGATTCGCCAGTTGCCGAAGTAGAAGCTTCTGTAGTGGTCGTCGACGATTCGATCGCACTCTCGCTACTCGTCGCAGTCGAGTCATCTGGAGTCAGAGTGGCGCTGGCATCGTTGCTAGTAGTCAAAGCGGTGTTGGTTGAGTCGGACTCATCCAACACTGAATCGCTTGTCGCAGAAGTATAAGTTTCTGTTGTCGTTGACGTCGATCCACTCGTACTCTCGCTACTCGTCGCAGTCGAGTCGTCTGAAGTCACAGCGGCGCTGTCGTCGTTGTCAGTTGCCGTTGCAGTGTCGGTTGAGTCGGATTCAGTTGAAGACGAGGTTTCCGAATCCTCTGTTGTCGGTGAAGTCGACTCGTCAGTCGTCGGATACTCCGGCTCTGCTTCGTAGCTGTATTCGTCACCCGTCGAATCGGACGACGCTGTCGAGGCGGTATCAACATTGCTTCCTGAAGATACTGTCTCGCTCGAAGTGGTTGACGAAGTTGACGAAGAGGAGGTGGTCGATGATTCGCCAGTGGCCGAAGTAGAAGTTTCTGTATTGGTCGTCGACGATCCGATCGCACTCTCGCTACTCGTCGCAGTAGAGTCATCTGGAGTCACAGCGGCGCTGGCTTCGTTGCCAGTAGTCGTAGCGGTGCTGGTTGAGTCGGACTCATCCAACACTGAATCGCTTGCCGCAGAAGTATAAGTTTCCGTTGTCGTTGACGTCGATCCATTCGTACTCTCGCTACTCGTCGCAGTCGAGTCGTCTGAAGTCACAGCGGCGCTGTCGTCGTTGTCAGTTGCCGTTGCAGTGTCGGTTGAGTCGGATTCAGTTGAAGACGAGGTTTCCGAATCCTCGGTTGTCGGTGAAGTCGATTCGTCAGTCGTCGGATACTCCGGCTCTGCTTCGTAGCTGTATTCATCACCCGTCGAATCGGACGACGCTGTCGAGGCGTTATCAACATTGCTTCCTGAAGATAATGTCTCGCTCGAAGTGGTTGACGAAGTTGACGAAGAGGAGGTGGTCGATGATTCGCCAGTTGCCGAAGTAGAAGCTTCTGTAGTGGTCGTCGACGATTCGATCGCACTCTCGCTACTCGACGCAGTCGAGTCATCTGGATTCAGAGTGGCGCTGGCATCGTTGCTAGTAGTCGAAGCGGTGTTGGTTGAGTTGGACTCATCCAACACTGAATCGCTTGTCGCAGAAGTATAAGTTTCCGTTGTCGTTGACGTCGATCCATTCGTACTCTCGCTACTCGTCGCAGTCGAGTCGTCCGAAGTCACAGCGGCGCTGTCGTCGTTGTCAGTTGCCGTTGCAGTGTCGGTTGAGTCGGATTCAGTTGAAGACGAGGTTTCCGAGTCCTCTGTTGTCGGTGAAGTCGATTCGTCATTCGTCGGATACTCCGGCTCTGCTTCGTAGCTGTATTCGTCACTCGTCGAATCGGACGACGCTGTCGAGGCGGTATCAACATTGCTTCCTGAAGATACTGTCTCGCTCGAAGTGGTTGACGAAGTTGACGAAGAGGAGGTGGTCGATGATTCGCCAGTGGCCGAAGTAGAAGTTTCTGTATTGGTCGTCGACGATTTTATCGCACCCTCGCTACTCGTCGCAGTTGAGTCATCTGGAGTCACAGCGGCGCTGGCTTCGTTGCCAGTAGTCGTAGCGGTGCTGGTTGAGTCGGACTCATCCAACACTGAATCGCTTGTCGCAGAAGTATAAGTTTCCGTTGTCGTTGACGTCGATCCATTCGTACTCTCGCTACTCGTCGCAGTCGAGTCGTCTGAAGTCACAGCGGCGCTGTCGTCGTTGTCAGTTGCCGTTGCAGTGTCGGTTGAGTCGGATTCAGTTGAAGACGAGGTTTCCGAATCCTCGGTTGTCGGTGAAGTCGATTCGTCAGTCGTCGGATACTCCGGCTCTGCTTCGTAGCTGTATTCATCACCCGTCGAATCGGACGACGCTGTGGAGGCGTTATCAACATTGCTTCCTGAAGATACTGTCTTGCTCGAAGTGGTTGACGAAGTTGACGAAGAGGAGGTGGTCGATGATTCGCCAGTTGCCGAAGTAGAAGCTTCTGTAGTGGTCGTCGACGATTCGATCGCACTCTCGCTACTCGTCGCAGTAGAGTCATCTGGAGTCACAGCGGCGCTGGCTTCGTTGCTAGTAGTCGTAGCGGTGCTGGTTGAGTCGGACTCATCCAACACTGAATCGCTTGCCGCAGAAGTATAAGTTTCCGTTGTCGTTGACGTCGATCCATTCGTACTCTCGCTACTCGTCGCAGTCGAGTCGTCCGAAGTCACAGCGGCGCTGTCGTCGTTGTCAGTTGCCGTTGCAGTGTCGGTTGAGTCGGATTCAGTTGAAGACGAGGTTTCCGAGTCCTCTGTTGTCGGTGAAGTCGATTCGTCAGTCGTCGGATACTCCGGCTCTGCTTCGTAGCTGTATTCGTCACTCGTCGAATCGGACGACGCTGTCGAGGCGGTATCAACATTGCTTCCTGAAGATACTGTCTCGCTCGAAGTGGTTGACGAAGTTGACGAAGAGGAGGTGGTCGATGATTCGCCAGTTGCCGAAGTAGAAGCTTCTGTAGTGGTCGTCGACGATTCGATCGCACTCTCGCTACTCGTCGCAGTCGAGTCATCTGGAGTCAGAGTGGCGCTGGCATCGTTGCTAGTAGTCGAAGCGGTGTTGGTTGAGTCGGACTCATCCAACACTGAATCGCTTGTCGCAGAAGTATAAGTTTCCGTTGTCGTTGACGTCGATCCACTCGTACTCTCGCTACTCGTCGCAGTCGAGTCGTCTGAAGTCACAGCGGCGCTGTCGTCGTTGTCAGTTGCCGTTGCAGTGTCGGTTGAGTCGGATTCAGTTGAAGACGAGGTTTCCGAATCCTCTGTTGTCGGTGAAGTCGATTCGTCAGTCGTCGGATACTCCGGCGCTGCTTCGTAGCTGTATTCGTCACCCGTCGAGTCCGAGGACGCTGTCGAGGTGGTATCAACATTGCTTTCTGAAGATACTGTCTCGCTCGAAGTCGTTGACGAAGTTGACGAAGAGGAGGTGGTCGATGATTCGCCAGTTGCCGAAGTAGAAGCTTCTGTAGTAGTCGTCGACGATTCGATCGCACTCTCGCTACTCGTCGCAGTCGAGTCATCTGGAGTCAGAGTGGCGCTGGCATCGTTGCTAGTAGTCGAAGCAGTGTTGGTTGAGTCGGACTCATCCAGCACTGTATCGTTTGTCGCAGAAGTAAAAGTTTCCGTTGTCGTCGACGTCGATCCACTCGTACTCTCGCTACTCGTCGCAGTCGAGTCATCTGGAGTCACAGCGGCGCTGGCTTCGTTGCCAGTAGTTGTAGCGGTGCTGGTTGAGTCGGACTCATCCAACACTGAATCGCTTGTCGCAGAAGTATCAGTTTTCGTTGTCGTCGACGTTGATTCACTCGTACTTTCGCTACTCGTCGCAGTCGAGTCATCTCGAGTCACAGCGGCGCTGTCGTCGTTGTCAGTGTCCGTTGCAGTGTCGGTTGAGTCGGATTCAGTTGTAGACGAGGTTTCCGAATCCTCTATTGTCGATGAAGTCGATTCGTCAGTCGTCGGATACTCCGGCGCTGCTTCGTAGCTGTATTCGTCACCCGTCGAATCGGACGACGCTGTCGACGCGGTATCAACAGTGCTTTCTGCAGATACTGTCTCGCTCGAAGTGGTTGACGAAGTTGACGAAGAGAAGGCGCTTGATGATTCGCTAGTCGTCGAAGTAGATGTTCCTGTGGTCGTCGACGTTGATTCACTTGTTTCCGTGATACTGGTCGAACCCGAGTCTTCCGAGGGGACAGCGATGCCGGCGTCGTCGTCACTAGTCGTCGCAGTGGTAGTTGATTCGGAATCATCTTCAGTCAATGTTTCCGATTGTTCGGCCGTCGTCGTGACTGAGTTCTCACTCAACGATCTGGTTGCATCCCTCGCTTTTCTCGTCGTCTTGGCTTTTTGATCAACCTGTCCCGCACCCTGATTGTGGCTATAATTTTTACTGCCCGTTCTCCAAATTCCCGGTATTACTAATGCACCGTATCTCGCTCCTTGATCAAGTTGTTTACCGTCCGATGTTCGTTTCTCAACCCATCGTTTCAGCTGTTCATTCGCGTCTGCTACTTGTTCCTCATCGTCAGTTCGTTTTTCTAGCGTTTCGTAAAATCCGGAAAGTATTTCAAAATTCAATGGGCCGAGATTCATTCGAGAATCATGCTCCGAGTCCGTTTCATTGTTCGTATCTCGCGATCGTACCGGACTGATCGGTAATCTTGTTACGATCGGACCTAATATCTGAAGAGAAATACCGTTCGGGGACTCTGAAGAGGATCCATTTGTCTTAGTTCCATTCTGAAATACCAGTTCGAACTCGCCACTACCACTGACTTCCGCTGACTGAACGCTGGCGTCTTCCTCGTTCTTCGTGCCATTCTTGTTTCGTGCTGGGGTCCACCACGGAACTACATTCAGCGGAAATGAACTTGCAGATGTTATTAGTTTCCCTACGTCTTGGATCCGGACAACCGCTTGCTCAGGTATCGCCCATATTTGATTCGCAGGAAAATCAGTCTTGTTCACTGTCGTTTGTTCTGCAGAACTTGAGTTCTTTGAGGTCGATTCGGATTGCTTGAATGTTGGTAGTGATAGATTTTCGAAATACACCAAATTAGTTGAATTCAGATTAGATTTTCCAGAATCCGCGCGTGGTTGCGCAAAATACCATACAGGTTGTTGATAATTCACTGCTATGGCCAGAGCTTCCTGAACGACCTCAGAGACATTCTTCGAACGCGACTCGGCTGTGGTTGCATTCGATATGAATTTTTTAATAGAAGTTCCATTTCCAAAGTCGGGTACAGTGAAATTTCCACTCGAGTCGTCTAGCGCCTCGATTACCGCTCCATCTGACGAGGCACTGGTGCCTGCCTTTAATGCTGAGGTCCTCGGAAGTTGGTTGCTTTGTGACGGTAAATATATTGCCAACAGTACGCCTATTGCTAATAACTTAGCCATACTCTTTTCGGAAGTTTTTCCGAAACTAATTCCACGGAGCTATCGCGCACTGCTCTTATATAACATCGAAACTCTCGCAATCAAAAAACACAGTCGTGTCGATACTCATGCAAACCATTTGATCAAATATCAGTTCTCCAGAATATCTCATTATAATCGTATTTATCTCATTATAATACAAGTGACGTTAATCAAGTGCAGAACTTATCTCACAAGATACATGCAAATTTACTGCAGCAAATGGATTTAATTCAAATTTAATCAGTGATTGTATGCTCAATTTCCTTAGCACATTCTGATCAGTCTCTATTACATTACAATTCAAGTAGTCACTTTTCGTGAGAATTAGCTATGCCATTCGCTTCATGCGATCAACATGTATCTATTCGTACAGAATTAATAAGGAAAGTGGGAGGATAACAATTCTAAAAGTGCTTTTCTGAGCTGAATCAGCTGTGAATATGCATTCCTAATAACACTCCTTGTTGCTCATCATTTACTTTTCTCCAGCGTTCGAACCAGTGAATCGTTTACATCACATAATATAAGCTGTGTTTAGTGAAGCTCCGTCAAATTGTCTCGAATGAGTTTCAAGTTTTCTTGAAACTTGTCACGTAGCCGAAAGTTACCGTATACGAGATCAAGTCTATGCTATTGCATTATTCTGTTTCACAAGAAAAGCTAATTAATTATTCATATCATCAGGTGAAAGATGAAGTAAGGTTCTCAAATATATAAGAACAGCGTGTGTTTATAATCTGAGCACACTTAGTATTTCGTGTTACGGAAGTGCGAGAGAGGATTACTATTGTTTCAGAAATTTGTTGGAACGTTTCGTTTGTTGATCGTCAGATGATACAATTGTGCCACGATACCGTATTGTTGTGTTTATTTGTTTTCGTGTTATTTTCGCCAAACAGAGATTGGATGTGAATCATCGAATGCCTACCATTACGTAGCGACGATGTTCCTCGTCGCACAACGATTTATGATCGACATATCACAGGAAGAATCTGAAGGTATTATTTGAACTCCAACCCGAAGAGGAAGAACAAACTGTTTGGCAGAATTCTATAATAGATCGACCGAGTACCAGTTATTTTTCAAACTAAAATACCGGGCGTAGAGAACCTATCAATATCAAAAGCTGGTTTGTTGGTCAGAAGGAAACGCAGTATTTTGTTCGAGTAAATAATTACGATAACGGTAATGCCGAGATTTATGAGGGTCGTATCGAATATGGAACAGGATAATATGCTACATCTGGATATGTCAAGCATTTACTATGGTTTGTTTTCTTAGTATCACGCTGTTACGAAACGCTGTCAAACCAGTCAAACATCAATACGTATATGATTGTTCCACCAGAATAATTTCAAACAACTGAGTCAAGATCATTTGAATGGTAATCGATCACTCTGCAAGCACGAGTCCCGGTATTCGGACGATCAAGCGAGAATTGAACAAATCGTTTGATTTGTTCAACTGTTAATTAATCTTAGCAGGTACTCAATCAAACTGAAATGCGATGAAAAATTGTTATTCCACCTAAATCGTTAATCACACGTACAATCGTAATTACCGATTTTGTAAGATAGAACGACGAGATCGCAAAGATCATAACGCATGATGTAGAACCTGGATCTAATGGAGTGTTTCGCAGATATGACTGATAGGTACATTTCGTGTGATGCCTTAAAGTTTCCAGTTCGGTGGCGGTATGCGGTGGCTCGAAGAGTCAGCGCAGATTTTCATGAACGGTTCTAGATACCAAAGGCATAATACCAATTACGCGTCATTGGAATTGTTTTTCATCCATTAAATACATCAATGTCATCGATGTACATGAACATATATATATATATATATATATACGTATAAATGCGCAATCATATGTACATAACTTACGGGCATATCACGATACCGACTCACCGCGACGTATAGAGATATCACTTCTCGACAGCTTTTCAACCCGTTTCTTTTATATTGATAGAGATATGGGCATAGATGGAAAACACGTTAAGAGGAAAAGTTCGAGCCCTCTCTCAGCACAACTCGGCACAACTCATAGATTTTTTTTGCATTCGAAAGTAATTTTTTTTTGATTTCTTCCAAAAGATTTTTTTATCGAAGACTGAATGCGGCATAAAGTGGGCAAGCAAATAATGAATTACGGGTATCATCTTTTTATTTTATGTGTTAGTTGGCAGCTGAGTTATTCTCGAGGCACTTAGAGGTTCGAGTCGCGGCGGCTTGTCATTCCATGGTATTATATCCGGGTCACATACCCTTATTCTCGAGGGAGAGTGCTGTGGATCGCGAACTGGTCCGAGCAGCTTCACCATTTCTCACTGCTTCTGGTTTCTCTGGCTATTCATTTTTCGTCTAGTTCGTATTTTTCGATGAGTAGCTTAGTAGAATAACATGCGCAATGTGGTACATTCCGTAACATGATTATCTATTCAGCCGAATCATCAGATCATTAGTCTTGCAATGAATCATCAATCTTGCTTACTACGCCATTGTAAAAAAAGATGACAGTCTGATGGTTCAGACAATGGAATTATAGTTTCGCGATTACTAAGCTTGTACCACTGACGGTTACCAATGGTTACCGCTGAATAATCAGACTCGACAACTGGAATACGTAACTATAGTTAACATCACATTGAATAGCCAGTAGGAATCCAATTTCTTTACATGTCAGCCACGTAAAATAAATATGTCATCGGATATATCTGGGTACATGAATATGAAGGATCGATTTCACGTTTACGATCTTTTGGAGCCGAAAATTTTGGCTCGGGGCCATTTTCACCAATTTCCTCGTAACTTCTCGGTAATATGTCATTGCGATTCGGGTCAAACCAACGCGGGTTACCGAACGAATAAACGAACTTACCTAAGTGAAGTTCTATTGTAATTGTAAGAATCAAATGGTAGTACCATACCATGCATACCAGCATAGACTGCGTGACTAGGCTGAGAAGTCGATAGCGGGATAGAAAGAAAAAATTGCATATGAGACCAGTCTATGTCCACTCTGCTGAACGTCCACTTATATATATTTATATATTTTTCGTATATTCTTGTCATTGCACTACTTGGATGAATTGTAGGCGAACAATAGGTCAAAAATCTTTTTTTTTTAGCGTTCAAGTTTTCTTTTAACTTTGTTCTGTGGCCAACCGCAAATCTTGTCCACGCTTATGTTAGAGTACTTGGTTTTCGCTAGATCATTGACCATTTGACTTGGGCGGTAATGCAACTGGACAGGGATTTTTCACCTGGAAATTCACGGGTCTTTTTTCGTTCTGGACTATTGGAGACATACCATTCTGGACTCGCGGCGAGGATTTACGAAGTCAACGATCACCGATTCGAGGTCAACTCGCTGCATTCGTAGATAATATACCTTTACGGGAGTTTGGTCACGTACTGTATGTATACATCACAATTTTATATCCGTTACGCCTGTTGATAGGTTGATCGGTAAAGCTCGTATCTCGTATATCGAATCACAATCGAAATTGAGTTTAAGCCTACGATATCTAATGAACGATGTACACATATCTTACACATTTCCCAGAGTCGCATAATTATTTCGCATACTTGTTGTTCAACCATCAACATCTATAACATACGATTTATTCGAAAACTCATTCGCAATAGGGTTTCCAACGCCGGAATGTTCTATAAACTTATCTATACTCCAAGCTAGTTCGGATGAAAATTGGACACGCTACTGTTCGCCAACTGACGACACGAACATCGATGCGTGACGAGATACGGAGTAATGCCAAATCACGCGATTACATTTCATTGAAGCTGTTGAGAAAAGCTCATAACATCTCGCGACAACAGAACTGAGGAACATCATGATCAGTGATATCCTGGGTATTCCTACCAATTGTCTATCTTTCCGCGTGCCGTTGAGGGATATAAGTTTATCTCAACGTAGAATGGCTGATGAAGTCAAAGTTTTCGAGATGGACGATTTGTCGGGCTGAGAAGGATTCGAAAGAAATTTGAAGCTTCGTCACGTAGGACCAAGTTTTGCCCGACTAACTAAGTCGGTCTTCGGCGTTGCTAAGCCCGTGGCTTCACTATACTCAAGTTAGCGAACGCTCTATTTCGGATTTAGTCGAATCCTCACTTCGCGGCTTCACTAACAATTTACTTTTTCATCGTTTTTATACAAACAACGCTCCCTTTTTACCAATATCACGGCGAACCCCACTGCCGCGTACCTAATTATTTCCAGATGTATTCACTCTTGTGATGCGAAACTACTTTCGGGTATAACGAGTTACCCCACTGCCTACTACTAACTTTGAACGATAGAACACAGCGTTTGTTCATTATTTTTCGAACGTTCTGCGGTATTCATCCGTCCCCATGCTACACGACAATATTCAGTTTGGAAGCAAAAGACAAACAAAGAAGGATCAGATACACAATCAGATTCGTTAAAAGTAGAGTGCGTACTCCATCGTGAAGATGGTGGGACGACTTTTCAATTCATTGGTAGAGTGAGATGCGAGGATTACAGACGAAAAATGGAAGAATAGTTGGTGCACGTAATTTCACAAATTGTTTCCAGTAAGTATAGTATCAGCGGAAAAAGTTTGCAAGCGGAGTGATGCCTTGGAGAAGAAAGGCACTTGATCGTACTTTTCAATCGTAACTGCCGATGAACCTATTCGCGTAAAAGCTGTAGACCGTATTCCATTCACTTGCTTCACAACACGCTATCAGAAGAACATGCAATTCACGTACAGTGGTCATTATAGACCGGGGCTCCTGTATCTCTTCATGAGCTCTGAGACCTCGCGTTTGAGTTACATTGTCTAGATATTTCGTGCATCAGCGTGTGAAATATCACGACGTACATCAATTGCTCTCGTTATCTATCGGCTTAGACGTTTTAGCAATTAGTTTATACATTAGCGATGCATATTCAACGATATCGAGGAAAGGTGTGTATAAATTGAAATCTGTATTTAATTTTGTTCCTCTCCACACTTGGTTGTTCCGTGATTCGCGGTGTTTTGATAGCTTAATCGAAAGAATCAAGAGACCCGTTGATATTTCAACAATTTCCTTCGTGTAACTGCTCCGACAATTGTATCCAAAATACTTTGGTCACTCTTGACAGAACAGATGCTTCTCGAAATATCGAATAACCCAACTCAGTTGGACTAAGGAATTTCTGGTGAGCGGAATCGGTCGATACAAATAATTCGCGTGGGAGCTAAGCAAGAAAGGCACGATATACCTACCTATGTATACATAAATAGGTAGCTTCAATTTCTATCTCCGTTCCACCTCTGTCTATAGTATTTACGGTTTACAGAATTGAAGGGATGTTCTTGCTTTGGTCGCAATTGAATTCTCGAACCACGTAGCTGTACATGACGTTTCAAACACCTGGACACAGCTATGAGGTGAACGGTATTTGAACGATATCTCAAACAATCAAGCATAACGGTACCTACGTCGGAGAACCTGAGGGTCAAGGTCAAACAAGGAAAATAAAGCTTCGTTGATGGAACTTGATTTTATTCGAGTCGACGTTGATATGATATATCAGCATAGTACCATAGATAGCGTGTCATCGTTGTTATCGATGACAATGTGCTTTGTTCAATATTCGTACGCTAAAGTGATATCCTGTGAGAACGAGGGTCGGTAACTGGTCGAACGCTCATTTCATTTCATTCGACTTTCGCAAATGGTTTACGGAAATCACGTTCGTGTGCGCGAAACGTCGCAGCTTTGGTATTGCTCGGGAAAAGTTATGTAGCAGGGCTCTTCCACGCGTGCAAACGACAACCGGAAGGAAACATCTACTAACGCGAGGGTCGAGAGTTGTAATTTAAAGCCGTAAATTTGAGAATAAAAGACGCGATCGTTTATTTACCGGGATAGAGGAAACAGTATCGTTTATCGGAACTGCAATTGTTTGTTTTTCCTCACTTTTCCAAATATTCGGTGCGAGGTGTTTACTCACCAATTATTGTTATTACGATACATTGGAAAACAGATAATTATAATATACCCAGTATCTCAATTTACGTTATTGATCGAGGATTGTTGAACGAGAACCTCGGTGAGAGCAGATTCAAACCGAAATTTCCAATTCCACTTTCGTGGTCCAGATCCAAAGCTAGATTCAAATTGATGAACAAAAATGTACTCCGATTACTCATGACTCGAAGACGCGTTGATCTTCGAGTCACGTGGAAGCTGAACGAATTGTTCGACGAAAAAAAGCTCTCAAGGTCGTAGGAAAATCTTCGTTCGCGAGAGTTACGTTCCGATCACAGATTTCCAATTTTTTCACAAAATTCACTAACCGCAATTTTCCCGATTCTTCTTTCGGTCGGTTGTCAATTCTCCGTCGCCTCGCTCCATCTTCTCCTCGTTCCAGTCGACTTTATATGCTTCCGTAGATCCCACTCTCCAGGCCATCTTCCAAGTTCACAAGTATGTCGAGCTATTTTAATTACTTAGAAAACTTGGACAAGCCTCATTCCAGAACATACTTCTTCTGCCTCTCAGTTCGACTCGTTCTCTCTCGGCAGCTCTACATTTCTTTGTGTAAACTTGGAGTACGTCCGGGTCGTTGGAAGTTTCGCCAGACACCTCTACGAGCCCAAGACTGGCGTTGGAAAGAAATTTTGAGTTATGAAAAAGAAAGCGATTCAAGTCGTCGTTTCAATAACTTTCGAAATGTTCCAGTGTAACATTGCCAAATCCCACAAAATAACAGAATTCTCGACCGAGGAAGTGAAGGCGAGATGACGATACATACAACTACATCGGGGTAGTTTTTTCAGGTTCCACGGCAATATCATATTTTTCGTTACACCGTCTGTACACGCGTATTCCCACGGTCACCCATGAATTATCGTACATCTCGCCGAATAGCCTCTGAAAAACTCAACGGGGTATCGAGCACCGAAAAATATGAGATAAACATGTGAGAAGGGAATAAATGGAGAAAAAAAACGGGAAAACACACGGCGGAATGCGGGGGAACTTTAACAGGTACGATATTTCGGCGGTTTTATCGCACCCGCCACTGTGGTGAGGTGCGATTGTCAATTACTCGGCTATGTTTCAATTTTGTTCAGCCAACGTCATCCCTCCTCTGTTTCTGACTACTCCAGGCTAGTCGGAACAGCGAGTGAAGCTGAATGGGCGTTTTAATTGGGCCATGTAGGTGAAATATGCTCCGCGATGATGGATGTAGTGGAGACCGGACCGAGGCAAGCCGTGAGGGATCGACTGAGTCACCGGCTCCGAAGAACCCGTGACTAGGAACTGGATTTTCATCAACTCGTCAGCTATTTTTCCATTATTTTCATGTAATTAGGGGCCACGTTTCCGCTCATTTTTCTCTTCTACCCCAGATTTAACACCAAATTGAATATTTCTTGTCATTCTCTTCACCCCTCAACGCTAAAACTTGTTTTACCTCAACGCATATTTCTTACGGGGTGAGCGTTTGAATGGCCGGCGTGTCCGCTGAAGATATAGTCATGTACGGAGTGAGAAGTATGAAACTTGAGTATATTTTCAAGCTTAGGCTACAAGCATAATGGTAACTTCGCGAGTTACAGATGAACGCGTTTGTCCGAGAAATCGATGCCTGCTATCCGTTTGCGTTGAGACTGCAGCTTGTACTTCTGTCAAGTTCATTGTATCATTAGAACAAAACGTAGAAGAATCGATTCTCAATTCGCGTTTTCCCCTAGAGCAGCACGATGTCGACGGTTTGATCTTATTGGCAGAAGCTTAGTGAAAACAATGTAGGAAAACGATTGAAATACCATTTGAACGTTTATCTTCAAGACCTCTTGCTCACCGTCGATTTTCAATATCTTCGACTATTTTGTATACATCTTGGGTAATACACCTGGTCAGTTAGCGTAAAACTTATCTAGGTTCCAAAATGTCCCAATCCATGATTCGAAGAAGAACAACGTAGGTGCGCGAAGAATGGAAAATATCCGGTAAAGAAATGGCATTTGTTCGGGACACTGTTTTTTCACCCCGAATCTCGGTTCTGGATCGAAGATGTAATTCACAACGCGTTTGAAGAAGATGATCTTTCTTGTACGGGAGCGTGTCCCTGGGGATTTCTGAAAGAAGACTCGCCGCGATGGTATTTTGATCGCAAACGTATTGGATTCCAGATTCCAGAAGATCGAACGGATCTGATAAAAATTGATAGAGAAAATTGTTGGAAAAACTTCGGGAAGGAATATAACGTGGCATTTTTCGCGTTCGTTTTGCGCTGTCATTTGTCGTGACTTTTACCCAGTAGAAGAAAGGGGAAGTGCTCCGGCTAGCTATCAGAAGTGCTACGCCGTGGCAGGCTCACCCGATAAGTAACGGCTCCGGAAGTTGACTCTGGCTTCAAAAGCGATGCACGCGATCGTACCTCCTCCGCGGGGTACTATTCTCGCGTTGGAATTAATGCTTAATTAAACTGTCCGCGGGATAATTGCTGTACGAAGCTTATCTGCGAAACTATTTCCACCCCTGATTTCATCGCCGCAAACGTGCGTGCCTGAAAGGAAGATAAGACCGAGATTCATGAGTCGGACGTCGTGAAAGTTTCATAAATTTTTATCGAGGTGTGACGAAAGCAATAACGGAGTAGCGGACACTCCCGCGTAACAAGTTGAATCTGATGAAGATAGGCTCTCGCCGATACCGCGGACTCATCTGATCGAAATCTTATCATCGGGACCATTGAAGCGGAACGAAAGGGTGACTGCTATTCGACGACAACTTGTCGTCCCGGCGCTGCGCTGCGGTTCGATATCTTAAAGATGCCCCCGAGGAGATGCCGAGATGCTCTCGAGTGCGATTCGAAATGGGTCGCGGTTCATTTCGGCATGGATGAAGCCGGCTCGGCTTGGCCCACAAGGCCATTTAATTCGAAGGTATCAGAAAGCCAATTATCGGCAGCCGGAGTGGACGTTAATCCAGCCGAACTCTCGGCAAGTTTTGCGCCTGGATATAATAGATTTTCGCGCCTGGAATATAATGAAGCGCGAACTGGCGCGGCGGGGGTGTTGTTGGATAAACTTTAGTATCTTATTCACGATTGAGCTGTTTCTTCGTTCGAACTTCTTCGATTATTATCCCGATGCGGTGAACAATCGTCCGGACATTCCCTCACCCCGAACAGTTCACCCATAGCCTATAGCCTCGTCATTTTTCGCAGTCGGACCATCAGTGGTCCGCGTTATCGCAATTCCTCCTATCTTGCATCCACAGGCTTAACGCGTTATCCCGGAGCCATATATCTCCGCTGACGTCTTCCCTCGTCGTTCTTCGATTGTCCACCTTGTTGTTGCTGTTGTTGTTGTTCTCTCCTCTACCAGCGATGTTTTTTCCGCGATGTTTTTATCCGAATGCATCGTCTTGCCGACACCGACGGATGAGCGAACAATGGAAACGGACCCTGAATGAAACCAGCGGTGATGAACCTTTCATCCAGCACTGGCTAAAGTGGTGCCCGAAGAATTTTCTCAAAAGAGTTCCGTCCCTTCTTCTCAGGTGGTTCTTCCGCTAAGGAGCGTATTATTACGTGGGTGCCAAAAATGGGCCCGGGGTAAAATTGTGAATGTGCGTATAATATCACCGATCCGATACGAATATGAACTATAAATGTGCTACGAACAATGTTGTATTCGGTAATTTCGAATAAGCCAAACAAACAAACGCTAACAGACATTCACGGATATTCTTGTCAAACAGTATGTCAAAATTTGGAAATTCTCGTAAGTCAATCGATTGCCGGAAGAAACACCTCAATACGCCGACGGTAAACTCGATCTAGCGTTGTCAAATAATGTTATTTGCGACGAATTAGTATCGGACCGTAGTCGGCGTCATCGACTTTTTGTTCGCCATCCCTGTTATAATGGACGTTCATTTCACGTATCGGTAAACATTTGCAGGTATCTATTCAGAGAAAATTTCGTCGAACTTCCAACCGAGTGCACCGAACGTTTACAACAAAGAGTGGTCGTCGATTCAATGCCTTGACAAACATTATCGCAATAATTGCACTATTTACCGTCAACTTCGCAGTGAATGGTCAAGCTACGTTGACAACGTTACGAAGGTGCCCGGTGGCGTTGCCCAGCCCGTTGGCAATTCACCTTCGATACCGCGAGCACAATTAACTGTTCTGTAGCGATGCGCGAAATATGAAAATTGAGCGAGGTTTCGACAAATTAGTTTCGGGTATTCGTTAGATCGACGGAGCTTTAGCTGGTCGCTCGATCATGAACGTACGAAGCGCGTCGCGGTTGATTTTTTCACTCTAGTAACAGCGGTCTTTCATCCAGCGTCGAACGAATGAATCATCGGGGGAGGAAATTTATTTCATTGGTGTGATGAAATTGGCCTGAAGTTTTTCCATTTCGAGCCAAATATCGTTTTCGTCGAGTAGGACGAACGCAATTTATTCGAATAACAGACTTACCTTTGTTCTGAATGCAGTTAGCGACGCCGTTTCAACGGAAGAAATCTTGGAAACAAATGGTGGAAGGTGGAACAGAGATAAGCGAGTTCGTCGCACCTTATTAGATTTAACCGGTTCTCGCTTTGAGCTAGTCGCGAATAATGAGAACAGGAGGCGGTGAGAATCAGTTTTCGCGACAGAAATGTACATTTCGTTAGCATCTTGATAATGAGAGTTTGCGACATAAAAGTGGAGTTTCTTCGTTGTCGCGTATTTCCGAATCGAGCTCCTCGTTCCACAACGAGATCGGTGCCTACTGATCTCTTTTCGTAAATATCATCGGCACGAGATACGGCATGCTGGTCGCAAAAAGTTAGCTTGGCGAATATCCAACTAAAAGGAGAGCGATATCGAGTACGAACTCGTCGCACCGCATCGATGGGAGTATCAACGAGAGTTGCGAAGGAAAAGAAGAAACAGTAGCTTCGTCTCCGCAGTCAGATTTGGTATCCGATCAGCAATGCGACGACGTCTACGCTCCCCGAAATCTTGTTACGCGTACCTTTTTCTGCTCGGAGCCTTTTCACGTTAGGAGAAGTCAATCGATCGCTCCTTGGAGATTCGACCTTGAACCACGCGATTGTGTATGGCGAAGCGTAACCACGACACGTCTCCCTTCCAGTGGCTGACCAATTCTTCCAACGGTCAGCCGCCAGTCTAACCCGTAATCCGCAGAAGGAGCCTCGCCTCTTGCGATTAATCCTCGAAATCCTCGCCGAAACCATGCTGTTCCACCCATATCTAAAGCCGTCGAGGTCAAGTGTTTCGCGACCGATGTCACCCGTACTCCCGCTGCGAAAATCGATATGCTATCAGAGGCAGTGATTGAGGTACTATGCATTTTCAACCCTCGGATAATTTTCGAAAAAAGCTCAACACACCACATTTTTATCGATATACCGAAATGCAGGATTAAAATTCGGGAGATTTGACAGCAAAGCTGATGCCCACATTGATTCTTACATCCTGTATTCTTGATACGTTATTTCTTTCATGTAAGCTTACATTATTCCTTTGTTTTATATTCGATTTACATTCCATTGCTATGCACGATAGATAACTCTTTGAGCAATATCTTTCTGTACGTTTCCAAATTGCTATACCAAATCCGGAGCACTTCCTCGACACTCGCAATTTTTGAACAACTCGTAAATCTTTTTCTAAACATCTGTGAAACATCTGTGAAATCAGGTACGATGCCGAAGAGTTGTCCAAGCTAACACCTACAAGCTACATGCGAATCCAGGTGGTTGGGCTATCAATCTTTTACCTTTAATCCGAGGAATATTTGACCAATTTTCTAAAACAGGCGGTTAGTAATGATTCTCGACAAAGCTTTCTATTGATATTAGCATTAATTTCATCTCGACACCTTTGCTCTAAAAGTATAATAGCCTTATACTTCGCGCGTATATACGAGCTCTAAACGAGTGTTTGGATATACGACACGTTTAGTTGATGATACGCTTCTGAATATTCATAGGAGCTTCCATAATTTGATCGTGTAGAGAACACCGAGCGCGAAGTCTAGAGCGGAGCTTCACCAGCCATGGACTCGTTTGACAGCGGAGGAGCGACATTAATACGGCAATCATCATCATCTTTTTTTGATTCGGATTTAATCTTGCAATTCCGATTGGTATGGTTTCAATTACGCGGATATTCACTTCGGAATCGTTTGACGCTTAGAAATTTGTGACAAATGACGTTCATCCACAGAAGGATTCTGACATCCAAAGGTACAGAACGATCATCATTCCAAATTGAATGACAACTACCGATATTACTCGAATCGGCAAGTCTTATCTGGGTCATTGGTAAAACGTGAGATTCACTTGACCGGATTCAGTTCCATCTGCCTCGACGTTGTATGGTTCTTCGCGTTACAACGATGAATTCATAACATTTGTCGTTTTCAGTTGGTTGCGGTGTTTCAGTGGGGAAGTATCGAGAATCGCGATTTGGCTTCCCCTTGTTCGATGCGCGAAGAAAGCGATGGCAAACTTCTATTCTTCGAACGTGAGTCAAGTAATATTCGCTTCGACAATCGTACAAACATTCTTTTAAGTACCGGGCCAGATAGCTGCGTATCGCGTCGGGAATTTCATCTCGCCCGTGCAACAGATGCGATAGTTGGCTTCAACACCATCAGTGATCGATGAAGGAATGCATTAGCGAAATGATATGCGTTTCCTGGTACTACAAAAAGCGAGATGTTCCGGAGGAATTGAGTGGGTATTGCCGGAACGGAAACGAACTAGAAAAGTCGTTGTACCTTAATTAATTATTATTGGAAATTTAAACCGATCATTGTAGTTTCCTACGAGTGCCACGGTCTTCTATCAACTTTCGATGTACTTTCTGGGAAAACAGTTGGACGAAGTTCGTCGCCTAACGATCTCCGTGGGCAGATATGCATCTTATTTAACTGGTCGCAATTGACCTCGAGCCCAAGTACGCAGAGCTCGTTCCTTTTATGGAAAAATGGAACCACCGCATTTTACCGAAATCACGCTCCGTCATCATTTTGGAAATGTTGGCCTCGAATTGTCAGTACACCGATGTAGCTCCATCGACTAACTACACCTGAGAATAAGGGGGTGAAACGTTTAACGCATCCTATTGCGTTTTTTTGTTTGTTTGTGAAACTCCAGAGATTCTGTCCAATACGATGCAGTGATCCGTTAGGCGACGAAATATGCAGCGAAATATCTACATCAGACGGATACTTGTCTTTCCGGTTTGGATGTGACCGAAGCCTTTGGATACGAATGCTAGAACTTTCATCTCGATGCGCAGACGTAGTATTTCTTGCGGTCTGACGTTGCTTCGCCGAAATTTATCGTCGGGCAGAAAAAATATAACGGCGATAATGTCTCGAGATTCATTGGGTTTCATCGGGTGACCTTTGGGTCGGGAAGATATAGCGTGTTCGTCTCGGTTTAATAGGGCGTAAAATTGATAAAATGAAAAATTCACTAACGAGCAGAAGCAAAATGGTGACTCGAAGCGCGTGGTTTTTTCTCAGCATCGTAACTACCGGAGTTGAAGTCTGTCTCGACGTCGAGGCGAGGCGATATTACCTCTGAGGCGAGATTGGACCACTGCGTGGTAAAGAATGGTAATTATCACGTCGTAATTATACGCTCGTTGGGATCTTTTCATCGTTGGAGGAGCGAAGATACTAAAAGTCCCTTTGATTAGGCGACCGGATGTCGTTCTCTTTGCGAATAAGAGTCCTACGCATCTACGCTTGTTACATCGTACCGTCTCCTCCTTCGCATCGACGTACTATGCCGTATCGCTGGGGTGTAGAACGTCGCGCGAGAATTTTGCTCCGGACAAACAAATCGAGGTGACAATACTCGTGTACGCTATTGGATCGTGCCACGAAGAGTAAAGGTACAGAATTTCTCTGTTTCCGTTGTCGTTGTTGTTATTGTTATGGTTGTAACCACAGATCCGAAGCATACGTCGATCAAATTGTGTTGCAGCGAAGTCCCATGAGCACTAGTTTCCAGTATTTCACAACCCGTTCATCTCGAACGTTCCCCACCAATTTCACTTCAATCCTCGTAATACTTACAGCCTCGTTTGCTTGATTGTACGTTCGAGGGTCTCGCACCTTTCGCTAGACGCTCTTACCAATGCATGACCGATCCTAAAAGCGGAGTGATACCGGTGAGAAAATCGATCCCGAGCCGGCCAGACCACCTGAGTCGCCTCCCGTAACTTCGTACGCTGTTTAGCCTCGTCGAGGTGGAAACGCATGCATGACTAAAAAAAGGCAATGATAAGTACCTACCACTCAAGCTCCGATGCGACGATATTAAAAAATTGGGATTAATTGACAGAAAGAAAGGAACACGAAACGTGAATTGAGGGCGAAACTGAATAGATATCAAGATTTCTTTCTAATTGATCTGGCTTCCGATGACAAAGTGATCACGTTCATATTAGGTATATTCACATGTTTGTTTTCCGTTCGAAATTCACGCCCAAAGCTGCAGTTCCCTTTTCATTTCTCGCAGGATTCTCGTTTCTTTGTTATACACCCAGAAAATTGTTATTTTTGCGTCATCGAAGGATCTCGTTCACCCTTGGGCGATCACCTAGGTACACGCACGGTGGCTTATGTGTATAACTCCCGCGCTGCTCTTCTCGAGCCCTCGGGCGTACGTGGGAAGCTTCGTTATTGAGCAAAGTCTTACAAAGAAAAGTCCCGGATTTAAAAGCGCGTAAAATCGAAATATAAACTTGACAGTTATTCGAGAGATAAAGAAAGTTTCTGCTCCGTATTTATCTACTTACTTTTCCGCAACTTCGTCCTTCGCAGTGCCAACTTACAAGTTATAGATCACGAACGAGTTCTATTGATACGAAACTTGGGAGTTCCACTCTTCGATATGTAACTGTAGTTTTGACATTTGTGAAATTTATCGGCAAAAGCCGGGAGGAAACGGGCCTATCTTTCGCGATTGTCTTTCGGCGATTGTTGGTCCGGCCACATTGGACGTTTCAACTGCGTGCTGTGCATTTATTTCGCGTTCTTCTAACCGCAAGATATGGAAAAACTACTTAAAAAACTAACGGTACGTCTGAGTTGTTAAAAAAAATTGCGGACGAACTTGGGGTATATTTTCGTTATGCGAAGAAATAACTCGACGGCTACGTCAATTAAGCCTTGATAATAAATATATGGTCGGTTTGTTCGACCGAATTATATCCGAAAGCTTATCTGACTGACAGTGACGACGGGCGACACGAGTCTCTGCCGAGATCTCGGTCGATAGGCTGGATAACCTTTTGTATGGCGACTGACAAAAGCTCAGGACGTTGACGCGCAACTTTTCCTGAAGTTTCGAGGTCACAGGTTTGAGAACCTTATGAAAATTTACTCGAGTTCTCCGAACTCTCGAGACCTCGTGACGCGAGCAACTATTTAACGATGTAACATTGTCAACTGTATGCGAATATTTCGCGGCACTAATCATTCACCCTCGATGATTGCTCGCCACGTAGCAGATTCGATTATAGTCGGTAATATGTGATCAAGTGAAATTTCCTGCCGATGAAAAATATAGGGAAAAACGTTTCGGCTGAACAAATATTTACGGGGGACAAACACAGCTCGAAAGCGTTCTAGAGATTTCGGATACGACGCGGCATCTTTGGTGTGGAATGGCAGGAAAAACGGGAATAGGGAAGTGAAAATAAATATAATCTATCGTTTCGGGAACTGAACGACTTCAGGAACGGAAATACTCCATGGCAGTACTTGTCTGACACGACGTAGTAAACGACCTCGAAATAAATAATTTTTATTACGCCCAACTACAAGAGTCGAGCCAGAAATTCCAGAGCAACCGAAGCGGCAGGGGAAAAGACTCGTGACTACCGTCTCCATGCTTTCGTGACTCTGCGTATAATTCAGCCTAACTTATCCCTGCGAAAGCAACTCGGGGAGCTGCGACACAGCGATATAGCCAAACGTAGAACACGCACGAAGCCGTAATATTACGTTATAGTTTTCTACGTATACATCGTTTCTCGTGCTTCGCAGTTTCCTCCGTATGCGTGAACTCGCGTGGAGAACGAGATACGCACACGAGTGCGAACGAAACGCCGGTTTGGGGAGACCAGTTCACCGTACGTACGTATAATCTTGCGGGTGGGGAAAATTCTCGAAAAGGGAATCTTTCGTTCGGGGGGATGGCGGTCGCACGGTCGACCGATCTGTAAACGGCTAAGCGCCATGAAAATACACGTGCCATTTTATTATTCGTCATTCTTATCGCCAAATGTTGCGCAACGTTGAGTAACCGGGTGCGAAATGGATTTCGCAATTCCTTAACGATCACTCGACAAATAATGAATGCGGGACGCGGCGCGTGGTATTCGATGTGCGAACGGTCGGAGAAACTGCCTTCGGTATACCTGGTGTGGATCGATGAGCCGTAAATTCACAGCCGAAAGAATCTGTCAACATTAACAGACTTTCCCACATTGGGCGAGGGGCGGAAACGTCTTCTTCGGTAAATTGTAAAAGTTGACTCAACGTACTGCGATAAGATTAGTGGGCGGAAGATTTATGTACATAGGCGGAATTGAAGGTTGAGATGAGATACCGGTTGGCACGTCGATTATAAAATACCTAGGTATGTCGGCCAATTGTTAGTTACACGCCTATCCCATTCGAGTTAGGATTGTTTCGTCTCAAGACTGTCTCTGTCGCGTGGACGGGGCGACAGAAGTTCGCTGCTCGTGATACTGTACAGAACAAATTAATGTTCTACGCAAATAACGTGGCAACTTTGCTCCGAGTACAATCGTATATCGTATCATTCCCTCGCCCTTACGGGTAGAATGTAACGAGATTATATAATAAATAGATTACATAAAATCCGAATATTTGACCAAGGCATAATGATATTTACGATGTATCACGCGCACTGTCGTGTTTTTTGCTAAAGCATCGTTCCTTCGCCGAGCGAAAGCTTACGCATACACGTATGTCTCATTTAATACGATCGAACTCGGCTCCAACGTGATGACAACCTCGAGTTAATCGGTTAATTAGAACTTGAGATACCACGTAAACCGTGCTGAGAACAGTAGCTTCGAGAAAAAGTGCGTTTGAATATTTGAACAAAGCATCAACTTGTCTAGTTACCACGTCATTAAAACAGCTATCACTCCGAGAATAAGTGAGATTTTTTAAATTCCTTTGGAGGATATGTTTTCAAAGGTATAATCTTCGGAAATATGCACACAAAAGTTCGATTTCTTGATTATTCTCGGCTATAATTCCCCCTTGAGTAGGTATGACTTTTATTTGCCGGGGAAGATTTTATATTGGGTGATTATAAACGAGGTAACAATATTTATGCTCCAGGTCTTCGGATTCTCTTTGCGTATTCGCACGTGTCACTGTGATATTCGGAGCGTAGCTTCGTCAAACTCCTTGAATTTCGATTAAATATGTGAATAATATGTCTGGAGGGCGGAAACGGTGTACGCATAAAAATTCAAAGCAGAATCGAGTTTTTCGCCCGACGAAGCAGAAGAGATTCTCGGAAAGAACAAAATTGATCGCGATGTCGTTGATTTATTGACATAAAGTATGAGAACGAATTAAGTCGTGAAATTTCGACTCGGGAGAAACCTACACTCGTCGCACGGTTATCAAAACTCGAATCGGAACTCATGGAGGTAACTCTCCTCCTTTCGCGAGGATATTTCACTCTTGGCGAGCCACGGGCTCGAGTTAAAATTACACGTGCGAATAATCTAGCGGTAAGGATCGATGCAAAAATAACGGGTATTAAAATGGTTGGCTTCCTTCTATGCGAAGCGGGCGAGAGCGCGGATGAATATTAGAAATCTGATACCCGTTCGTGTCACAAGTTTATGCAGTTGAAAGTGTTCGCGACGGTGGAATGAACATAACGTCGCCGTAGTCACGCGCGGAGTTGCGAATCGAATGAAAAACGATAGGAGTAAAATTGTGGAAAGATAGATAGCGTTTTTCGCCTTTCGCGTCCGGCTTTACGATCACGACCTTGAATAAGGTAGGCGCTTTCGCACCGTCGTCAATCATTCTCGAAACGATCGAAGAGATAAACGAGACCCGGCGACAAGTAACGCGTATCAGGATCGTGCGTCAGGAATTATTACTCGATTTACCTGCAATCGTTCATTCTCAGCTTCGTGTTTTTCTAAACACTTCGGAGATCTCGACGTTACGCCTATTCGAACGCATCGAGAATCCAAATTTTCATCATTATTATAAAACTCGTACGAACTTCAACCTCCGACATGAGCGGACCATATTTGAAACCGTGTGCTCAATCGTTGTTCACGTTTCAATTCATAATATTCAAGTAGCAAGAAACGTTTTCCCGCGGCAAGAGCTCGAATCGGTCTTAGCATCTTACAAAGGAGTCAAAGATGCAAGCATCACGTTATCGGGTGAATTAAATAGCGTCAAGCGAATCTGTTTAGCGGGAATCTGGAACGGCTAACCGAGAATCGCTCGGGAGATCGAAGGAGCTCAGCTTTAACTTGTGACCGCGCTAGTTGTATGTAGGGAATGCGGTATTCTCTTGAAGAGTAAAATTATTAAAAAAAATAAGCCCTACACGCGGCAGAGTGGTACGTAATACCTGTGCGAGGAGTTAGGTCTGCTGAACTTGTCACAAATGTTACATATATGTTGTTATACCTACGTCGGATGATACCCTGAATTCCCAGAGTTACACGAGGCTTCCCGTCGCGCATAAATAAATAGTCTCGCATAACACCGCGTAAAAAATGAGTAGAGTAGGAGGAAAAAGGAGAAGAAGAACAGAAAAGAGAAGCCGAAAAAATACGGGGAAAAATGTCGGGACGTGATTTATTTGGGCGGCGAGAAAAATGCGAAAGAGTCGAGAAGAAAAGTTTCCTTGAAGGTCGGGAGATTGATTTGGAAGGGCCGCGGAATCGTTTCGCGTAAATAATTGATACTTGTTTCCTTAATTAACACGTTTCCTCGGTTATTTCCAAGACGAAAGTGCGAGCGTTGGGATCGATACTTCAAACGTGCGATTCAACGACTCGACGATTTCACGATCATCGATCTCGTCATTGGTTCGGGCGGATTCTCGCGCCCGTAATAATTACTCGACGCGATCATTTCCATTCGCTTCGTCATTTCAAGTGTCTCGACGCTCGTGAAAATTCATTCGAAGAGGAATTGAAACGTTGGCGTATCGCGGTGTCTCGTCCGGTAGGGTTGAGGCGACGAGAAGGTACGAAAGATACGAGCGCCGCGTAATGTAATCAGCGATCGATTCGATTCGCGAAAATGTTACGAGTCGTCTACCAACCATATCCAATTATTTTTCTCCGATGTTACGACTCGCCGCAAACAGTATGCAAAGCGTTGCGTGATATTGATTTCCGATATGTCATCAGTATCCGAATGTTTTTTGTCGACAAAGAACTTTTACCGATCCAATTATCGTCTTCTACCTTTTTCCTTGCTTTCACACCAAAGTGACTGTATCGCTGACCAATGTATTCACCACTCTCACCTCTCTCCGTAAAAAAAAACCTCGTCAACTCCCCTGGCTAGAAAGATCTCTCGAACCGGCCTAGGAAATGTTACGAAAAAGGTTTCAGTAGTGTTGGTCGGTCATTGGTGCGGCAGGACGAATGATCGCGACACCGGTCGATGTAACTAATGGTTTTCACTCATTTGCCATTTCGACGAGGTTCGGGAATCCGGAGTAGAAGTCCACGAGGCTGATGAAATTGAATTTCATCCTTTGCCTTGAAAGTTGACGGGTGAATCTGAACCGAGCAGACTTCAGTTGAGCTGGATGAGCCGTACCCCTGCGAATCGTATACGTCCAGTTGTCTGAAAATCAGAGGTCCGTGGTGGTAAAAAGCAGACCCCGCATCTTCGGGTATTGGTGTCGTTGGTTATTTTCGGAGAAACCGGTAAACATCGACGGCGAAGTCGGTCACTTCATAATGCATGAGATTATTTGAATAGCGCGACCGTCGAATAGTCGCACCACTCGGATGTGTACCCACGAGTATCCACTCTGCCGTTAAGTTTTCTGTCAAGTGCCACCTAATGCTCTTACCTGTAATACATTTGCCTTGTTGTCGTCAATCGTGTCTGTCGCTGTAGCGAAAGTTGAAAGAACACTGCTGGTTATCGAGATGCGAAAATTATCGTCGACGCTTCAAAACAGATTCAGCCTCGAAAAACGTACGAGCTATTGAAAAAAAATGTAAACGATCTGTCGGAAGGGTATCCTTTTTACACGGTTACTAACCAGAGCGATTGTCCTGCACGTTACGAGGCGAGGTTTCTGTTTTTCGCTTTGATTCGTGAGAGACATTTATTTGTATGAGCACTGAATGCAGGCAAAGAAGGTGCGGCGATCTTGGCGAAGGGACAAGCGGCAGTACATCGCGTTGAAAATAATATTACAGTAATAATCTCTCGTAACGAATTCTATTTTTTGTCGTCTTCCCATCGAGAAGTGCTCTACAGTTACAGAGTGTTAAACGCAACGTGGGTAGGATATGGATGGAAACGGTGAAAGTAGACATCGGTGGGTTGAAAGAGGATCTCTTGAAGCACAAGTGTAATTTCCTAAGCCCGTCGATCCAGCTTAACGAACGCTTCTGCGTTTAAATGAAATGCAAGCAGGAGACTTCGTTTGGACGTAATTTACATGTTTAAATGAACTTGAGTTCGAACCAGACAGAAGGGAATTACAGGCGAGTTCTCGGCGTGAAATAGCATTCAGAAAATCTACGTTTCCCGCGAGGTAAGCTCGATGCTTTGACGTGGTTCTTTTCTCTCACGGAGCGTCGCTTGATCTTCTGATATTATCATTTCTAACGCTCGCTCTGACATTTCGTGAGGAATAAACACTCGACTTTAGCGAATTCAATGTATACGATTTCGACTCTTGATTTAGATTTGCGATCGGACGCGAGATCCGTGGAAACTCCGACACGTACTCCAGCTTTAAGGCACGTGACTTTGTGGTATCTAGATTTCTAAACTATATTTCTGCAAATTCGGGATCCACTGTTTTATTTATATCTCGAACGACCTTCGAATATACCACCTACTTCGTTCTGTTCCATTGACCATGCTCTTCGCAACCCGCAGTGCAAAAAACTCGTCACACAATGCGAATGAAACGTTCTCGGTGATTTTTCGGCTTATATGTTCAGAGACAGGAGAACTGTGTTCACTGCGATCGAACAGATACACTCTCCGGTCGTCGACCATTATTTTCACGAGTTCCCTGATATTTTCCGAAATTCGTTCGTCCGCTAAATTTCTGGCAATTCGCGATTGCGATGAATCGAAAATCAAGGTCAACCGTGTAAAACGAGATAGCCACTTCGAATTTTCGCATCGATAGCTTACTCGTCAGACAGCGCACGGAGCTTACTTGTAGACAGCAAGCCGAGCTTGTTACGATAGCGTGTTTATTCAACTGTCGTTTCGATCCCCAAGCACGCTCCGTGAGTGGAAAGTGTGACGGCACAGTTTCGTACTTTTATCATTTCTGCGTTGTCGATGTTTCGACAATCATTGGAAAAATGTTATGCGCGAATCAGGGTAAAAATGCATCGAACAAGCTATCGAACCAATTTGAAAGCACACGAATATTTGCCGATGCGCAAATATGTGGGTGAAGATACGCGAATCAAACTATCGTTGACAAGGCCAAGGGAGTCAGATGGATAAACTGAAATAATGATTGATCGACGAACATTAAGATTGCTTCGTCTGTAGAACGTACGCTTCATCCTCTTCGTACGTTTCTGTATTCTCAGTTTTTCCAATTATTCTCCAATTTAATTTCCTCTTCGCTCCCGCAGGCGACGTTAACCGTACTTGACTACGCTTAATCGGGCCGTTTTGTTATCCAAGCGCGAGTTCAGGTTAGTCGTTTCGCGTATGCAATAGAATTGGATCGTCGCGAAATAACCAGCCCGTCCTACCGGTATTATTTCACGACGACATGTTTATTGGTTGAGCTTTCTAGGGACGCTGCAGCAAAGAATGCCCGCGAGTTCTCAACTTCGGGCGCCGATATCTTGCCAATAGACATTCAGTAGCGGATACTGCAAACTGGAAAAATACTCCGTCGTCATTATTGGTGGTCGTAAACCATCGCGGATACACAGTAAAAAAATGTATTCTGTACATTTGTGTACAGAATATTCATCATTTTAGTGAGTTGATTCAACCTAATCGTTTGTCAACATACAACAATGTTATATGATGCTACAGTAACACTTTTTCTATGGTAGTTTCACAATGGAGCTGTACTACTTTGAACATAAAGCTGCCTTACCCTATGACTACACACGGAGTGTGCTGAAGTAGCACTAATTCTGTACACTAATCCGAGCTTTCCGAGTCGAATGCTTTCATACATCTAGGGAAGAAAAATTGGAAAATTACGTGGATACAATAACGTAGACGCGAGATGACACGCGAATAAATATTTGTCCAGTCGAAAGTGGTCGTTGCGCGCCACGAATACGAATTTATGCCGTAGAAGCCTGAAGACACGAACGATATTGGCTCACGTTACGACGATCGACTCGCGCATGGCCATCAATTAGTCGTACACACATATTTACATATCGAGAACTGTTCGCGAATTATTCGAGCGCGATATCGCAACTCAAATAGTAACGATAGCGTGAAAATCAGCCGTAAGAGTCGACATTTGTACAAGCAGGATCGGTGACGAGTTACGAGCCGAGAATCCCCTTCCACTTAATTTTGTACCTTCAACAATCGTTTTAACGGGGTTCTAGTTGACTGGTGAAATATACGACGGGAAGGGATGCAGAGAAGGCAGGGTTACGGCGCGTTACTTTAATGGGATCGTGCCACGCACTCACCTCTCGTCTGACCGTAAGATGTCTGACTCCGTCGCTACGCTACGCGCTACAGCTCTCAAGAAAACGCGGGACTACTCACGCTTGAAGCGACTGGGAGTGCGGCAGACTTCTAGCCCAACGTAGTTTGGATCGTGATCCTTTCAGTGGCTCGTAATTCACACCGGAAAATCAAGACCATGGAAAGCAGTAGCCTTCGTCCTTCGCAGACTGCCCACGCGTTCGCGAAGAGGATCGTCGAAAGGGGAGGCATTGACATTGGAAGACGCCGGAGCTTTCGCAGCTGCATCTGGTGCCCGATGCAACGGTGTATGATTATTGGTAGAGGAGATGCACGTCGCCCCCGAGCTTACGAGATCACCCCCCAGAAAGGATTACTTGGTTTGCATAAACTGATGGGTGCGGAGAGGCACGAGAGATCCGAGTATCGAGAGGATCAGTCGGCAAATAGATTTCGATTTCTATGCACGATTCCGTGATATTATTCCGCGAGTGTATCTGTGTTCCGTGATCCCGTACGACGACGCGGTATCTGGCTCGTGCCTCGGACGATCGACGTTGATGTCGTCGTCGTTCGATGTTGTTGTTCAACAAGATTCGCGAGAGGTTGATTCTTGTGCCCGGTTTCTAGTCGAGAGCGGAGTCCCGAAGTTTCGCGTCAGCTAAACGTAGAATTTGGTAATCGAAACACAGTTAAACCGTACACGTGTATCTAAGAGAGCGTAACGCCGTTCCTTGGTCGGCGGCGGCGGGGGGCAGTACTCGCGTAATTGTTGTTGTTGCTTGTTCGTGTTGCTAGATATTTGGGGAAGTTTCCACAACTGGGGCGAGATCGGCACGCGGTTAGAGAGCGCGCGATTGAAGTTGCGAACGTCTAGAATCGTAGCATTTAAGTATTTCGCCGTCGTAGCCTATTTCTCAACGCGACTGCCTAGCGTACGCGCGGGTATTAAGCGTTAGTAGCACCGGCAGGTACCAGGTGCGGGTTGTGAAATTACGAGCGGTTGAAATCAATATTTTTTGCTCGATATTGATGTACGAGATGCGGTGGTGGCGGAAACGAAGGCCGGTAAATCTACTCTGAAAAAGGTAGAGACTCGCGCTGCCGAAGGAAAACTGTGCGCGGTGACCGTAATTCGATTTGATTCGATTCGCGACCGGAACATCTCCGGCAATCTTGCGCATATATTTCAATTAATTCCTATCAAATTGCTTGTTAAAGGTTTAATCTATGCCAACCGTTCCGTGGCACCGGGTGGCGTTTGATCCACCATTTCCATCCCGTATTCTTTGCGTTTGCATAATGAACCTCCGCTGCTCCTGGTTGGTCACAGAACGAAGCCTGGAATGTAATTTACGACGTTTCATATCGTACCGAGCTCCTAACACAATATGCGACTGTGTCGTATAGGCCCGAGCGGCAGGAGAAATTCCACCTACTTCGCTACCCCTTTTGCACCCCTAGCCACCCGCGACATTGCGACCTGCCGTTGGCTCACGAAACTAATACCCGTGATAATCTGTCAGTTACGTATAATATGTCATTGTCTTATTACCCCGTTTATACTTATTGTTAGCGTATTTCTCGCGAGGCAAGGCGCGGCTCGCTCTCCGCTATCGGCCTCCTCCTCGACGCGACGTACCTACATAGATTTTTCCGCGCTCTCCCACCCCGTTACGTGTCGCGGACGCGGTGTACACACAGTCGTGATATGCCTGTGATATATGACTGCGGAACCGTCTGTTTCTCAACATTTGTCACCTCTAACGAGTCAAAGTATTCGCGGTTTTATTTCACGGAGATAGCTCTGGAGTGCCCATTCGAAGGGGGTGGTATCACCCACCGCTCCGCGGCATACTTGCCCTGGACTTTCTGTTATTTCGATTGTCTGCCCCTAATTTGTCCCCGTCGTCGTTAATTTGACGCTCGGATCTGAAGTTTTATTCGCGTTCCCGCTAACCATTTGCGCTACTCCCGCATTCTGACGCTGTTCGTCTCCGCATGGGAAAGGTTAAACGAGTTCTTTCTAATATTCTATCCAGAATCACGCTACCGTACGGATTTTCATAGCGTCCTGCATTTTTCAAGATGATCAGAATCTCTCCCCTCCTATTTCGATTTCTCGTCAAAAGTTGTCCTCGTATTTTACAGACTAGCAGAAACGGCTTCATTAAAGCTTAGCAATAAATGTCTAAAACCGGACCGTTACGCTTAAAGGATCTTTTGGAAGATGTATCCAGTGGGTTCGGCATTTTTTCTTCTTCCAAAACTGAGAAGAATCTGTGCCGCTTAGAATTCTACGTTCTCCAATTAACACTTGCGAGAAATTACCGTGCAAAATTACTTTGCTGGACCTTTGCAGAGAACACCACGACAGACGAGTGAAGCAAAATGCAATCGACTCCGAATGCACCATTCGAATTATCGATGTATTGAGATAGGTAATACGAGTGAAATACTGTAACTAACAATAAGTAATACGCGCCACAAGCTATGGATATATTCTGCTGCGTTCATTTGAATCCTTCGCACGTTTTACTGTCGCGATAAGACTTACGAACTTTTGCTATGGCCTTTGCGGAATTCACTTCGAAAATAGCTAACAGTCCGCGACTTATATGAAAATTCACTCGAATATGCTTGATACATCGAATTTTCTATCATCTATAGGAAATCGTCCAAATAAATTTGTCTCGGTGTATTAAAAATGTCATCGAATTAAAAAAGTGGCAGGTTTTAGGTCTGTCCGCATAACGTGGCGGCCAAGTGATTTCCATTCCGATGGGAGGGTATTTTCACCGAAAATATCGCCGACCAGATTTGTCGCGATATTTCGAAGCCATTAAACGTTTAATCAGTCGAAGATCGTCGCGTTGTAATCTGATCGGTGCTCTTTTCTGCTCAATCAAATTTGTCCGGACAAATTAGATTGCAACGTCGCTTCCGATTCCGGTAACCGTTGGGCGTAGACCGGGTATTTTCTCTATCTACGTCCATCGAGTCTGAATTTCCAGTTCTCTGGTGGCAGCCAATCAAGAGAGTGTAATTACACGGATCTCTGCACTGGATGCGTTTCTCGTAGGAACGAGATCCTGGGTCAAAGAGTGCCGAGAGATAACGCAACGCGGAGATCGGATGGTTCAGATATAAATGGGCGAAAATAGGTAAACCGGTTTCACAAAAGGGGCTCAACGTTCCGTGGAAATTACCCAGGTTACGACGCGATTAAATTGATAATAAAAGTCAATTCATCAAATGTAGCGTTAAGAAACCCGAAGAGATTGCGCACTGATATTCCGGAAGTCGATCGAAGTCGTGAATTCGCAGTCGATTGAAACGGAATGTGGTAGAGAAAACGCAGAAACGCTGTCTGCTACTTCTACAGAGCGCGTATGAACGCATCTTCAGCGAAACGTGTGCGTAAATGAGTAAAATAAAATAACGTTGCACGTTGAGTCGCTACGGAAGAAGCCAACTCGCCGTATTTATTGTACCTACGTTTAACTTTATCATCTCGATGTAATTTTCCAGAATGAGCGGTTCTCGGTTTCAGCATCGGAGCCCTTTGTTGCATTGTTTGGAGCTACGCAACAATAATCTTAGCACAGCGGACTCAAAGCGAAACTCGAGGCCGAACTGTTTCTCCTTGGATGTTTTCTCAAAGTTTCTTCGTAACTCTCCGACTCCGTGTAACCCAGGGTATTCCGGCGACTCTCGGTTACGAATAGAGCGAGCGTAAGGAATTTCAACGTCGTCAAATTCGATGTTGGTCGTGATAGCGCGTCTCCGTAATTCATTCGCGTGTTCAGACTACAACATTCCTACTATCAATATTTCATTTGCTAATTCTGTTCGTGGGGCGAGTGTCAATAAAGCGATCGAGCGTTATTGTTACAGGTTGATTAATAGCACGAGATTCTCCGTTGACCCTTGCCAAGCTATTATCAAGTTGCTGTAGCGTGATATAAAGGTAAATCAGAAGTCCATCAGCATAAATCAAGAGGCGGCGGCGTTTCAGGAGTGGAAAAGAAAAAGAAAATCGATCATGATAACGAGCAAAGAAAAGAGATTCCAACGCAGATTCTCGCAGGCCGATCTCAGAAGGTGGTATGCGACTGTAATCAACAACTTCCCTCGAGTTTTTCCCTCGGCCTTGTCCGCAGTCGACGAGATAGCATTAAAACCATTTTTTGCAATAGTTAGCGACACGACTACGCGGATAACGCATAAGCGTCTCAAAAGCTTGTCGGATTTCGAAGGTATCAATCAAGCACCTCTATTAAGCTAGAAACACCACATGATCGAATCGAATTCTGCGATATCTGAGAATTAAGTGCTAATTAGATGCTAATTAAATGCTCTATTGTCGAATTAAATGCTCTTCATCTTTTGAAAAATACCCGTGGTGTTGCTAGCTTGAGATCATGCTAGAAACACCACAATCGAAGGAGGACCGATTTCGAAAAACTGTTTGGGCAGGACTTAAGTGCTAATTAGATGATCCACGAAAATCCATCGCCCGAATCAGGTGCTCCACCCCTTTGATTTTTTTTTCTATGTCCGCTGGAGGTCGAGAAATCCGGGAAAACACGAGGAAGACCCATCGCAAAATCATGCAAAATTGATGTTTTTGCGATTCTCGATGTGTTCTGTTTGCCGGACAGCATCAGGACCATGCCCAATGGATCCAAGTCGACTCTTGCAGATCCCAAACAGTACCTGATGTTGTATCTATGTCCGCTGGATGTCGAGAAATCCGGGAAAACACGTGGACGACCCATGGCAAAATCATGCAAAATTGATGTTTTTGCGATTCTCGATGTGTTCTGGTCGCCGGACAGCATCGGGACCATGCCCAATGGATCCAAGTCGACCCTTACGGATCCTAAACAGTACCTGATCTTGCATCTATGTCCGCTGGATGTCGAGAAATCCGGGAAAACACGAGGAAGACCCATCGCAAAATCATGCAAAATTGATGTTTTTGCGATTCTCGATGTGTTCTGGTCGCCGGACAGCATCGGGACCATGCCCAATGGATCCAAGTCGACCCTTGCGGATTCCCAACAGTACCTGATCTTGCATCTATGTCCGCTGGATGTCGAGAAATCCGGGAAAACACGAGGAAGACCCATCGCAAAATCATGCAAAATTGATGTTTTTGCGATTCTCGATGTGTTCTGTTTGCCGGACAGCATCAGGACCATGCCCAATGGATCCAAGTCGACTCTTGCAGATCCCAAACAGTACCTGATGTTGTATCTATGTCCGCTGGATGTCGAGAAATCCGGGAAAACACGTGGACGACCCATGGCAAAATCATGCAAAATTGATGTTTTTGCGATTCTCGATGTGTTCTGGTCGCCGGACAGCATCGGGACCATGCCCAATGGATCCAAGTCGACCCTTACGGATCCTAAACAGTACCTGATCTTGCATCTATGTCCGCTGGATGTCGAGAAATCCGGGAAAACACGAGGAAGACCCATCGCAAAATCATGCAAAATTGATGTTTTTGCGATTCTCGATGTGTTCTGGTCGCCGGACAGCATCGGGACCATGCCCAATGGATCCAAGTCGACCCTTGCGGATTCCCAACAGTACCTGATCTTGCATCTATGTCCGCTGGATGTCGAGAAATCCGGGAAAACACGAGGAAGACCCATCGCAAAATCATGCAAAATTGATGTTTTTGCGATTCTCGATGTGTTCTGGTCGCCGGACAGCATCGGGATCATGCCCAATGGATCCAAGTCGACCCTTGCGGATTCCAAACAGTACCTGATTGTGGGACCAGTACGGGGACATAGAAAGAGAGTAGGAGAACGGAAGAAAGGGAAAGCAGGACGAGTGCGGGAAGAGGAAGCGGGAAGATCGATGTTCGGCCGATGCCACCCATATCAAGCTAGAAACACCACATGATAAAATGAAATTCCGCGATATTGTAGACTTAAGTGCTGATTAGATGTTAATTAAATACTGTATTGCCGAATTAAGTGCTCTTCATCTTTTGAAAAATACCCGTGGTGTTTCTAGCTTGATAGAGGTCAATCAAGCCATCACGCTACATTGTTTGGCCAGTCGTACCTACTCGAATGCTTCAACATTCCAGCATCCAACACGACCTACGTCGTCGCGAGGCTTTAAAAAGCTTGTTCATCGAACAGCAGAGTGCCTCATCGAGTCGAATTGCATAGATTGAATCAGATTCGCCAGCTACAAATGCTACCAACGTGGGATGTTGTTCCTCGTAGATCTTGACCGCTCTGCCTCTCTTCATTATTGGTGCACGTCTATTTATGGTGGTTCTAAACTAACTTCTCAAAAGCGTAACTAGGAGTCAATTCGTAAATTAATCACCACGAGCTCGTGCCAAAATCGTCGGTACCGGAAGTTTGAACGTCTGGCAAATTGTATACACCTCAAAATGTCAAATTTAAAGAGTTTCCCTGAAACAGCTTTTACCCACCTACTAATCCTCGCGAATCTCTTACGTTCTGTGGCAGGCGCGGAGAGATGATAAAATATACATACCCACAGACCTGCATGCATCCCCATTCATAGATACGAACATCTACACTTCTGTGGTCTTAAAGCCAATTACTTTGAGTAAGAGGATAAAATCTACTCGACCTACGCTGCGATGTTACCTACGAGAAGCTTTCTCACTAATTAACGTAATTAATTTAAAACTAGAAACTTCAAAGTGTTCAACGGTTTGGAGTCCGGGTGTTGATGGACGTCTTCTCTATCATTTATTTAACTTGAAATGATTTTCCTGTCATTTCGGATACACTGATGCTTACGATTCGCGGCTTTCTCGTCAGTCTGTCGTCGCTTTATATTTACGGATGATCCCTGGACTTGCGCACCAATTGAATTACACGATCTGCGAATCCCGTTGAACGAAGTAAACTAATATTCGGACCTCGCTCAGCTCGAACAATGAACTAACAATATTCGCTGTTTTACGCGGTCATAGGTTATCTCAAATCGTATTTGGATTTCCACCTGGCGCAACCGTTTCCCCATGCTGCTCTACAACACTCCATTTCTCGCACCACCGGTTATAAAAGTTTGCAGAATCAAATCATTAATAATCCAATATGTCGCGTATCGGTCATGTGAAATAATTAATCGCCGTCGACGATTCAAAGGTATTGCGAGTAGGAGATAATTGAACGATTATCGGTTGTCAATATACGGCGACAAACTATCGGAAACCCGTTAAACATCAATTAGGTAACTTTCAACGAATGGAAAACGTTGCGATGATCCGTAAACCTGGCGTGGATACTTTTTACGTCGCTGTTGTCACTTGATCGACCATTTCTCATGTTCGTATCGTGTCTGAACTGCTCGAATACGACGTCCAATGATATTCGACAGACTTTCAAGACAATTCGACAATTGGATCGTTTTCAGAAATAGACGATTTTTCAGTTCCCACGATTCAGATGCCAGTAATGCTCGGATCTCCCATCATCAGAACAACGCGGTTCTCGAGAAATAATTCGATCTAGAGCTTGCGAAGGGCATCGATTAACGGGAGGAAGCGTTTCAATACGAGAGCGGAAAAGCACGTTGACATATCCGAACTCGTACATCTGTAATCTCATCTTCTGGAATTAGCGATGTTATCGCAACTCGGAAGGTTCGCGTGATTTCAAAAATAATATTCCGCAAATAAGAAGCTTTGAGCGAACTTGAGAGGAGCGATGAATTTTGAGGCTTAAGGAAATACTTGGCAAAGTTTGAGTTCCGCTGCGTTATTTTATATCATTAAACTTTAACCGCGGTAAGAGTAATACGAAACAACACGTTTATCCGAAATCTATTATCGTACTTTTCATGGCAATCGAAGAACACGTGGCAGTTGACGCGGTTGAATGTGGAATATTACGTTAAATTGCAACGACGCGATTACAAATTTCCAGGTCGATCGAGAGCAATGCGAGATTTGGATGTCTGCGCAATTCGCAAACAGAAAGTAACGAAACATACTTCAGCGTACGCGCAGAATCGTTAATCAGATTAAATTACGGCTTGCTGCGGGACGGATAAAGTTTCGACCCAAAGGTCGGCGGAGCGTAACGAAGGGCCCATGCGATCCTGTCCGAACGTTCAGCGATTTTAATTAAATGTTCTGAGGTGAAACCAAAATGATTAGTTTTCTGATCCACCGTGCGATACTTTCGCGAACACTTTCGAGCGACGCATATTTCGTTCGTTTGACTACGCTTGAAACGATTGGATGGAGGACGCCGATAACGAAGTTGGGAAACGGGAACGAATAATGACCAAATAAAATAGCAGTGAAATTGTAAATATGCTTCGATATACCTGGAAAAGTATCCGACCGACATCGATTTAGGCGAGCAGGAATGTATTTTTCAATTAAGAACCTACATTTTCGTTTGATAACTGTCGTGTCGAGAACTACATACGACGATATTAGAGAATATATTTAAATCGTTCGAAAATCCAATCTCCGACGGTCTCAGTAGTCGTAATACTGTCGTCGAGCATAGGGATTTTTTTCACCGCCTGCATGGAAACGATATACTGGTTTGTCCGGATATTTGGGTACCGTTCCTGGCCCGCACAAGGCTGCCAACGCTGAAATTCATATGATCAATAAGAACCATCTCTATTCAAGGAAACAAAGTACCACTCATCCTTTTGAAATCACTTACTTTCGGCCTGGCATCCAGCTACTAAAGCGCACGCACCACTAACGGAATGTACGCACTCATCTGGACACTCGTGAGTATTTCGAACTGTTTGATTCGGATCATCTTGGATCACGCATGTCAGAAGGGCTCCTGCGAAAACGAGAATAAAAAAAGGACTTTACAATACGATCGAATATGCGCGACAAACTGATTATTCACGCACGCGTACATCGATAGTTTCGTATATCTTTGACGGCAAACGTGGTGATATTGGTATTACTCCAAATGGTACGAGATCTACGTAAGATGTCATACTTCCGCTTTTGGCACAATTATACACCTCTTTTCAATGGCATGTGATGTTTCGTGGTCACGCGTAAGATTGCGTGATTGTTGCGAAAGTTGGAATTCAAAAAAGCAAAAATATGCACCATCGTGATAGAAATTATCGCGTCGGAGAAAACTATATTTCGTGGAGTAAGTCGCGTGGTCGTTATTGTATTCGATCGAATATTCTTTCTTACCTCTGGCGTGATCTATCTCCGACATCAGAACAATGCCAACGCACAGGATTGCGATGGCGGGGAGGAACTGCATGCTTGTAGATCTTCACTTCAAACGGAAACAACGAAATATAGAACTGGACCGATCGGACCACTCTGACAAACGGAGCTTACAGTTTCACTTTATACTCGCCAGTTCCATTGTTATCGTGGTGTAATAATTAACAACGAATCGCTGTTCTGGGACGAATTCATTGATACGGGCGAGATATATTTATCGTGACCCGAGTTTGTGAGAATCAATCTTGGAAAACTCGTATTACGTTCGTTTTGTAAAGTAAAGTTTTTAACATTTAAATCGCGAACCACACGTTCAGTTTCTCTTAGAATGACAAAAGTTCAAATGCGCGAATGGGATTTTGAGAAAAATACGAGTGATGCGAATTGATGGAGATAAGATCGGGTTATAAAATGTTCAACCGATGGTGTATTCTACCGATACGAGTGTAAATTAGTCTGTGTAAAATCCACAATTCGAATAGCATTCGCCGTATAGCAGTTAAGATAACCAGCGCTATTGAGGCGCATAGATTATCCACAATACTAACGTTCACGTAACTAATAATCGACGCCGAGTTAGTCACGATAGTTGAGATATGTGCTTCCAACTTACCTTGAGAGTGTATGATATTAGACCCGGGCGTTGCGGAAAATTGTCAATACAAATGTAAATTAAATTGGAAAGACACATAAAATTCGTAGGTAACCGACAAAATGAAAACTAACTCGACAGAACATTGCTAATAGATTGATTTCACCGATCGAATTTGAAAACAATACGATTGCAACGATCAAATTCAAAGCGACCTTCGTACAGAGGTTACTTAAGTTTCCGCGTTCGCTTTTCTGCGAGTCCATATTTCCATAGTTATCGGCTCGACGCGGATCGTTTCTCTTGCCGGATTGTGATAAGTTAATATTTTCCTCTATGATAAGAATTTCGTTAACATCGCAATCCTTAGTCAGAAATTCTCACCGATTCACTTGTACTTTCCCAACTTTGATAAGCACGTCCCGGAAAGCATCGCATTCCATTTCGCTGAATACAGACAATCAACGAACCTGCGGGGGAGTTTCAAGAAAGCGAACAGACAGCATCGCGAGTCCCCAATTAATTTCTGATAATTGGAACGTAGCGATAGAATTTCAATTCGGATACCATTTTTTTCTGCGTCGCTGCTGTTCGTTTTTTCTTTAGACAGTGGGAATGGATCGCGTTTCGTAACACGTCCTCCTAGATAACCGAGTAGGACGACTCGTACGGAAAGCGTGTAATCGGGTAATGTTAAGCAGGGGTCGATTTTGCTATCATGTAATTTCTTATTTCAGCGAACGAATCGACGATATTCATATGACAGTCCATCGCAATAGTTTCATATTATCAATCAATCCATATCGCCGAGAATTAGAGTCTAATCGAATAGTTGTTTGCAATCATAGACCTCCAAGTCATTTGGGGAGCTCTCGATGGTTATTTCCATTGAATACAGTTTGCGAAGATGTAAACAGATTTTTTCTTTTCGAACGTAGAAGGAGACGGATAGCTGTCAGGATGTCTTCGTGACCTACCGAACGAAGCTGCCCGTGGTCGGTAGACGCTACGCTGCCTCGGTACCGGCATAGGTGATCGTGCTCCGGGTGATGTCAGATGCAGGGACGGACGATCGTATTGTTGAAAAGTTCTTGAAATGTCTATTACGAGAGCCTGGTTAGACATCAGAGTTGACACAGACGTGAGCTTGATTGAAATTAATGTTGTTACCTGGAGCATGACACTTCGGAGATGTTGAATTTCGTGTTGATAAAAGTGCTGTCGTCTCCTGCGACCGAGTTCCGAAAGAAAACCTCTAATAAATCTCCGTGCGGATCGAGGGTTACTAAAACAGCGGATCGAACTGCAATGGCGGCAAGGCGGAGAAACTCCCGAAGGAACTCGAGCATCCACCTCCGGATGAACTGGAGAAGCTTTGCCCGGTCGAAAATCCATTAGCACTTATACTAGTCGAGGAATCTTGAACAACAACTGACTCAAATTGCGCGTCGTTGCTGCATGACGAACTGGAGAATTGCGTCGATGAGATCCCTGAAGTAAACGCGACCACGTTGCCGATTTGATCGTAGAGTAATATAAGCACGAGCGATGCGATCAACTTGCACATCTTGTTGCGGGTAACTTGCTCAAGTTCAACTGCTGTGACACGGCAATTTCCGTTTCTTTTATACTCATCGGTGGGATCGCGCGGTGCATCCGATCTCCTCTGTTCGCATCGTCACGACGATACATCGAATGTATTCAGGTGGTTTGGCAAAGGGAACGGTCTTCCCTGGATCGAACGTGCTGTTTCAGCTGACATATCAACGAACGTCGTCGTTCCGTAACACAATATTTTCATGTTTTCAAGTAATTAACAACGTCGAGGCAAACACCCAGAGAACACACGTTGTTCCAAAGTACAATGTCATTTTGTAATGAGAACAAGTAGAACTACATTTTTCAATTGGTACTTGTCCGATATAAATTTAAGCACTCTCGACAACTACCTACAAACATTCAAAACAAACTCCCCGAGATTTTTCATTTAGCGTCGCGAAGGCTCGTACTTTCATTTGGTACTCTGTTCGTGGTTCGGAGATCGTAAACGAAAAAAACGCATGACAAGTATTTGGCATCGAAGAATAACAATAATTGTCAATGATAATAATAATCCACGGGATTCCGATACAATATTAGTGCATTTTGGTTCTACTATTAAAATGTTCGTATTCGCAAGTGTGAACGGACAGATTTTTGATGAATCGGATATTTCAGATAACGATTGGATATTCCAAATGTTTGTCATTCGGGTGTCGGTGAAAAGAGTGCGCGTTAACGCGAGATCAGCTTAACCGAAGTTGATATCGTTATCCGAAACATGGTACATCAGGTGTATTGATATCCTCATTCGAAAATCTCGTCCCTACTCGGGGTTGGGCGTAATGAAAGTCCGGAACAAAACCTTGGATAAATCCCCTTTCGAACTTTGGGTCAAAACCCCGTTTCTGAATTCGCGGTCAAAGAGGAGGTAGAAAGGATTGTATTTCCGGATAAACCCGCGGTGAAATGTTCCCCATGCCGAGCTGAAGATTTGGGGGATATTCCGAAGGTAGCGGTAACCAGATTTTTGCCGACTCATGCGCGAGGAAATACGGGTATGGTTAGCGGTGGTAGAGGCGCATTCGCGCTATCCATTCGGTCGTAGAGGACCATGAAAACTTGCCCATTTCGTAGTCTGCGAGTTTCTTACGATTAACTGCGGTGTCCGCTAAATTTTCATTTTATTTTATACCTACCCGAGACATAGAGCAGTGTAAAACAACGCGCTTTTCGAAATTGTGAATAATAGACAGAAACTGTGTACCCAGGTGGTCTTCAGGGGAAAGCATTAAGCATCGGCGCTGTCGACGTCATAATATTTTTTTATTTTCAATAGAAGCATATTGTGGATAAACATAACTAGAAAAGAAAAACTGCACTAGAGTTTGTCTCGTATAGAGAAATAACTGGTGGCAAGAATTAGACGATGGCTTACCTGACGATCATTATCACTTGCATCAACAGTAGGGTGATTCATTTCTGACAAAAGTTTTTTTTTCCTCCGGTGTTCAAGCAAAATATCAATCTACGTATGAAAAAAAAAATCCCCACCAAAGATGCGCTCTCAATTTCCATATCAGGTACTTACTGTTTTAATTTTAATTTTTCCCCTTCAAGTGTTACCAAAAATTATTATTTTTTCTTCCAAATTTCCAATGCTCAGTCGCATTTCACGATACTAGAGCGCCGTTTGTTGGGACTCATAGGGGATTCCACACCTTTCAAAATCACTTTTGGGTCTTTCGATATACCCCGCGCTGGTTCGCACTAGTAAGAGTAGTCAAAGTACTTTCCTTGGATAAAACTATTATTACTGCATCTTTGTAGTGTAAGCCACAGAGTGTGGGAACCGAATCCTAGTCGGGTGGTCATGTGACTTCGAGACGGATCGTCGGGGATCCCCCAGGCTAAGTCCACGAAATGGCGTCTCGTTGCTGTCTGCTCACGGCGCAGTGGCGCCTCCAGTGTTGTTCTTCAAAACGAACGATACGATCAAGAGCGGTATGCATAGAAACGTTCTCGAGCCCGCTCCCGCAGGTTGCACATTTTGCAACCGATGAGTTTCCAGAGTTGTATTGTACCCGCAGTGTGAATAGAGATTATGTATCGCCAGCAACGGGGCCAACGGTCAGTGGGCAAACGGAGCAATCGCTTCTTTTTTTTTTAATAACTAAAGGTACAGATAAGTTCGTTTGATTCTTGATTATGTGCTACGAAACAAAGAGAATATTTTACGATGACATATTTTGTTATTTCAGCTGAAATATCAACGCTACTCGTCGACCGACTTTGTGGTGGGAATCGATATCGTGAAATTTGCGTATTCTCAATCGATCCACGTTATAGACGATCAAATTACAGTGCGCAAATCACTCCAGAGAATATTTCAACGTATCGATTGATCAATTATTTAACGCAAACGTGTTTCCATCTTCGACACTCCGGTTTTGTACAAATTATCCGCGAATACTTCATAACGTGACGCACAAATCTTTCACCGTATACAAAATACTTGTTTCCTGCTCCACTAGCTACCATAACTACCCGTTTCCAATATGTTGTTCCGCGTACCACTGATTTTACTGATGAATAATTTCGTCATTTTGACGACGGGATCGAATCAAGTTTTTCACCCGAAAGAACGAAATATTCCGTGGAATCCGGCTAGCGGCTACGCATCAAGTGGGAAAACGTAAAATTAAAACGTTTCGTCGGTATTACCGCGCCATTCTACATTATATCCAAATAAATGCACTGGTAGAATATTCCCGATGAGTTTTCCTCGCTGTTCTCGCATAATCATCGCGCTTCATTACTTCACTACGAGAAGTGATATACCTAGCTCGAAACGCGCGCCATCGCGTCACGCCACACAAGCGCCACTTGAGGACGGATCGGACAGCTGCGCGTCCAAACATTGTGCAAGTGTCGCTCTTTGGTGTCGCTGTAATACTTCTGTCATGTACCTGGTAATGCGATTTAAAAACGTTGGGATTTAGCGTCAGTTGCGATTATAACATCATTTACGAGTTTCATTTTCATTTTGCCATGGCGGGTATCGTGTGAGAATCATTCAATACTAGGAGTGATTGAATCTGCGTTCGTGAAGCGACACGAAGAAGACAACATCAAGATGCCAATATAACCTCAATATTCCCACTTCGTTATTCAAATCGTTTTAGTGACCCGGACTATCAAATGGCTCGAACTAGCATTTTCAACAGATCTTTGGAGGCGCAAATGCTCACCGGTATTCATTCGGCAGTCGGTGGCAATGCGGTGAGTACATATTTGTCGATTGTTCGTAACTCTTAAACTACGCTTTTGAATAGTGATTGTATTTGTTTCTCATGAAAATAAATTGTTTCGTGATGCCTATGAAAGAAATTTCACGCCTTCCATTCGCATCGTATTGCATTGATATGATGCTTTCTGAAAGCATGCTTGTTCTATTTCAAAGATCCTTTGCTTCGTTGATTCATCTTTCCCAACTATGTGGCTTGGTAGGCTTATTTGTCAACTTCATTCTCCAACTAAAACTTTGTCTTCTTGCATACGAAATATTGGTCAAAATAGCGGGCGCTAGTTTTGTTCTTCGTCTTACCATCTCCGTACTTTGTTTTACTGTGTGCGCACTTTGATGCCCGTGTCGATTTTCTATTCACTAGAGAATTGAATGCAATGCTTATGATGGGATTGTACATCGATTGTGGAAAATGTTCTGACAGAGGATGCGTTGTATCATGTTGGCAACATACTTGTATCGAATCTGACCCAGCACGTATAATAATGGACTTGCATTTCTCGACGATCGTTTCTTTTGTGAAAATGATATTTTCATCATTTTCATATGTATTTTATAAAAATAAGCACAGATCTGTGTACTTGAATGGTGTACTTGCTCAACGAAGTATCAAACCATTTATATGAGTTTTGTCATTCAGTTGTTTTCAATTTGATGATTGTTCAATGAAGCATCGATACTGCGTGTGAAGATATAGTCGTATTATTGGATCGTATTGTTCGCATATCAATTTTCAAGGATGGCGAATGGAATATCTTCTGTTCTTCTATAATTTTGACTTTGATGGAAAGAAGATGAAGATGATCAAAGCATTGCTAGTACATATAATACCATTACAAAAGTATTCTAAGCTTTGTAATGCAATTTATCATTATTTGAACGATAAAGAAATATTGTGATAAATCATTGTTTGAACATATGGCACGGTAGATGGTATTATCGAAACATGCGAATTGGTTAACAAATTTTGAAAAAAGAATTGAAACCTGCTTTTTCATTTTGCGGTTTGATTTATGGTATGCTTTGGTAGTAGCAATTAAATTTTTTCATCCCAAATTACTGTGTATCTCATTTCTTAGTGGGTGTATCATTCTTTCAGTACAATTTATTTCTGAGCATCAAACAAGAAACATCAAACTCAGCGGACGGCGATGATGGAGGGGATAATGAAAATGTTGACCTGCAGTCGCAATTGTGTAATCCTATTGATCCTGAGGAGATGAATTTGTTGCATCCAACGCATATAACGGTACACGATCCTGAAGAGAATTTAGAAAGCAATTTGGATAGTAGCAGAACAAGACCGCGATGTACGGTGATATCCGAAGAATTGATCGGGAACAATGATAATCATTGCAACAGACTTGGACGCAAAACTATTGAGTTATTACAAAATTCCATTGGTGCTGATCCTTATCCACCGCAGTCATCGGTATTGACAACGTGTTCGAGGTTGAATGAAGCAAAACAGGCGACACATATGTGCAGAATCTGTGACAGTAATTTCGAAGATCTAAGTTACTTAAAAATGTACCGTGCAAAGTTTTTTTCCAGTGGATACCATCAGTGCACAATTTGCAACTTGTACTACGATAATGAAGTTCAATTTCTGCTCCATAAACTACTGAAACATGCAAAATCAGTCGCAGCATCAAAATGTAGCGAAGTCCAACCACCATCGAAACGTTCCAATGTGGTTCTGAATAAAATTAGGAAAAAGAATTCTATTAAGGATGATGTGAGGCCAATTACAACGTTTGGGCGTTCTTGCAAGCAATGTATACAGTGTAAAGATGTTTCAGAATCAACATCGCAATTCACAAGCTATTCCAGGGCATTACACGGTACAATGGTCAAGTACCTTCGCGTTTCGCTAGTAAAACTAGACACTATGATAGACTTGTTGGAACGCAACAAACCTCAAAATTCGACAAATCCAGAAATATGTATTGCTGAACAAAAACCACGATCCTCTTTCTTATGTTGCATTTGCGGTCAAATATTGACGAGCCAATTTTTATTGGCATCTCACTATTTAGCGTGTCATATACCTTATCCCAGTCAAAGATGCTGCATATGTTTCGTTGAATTTAGAAACAGACGTGAATTGTGTTCGCATATATTTATACACTGTCAAGAACACAAGGCCGACATGACAAGCGAACAAAGAATTCAGCCGGGCTATACAATTTGTGAAAAAATTTCTCCATCGACTGCCGATACATCCTGTTCCTGTAAAGCGTTCGATGCATCGGCCTCGCAATCCCACAATCTGATATTAAACGTAATGCTCAATGACAAAGGTATTCTCAACAATCCTGCGACATCGACATCACCGGTATTCGATTCTGACAAAATAGATCGAAGTGACGTTTCTATGGCGAAGAGCACACATTTAAAATCCTCGAAGAACATGGTGACACCGCGGACGAGAAAGTTCCCGCTCACATTTAAATGCAAAATTTGTAATTATGCATGTCGAAGACCGAATCACCTGGATCATCACTTGTTAATATCCCACGCCAAACGATACAACAAGGATAAATATTCTAGCGAGAGATGCAAATCTCGGGTGAGGATAGAGAGATACCAAAGATTTGAACATTCATCAAAAAAGTTGCACTCGTGCTCCGGAGTAGCAAACAGAGAGTTGGAGCGACTAACGAATAATTCAAAAAAATTGAAGCTTCGCGATATCTCTAGGATAAGCAATACGAATGGTGGATTAGAAATACCCTTTTTAAGAATCAAACACGGCACGAAAAAAATATACGGATGTAAATGGTGCAAATTCAAATCGCTCTTGGTAGAGACATTGAAATGTCATATCATTAGAAATCATGGTCGCCGGGACTGGCGACAAATTCCAACTGATTACAAGTGCAAGACCTGCAAATTGAAATTTCACAATTTAAGGAGTTTGAAGTCCCATCAGAAGCGCCACGCTCCCAATGGCAACGAGATGTGTCAAATATGCGGTATTAGGTTTGCTTGGAAGGATTTGTTGTTGATGCATACGAGATCGGCCCATAATATGAAAACTGCAGTGCGCTACAAATTCCGGTGCGATGTTTGTAACGAGGGTTTTCACAGTAAGAAATATTTGCGAATTCACTGCACGCATTTTCACGATACAAAAAATTTGGAATGCACGATCTGCAGCCTGACATTCGATAATCTGAACAAGTATAAAAAGCACAAGTTGTGTCACCTCGAGAACGAAGATCATCTCTCTGCTATCTGCGACGACTTTTACGAAGAAAAGTGTCTGCTGGAATTCCACGCCACTGCCCGTCGACCGGAAATAGTGGAAAATTATAACTACCTATGCAACATCTGCAAATGTTCGTTCCCAGACGAGCTGCTGCTGCAATCGCATACCTCTCGCTGCCACACGGCTGATGAAATCTTTATCAACCAAACAATATCCGTGGAACACGACAATAACTCCGTTAAGCATGTCCACGCTTATAATAAATGCAACGAACAATTCCAACATCGCAGCTTACAATCGCGATCGAACGGATATTCCGGAAACAGCAGTATGGAATGCGAAACGTGTTGTCCCCTCGATCAGCGCTCGCGTGCAATACCGGTGGTACCAAACCAGATGAAGAAGTACGAGTACTTGTGCTACGTCTGCGGAGGACTCGTCGAAACGAAAGCTTTGCTCGACGCGCACGTGAAACATTGTAAACCTGGGGCTGTGAATTACTCGTGTTACATTTGTGAACAGAATCCTCAGTCCAGATCCCGTCTGGGAGCCCGCCAGACGTACTGCTGCGACCATTCCTCGATGACGAACGTCGATGCTTCGAGAAATTTAGAATCCTCCGAAGCGACGAATTTGAATTGCGCGAGCGCGGGAAGAAAATCATCTGCGATGGTAAGCACAGGCGACGAAGCTCAGGTGCATCGCGTTGAACGTGAGCCTTTGTCGGTGAACATCAAGAGCGAATGCGAACCCGATTTGGAATATCGATTGCAGATCGGAAACGCGGTCCGCGGCAATCGACCGCAGTTCGTTGACAGCGAGGGAGTTGCGTGTCTGACGAATTTGTCGAAATCAATAATAATGGAAACTGCGTTTCTCGATGTACCTGGATATCCTCTGAGCTCGATCAACGAAAACGCTAGCGCGATTACCTGTGAAATCTGCAACGAACATTTCACAAACTTCGAGGGTCTCCTGCAACATTGGGATTCTTGTTTCGACGTTGATTCGTTGAAATGCAACATTTGCGGCACTACGTTTAAGAGCGAACGCTCGCTATCGAACCATCAAATGAACGATCACGCCAACGTCGATGACGTTGATCCGATAGGGAATCTTCCGTGTATGCGCTTGGAAACTGAACAGGCCGCGCCCAATGATAGTGTCGAGGGTAGTGAAATATTTGCCACCGAGAACAACAACGTTTTTGACCAGCTACGGCCCACGACTGAAACCTCTGCTGTACCGACTACACGTATGGAACAGGCCACAGCGAGCGCGAGGCGTGAAGAGGAGAAGAACACCCTGACGAAACAGCAACGATCTTTGGAGAACGAGCAGACAACGGTACCAGCAGTCGACGCGTCTAAACCCAAATTGATCAAAAGACGTAGACGTCGAAAACGGATAAACGCGATCAGTAAGCGCGCGAGAGCCATCCAAGCTATGAATCGCGTGTCTATCGTGTCGAAAACTCGCGCGGAGCCGAAGAAAAATCCGCAGACAGCCGAACAACGGTTACTCGTCGCAAGTGACGAAGCGTTGCCCAACAACCACTCTAAAGGCAGCACTTCTTCGGATAGTACGGATGGGAACTCGAGCGTTGTCCGTCCAATAGCTTCGGATTCGGTCGTACAAGATACACTGTCATACGACTTTGACATTCAAGTATCGGACAAAGTGACGAATAATACCATCGTCGAGACTACGACGTACACGATCTTGTACGACAAGGTTGACAATAGCAAATCCGTATCGAGTATCCGCAAAGAATCGTTGAACTCTTTCGCGAATAATTTACGAATCGTTCCGGTTTCGAGCGATACAACATTCGTTGTACCGAAAGATCATAATAATACGGTTACAAAGATGACGAATTGTACTACGATGTATCAATCTAGCAATACTCCAGATAGAAGACCATTGCCATCGTTAATTGAAAGACCTCGCGACGATACGCAAGTACACCACAACGAAACTACGGGAAGGACCGAGAATGTTGAATTCGCGGGAAACGAATCGTCGCCTGTTGTTGAGGAATCCGCGAACAAAGATGGAGCAACGGTTTCAACAAAATTTGTTGGTGTACCGTCGGGCGACGGTGCAACTAAAGAAATAAATGTGATCGGTCTTGAAAATATCACGATGGACAAAGCAATAAATTCTCGCGTACACCATTCGCCAGACGAAGGAAACGCTGTGAAATCATCCGCACAGGTGTTGGCAAATAAATCGGGATACCGGCAAGTATATCGGAATCCAACGATCGTATCGAACGAAAAAACGACTCGGCTGACGAATGTTTCCAAAGAAAAACAAACGCCCCAAAGTTTCGATCGCAGTGAACCAATGTCGATACAGAACCCGCATAATCACTGCGCCGCCTGTGGCATGACGTTCTCGAATAACGCCGCGCTCATGCAGCATCTACCCCAGCATAAGGCTTCCAGCTGTCCGAAATGCCATTTGTTATTCTTTTTTAGCGACCAGTTCCTTCAGCATAACGGAACTCGCAATTTTTGCTCCGAATGTCGGGTACAGTTGACAGCGCCGAAGCTTGGACATATCTTGGAACACTACGCCCTGCCTGAATCCATGACTTGCGGTTTATGCGCGGACAGATTCAAAACTGTAACCGACCTATCCGAACACTTCAAGATAACGCATATGACAGTATCGTGCGCTATATGCGACAAAGTATTGACTAGCAGGCATCTTTTGCTAAGTCATGCTCGAACGCATGCGAAACATCCCGTCGAACAGTTGTTACAGTGTTGTTTATGTTTCCAATATTTTCCCTCCAAACCACATCTGATCGCGCATATTTCCGAACTTGGATGCGGATTCGCGACAAATTCGAGGATCGAGAATTCACGTGAAAATAGTTCAAGCGTCGATGCACGCGGCAAAACGTTGTTGGAGCGCAATTAGATTTGTGGATTCTTTACAAGATATAATCAGGACAATGCGTGTACGCGACACACGTTCGTGTAAATATCTGGATAGATGTATCGTCAGAAACTCGTGCGCTATCTATATTGTTATTAAAAAACTACATCATGAGATGGTTATAAATGATATTTTTGTAAATGTAAGTTTCTCTTGTCTCCACGTGTGAAATTCGCGTTAGTAATAATTTGTTACCGATAACCATTACTATATTGAAATCGTGTGAAAACGACTCACAGTATACGACGAACAGACATGAGTCAATGCGGCCAGGTCACGCGCGATTGTATTCGATAACTGGCAAAACTACCAAGTAAGCAGGATCTGAAAGCTTGGAGAACGAAGATTCGCCATTGGAAAATCATTGTAACAGCTACTGTCTTCGGCACAGCCGATCTCGTACTGTTGAATCTCTGTTTCCGTTGAATAGTTGAGAAAATGATGGGACATTTGTTAAACAATAGGATTGCAGTAGAATCAAAAATAATCTTACTTCTCCAACGTAGCACTAAATACGTAATAACATTTACCATTTACTTGGCACTTCGTTAAAATAGCATAGTAGTTGCAACTAGTTTGCTTTACCCACAATTGTGCACTGTCTCATCATCGTTATTACTTTTATTCTATACGACATTCGAAGTATATTACCATTACAGCTAAATCAAACAGACTGGAAATCTGTTGTTTCAGTTTCCCGTTATTTGTACTAACGAAACATAATAATAATCGATAAATTAATTCGTCTCGATACTTTATTGAAGCTTCTGTATCACCCACAAATCCACACAGCTCACACGTCGTGTAGCACGTAATCCTCTCCTCTCGCCTCGTTTGTTTATCGAATGATTAACGCGTTAACAGCTGCAGAGTGATTACACTGATCGCGATTAGCTACCGTTTACGCGTTGCAAACCTGCATCGACTTCGTTTTTTCCAACCCCAGCAGATATTCATTTTCGTAGAATTTACACTCGTTACGCATAGTACATCGAAATTGTTGATCGGTACGCTGTTTGCAAATTTCTAACGCGTAACTAAGTACACTTTGGTACATCAACACGCAAAGAAAGTCTTATTACCCGTAGTGAAAAACAGCGCGATGTGTTTGCATTTTTTCTGCCGATTTTTGCACGTTTGTGCACACAAAACTAAGCTTGCCATTTTCCGGATTTATCAGCAAATTTACCAAGAATCATTCTTGTTCCCCGCGGTCTTTTTGTGGGGTTCACTCGAAGCGAGGTATTTCAACGAGACTAAGCAAAAAACGCGTTTCGCCAGCTTTCCTGCAAGCCCACAGCGTTTCCTCGCGATGGATTTTCAGGACAAGTCACTGGCATGTTCCTTGTGACTTAACGAATGAATCGTAGCCGGTATTTCGAGTTCGTCGAGTTGTTTGAAAAAACTTGGTAATTCTATCGGATTATGCCTAGCATTGCGAATCCATCGTCGCTCAGCTGTGTATTGAATATCTGAACTGATTTGAACTCGTTGATGCGTGGCATGACCGATGTTTCCGTGGAACCCAACGACCTTCGCGACGCAACGGATTCTCATACGCCGTCAATCGGTTTTCCTACACCCTCGAAGTAGGACGAAAAACGAGTTGGAGAAAGGACAACGACGCATAATTCATCCCAGATACATGTAATTTGGCATACAAAGTGCGACGATGCCAATCAGTTGAAGTGGGTCTTCAGTGGAATGGGTTCCTAAATTTCCTGAGAAAACTTCGCGATGTTTAGGTCGCGAGCGGAATACCTGATGTCTACTACGAGTCATCTTTATACGATACGTGTGTCAAGCAGAGGAAGGAGGTAACTTATCACAGACAAGACGTGGACATTATCAGCGTCTTGCCAGGTCCTGGAGCCCGGGTAATCAAGCAGAATTAAGCGTTTAGCAATATCTTAACGAAAATCTAGGAGTACTTGCTTGGCAGTTGTTGGTACACGATTACCCGAAAGCCGTGCAGCCCTTTGTCGCGCTGTTATCTATTGTGGTATCGCACTTCTAGGAGCACGATCTGCGTTGGCAGTTCTGGTGTCGTAAGAAGAAGGTGGCCGAAGATGGAGTGCTGCTGGTGGTGGTCTGCTCGTACTGTAAGTACCGCGATAGGAGCCTGCGAAATAATAATCTAAACAAAAGAAGTTAACAAGGTGAGCTCGCGAATGTGAAAATTAGGGTGCTCGTTGAAAATGACGAGACGAGAGGTTGGCCTCGTAGATAAGACGGGCCTCGAACGAGATTGCCTTTCGCCTTCGGCGAGAATTCAGCTAGAGATAAACCGCGAGCGAATCGTTGGCACTCGTTTCATGCTTGTATTCAGCCTCCGAACGATCGTTAAACATTTTCAAACATAAATTCGACGAGGGTTAATTTGTAACTGTCATTGAAGTTTTGCCCTCCGTATTCGCGCGGTCTCTACCCCAATCATGTTCCCTCAGCAGACCTGAACAATCCTCGGCTGCGACGAGAAACAGAAATTACACGTCCCGTCGCTAATATCGATTAACTTCGCCTCTATTATTCATAATTTCATTATTACCTCTCTTGACACATCAGACGACTTCGGAAACCTCAAGCCAGTCGAACATATTCCAAGAGTGCTGTTCTAACATTTTCCATCGCTTCAAACAATCGGGGAACGTTGTCTAATCGATAATCTCTGTATTTCAACCCGGATTCTCGATTTTCGTCAACCATCATCATCCCACAGATTACAGTTTTTCTCGATTCGATGAATGCAAAGAATATCGTTCTTGACCACCAAACCGATCATAACGAATCTCCGATTGGAATGCTGATCCTGCGTGGCCTGCGGAGAGTACAGCATCACTGCCGATGTCTACGCTGTCACTACGGTGAAGAGTCGACTCATCGTGGGAAAAACGTTGCAATATACGTATGCGTGAAGAATCAGCGTGAGGTATACAAAAAACAAGTTCAAATACTGTAACAATTCCGAGATGAGGATTCGTGGAAAATCCTTCTTTCCTCAGCTCGCAAACGTTAACAGATTATTAATGGTCACGTAAAACAATTACGCCTATTACGGTGTCGACGGATAAAAGTCCAACGTCTTATTGTGCAGCGTATGACTTTGCTTCAATTCGAGGAAGCAGATAACGTCGGGCGTGCTAACTACTTCAGCTGTCATAACAAACGATATTTTTACAACTTGCATTGGTAGACCAGAGAAAATATTTCCTTCGAACGAGGTCGACTCTCGATGAATTATTCTCATCGTTTTTTCAAACCGTACCAGAATGCAGACACTTTTTGAGAAATGAGTTCGTTTTGGTGACCCGTGTTTGTCTTTCTCGACAAGCTTGCTGAACACGCACGGTGCAGCAATTAGTTTCGGATCTTTTGACTGCGGAACAGACAACTTCCCTTGTTGAAAACAGGCGAGAATTAATCTCTTTCATGGAATACAAAACGCCTCTCACCTCTCTTTCAACGCAGCGTTTTTAAACGTCTGACCCACATTAAACCTACCTCACTCTCTGTGAACGGAACAGGCAGGATTTAACGCATGCCTGAACCGTCCATGTCAGCTAACCTAGCAAAGTGGATGAATTATACCGTGGTATATATCATTACATTACGTTGCATTACGTCGTTCGTAGAAGCGCAGCGATCCGATGAAATATAGCATAAATTACTTACTTCGCCGTTTGCCCCATTCTGCTAAAACCAGAAGCAAGGTTTGAGCTTTCCGACAATGTATTTCCACCTTCCGGTTGGATTTCTAGAGACAGACCATCCGTTGATCACTCCCCTTGCAAAGTATATTACTTTAACGTGATACCTCTCTTGCGGAATACTCGTATCGATTAGTTTTCGCGTGGTCGCACACTTCCTGGGATTTTGGTCAACGACCTGCTCTCGCGATCTCGGGCACCACGACGAAAGATGTGCCAAGGTCTCATAGCGGCTCGGAAAGGCGTGCATTTTAACGAAAGGCAAAATACATTCGATACATTCCGAGCAGGAAATTACATGTCAGATCCGTCGAAAGCGGCGTCTATACGTCATCCGTGCGAGACCAGAAGCCGATGGTAGAATCGAGAACTTGCAACGGTACAGTTATCCTTCGACGGCTTAGGCGGCCATGATCTTTTCTTCGTGACAAAGCATACCTTCGACTTCTGGTCGATTCGTTGTTCCAGCTTTGAGATTAGTTTTATGCAAGAATAGTCCTGAAATTGTCGACAATAAGTGGAATGTCGAAGATTGCAGATTCTTAACATTCATACGTACAAGTCCAAAACTATTCGCGTGTTCGTTCGTGTGGTTCGCCGTAGACGTACACGGAGAACTGGGAACTCTTACTTCCATTTCAATATTGGAATCATGTCTGCCAAACTTAACCCACTTTAAAGGATAAGTTTCTGCGACTCTGGCGATAAGAGAAGGATGAAAGTTCTGCAATTTATCACGCTACTTCCAGATAAATTCCACCGTTACCATATATACGTGCGGAATCTATGTATTATTCGGCTCTGTTCCATGTGGTATACTAAATTTTGATACCTTCAGCTCTCAAAAAATACTTACACTTGCGGAACCTCGCGCGCTAAAGAGTCGTTGAGATGGATATTTCCTGTGGATTTGATTCGTTCACTGGCAACCGCTTTGCTTGGATTCGTTTCGTCCGAGGCAAGACTAGAAAGCTTACCAAAGAGACGTAGAATTCGTTCCGACTCGCGATCAGCCGACTAATCATAGAACTTATTGATTAATTGGCGCTGCTGAGAGCTTGCGTGTAGTGTCTCGGGTAGAACCATCGTGTCGTCGTGAAAGTTCCGAACGGATGGAGAAAGATTCGCGATACGAAGGAATAGCAGCGCCGAAAGAAAGGAGACGAAAGAAGAGATGGAGATTAGGAGTGGTGTTACGTAATCTGTGGCTAGATGTTTGCATATATTAGCTTCAACGAACACGCTACGTTACTGCTACTTATCCGCCGAGTCTCTCGACCATAAATTTACTCGCGCTCAGTAGTTCGAGTCGGTTGTGCAAAGTCCAATGAATTAGAACTCATCCGCTTTCAATTGTCCTTCAAGATTCCTTCGACATTCCGACACCCCTGGTAGTACTGCTCGTTTATCTTCTCGAGAACTTCAGCGTAGATTATGACGATGAGGCCAAACATCTTGCCGTATTCCAAACGATTCGTTCGCGTTGTTTCTGCAGAAGAACAACGTTATCTCGCTCATCCTTATCGACCGGTGCGCGCAACTTCTTGTCAAGTCGTGATATACATTTGACTGGATTACGACTACTCATTGTGAGTTATAGTGCTTCGTGGGTTCTCTCGAACGGCAATGTCGACATTTTCATCGAATGTCGGAAAAACTTATTCAGAGACGATGAAAATATAAAAATTTCAAATTCCTCGCCACAGAATAGAAACTCGTCATCGGCGATGTGGAACTCCACGTTACGAGGCAGAGCATTGTACGACGTGTATCAGTTCTCTATGCAGTCGTTCGCGTTATGAATCTGAAATGGTGCGAGTCAATGTTATATGCATCGAACGCAATAACAGATAACTTTATGACACGCACACGTATATAGCCACTTCTGAATTTCCTTTACCAGGCAGTCGAGCGTTGTACTTTGACGACGTCACCAACAATGGCAACTGACCAAGTTTTGCTGCGATTTGTTCCCCCTTTGTTTGCCACTTTTGCTTATTTGATTTTCAGCCACTTCTACGCTGGCTACCGAGCGTCGTTACGCACAACCTACTCTCGTTCGTTACCTCAGCCTTTGACACAGTTCAACTTCGAGTGTTACCTCTTCTTTTCACTCGCCTTTTCACATTCTATTCTCTCCTACTCTCTTTACCTCTCTCTCTCTCTCTCTCTCTTCTCGATTTTTAATTCTACCGCCAGCCCGTTGGACATTTTTTTTGTGGTTTCCAATTCGTCGAGTATTTGTGCGCCAGTGTGCCGAAGTACGTACTCGCCGTGTGCCAAGAGGGAGAAATCTTTGAATAAAAATCGCGATTGCCTCGACCAAAATATATTTTCATTGTTTGTTGATTTAAAAGAAAAGTTTCTCCCCCTCGATTCGACGAGGAAAAAAATGGTAATAACTTTCAAATCGATGTGAAAAACTGGGTTGCCATTCCTCGTAAAACTTGATACACGTTCGAACCAAACTCTTTCCTTGACTCGCGGCTGGCCTCTCATTTTTCATCCATGCTTTTTTATGTCCGAATGGTCTCTACTCCCGAAACCGAAATTCTGCATATCCTTTCAAGTAGATTCGATGTTAGATCTCGTCTCGATACGTACCAACCAATAATTCATCTCGTCCTTTTCACTAGTATATCTTGTGTCAAGACTAATAACAGCCAATGAAAAAATTGTCAAGTTGATATTTTAATTGATTGCTTGCCGTTCGATTCTGCGCGCTGCTTCGATAGTCAATTTCGAATTTGACGAAAAAAATGAAAAAAGTCTCGGCCACTCGAGCTAGCGCGCTCCGCTCCAACACACAGATCGATACGTGCCTCGTATTTGTCATTTGACTTAACCTAAATCACAGTCGAGCTCTTTAGTCTGGTATCGACCCAAAGTGTCCGGCAAACAGAAGGCAATCGTCGGTGAATTCCGATGAACAAGTGGTAAATATTAAACGTTTACCAGTTCTCTTCGACCTGGCTCGCGAGTGCTACTGTGACGGAGTATCCGTCGACTAAATCGAACCGGGTACAGCACGCGGCAGCAAATCCTCTCGCCACTTCGTTAATCCTTCATTTATAAAACATTCCTGTAACATACTTCACGGCGCGTTGAATGCGACTGTTTTTTTTTTCCAGACTGTTCGACCTTACCGTTCATCTTCTCCGCTCGATCTGTATTTTTTATAGCTCGCAGTTTATCGCGACCCAAGCGTTGACTCAGGTGCGACGCCGGGGCACAGGTGAGCCTGATACGCTGATAGAAACCTAAGTTTTATCACCACATATCAAAATCCTCCGGCTATTACTCTCGCAGTAATCGAATCACGAAACGAATCGTTGAAGGTTCCCAACCGAGACAGTCATCGTGAAGGCCGAGTTCGGATCGGAAAGAACCTTCGCGGCCTTCGAGGGAATTTTATTGCATCGCCTGATCCTCTCGACATGGGTATTCTCTGCGCCGGTTTGATCGTATCCCGCGGCTGCTAGTCGGACTCGTAAATTTTCGATAATAGTATTAGGCCGCAGTTACAGGATGAAAAGAGATTTCGATCTATCGCACAAAGTGATACCGCGAAATAGTATCTCGCCCTTGCTGTTCGCAAATGGAACGCTAATTTATGAGAGTGCATTTCACGTTTGTTCAGTTCGTCTGGGTATGTGCATTTTCATTTCATTTCTTTCACATGCCTCGCGGTCCATCGACGTGAGTCTCGTGTCTGGTAGGATTTTAATTGACCGGTATTTGATATTTTGCGTAGCTCGGTATGTTCCTTCTATAAATTGCTCACCTTTCTTAAGTGGTATTATGAATTTTGGATACAGAGTAGGTAGTCGTAAGAAGTTGCGTGGGCCGTAAACACGTCGTAGTATCTTGTTTATCTGCCACGCCGCAGAAACATTAGCCCTGATCGTGAAATAGGTAATTTTTTTGCGATTAGGTAATAACGGATTAGTGTGTACCTATCAAAGAAATACCGCAATCGAATATGTTATTATAATTAACGCGGCACGTAACTCGACGCGACGTGATAACTGTCTTGCTGATGATTAGCGATGTTCATTCTTTAACATAACTATTGCAATTCAGGCTGAAGATCATCAAACGTTTTCAGAATACGGAAACATCGGGTCATCTGTTCCGACTGCACTCGATTGATTTCCCTACGTCTTTAGAAATTCGTGGAAATGTAGGAAAATCTGAATTCATAAATCCGTCCTAATCAGTGCGAACGTAAACCCCGCGGAGTACGATGCAACCAGGTTCATTTGATGAGTCGAAAGCAAAAACTATACACTGATTGCTAAATGAAACGTACGCGAGATGCGAATCAGTATTTACCAAAGCGCGATGTGCTCGATATTGGCTGACAAGAACGTGATATTTATCATAGAACATCGGTATCCTGGCTGATGCACACGGCCGCGCAGCGTGGCCCTTTGGTAGCACCTCATCCCCCTACATTCCCACAGCTCCGCCGCTCATTCCGCTATCCTTGTAGAGAAGCTTGTCTGTATGCTAACATCCAGCGCTCCGTGGCATACTGAGGTAATAGACTGCGGAGAACTATCCAATAGAGAGATACGTATAGGTATACGAAGCTATGCGTGTCTCGCTACTTGTGCATGTTGGATTTGCAGCATCGCTTTGATAAATTTTAATGTATGAAAGTCGGCGGGGAGCGTAATACCATCTCGATGAATGCCGTGGGTGAAAACTGGCGAGAAAAGAATAAACGTACGTTCTCCGATATGTTCGCGACTCTGCGACAGCTGAACCACTTCCTCGACGCGTCATTATGCATCACACATCTGTTTTTTGCCAGTCGCTTCAATGACTTTATATGCGATGATGGTACGACTTTGAGATAACTCATCAAATTATGGTAATCAATGCGACAATCATGAACTGAACATCCGACGTACATAGACAACAAGTTCATGCCACGTGACGTTGCTTTTAAAGCGCTTATAATAACCTTGATGAGGTTCTTGAGGTTCTGCTTCAAAAAATGTCCTCACTCGTACCATAGAGGTTGCCTTTGGCTGATATGTAATCGAGAGGTGATTTATGCAATAATCTGTTTCGCGTATCAATGAACGCAATATTGATTCTCAGACGAAGATGAACATCCGATCGTATGTGAATCTGAATAATATGGGGATGCTGTTGTTATTTTAAGTACCTACGATATTTTCAATACTTTAGTGTATTGGTGAAGAACGAGAATAACATAAACAGACTCCAGTGGAATATTTTGAAGAACCGTTATGGATTAACTGTTGATTCAAGTTGGTGAAAGACTTGAAAATATTTTCGCGCCGATATTGTTGAATATTGCTAAATTAATAAAAGTTATTTGATCGACAAACTTATTTATGAGTGCAGCGAAATACGGTCTTAACACTATTTATTTTATATTAAAATGCATAAGTGGGAATAATAAACTTGTTATCGTACCAACTTGTCGATCGTTATAAAACCAGACAATAAATGCGCTTTGCAGACAGTTCAACAAGCATCATACTCGCTTAAAGATGGGCAAATCGGCCCTGCTTTTATTTTTCGTTGCTCTGTGCTATCAAGTACACGTCGGTGATGCTCTTTTCGAGATCCCGGTGAAGATATTATTTGGAGTGAGAGATATTGCAGAAGGTTTACTCGGGACCATAATTCCAAGCGGGGGGAAGAAACTTCCACCGACGACTGACGTTACTGGTCGCCCTGATATACCTGAGAATGCAACAAAGCCTGGGAATGTAACTGAAAACGCTGCGAAACCTGGAAATGTAACTGAGGAAGCTGCAAAACCAAGAAATGTAACTGAAAATGCTGCAAAACCTGGAAATGTAACAGAGAATTCTGCGAGGCCGAGCAATGTAACTGAAAACGCTGCAAAACCTGGGAATGTAACGGAGAATGCTGCAAAGCCTGGGAATGTAACTGAGAACGCTGCGAAGCCTGGGAATGTAACTGAGAATGCTGCGAAACCTGTAAATGTAACTGAGAACGCTGCGAAACCTGGAAATGTAACTGAGGAAGCTGCAAAACCAAGCAATGTAACTGAAAATGCTGCAAAACCTGGAAATGTAACAGAGAATGCTGCGAGGCCGAGCAATGTAACTGAAAACGCTGCAAAACCTGGAAATGTAACGGAGAACGCTGCGAAACCTGGAAATGTAACTGAAAACGCTGCGAAGCCTGGGAATGTAACTGAGAATGCTGTAAAGCCTGGGAATGTAACTGAGAACGCTGCGAAGCCTGGGAATGTAACTGAAAATGTTGCGAAGCCTGGAAATATAACTGAGAATGCTGCAAAGCCTGGGAATGTAACTGAAAACGCTGCAAAACCTGGGAATGTAACGGAGAATGCTGCAAAGCCTGGGAATGTAACTGAGAACGCTGCGAAGCCTGGGAATGTAACTGAGAATGCTGCGAAACCTGTAAATGTAACTGAGAACGCGGCGAAGCCTGGGAATGTAACTGAGAATGCTACAAAGCCTGCGAATGTAACTGAAAATGTTGCGAAGCCTGGAAATATAACTGAGAATGCTGCAAAGCCTGGGAATGTAACTGAGAACACTGCGAAGCCTGGGAATGTAACTGAAAACGCTGCAAAGCCTGGAAATGTAACCGAGAACGCTGCGAAGCCTGGGAATGTAACTGAGAACACTGCGAAACCTGTAAATGTAACTGAGAACGCTGCAAAGCCTGCGAATATAACTGAGGAATCTGCAAAACCGAGCAATGTAACTGAGAACGCTGCAAAACCTGGAAATGTAACTGAGAGTGCTGCAAAACCTGGAAATCTAAGTGAGAATTCTACGAAGCCTGAGAATGTAACTGAAAATGCTGCAAAGCCTAGCAATGTAACTGAAAACGCTGCAAAACCGGGGAACGTAACTGAGAACGCTGCGAAACCTGCGAATGTAACGGAGAATACTGCAAAACCTGGAAATGTAACTGAGAATTCTGCGAAGCCTGAGAATATAACTGAGAACGCTGCAAAACCTGGAAATGTAACTGAAAACGCTGCAAAGCCTGGGAATGTAACTGAGAGAGCTGCAAACCCTGGAAATGTAACTGAGAATGCTGCAAATCCTGGAAATATAACTGAGAATGCTGCAAAGCCTGGAAATGTAACTGAGAGAGCTGCAAACCCTGGAAATGTAACTGAGAATGCTACAAAGCCTGGAAATGTAACTGAGAGAGCTGCAAACCCTGGAAATGTAACTGAGAATGCTGCAAATCCTGGAAATATAACTGAGAATGCTGCAAAGCCTGGAAATGTAACTGAGAGAGCTGCAAACCCCGCAAATGTAACTGAGAATGCTGCAAACCCTGGGAATGTAACTGAGAGAGCTGCAAATCCTGGGAATGTAACTGAGAATGCTGCAAATCCTGGAAATATAACTGAGAATGCTGCAAAGCCTGGAAATGTAACTGAGAGAGCTGCAAACCCTGGAAATGTAACTGAGAATGCTGCAAAGCCTGGAAATATAACTGAGAATGCTGCAAATCTTGGAAATATAACTGAGAATGCTGCAAAGCCTGGAAATGTAACTGAGAGAGCTGCAAACCCTGGAAATGTAACTGAGAATGCTGCAAAGCCTGGAAATGTAACTGAGAGAGCTGCAAACCCTGGAAATGTAACTGAGAATGCTACAAAGCCTGGAAATGTAACTGACAATGCTCCGAAACCTGGAAACGGCACGGCGAATCTCCCAAATTTCCGTGATCTAACAGATGCTCTTCGAAAACCTGGCAACGAAACCTCGAATTCCTAAAAATCTGGTAATGTCGATGCAAGCTCTCCAAATTCTCATGAAATTCAAAGTTTCCTGAAATTCAATAATGTAACAACAAAGGTTATCATTCGGTCCATCAACAAACGTCCTTTCTGATTTTTGGCAGAAAGACTTGTTGATGAATCAGCAGAATAAATACTCTGTTTTTATTTATTTCTCAGTTCTTCAATTCTGATTTCAGTCATTTGCATTGCGAATGGAGTTTCATGAATTTAACACTGATTCCTTAGAGGACTTTCTCATCATCTCCATGATTATCAAATCGTATTGAGGTTGCAGATGACAATGGCAACATGACTTCATGAAAATTTTGACGCAAAAGGAGCTACGAACAATTAGCAAAACTAGATCGATCTAAAGTGACTTTTCGATTTCATCTGTTTTTTTTTCTATCCAATGGCTGTATTCGAAAAACATCCATCTCATTATGCCCAATGAAAACAGTACCCACGAAGTACAGTATTGACAACACGACAGAGCATTGTCCATCGATAACAACCATTCACTTGTTTTTCCAGCTTGATCCGTAGGCTTGCGATAACGCGAGATGTTAGAAATAATAGCAATGGAAAAAACAATTGACATGACGTGGAAATAAAAATATTCAGAAGATGTGCATGTATTTTGTTGATTTAACATTATAATATGTATTTGTGTCGTTCAAATGACTGATATTCTTAGTCAGCGTATTTTTACAATGATGCAAGAATGACTAACTTCCCAAACTCCCAATCTATCATTCTATCTAACGCAATGATTGAAATTCACAGTCACCTCCTATTGTGAATAGCTTACGATAAGAGCACGCTCCACTGAACAATATCATACGGAGTTTCTCTGTAGACTCTTGCTGCCCTACATATTAGCGTCTACTTAGCTCCTCTCAGTAGAATTAGGCGGTTTTCCGTGATATCCAACGACCGAGCGCACGAATACTTCGGACGCTCTATTTGTAGTTACGTCAGTTGTAATGCTATTAATTCACTTCGTGAAACCCTTCAGCTAATGCGAGAGTTGTTAGCGGTGAGGTCTTCTGATGGCGCGACCCTGGGACCAAAGAGCGGCGAATACTCGGGAATAGAAACCAAATACTTTTAGACAATATGTTGCAAATCATACGATCGATTTCCAACCATGAGAGGAAATTCCATGTATGAAGAATGTGCATCGAAGCAATCCGAATCACAAAGAGAGTACTTGCAAAGAGAAAACTTACAAAAACGGGCCTGGCCCTGCGTGAGATGCGAGAAGTCATTCAATTAGGAGGTAGTATCGGTATACTTACTCGGCAGCGCTGAAAGTTAGCAGGAAGAGATGGCGATAGAATGGATGAAGAATATTTCCAAATGAACACACTACAAATTCGTCATGAATACATTTTAATAAACTATTACTATACAATAACAATATTCGTCGGTACGTTGAATGTGGTATATACCACACGGGTCTTTGCTTATCATTTTCTTGATTCTTCTCTCCATAAAATCAATACAATGAGATGCAGTTGTTCGTGAGTCAAATTCATGTGTATTTTTCTATGGTGTTGGCACAGTTCGTAGTTGAATGATGATCGATTGGCAGATAAGTCGATACTTCCTTGAGCCGCAGTATGCTTCAACATTTAGACGACATTATCGTCCACCGTGTCATCGAACCGCTTTGCTGCGTTCCCGCCTTCCGCTGCAAGACGTGCCAGCAGTTTTATGAATCCGGCACCAAGTTCTCCGAGTTTCAATAATGTTTCCGTCAGGGGTACATCTGCAGCACTAGTCATTTGAATGTAACAGCAGAATATCGCGAGAAGTAGCACTAAGATGAATTTGACCATTTTGTAGCAGGTAGGTCGTATCTTATTTCGAATTGGCTTCTGTACGTGTCCAGCGACGCGATCGGCTTATATACTCGTCGTAGGGGCGGAGGAGAAATGTGTGATGTGCACGTTTAATCATCCGACGATATAGTTGGTTAATAAACTTTCTCAATGAATCGACATCTATTTGCTCTACCAATAATAATAAATGTTTCTTCCCCAATACAATTGCTAACACAAATGCTACATGGAACGAAGCATAGCATTCAACGCTAGATACAGGTAGGACTCCTGTTCCGTGTATGTCGATAGTTTCTTTATCAAGCTGTTATTTCCGTAGAATAAACAAGCATGTTGGAATCGCGAAGAAAAGTGAGAAGAATAAATTTAGGGCTCACACAATGAAAATTCAATTGCAACACTTGAGAAACGTGTAGCAATCGGTTCAAAAATGTGATCAGTCTGTTAAAACGGTTTCCACTTCGAATGGCTCATCGTGCAATATCACATCTCCGGCGTATTTCGACTGTCGATATGTTTCGTAGTTACTCGAGGGGCTTAACCAATCGCATCCGTAAATTGTATCGTCACTGAATTGTATCAACGAGGCATCAACCAGTCAAAAACAATTGGGTAAAGATTGCGTATTATTCTATTCTCACTCGTACTGAATAACATATTTTTAACACGCTGAGAAATCGTTCCTCGTATTACACCACTTTTTCATAACATTCCGGTCAGTGCGTCATGCGCAGGAAAACATTGGGTTAGAATTATATAGATATGACTTATACGGACCTGGGTGGCTGTGTATCGCGCTTGGGACCTACTTTTCTATTCAATATTTAATTCGCCGAAAAAACCATATATTAAACGAAACTTTCCTTTAAAATATGGCTCACGTATTTATCGAAAATTTCATTACGGTCAGCCATAGGTATGTATCACAAGCTACACCCGTCAATAAAACGGATTCTCCCTCATTTTTTTCGGACTTCCATGATTCATCCAGCAAAATAGCATAGAAGGCTGCCACTGCATATTTGAACAATCGGAGCATGCAGTTTATCTTTCATCAACGGATTGGACAAATAAACCAGCGGATAGAATCATGGAATGGAGGTGTATATTCTGGTTGATCTACAATGAGTTGCATTTTACGTCCAATGACTCGCGAGCGTAGCCGGATACAGTCATTGAATAAATAATTAGCGCCAGCCAATAACTGGCGTTTGGTTAACCATCAACCGGATTCCAAACTCGCTAGTGAGTCCAGAGATAACACGAGTTCATAGGGCGCGTGCTCGAGTATGCGTTCGTAGTTATCGGAGATGCAACACTTTCCATGCTATGTGGAGACGTGGAACTACTTCAGTGTGACCACACCATGAAATCAGAAGCGAATAATCCTACGTAGCCACTTAACCAACGGCAGCACGCCCTACCTTACTCTTGTCTTCAGCTCGCGAAGTCCGTGATCACGAAATGATTCTCTCCGCTCCGTGCATTCGCTCTACCGTGAAACTCCGTTAAGTGCAAAATGGGAATTGTTGCGGTATTCCGTTCGAACAAAAGCGAACGTGCGCTGAGAATACGCCGCGAATGTAAAAGTGTTTACTACTCGTGTCACGCGTCGCAAAGTTGAATATTTTCAAGTGCATTTCAAAGAACAAGCACGTCGGGGGTACGGATTAGTTTTGCTCCCCATCAAACTCTCTTATCGACCATTGTGTTCCTCTTTGTTGTTACGTGTTCTCGATTCTCGATTCCATTTCGTTCTCGGCGCTGCGACTCGTTATTTTGCACGAAACGAGCCAACGACGTCTTATTTGATACGTGATTTTTCGAAACCACGCATCGTTTCAACTTTATCCGATGTAATCGCGACACGGGCAGACCGAATGCCGATCGAACGATATCGCTGGATGTACAAACGTGGAATAGCATTGGTACCATTTACGATAGGCTAGGCCATTCCGAGCTTCGTCTCGATAAATTTCCACCACCTTATCGAAGCATCGGACGTTGGAAATCTCATGCCTGTTTCGCGTCGAGGCTATCTTTTCCGGAATACTACGATAACTTGGATAATCTCGATTTTGGTGTCCCGATTAAAGCATCCCTGAGAATAATACTGGACGATTCAACGAATACGTTTTCAAAGAATAGCTTCGTTGTTGGAGGAATCGTCGGAGACTAGACGAGATGATTACACCGTGAATACTAATTGGCTTACCTGGGTCGGACGGACTTTTCTACGTGCTTACTTCTCCCACTGTTTATCTTTCCTGTACGTTTATTCATTTGTCCGTTTCTTTCTCGGTGAAAATCGGACTTTTCTCGAGATTTTCGCGCGGTTTTTATTTCCCAAGGAAACCTTCGTCTCGCCGTGATAAATTCGCGTAGCCGAAGCTCGCCTCAATATTTCCTCGGCGATAGCCGCTGCGCTTTAACCCGGCCACTTTTATAAATTGTTCAGATTTTTCAAACGATACTCCGTGACGTTAGTTTTCAGTTGGCGCTAGTTTTGCAAATTCTCCGCTACCGTGGAGCCGTAGAGTCGAGTGAAGTGGAGAAGCCGACTTCATTATCCGCGATACGTTTCTTACTTTAAAACGGTTGTGCCGAGAAAGGATGAGCCTAGTCAACGCTCGCTGAGATCTCGCTCGCCGGGCTGAAAATTAAAACTTTTCAAACGAGGATAGACGAGCAGCTGGGAGTTGAGCCTATTAATCTTGAGAATATTACGTTAAACGGTGTCATTTTTTTCATCTCACAATTAGTCTGGGAGGGAAGAAAGAGAAACGATAGGAGGCGGCGAGGAACGAAGAAGCATTCGAGAAAGAACAGCCGAGGTGAAAAATCGCGGTGACGACTGCTTGCTCCGCTATATTTCGAATGTCTCGTCAAATAGAACAAGCCGTGCGGAACGTTTCGAGCCGAACGACTTCACCTTAATACGCTCCGACGCGAAATTGTCGAAAGTGGGACGAGGGAGGGGGCGGCGAACGCTGCGATGGGAATAATGAAAATTTTCATTTTCCACGCAACCGTCTTGACTCTAGTATCGATGAGGTATGCTCGATCCGGGACCGGTTTCTCGTTATTGAGCCGCTGGAGAAAAGATGAGAATATTGCGCAACTGGATCGTGACGCGTTCAGTAACATCGGAACAATAATTGCCCGAAGGAGCTCGAACGATGAGCGAAAATCATTCGACTTTTGACACGAATTGTCGAAAACTCTGTTCCGTTCAAACTTAATCTTCGCGCTGTTCGCGAAGATATCCGGGCAGAATATCCGGAACAAAAATATCCGGGGACAGAATATCCGACAAAAATATCCGGGAACAAATATCCGGGCGGTCTAAGTAACCGGAATGTGGACGAAATATCCGGACGGACTAAATAACCAGGATCACACGCGCAGTATTGGTGTATTGGTATCCCGTAACAGGTAATGCCTGCCGATTATTGTGCCAGTATGGTGTGGTGTGGTGTAGTCTAGTCTAGTGTAGTGTAGTGTGGTGTGGTGTGGTGTGGTGTGGTGTGGCGTGGTGTTGTGTGGTGTAGTGTGGCGTGGTGTGGTGTGGTGTGGTGTGGTGTTGCGTGGGTGGTGTGGTGTGGTGTGGTGCGATGTGGTGTGGCCTGGCGTGGTGTGGTGTGGTGTGGCGTGGCGTGGTGTGGCGTGGCGTGGTGTGGTGTGGTATGGTGTGGCGTGGTGTGGTGTGGTGTGGTGCTATTTCGGATATTTTAATTATTATTCCGGATATTTGGTCCCCGGATATTGTGGTTTCCGGATATTAAGCCCGCAACCCGTCCGCGAATACTTGTCAATGATTGGAGAATTTCGTCCGACGTTTCGCGAGAGAGAAACGTCAGTGTTATTTTTTACAAACTGATATTTCAATGTAACCTATCGTTTGTATAAATCTTTTTCTGGTAAATAGAGCCACGATCTAATTTTTGCACACGTCGATCGAACGTTTCGCCGTGAAGGTGATAGGAGTAATGCGAGAAGGGAAATTTGTTGAAGGTCGTCGTCCCTCGGCAACCAATCACCAAGTGGTTATAAATTCATTAATTAGCTTTTAGAATCAACGTGGAAAGCTGGGACGGATTTTCGGCAAAGTAAACGGTAGCAAGGCTGAGTTGTTTGCGGTAAACAAACCGTGATAATCGATAATAGGATGAACGAGCGAAAGTTTATTTGTTATTGGGAATTATGTTGGGAACAATCGCGCCAGGCAGATGCGAGGAAGGAAAAGAGACGAGCACGCGATGAAAGGGGATGAGCGAATCTTTTTGAAATGTTATCAGGTAACGAGTAGTCCTTGTTATTTTGTTGGCGAACTCCTCACCGAGCGATCGAGCGAGAAAGAGGGATGGCAAGGGATGGATCGGTGGAAAACTCGCCTCTGCAAACCTGTAACGAGGTTAAACTCTCAATTCTCCAATGAGATATCCTGAATTCGGAAAAGTTGGGTGTATACGGAGCGGAGGTATCAAACGGTATGATCATTTTCATTCATTTTGATTCCCCGTGTTACACCAAGGGGTGCAGACTTGATTCTTGAGCAGCTTTGGTTCGTTAAGCCCTTCGATTTTTTTCTTCGCTTCGTACAAAGATACAAGGCGTCTCGTCCCGTTCCTTGATTTCCCAACAGACCCGAGTCCGGGACGTTGCTAGTTCCATCGTAACGAGGACGGCGATTATGACAAAGACGATCGTTCGACGAATCGAAAAGCTCGATCGTACATGCAGAGGCGAACGGAGGAGAAGGGTCTCGCGTACGCTTAGCGACGAGGGATGGAAACGCTGACAAAGAAAACACCGCGTCAACGTCCAATCAATGCCTCTGCCTCGAATTCTCGTTGAGATCTGTCATCGCACGCCGAACTTTCGTTATTTTTCTCCCCCTCGACGTCGGGACGATCAAGCGAGAGCGTCGTTTTTTTCGCCCCCCCCCCCCGCCTCGTCTGCTCTTGACAAGCGTGAAGATTCCGCGAATTCGATTCCGCGGGCTCGTGGTTTTCCGCGAATGGAAATGGTTCGATAATAGTCGGATATATACTTCAAATTGTTCATCTTATCGACGCGGAAAGAGGATTCAATCCTCTTTAAACGGAGGCGCGGGCGAGACGTAGGTAGAGCTCGCGAAACGCGCGGATGAAGGCGAAGGAAGCTTCGCGTAGACGCGAAGTAGAGCCCCGGGTATAGACCGAGAAATATTTATTCCTCGTATTTATTTTATCGGCAATCGAATCTTGCCACTCCGAGGCGGCTGTCCTGGAAATTGGAGGCCCTGTTGCTGTTTTCTTCGACGGCTGCAACGCCACCCAACAACACCCGACCTCGGCGCCGTAATACGCGTCGCCTCGGTAGGTGCATACGGGCTGATTCAAAAGTGAAATTCCTCCGTTGAAAATCGCGAAACATCGACGTGACTCGTTTCATCGCCGCGACTACACGTCGTTATCGATTTGCGTTGTTTGTCGTCTCTGCACCGCGGTATTCCAATACTTATTAATTATTGATGACGGGCACCGTGACACGGCGCGCGAGAACACGGTTCATTCTCATGGTAAATTATTTTATTAGATCTAGCGTTCAGGTACTACAATATTCACCACATTTCCAATCATAATCAGATGCGATTAAACCAGTTGAATTAATTCCACCGGACAGCGCGTAGGCGATAACTCGGGGGTAATTTCATTGCAATCGGGTGGAATTACTCGTCCATTCGCGAGATTTCTCGCGGAATTTACTCCGTTTGTTACCGGTCGCCCGTCGATATTTGCCTCCCCTTCAGCCCCCGCGTTTTCACTCCAGATTGTTTCTTCTTCGGCGAGTCTATTCGAGTATCCTTGATAGAAGTCATTTATCACACGCACGCGCACGCGCGCGAATCGACATTTTTTTTCTCCCTCCCTCCTCGTCCTATTTACAATAAATATTCCGGCTCGGCACCGCCGTATCGCCTGTTCTTTGAATAATTCTGTATAATTTTGTCGAGGCAAGGGCTTCTACGACATCGTCGAAGAGGATGGCACCGTGTGGGAATTAAGTAACCTACGCGCTGTATCAAACGACCTGCATCACGTCGGTCCGGATTTCTCTGCTCTCGTCGCGCCGGCTTCGACAAAAAATATTTATGGTCGAATATTACTCACGAGCCAAGCACACTACACTCGCGATTTTCGCGCGTGGCATATGCCATTTTTCGCGAGCTCTCGCATCAAACGAGGTACAACGAAATAAGGACGTGCGTCACGTATCTAAACGCCACTGAATTCCCTTCTCTCTTAACGTTTCCCCCGCACCTTGCAGCTACTTGCTAATTTACAATTATCGATTTCATTGATAATACTCGCGACTTACTTTTACGATGGACAATAAAAGCATCGAACTGCTTCGCGTAAGCCCTATCCATATTATCACTCGTTTATGTTCATTTACCTTTTTTTTTCTCGATTAGTAATCTCGGCCATCGAGGTGGAATACATCCATAGTACCTATATATCTACCCGGTGATTGCAAACCTCGTATTTACGCTCTTAAATCCGATGGTCGTATTCGCACAGGTATGATAGTCTCGAGGTGCCGGAGCATCGCTCATTTCGAATGAAGGTAAGTGGAAACTACGAAACCGGGATGCTGAAAAATCTGCGGATTAATCTGATCCTCCTACTAACTTTGTCCAAGGATCATAAATAAAGTTGCCGGGATCAGACTGCCTAGGGTGACCTGCGACGACCGGAAGGTCTGTAGATACAAGTTCGATCGCGCACATCAGAGGTTCAGAGGCATTCGCTTTGTGCTTTGCTCATCTCGTCGTATGAAACAATATTCGATGCAGGGGGAGGTGTATTCTGCATGCAATTGAATACCGTGTTTCGGTTTTCAAGTAAACTCAAGTGAACTACTAGTTCTCATGGAACATGAACTTTGGCGATCCGTGCCGAACTTACCACGCGAGAGACATCATCAGTCATTCTTTTACCACGTCGACAAGCTCATTCGTTTTACTTTTTGTTGTCTATCACAGTTATCGTTGTTTTCCCGCGGAGATTCTTTGTCCACTCTTGTATCGTTCAGGAAATATTAGTCACTTTTTCTCGACAATTATCTTCGTTCTGCACGGAGCACTAATCTTCATCAGAACTTTCGACGCTAGGAATGAAGAACGAATCGAATCAGCGTGCCTCTTTCGTCGGATTAGGTATATTCAGATGGAGTGAATTTTTCTAGATTGTCGATATTCTCAAAACACGAATGATCGAGTTTCAAGAACTTGGCCGCTGACGATACGGTGGTGGTGAGTTAGTAAGATTGATAGGTTTTTCACTGTTTCTATGTTGGCATAGATATTGGCGAGTGGCGATGAACAAATATTGGATGAGCTGGAAGAAAGTCGTAAACTAAGAAAACACTGCTGATAAGGTCCGTTTCGTATCTTTTTCCGAACAAGCCGAAAAGCTGCATCCGCTACGGAGATTCGTACGTACGTATATACCTATCGCGCTTTTTCTTCGAAACGTAAAATTCGAACTCGAACTGTTCCCTTTACACGGCCAACTGTTCGAATTCACGTTGGAACCATAAAATGAAACTGGATCTCGATGGCTAAGCTATACGAGTGTACGTCTGTGTATATAGATACAGTATCTCCTTGGTAGTTTTTAACTTACTCTGCTGCTGCTGCTGCAATTGTTCTCGTAAACTTGATCCTTAACTATAAAATAGTGTTATGGTCGTGTGAAATGTTCTTCGCGCGTAAAGTGATCAAAGCGAATAGGAGCAGCGTCGAAGGAAACCAGACGAGCAGAAAGACGATGAAAGACACGGTTCAGTTTCGATGCGAGCTTTCGATGAGAAAATGTGCGAGCTATCGCGAGTGTCCTGACAATGTTTGAGTCAGCGTTTCCGCGACATTCACATCTCAGTTTACAAATCGAGGTCGCGCGTGGAAAAAAAATTACGGGGTGAAAGGCGTATCGGCATTGAAATGATCACGGAAAGGGCTAGAAAAAGTGTTGGGAAAAAAAGAAGGGTTCGAGATGTCGTAAAGCGTTGATATCGAGAACCGAAGGCTCGTTTTCTCAGCTTGATCCTACCGCTGCTGATCTTTTCAGGTCGCCTTTTATCAAATTGCCGAGAGCTGACGTACCTTCGTCCCGCTCTTATCAACGCAGCAATATCCGAGCCTTTGTTTTACTAACGACACTTAAGCCGACATTGTTCGAGCGATTGAAGGCTGTATCCATTTGGAGTGTATTTAGACCGAGAGATAGCTACCGAGTTTGTATGCGTGCGCCTTCCTGCCTGTACGTAAGTAGAGGAAATTTACTGCCGTGGTAGATTTTGACACCGGGGTTGGCGTGATGAAATACGTGACGGAAAAAAAGATGATGCTTCAGAGAAATCAGAGGAGGAACAAGACGCGGAAAATAAAACGTTGATGCGGGTCGTTGTTTGTTCCCTCGGCGATGGGTGTCGTTATCTTTGATACTTTGTCGAGTTTAAGCGATGATCCGGTCATACTTGCGGCCATTTTGGTTCACGGGCGGAATTCCAACATGAAAGTACGAAGATTGGCCTCGTTTCTCGATCAAGGGTAAGGCTCTCCCCACGGTCGGGAGTCGGGGGCGTTGGGTCGTTGATAAGCAACGTTACATGCAATTTTCGGACTGATCACACTCCAATTATCGTACCATTGCTGCACGGTGAAACCAGCCCTTCGTATCTTCTTTTCATAAATTTGACCCTTTATAATCTGAGTATCTTCGAATGTCCTCTTCGATTTCTTGAATACTCAGCTTCTCCTGTACTTCTTGTACTCCTCATCCGTTTCATCACGATCTTGTTGCACCATCGCGCGACGCAGTCGCAACATCTTCGCAGCAGCGGCTTTAGAATTCCACCCCCGTCCAATATTTGGAAACACTTCTCGTTTCTCTTCCGGAAATGAGGAGGCCCAAATTATTTTTCCTGCAAATATGGTGGATATCATTTTTTTCATAACTTCTGAAAATATTTAATCATTTTTAATTGAAACGACTCACCCCCACCCACGCTCTCTCGTGTAGTATGTACTAATACAAGCACCCTAAAGGCAGCATACATTTACCAGGTCTACGTCCTTGTTCCCAGGTAACGCGTAAAGTGTAGATTACATTCCTGCGGGTAACTTTCGAACCATTACAGTCTGAGATATGTGAAAGAAAGACTATTTTCTTGTGCTGTTTATCGTGAAATATCTCGTTACATCAATTGGAAACTCTCCTTTTGTCCTGCTGGAAATGTTTCAGTGGTTATGGCCAATAACCCTTGGATCCTTCTTACTTTTTCCGAAAGGCGATTATAGCATGCCATTAAAAAATGTTCTAAGCGAATAATGCTTCGGCGGAAAGTCTCAGCTCGACGTCTTGGTCCAGGGGGGAAGTAATCGGTATTGAGGGGAAGCTATTCATATCTCGAGGAGATACTAATCGCGGAATACCCCATTTTCGGTGAGAATGATTTAAGGAAGGAAGGGAAGGGGATGACGGAGAGAGACGTTTACGAAAGAAATGACACCGTTATTAGTACATACTAAATGAGAGAAAGTGACGGAGGTGGGCGCGGGAGAGGGTCTTCCGTTTTTCTTAAAAGGGATCTCATATTGTTGGAGGTTATGAAAAAAATAATACATTTTGTGGCATGTTGGCCCGAAAAGGAATTTATACCGAATGTTTCTTTCAATGAGACTCCAGCTCGTCCCTGCTACAACTGAGCCACGGTTTCGCGGTGATCTAGTTTCAATTCCCGTGTGTCCGGGACAGCGACCACGAACGGCTTAGACAGCATAATTAGGAAGAGACAGCCAGACCACGCCGCCACGTCGCGCAACTCTTGGAATAGGTAAGAGACACGCGAAACTCAAGAGTTACCTGTGACCCGTAGTAGTAGTACGGCATAGCTCTACACCGCGCAAGGCTAGGACACCACGAGGCGGCGTGCACAACAGTTTAATAAGACGTGGGCGCAATTTCGAGCGTCGCGGTTGACCTAGTTGCTAAGTTATCTTCGCATAATGTTATTAATTAGTCGAGACTAACCGTTCTCAAAGCTGCGGTGATTTTATGGATCGTTCTCGATTATACTCGACGTCCAATTATCATCAGCACAAGTCGGACCAATCGTGCAGAATTGATAGAATCGGATTAAACATACGTCGTGGTTTCCGTCGCGAAGCTACACGGTAGACGAATCCGCGGACATGGGGCGACGCGAGTACGAGGTCTAACATAAGCCAGATTTGAGTCTCTATACCAGATCTATATCTCTGCGCGGTTGCCTGAATTTTCTGGAAAAAAATCATTCGGCTTATTGGTCCACGGGTAATCGTCGATCGGTACCGACGAAAACGACCGAGTAGGATTTATATTGGAGTTCTTTTCTCAAAATTCCAAGACCTGCAGTCATCTGAATTCCTCGTCTCTTCCGGTGGAGTACGAATCGAATATTCCACGCTTCACCGATTCGAGTAATTTGAAAAATAGTCGACGATACGGCATCGCATTTTGTTGAGAATTTTCTCACATCGCCGTAAAAAATTCGATCGAAATAATCGCGGCGGTTTTCTGAACTGTTATCGCAACGGTCACAATTCGACTCCATGAATAATTACATCGTTCGCTTGGCATCTCCATGAATTCAACGATTCAAACTTTAATAACCATCTCGTTGAATAAGTCGGTCCATGATGTCGAGTCTGCGCGAACGCGGTGGTGCGGAGGTAGGGAAGTAGGTGCAATACCCGGTGCATTTGGGCATTTCACTCGCTAGATGTCATTAAGTACACAGCGTCCCCTAGGGCTACGTCGTAGAAGACGTACTCGGCTAGGTGGATTATATATTAAACTAGAGAGTCTCGAGTATTTGGTAAATAGTAAACTTCCATGCAGACGGGTGCATATACAGGCATACGCGTGGAGCTGGAACGGGACGATATTAGACCAGTTGAAATTGCGACACGCGAGGTACCCTTCGTCGCGACTATTCTGACGGGTTTTCATCTCGCAGTAAACCAACATCGATTAAGTTTCACGATTACTACGAATCATACGATTACTCGACCTTTCTTCAAATCCTCTCGAACGACCTTGAATATATGCGATATAAAATGCTGGCTGTCTCTTCATTTTTGGTTCGTCCGTCGTCTCTCCGCGGGGCGTTTTCGTATAACTGTCAGAAGAACTCTGCGTACCCACCATCCCACACTTGCGCGAGGGTGAGATTGATTCTCGTAAAGTTATTATTTTTTTTTTTCTTTCGTATTCTTACCTCTCGCGGACAGGATATCACCGCTACATTTTTCACTTCTCGCAATACACTAGTCCAGCTGCTCGTAACTCCGTGGAACAAAAAGTTTCCATGTACTCGAGTCTATTTAAGAAGAATTCCAGGCTGGCCAACTCTCCGAAACGTAATTTCATCATTTCTATACTACGAAAGTTTCGACTCTTCCAACGTTATGTAATCGTATATGGTGTTTCCGTAGCTCGGAGAAACTCCGGGTCTTTTTTCATCACCGAAGATCGAGGATCTCGACTTACTTTATTACCTTTCTTGTCATCTAAGATGAGGCGAGGTAGATTATTGGCTCCGCAGTTTTCCTCGTGGAATCGCGATATGCCAACTCGTTATATCCTCGTTTCATTTGTGTCGTTCGAGAGCTGAATCTCGAACAATACCGATCACCTGACTGCCAATGCAGCAGCCCTTAGTGAATTTGATACAGGTAAAGGAAGCGAATTCACATCGTATTCTTCCGCGATGTGATCGCAATTTCAAGATCGGGTTCCAATCTCTTTGAACCGTAAGCCTCTTACCGGCTCGTGGGTGAATGCTTCGGCGAAACGTTCCTCTGCGAGGACCGTATACGGCGGCGAGGACGAGGACAACGCGACGATACGTCGGGTTGGCGTTGGCATCGACGATGAAACGGGGTCCCGTACCTCGCTGGGGATCGACGGGAAGAGCGGAAGACGTCGAGAGGGATAGGCTGGTGCAAGGAGGGAGGGAATCATCTTTCTATGACGGCCTGGTCGACCCTATCCCCATACTTATCTCACCTCATCCATCTTGCTTGCGCGCCTCTTTATCAGTCCGTCCTCACACCAGGCTCTCCTTAACTCGCGAACCGCGTACCACGCCGGATGTCGGCAACGGAGAGAAAGAGAAACAGAGCGAGCGAGCGAAAGAGGGAGCCGAGGCTGAGAGAGAAGAGCGGAGGGAAGTAGAGATGGACGAGGGCAAGCGAGAGAGAAATTCAGAGGCGGAGAACCATGCCCACGGGTATTAATAATAACCTTGTACTAAGCTGGATGAAAGGGTTCAAAGATACGCCCTTGGAAGAAAACGAGTCTTCCCGTTCGTAGAAAGATAATTTCCACGAAAATTGAAGAGAATAATGACAGCGACTCTAACCGCTTCCGTTTCTGTTTCTCTGCCGTCACACAATTCACCCTTTAATCGCAAAACTGCGCGGCTATCGGGACCCTTTGCTGAAAGGATCGTTTCAACTTTTTTCCACCTACCATCTATCTTTACCAATCCAGGTTCGCTTCTTCAACGAATAATATACATTATCGCATCCTATTTCGAGATGATAAAGGGTATTTCACGCCACGCTATGACTACAGATGCGTAAGCTTCCTTGTCGTGGCTTCGCGCCAACGTGGACGGGTGAATCGCATCTTTTTTTTTTGTTTAAACAGGAAAGTAATCATTCGGTGGGTATCGAAGCTAGCGAACGAATACTGCTGGGCAGGGCTTAGGAATGTTCATAGGCAACGAAGACCCTTCGACTATTTTTCATTTCGCTTGTTTGGGCGCGTCATCGGGGGAAAAAAAGCTCAGGCTCTCCCAGTCGAGTCAACTTCGCTTAAGCTCCGAGAGAAATCTTCGCCGAATGAATCGTCGACAGTTGACGAGGCGAGAAGTGAGGCGAAAGATAAAAATGAGACGGTAGTGGGATTAGTAGCGAATCACGGAAACACCCAAGTTCTCTTGGTTCTCCTTGCAGCAATATTTTCTTTACGGATTAACGCGTCGCTGGTCCGATAGATATGACGCAGCTGACACGCGTTAAAAGACTGATACCAATTACACGGACCCTCGGGTTTCTGCAGCAACGGCATCCGAGGCCCCCCCGATCGACTGGGTGGGATCGCGAGAGGCGACGGAAAAAGTCAGATAACAATTCGCCCAACTTGAATGGATGGATCGCGAGGACAGTACTACTGGATCAGAACGACGGAAAGAGATCGGATTCTTTCCGGTGGCTTGCTCGGTAGTCCCGTCAATGACCGTGGCAAAAAACAGTAACGGAAGAAACTCGAGGGAAAACAATCGAGGAGAGTCGGATGAAAAAGCGAGAGCGAAGGCCCGCAGGAAACGAGCGGCAGAAGGTGCACGGATGAGAAAATGGTGGCAAAAAATCGGTAGATCGAGGAGAAGATGCGCGAGCACGGCGACGTCTTTGCCGTGAATTACGTTAAATTCGGCTGGCTTGGTTCTTTTGTCGCGTCGAACCTCTTTGAAGGTTGAGGCGGGGGGCCAACAGGGTTGATCGTTCTACTTGGTGGCTCGGCTTGGCATCACATTTTTCGCGAATCGTTTACATTACCCGCAAACCCGCATCGTTCCAAAGGTTGGGAACTCGACCGCGGCGCAAAGGTTAACAGCGCTGTTTTACTAACGACCTCAGAAACGGAACGAAACAGTTTGAAAAGCTTGGGGGAAATGCGCGACGGTGGGTAGCAGGATACATTTCGACGGCAGATTGATCCGGGCAAACGTTACGACCGCTCGGTTCACTCCACACGCGGTTCGTTCGCACCGAATGAATTTCTTTTCGTATCTTCCCGTTTGTTTTTCCCTTCCCCCGCTCTGTTTTTATTATTTTCTCGCTGACCCCTCGCGTCTTCTCTCCAGTCGAGACATTTCCACGAGAGGAAATTCCGCTGTTGTGCCGCAAGTGAGCTGCGTTTTATCAATCCCACCACAGCATTCCCGGCTCGGATGCAGCGATGAGAAACGACGCTGTGTCCGGTTGTCGAGATGCCTTACTTCCAGATCGTTCGCATTCGGAAAAATGCGAGTATCCATCTACCACCGAAAGACGAAGAGCACGTCGACAGGAACTTTCTTATTCGCACCGTCGCCAAAGCACCAAGCTTTTCTCATCGAAACTTTACCAGCGTCTAGAATTGCTAACGATTTTTTTTCTACCTCCTTTCTACTCCGCTGACTTTGCCGATTTTTTTACCCTCTTCTCACAAGTGCATCGTGTTGTTTTTGCCGACTTTGACGAGAAAATAATTAGCTAAGTGACCGATGAAATTATATTTGCCCGCTTCTCGACGATAACTTACTTCGCAGTGTATAGTATGGCTGTAAAGTGTATCGTACCTACCGAACGTAGTGATGGAAATTCTGCTCGCTGCACAGGTGTAATATCGGTCGGATGGAGCGAAAAAGCTACAGATATTACTGGAATACGCATCAATTATCTTGCTGCCTTGGTAATCGTTCGACGAACAACGGACGGTACAGCTACGATTGCATAGTTTTTTCAAGAATGTATCTGCAAGGGTAAAACAAAGGCGAAGTCTAGCTACAACTTGCGGGCATCGAAGCTTTATCCTGTTGCTAATATTTCGGGGTTTCCACCGCGCGAACAAGCAAGCAGCGATACGATTCTCGTATTTCATACAACTTCCTCGGAGATGTAAAAGTAAAAGTGCCAGAGAAGCACGGGTGTTCGTTTTTATTCACGCATATCCATGACGTGTACGAATATATACGTGTTTCGAGGACAATAATTCACGGGGACCGGGTGCAGCATCCCTTTCGTGAAAAGCTCAAACTTTGTCAAATAAATTAAAAGCTGTCTTGGAAGGTTTCAAGGGGGTTAAAACCTCCGGGCCCACCCTCATCGGAGCGATTCCATCCTCCGCTGGTCCTCGCCCCGAAACCCCCCGATTTCAGCCCCTCTATATCCTTTTCTCCGTGCACGCGGCAAGAGTGGCTACACTCGCGGAATAGTAATATCTCGGCTCTTTTGCCACCCTCGCGGAGCTACCCACTCGGTCTGCCTCGTTTTCAACCACCTCCTCCATCTTACCCTTCGCTTCTGCCGCTGGCCGAGGTTCTAGCGTTCGGCCTCATCCCTCGCTCCCTCACGTTCAGTCTGCCGTACCATCGGGCTTCAAGATTCTACGATGCTGCCATATTTTTCGACAAGCGAGTCCATATTTCAGATTACCCCACTTTTGTCTACTTACGCGGAAACTGGTACCGGGTAGTCAAAGTGTGAAGCGCGAGAAACGCTCTGAAAAATGATAATTTAACGTCTTTACCTTCGCCCTCTTCAAGAGGCAATGCCCAGGTATTCGACCAGGCAATCGGAGCAGACTTTCCTCTACCTTGCGTCGCTCTCGGCTCACCCTCTCCGAAGAACAGAGTGTGCGTGTGCGTGAGAGAGGAGAGAGAGAGAGAGAGAGAGAGAGAGAGAGAGAGAGAGAGAGTGCGAGAGAGAGAGAGAGAGAGAGAGAGAGAGAGAGTGCGAGAGAGAGAGAGAGAGAGAGAGAGAGAGAGAGAGAGAGAGAGAGAGAGAGAGAGAGAGAGAGAGAGAGAGAGAGAGAGAGAGAGAGAGAGAGAGAGAGAGAGAGAGGAGAGAGAGAGAGAGAGAGAGAGAGAGAGAGAGAGAGAGAGAGAGAGAGAGAGAGAGAGAGAGAGAGAGAGAGAGAGAGAGAGAGAGAGAGAGAGAGAGAGAGAGAGAGAGAGAGAGAGAGAGAGAGAGAGAGAGTCAGAGGGGGAGGGGGGGGGAGGCGAAATAGCGAGAGAAAGCGAGGGGAAAAGAAGGGGCGAGGAGAAAGGGGAGCGAGAAAATTCCAATCACGAATTGAAGTACGCCACTGCGAGACTGACATTTCCGCTTGACGAAATTCGAATTCTCCGCGAGGCGTGCGTTTTTCGGACTAAATTTCGGGGATAAATAAAATTGGAGGGCGAAGGGTGGTCGGTCTAATCTGATAATCAAAACAATACGGCCAAGCTGGAGTTTTCGTTGGGAATCCCGGGAATCTCGATAATTTGATAATTCTTTGGCCTTTACGAACCACGATTCACTCGTCTGAACTTACATTGTCGAGAAAAGGGTTTACTCGTCGCAAAAACATTGTTATTCGGGGAACGTAAGTTTCGAAGAGCTAAACAAAGTAACAAAGTAACTTCGGGTACCTACATGCAGCTGGCACCGCCCCATCGGCAAATTCGATTGCGAACTATATACGGCATTGAGAAGGCTAATCGAAGGATAATTGAGATTTTGGGGTCCGTTGACGGAGGGTGGAAACTGTGACGCGATGCTAGGTAAATGGACAGCTAGCAACGCCGACGGGCAATAAAGAAAATGCAATCTCGATTCTTCGCGCGGTACGATCGCGCGTGTAGAAACCGATCAACCTTCGAGGTACATAGTCGTAATTTCTACAGTCCCGCGGCAAAGCAAAACGACGCTACGTTTCAGCATTTCCAGAGTAATCCGAAAAGTACGATTACGCCACGGTCTCCCGCAAGAGAGATTAGTATTATAGATTATTCCCCGAGGTTAGAGCTGAGCTCCTGCTTACGATTCTGTTCCTCCTCTCACGACCGGGCTGGATTTTATACCGTCCACTAACTCTTCCTTTCCTCGGGTTAAATTATGCCAAGACGACGATTTCCAGACAAGGATATACCCGAATGCCGAGGATATAATCGTCGCAACTTTTCACCTCGCACAACGACGTCCCAATTATCCGGCCGTAAACACCGTACCCTCGTGAAAAAAAAGTCGTCGTTGTCGAATACGTAGATCGTAAATCGATCGAGAAGATGGACCCGTGCCCCGAAGCAAAGCTCGGAGCTTCATCGTTTTCCCCTCGATTTGCATGGGAAAAATGTGAATTCCACCGAAAAATAATCTGCAGAGTCTCGTTCGCTGCTGCTTGATGCGCTGAATATTCACAGTTTAATGTGCTCGAGATATTCCGAAAGTTCCGGTGTTTGGGACGAGTCCGTGTCGCGCGTTCAACAAGGGTGGATCGTGGAAAAATGGTTAGATCTTAGATTTACATATGTAGATATCTACGGGTCGCACGTGTCTCTAGTTCCATCGTCGAGTAACTCGGCGTGTTAATGCGACGCAGCTCACATCTACGCGTTTAAATTTGTTTTTGGAAAAAACAGAAGTGAAGCGGAACCTCGTTCGAGCTCGTGACCCGGCTGCGGCACGGCCGGAGGGAGATCCGCGACCCTAGCAACCTAGTGCTCCGCAACTCTGCAACAATTTGCAATTCATACGACTTTACTACCCTCCCCCCCCCGCTCTTACCTCTCGAGTCGACCTGCCAACGTGCCGTGGGTGCCAGACTTTGTCGCCTGCGTGCACGAGCTGAATTGTCACGCTGTCCTTCTTCCTCTGTCCACAAACATTGCCACGAACCTCTTTGCCAGGGATGCCAGGGACGTTCTCTTGCCCGTGCACAGAGGTACCTATGTATCATCGATGCTACTACCGGACGGCAGGATTCTCCTTGGTCATGAATATACTCTTGGCCCTCGCGGGGACTCGCTACCACTATCGCGGCTCAACGGTGCACCCGTGATTGCGAGGCAAAGGCCAAAGAACAAGAAGCCCTTCGTTGTTCCCGTCCTGCACGTCTCGTAATCTCAACTTTTCTTCCTTTCCAAGCAGCAACTAATACGCTACTCGAAAACTGATACCTGTTCTGCTTGCCCACATAATCAGAACTTATGAATCTTTTTCATGCTTGCTACATCTTAAAAACTGCTTGTACAGCAGTCGTGGAGTACTATCCGATGAAACCTCGCCTTCGTGCTCCTGGAGTTTGCTTCTGAAGAAAAATCACCGATTTTCGAGTCGTTTCCGGGAGTTTGTGCCTCTTCGAAGTCACCTGCGACACGAGGAGTTTCGATGGTGGATAAATTGGTAAATTGCGGAAAAAGGGTGCTTAGATTAGCCAGTTTCGCGAATGGAAAAATCATCGAACGTTCGAGTCACGCGGAATACGAGTCTCGAGCAACGGGAAGCCGAACGATGAAAGGGAAGCATTTGCGAGTGCGCGCGAAAACATTTCATTCCACGCTAATTCCACGAATAATCCTCCCGAATAGGTGGCTGAATGCAAAAGGTTGCCGGTGACATTTCTACGAAGCCTTCGAACAATTTCCCTCGGTAACTCGCGCGGCAAAGTGACACTCTGAAGGAGAAATATAGTCCGAAAGGTAAAACTTTTCGAAATGACATCCCTTGCTTTGGCGCTAATTAGCCTAATTACCTGCAATTATATTTCAGCCTGGATTTCCGCCCTTTTCTGGATCTTCACAGAACTTCGAATATTCTGCTCGTTCCACGAATATTTTCCCGTCTACGTTTCCTTTCGAATCGATTTTTTTTTTTCGAATGCGTTTTCTATCAAACGGGTCGTCGAACTCTACCGTACGCGGAAGCGGCATCCGTATAAATGCCTTGATATTGACGAACATTTTTGTCTGAAAGAATTTCCCTTGTAACATTCCTATCGTGATGTTTCGCTGAAAATAAAAATAGTCCGCGGCGATGAATTTGAAAATACCGAATGGTTATAGAAAATATTTTGCTACCCCGACAGGGTAATTTATTTCGGTGAAATAATATTTTGGACGATACAGCCTCGATATTCATCGTGATCATTGGTTATCGGTCGGCAGACTCAATTTCATCAGCATATGATTCGTAAATTATGGTCGCACAACGCGATGGGAGGGAATGGAAAATGCTGGGGAAGGAAAGTACCGGGGGATAAAAACTCCCACTTAATATCGTTTCGCGGATTTCGAGGATTTGTGCTTCGCGTGTTCCGAAGCATCATTTTTTTTTCATGGCTGGTTTTCTCATTTTAATGTAAACAAAGCAGTAGTAGCGTTACGTTAGCTGTACGTAATCTTGGTAGCAGTCAAAAATTCGTGGAACTTGGGATTCGCCTTATTTATTTGTTGGCTAAAATTTTTTGCAAAGAGTAGAATCTAGCCGGAGGCGTCTGCAAAGTCCCGTGCGTAAATATAAGGTTTGTCTCTGGAGCAGTTCGAGGAAGAGGAAATTTGAACCGGTGTTTGCGTTGACTCGACGAAGCCCACGCCGAGTTATTCGGACAATAATTTTCCTGGTCACGTCGATATTGGTATCTGGCCCGAACCGGGTTTTCACCGCGAGAAAAGGAAAGTCAGCGGGGGAACGAGACGAGCGCGAGTGGGACGAGAGCAACGCGGCGCGGGTGTTGCGCGACGGCCGGAGGGATCGTCGATCGGAATGGGAGGAAGCGAGGGAAGAGCGAGAGCAGGAGTATCGAGAGGGGCCAAAAAATAGGTCGGAGCGGATCGAGAGGGCGAGAAAAAGTGGACGAAGAGCCGAAGGCTTGCGACCCCCGCACCAGCCCCGGGCCACGAGATGGATACGGAAGGACGGAAAAGAAAGGAAACGCGAACAACTGTAATTTTCCAAATAAGATCTAGAATTGTCCGTTATCCAAACAATATTTCACCGCGGGGTCTCATCCCCTTCGTAGTCGCAATCAATTTATCTCTTTTATAATCAAGTTCCCATCGGGGTTGTTAGTCGAACGGAGATTGCTAGACCGCAAAGACTGTTCGACTGTTCGATTCTCTGCCACCTACTCCGTCCAGATCCGTCTCGAAAACTTCCTTCGACGAGCCTGAACCAAAAACAGACAATTACATACCACGTGTCAATATCTTTGCCGATCCTTCATTCTATGCCTCCACTTGCATGTACATAGAGGGTGTTAAAAAGTATCGGACCCCCCCTCCAATTGGCAAAGTACGGCTCAGAGAATAAAATGTTCTATGCCAAAGTTGACCATCAAGTTCATTTGAAGGTCAAGTTGAGTTTTTCAAACGGGGACCTCCCTTTTTTATTACTGGAACAAAAAGCGGAGATAATGTCCTTTCCAACGGTATCGAATATGTCGGGGGTAAAACGTGATGCAAAGGCCATTCAAGGTCAAATGTCGTTACAACCAAAAAATATGGACACTCCTGAAAATCTCGGATAACAAGGACGCTAGAAAAAAACTTTACGTACAAAAGTTTCAGGGATTTTCCCTGGCTAATCAACGGTGACCTTGAATTTGACCCTACGGATTGAAACGAGCGACTGGCGAATGTGGAAATTCTTCTCGCTTTCTATTTCGGTCATGAAAAAGAAAGATTCCTATTTGAAATACTCAACTTGACGTTCGAATGACCTTGCAGGTCTGGGGAAGTTCACCATTAGGACACCGGATAAAATCCTACAGCTTTTGTATGGAACATCTCTCGCTCTGGGCCCTACCTTCTCAGTTAGAGGTGACATATTTGTCGAACGTTCTTCCAATTTGTACAACGTGATGAGACCACTCGAGTTCGGAGGCCGTGCGACGAAACTCGACACGGATGGGTTTCGGAAGCACTGGAAGATATAATTTTCCATCGATTTGGAAATACGATTCGGATTTACGGGCAGTCGGTGTAGTAAATTATGCGGGACGTGATTCAAGTACGCTTGTGGGCGATGAAGATGCTCGACGTAGACGCTGGTCAAGCGTGGCGAACTTGTTAAAGTGTAATTGCCCCTACGAGCGGTAACGCAGAGCCGCGAATTTAGCCCCGAAGTGGTTGCACCGTGGTATTAAGTTGAAGAACTTTTTAAGATACATATTTTGTGTTCAGTAACATTTTGTCGTAGTCGAACCGTTTTCGAGAAAATCGACCGAAAAGGAAAACTTAACAAGGGATCAAGATTCTGCTGATCGGACATGGGGTTTTTCCCGAATAACTTCTCAACGAATTTTTTCTCAGAAAAATTGTCGATACAAAAGTTGAAGAATGTTCCAAGATACATATTTTGTGTCCAGTAACATTTTATCGTAGATCGAACCGTTTTCGAGAAAATCGAGCGAAAAGGAAAATTTAACAAGGGATCAAGATTCTGCTGATCGGACATGGGGTTTTTCCCGAATAACTTCTCAACGAATTCTTTTCCAAAAAAATTGTCTGAACAAAACGAGCTTGCCAAGCCGGATGATCGTGTGTCACGCAATTTTCGAATCTGGAGAATAATCGTGAATTGCTGGGCGAAAATACTAGCCGCTAATAAATCGCCGTTTCGTGCAACTCTTCGCATCAGCATGGCGTTGTATCGTTGCAGTGGCTTGGTGTGTCGGAAAAAATCCGGTAAAACGCGAGCGGAGCCGGAAAAAATAATTCCTTGGCACGTTGAATGGAGATTCGAAAAAAAACGAATACGAATGAATAAAAGATGGAAAGGGAGACGGAATAAGACGGGGGTAGCGGTCGGTTGTCCTTGTTCCCAGAGTCTGGCACGGGTTGCGAGGAGGGAAAAAAACTGGTACGTAATAGATATTTCTATAAATAATTTAAGCCGGAAGACACATCTGGGTCGGTCGTTCGTTCGTCGCGGTAAAAAGCGGGGCAACTTCCCGCAGAAATACAAAAATTGCTAAGCTAGCAGGATCGTGGGATGGATTGCCGGTAACGCGGTACGGTATCGCGATTACCGGTAACGCGATGCCGTTCCTCCGTACCGAGTGGCCATATAAGATACGGCCGAGCAGCGCTGCAACCATTCGAGTACCGAAACTTTGCTGCGTCTTCTTTCGCTCGTCGATTTTCCCCAGTCGTTTCCTCCCATCCGTCGCGATCGCCCATGCGACGTTGTAGGTGCCATCATCGCTCCATTTTCCCCCGAGAATCCTAAAACAAATGACGGGTTTGGGGAAAAAGATCGCTCCCAACCTCCCCTCGACTCTTCCGAGTTATGCTCGCTTCCTCCTTTCAACCCCCTTTTCGGCTCTTCACCTTTCTAAGCCTACACCTCTCTACTTGGACTATACTAGACGAAGGGTTTAGAGGACAGCACGCTGGGGAGCTCCTCCAACTTCTTTGCCAACTCTCCGTCCAACCTCCGCCATTAAGAGAAGACCGCTCTCTACCCTCGTTGTCATTGGTTCCCCTGCGATCCCTCGGCTCCAACTTTCCTCGGATAGTTTGAAAAAATGCAGATTGCCTTCGCCTCGCCGAAAACGCGACATCGAATTCTTCCTCGTATTCCTCGTACGAACCGAAGTCTATCCAAGTTCGGAAAAGAGTGTTTCGCTCGTCGCACTTGTTCCGCGATGAAAAACAATCCCGTGAATTTCAACTTATATTTCAACTTTGAATACCCTCGAATTTGGAAGTAAACCTGCAACGTGGAACCGTTTCCCTAACGAGGCGGAAAAAATACTCGAACCTTTAGATTACGTCGATTACTTTCCTCGTTATTCTCGTTCGGAGAAAAGCAGCGTCTGATCGTTGTACGAAGAAGTCGATACTGATCGGGGAAAAAAATTGAAAACAGGTGGCGAAACGGCTTCGGAGAAGTTTTCTTCGTTAGACGATCGTCTCGCCGGGGATCAGGATGTTCTTCTCCGTACAACGAGAGGCGGTTCGACGATCGAAGAAAGCGACGAGGGTGACGCGACTCGGCAATCTTACAATGGATATCGTCCATTGAAACGTCCACGAACGGTAGAAATGTCGGGAAAGTTATGAATTTCTCACTCGCGTAAGAACGCGACACCGCACCCGCCTTTCGCAGAATTGACGACAATAAATCGTTGAAGTTATATAAGAGTCATCCGACAAAAACCAAGTACCGATTTTACAATCTCGTAATAAATCATCGAATACTTTGGCCGGATAGTGGAGAAGGAGCGGGACGGCGAGAATACCACGGGGAATACGGCGACGCCGATAAGATACATCGCACCGCGAGTCACATTCCCCAACAATCGAATCTCTCCCCCTTTCTGCCTAATTTTTCATACCTACTCAATTTCTCGAGGCCTCGCACCGCGGGATAAGATCTGAGACCTGGTTTTGTTCAACTTTCTCGCCAAAAAATAATTCGCCTTGGGTACAAATTGCCTGACTTCAATAGGCCACGCAATTCCAATTACAGTTTGAGATAATATCGCTGGAAATCCGAATGTTTTCGTACGCGAATCTGATAGGTCTGAAATGTGGTCAATATTCACGAAGAATTCGGTTGGAATTTGATAGAATCGAATGAAACGTTCGATGAAACGCATTCCGTAAGCCGGACACACTGATTCACCCTTCGAAATTCCCTGTTTACTTTCACGTCGATGCCGAGTTATGTTTTTCGATGGAAGCTCATATAGTCGGAGTAAAAACGTTTCTTATTGATGGAAACGAATTCCAGTTTTTGCTCCGTTTCTCCAAAGAAAATACTGTATATTTCCCAACGTGTACGCGAAGTAAGAGGCGAGATGGAGTGAGGAAGACGAAGAAGAGAGAGAGACGCGAATAAACATTGGGAGTACCTCGGTATACACCGAGCTTTTAGTAAATTGTTTCGTTTCATCGTGGCGGAGGAAAGAACAAGGGTCGAGGAGCTTCATCATCGCGGTGGTCGGTCTGTCCTACTTTTCAATCCGCGAAGGAGGAGAAGAACGATTATTGAAGAGCTACGTCAAAAGTAGTAAAAGTAAGTACGTCTGTCATCGCATCAGAGTCTTCGAATCCGTCACGATGCTCGTCGTACCTGGTGGTGATGCCGTTCATCGCTGCATTTCAAAATCGATTCATCTCTCGACGAACAAACACGAGGAGAGGTATCCTCGCAATTTTTCCACGACGAGAAGAATGGTAGGTAGGTACCTACCTACACCCAGCGATACGTAATAAATGTACCTACGACGCCGGTTAAGAGACCCCCTCGGCTCGAAGGTAAGATCGAATTGAAATTCGTTTTGACTTTCGAACGACGCCTCGCTGTTGGCTTGCCAAATTGGTTTCCAGCGCTCAGCGATGGCTGCGAGAGAGTTGAAAATTCGAGCAAATCCCCTTGCAGCGTCTACACGACTCGTTCCGCTCTTAACTCCGCGCTCTCTCCATTTCGTACGGAGCCTGGTATATGTATAAGAGAGCATCGCTTTGTCTCAACGTCTTCGAGAATTCCTCGAGGTGCGGTGCAGTCAAAGGGGCAAGAAATCGGAGGATATCGCACGGCAACAGAGCGGGAGATTGTGTCGCAGTTGACAGACACGCGGTGAATAAAAGGTGCCCCCGCGGATGTTGGCGAACGGATTGAATATGAAGCAGGGGATTGAAGGTACGTACCTACGACGTGGCAGGTACGCTGTATCGCTTTATTGAAAATAAATAGATCGCAAACTCGGAGGATTATATGAACGATGAGCGAGGAATACTGGCTTTGTTGCAGCTGTTCCCCTCTCCTCGTCGTATATTGAAAATGCCTCTCTCTCCGGTAAAAAATTGAAAAAAAAACAGACCGCCGTCGACAAGTCAAATAAAAAAATGGACGAAAAAAACGGATACGGAAATTGGCATTCGCGAGTGGAACCGATTCCCTCCCCCGAAGAAACCACCGGACCGGCAAGGAAGAAGGATCATTGGAAATAAGTAGCGAGGCCACAGCCCGCGTCTAGCATCTCCGAAAACCGAGTACCAACTCGCCTGACGCGACGTGGATTTCACTTCTCGCGACCGGGAAGAGCTTTTCAATTAACGTCGAGGAAACGTAGAACTTATCTCTCACGCTCGCTGCTTGTTGTTCTGGGAACCCGCGATACGCCTTTCCTCGGAGGTTCTTTCCAGGTCGCCTCGTCTTCCGGTTCCTTCGACGGGCGACGCTCCGGATGCCAACGAACTGACGCCAGCGACGGTAGATAAAACTGACAGTTTTTATAGGTCCTCGGAAGACAATGCTGCTACTTTGTATCCTCGCATGACTTGGCAGCCCTGCTGCGTCCTCATCGCTCGAGTGTAGTGGAGTATAATGCGTCTAGGGCAACAAAGCGACAGCGCAGAGTTCAAAAGATTCCGAGGGGCGATGACATCGAGAGTCGTCGATGGTTATCGAATCCATCGATTGTCTCCAATTGCATCATCGCTGATGTTTCTGCATTATTTTTTTCTCCTTCGAATAATACATACCATCGGAGTTAGCGAATTTGGAGTCTCGCGTGAATATATATGTAAAATGAACATCTTCGCTGAGTGAGATTATCGATGATGACGTCGAAGGTAAAACGTCGTGGCACCCGAAAGGTGAGGTATTTTACGGTTAATAGCACTTGACTGTGGACCCTTGTCATCTAGCCACTGAACTGTCATCTCGAAAAGCATTCTGATAGAAAAAAGGCTCGTAACGTCTCTCGGGGACATCCAAATCGGTTTGCTTCTCTTTCAAGCCGTACGAAACGACGAGGCGGATCGTCGCGAAGAGGCCGATAGCGAAGGTCGAAGAAGGGGCGACCCAGTTATTTGTAATCGTTGTCCGATTCCGGAAAGACGAACAAGTCCATGGATCGAAGCGTTTGAAAATCGTACAAAAAGCACGACGCTCGTTCCTTCCATGCAAAATTGTACCCGCGCATCGCAAAGGCTCACCGTCGTTGCCGGCGTCGCTTTTTCCTCGCGCGAGCAGATTTCGTTGGGATTTTGACGAAGTAAGTTACGCCATGTCTACCATCACCGGGAGTCCAAGATTTGGAGTCGGTGTGCCGGATCTTTTGTAACGAACAATTTTGCTCCGGCGACCTTTAGCACTTCTTCTCGTCAGCCTCGCCCGGATGTCCCTTATCTGTCTCTTATCCTCGCGGTGAACAGCTACGATTCGCGACGCTGTCGTTCGTTGCTCGAACCATTGCGAAATCTCCGCGCAAACGACGTGTTTTCAGTTTATTACGCGAGGCTTGTTCCTCGAATGTCACACCGGCACCGAGGAACCCGTTGTCTCGGCGTAACTCGACCGTTCAAAACAAATTTCCTCGTTCGCGGTGCCCCCTTCCTTCCCTCGTAAATGTTTATCGCTACACGCTCAAACCTACCGGTAAATTCTAGTTGTTCGCTGCGCGAATGAGACTTGATGCAGCTACGAACAGTCAATTAACTTTCGCGAATAGCCGCACCGACAAGCGTCAACTATTACGCCCAGCGTCCCATCTCGTCCGCTACCACAGAAGACGCTCCCGTCGTCGCCCTTTTCCCGCGAAAATTTCGCCGCTTCTCATTCCAGTGAAAAGCTGCCGAGCAAAGCTCGCACATTCGTGGAAAACTTCCAGACAAATCAAAATGACGCGGTTCATTGGCAAAAGTGAAAATACGCCTCGACGATCACAGACGTAGAAACCGGCGGCGACAACGACGTAGCAAGGAAAAAGCAGCGTCGTATCGGCGATCCTCCGATTTTACTTGGTTCTTCCTCTCATTTCGTCGCTGCGAATTTCAGCAGCAATTAGCTGCGATCGAAGTACAAAAGAATCTTGCGTTTCATTGAATTCCTCGAATCCGCGGATGAGACGTCACAATCGATCGAATCTGCCAATTAGCCTCGCTCAGATCTCTTCGGCGAAGCAGGTGGCAGCGAGACCGATGACGAAAAGTTGTTCTTTTTCGCGTCTCGTCGCAGAAAACCTCCGACCACTCCCCGAGATCGATTGAGACGCATGAGTGTCGCTCGAAGGTCCGCCGCGTCGTTTTTCCGCCAAGCTTTGTAATTTTCTCCGCTTCTTTTTTCTTGTTTTTTGTTGTTGTCGTTTCTGCCCCGGTTTTTCCTCGAGCGGAGCGGAAACCTATCGACATTTCGAATCTGTCCGATCGCGAAGGTTATCTGATCCAGCGTTTTCGCAGCGGTTTATCACCGCCCAACGCTCGCGACGCGTCGAAAACGGAGGGTTGCTCTCCAATCGCGGGGATCCTCGCGTTCAGCCGACGTACGCTCTCGTTTTCAAGGTAACGGAAGTGCAGGGTGTTCCTGCGGCGGTAATTTGCGCCCCCTGGAATCCACTTATCTCTAAGAAAATTGAGACAAAATTAGGGGAAAATTGGCGGGTGGTTTCCTACCCTGTTAACTCGTATTCCCCTGAAGTTTATTCCACCTCGGCTCTATTCGCAGACGCGATAATTGAAGTTAAGTCGATACGTTTATTTCTCTCGCTTCAATTTCACGACACGTTCGGGGTCGATTTCGTCCCCATCGATCTGCTCGCTCCATCGACTTCCAATCTCGATCCGTAAATCTCATCGCAAAGCTCGTCCTGCCTGTATCATTCACGTGGCAGCATATCTTCCATATTCTCCTTTCGTCACCTAGTCGCCAAAATTCTGGAATAATATTTCCTCCGGCTCGATGTACCGTCCCATAACGTGTATTCCTGTGACATAATCATACAATCACGTACGATTAATTAACGACACGTGTTCCATTCGAAGCAAGGTTAATCACTTCCATCGCGTTGTTTTTTTTTTCAAACGAACTCTTGATGCCGTTTTTATGGCTAAATTTCCATTGAAAAGGCGACCATATGGTCGTAAAAGTCCGCGCTCCAACTCTTCGATCCACCCCAATTTCCGTTGTAACTCCGTCCCCGCAGTAAAAAAAATTTCGTCAAATTTAGCGCCCAAATTTGTGTCGACACTTCGTGTGTAGTGATACAGTGACGCAGGCTTTATGTTGAAAGTAACACCAACCAATTTTAGAGCAACATTCAAAAAGTGCTACTTCAGTATCAAATAACATTGTTGGGTATTGAAAAACGGACGGATCGAACAACAGTAATAATTTTGTGGATGAACACGCTAAAATGTTAAATATTCCACGCACACGTTTTCGCACTTTACGCGATAACGAAAACATTTTTACCGAGCATGCTCACGTTATGCTCACGGAAATGCTTCAACGAGCGTAGGTACCTCATTGTTGATCCCTTTGGTCACGTGGCTTCGTTTTTACACGTGATATTGGCGCGTTCGTCTCCGTGCGGTCATCCACTCAGTGCCTAAGTGCGGTGCGGTTTAATCTCTCAGTACTTGCCTGTCCCGTACGGGCGAAATAAGGATCAAATTTGAATAATTAACCATCAGCGAAGCTTTAATGTCCAATTTGCAATTCAAACTCTACCACTTTCGTTTGTTTTTTAGCACGACCGTCGAGTCGCTTTAATCTGAACGTGGCACCGGTGGCAAAAGCGGATACGTCGAAGCGCGGTGTCTCGAAGTGCGCGGGGAAAGCGAGCGAGCGGGAGCGAGAGTGAGATAAATTCGGTCGGGTTGGGTTGGATATCGACAAAACGGGGCCCCATGGCAGGTCGTGGCAGCCGAGCGAGAGTCAAAGGGAAACGAAGGAGGAGTTTGGCCGAGGATGGATCGGGGTGACGGATTCGGGGAGCGAAACGCTAGGAGGGCAAACATTCACCCTCGGAGTACGAAGGGTAGCGCGCGTAGCCCACGTGTCGGACACCGCGTACACATCGTCTTACTCTCTGTCACTTGGCGCCGCAAAAGTCCAGCGGTGTTCGATTTAGCGGCTTCCGGACCGTCGATCAAGGCGTGGTTCTCCGATCCGATCGTCGATTCGCCTCGTATTTGGCGCTCGCCCAATTTCATCTCTGTTTCCCATGCGACGAGAATGCGCGACAAAAATTCGCCGGGAAAAACGCGATCGCGAGTCGTCGCGATTCTTCTCTCGTACAAAATCGGCTCGGTCGCTCTCCTCCCCGGCCGAGTGATATTTTTCCAAGTTGCGCGCGTGGAATTAATCGGATTTGGCGACGAAGCTGCTTCCGTGGCTACTCTTCCGCCGGAAAAACGTCCGCGAGAACGGGAAACAAACCATGGGATAAGGGGAATCGTCATTTCGGAGAAATCGAGGTGCTCTCGTCACGGTCGTGCTGCTTGTCTCGTCCGCTTGCGACTTGGAACACAAACGGAGAAAGAAGAACGGAAAAAAAAATACGAAACCTGCTTCTGCTTCCCGCTCGTACAACGAATATTCATCTCGGCGTGTAAAAAGTCTCCGCGAGTCTCGGTTCTGTTTCGCGATATCGAGCCGAAAACCGGTTATCCTCGCGACAACTCAGCATTCACTCGCTGGTTCGCGTCGAGTACCGAGTTCACGCTCTGATAACCAATTACTCGCCCTTTCGTGTATCTGGAAAATGGCGCGAGCGATATTCTCGAGATAATATACCTTGGCAATCGGAAGTGCGTGCCTCCCCATTTTTCGATTCGTAACGAGGCAGGGAAATATTTGAAAAAATAACTGTCGAGTCAGATTTCGACCGCAACGAAAATCTGGCCGCGACGTTGTTTCCCGCGGTCCGATTCAATTTCTAGTACACGAACGGTTCACCTCGTTTACCCGTGTATTTATTCGCGTCCGACGCTTTTTTCCTTTTTCATTGCCGTGATTTTTATCACGCGATGTTTATACGCGAGCGTTCGAAAGATAAATAAATGGAAGAGTCGAACGAGTCGCCGATTCGTTTTTAAATGTATGCTCGATGAATATCAAACAGCTTCCATACACTCGTCCCCCGCTGCTACCCACATTTTTTCGCGCAAGTCTCGTCCCAAATTTTTACCCACCTTCGTTTCGAAGGAGAAATTGCGATTTTGTTCTAAACTTTTTCTAAATCTCCTCCGAAACGAATTATTCTCCGCGACGGAAATCGGAGTCGTCGTTTCCGTTTCGTTATTTTTCCACCGGGCGAAGAATTTACCCGGAATATCTTCAGGCAGCGACCTTCGATAAAACATGTTCTTATCTCCGTCGAATGGGTCGCGTGACCCTGTCGTGGTCCCTGGGGTTTTCGCGACCGAGCCAGGTCAACCTTTTGTCTCGCGTGGATTCGCCGCGTGATTTATGCTCCAACTTCGTCAGCTGCGTACGTAGATATCGACGGGAATGAGAGATGCGAAATAAATACTACTTCGTGTTCTCCGCGATAAGAAGAGGGGGGGGGGGAGATTTTTCAGGACGACGGGATAAATAAATTGGTGGGATTGAAAACGACAGGGTCGCCGCTATTAGATCGCGTTCGTCCGGCTGAAATAGAAGATTCGCGCGAAAAGGAAGAAAGTCGCGGCGCGGAGCTTGAAAAGCGAGCAAAATTGATGCTATGCACGAACGGATTCGCAGAGGTGCGATCGTCGAGCGGTAAAGCCCAGAAAAGCTCCGGTTTCGTATTTCCCGAAAAGTTAGTGAATTTTACGAGTCGCGAGGGAAGTAAAACGCTTCGGCGTGACAGGGAGTCTCGACTTCTCGATCGGGAGGAGAAATATTATCGGAAACGGAAACGCGGAATAACAACGAACGGACTGACGCGAAACGAAAAGTTGAAATAATACGGCGCACCCTGCCACCCCGCGCGGATTCCCCCCGACGATTACGATTAACAATCGTACGGAAACATTTTCGGAACGACAATTAATCTCGCAGCCCCCGCCCGAGCGTCTCGGTCAAAAAGTGGTTGACACTCGCGAAGAAAAGCACTTGGAACAATAATCGTAGCCTTTGTACTTTTATTATTCTTCCAGTTTGGCAACGAGCGAGATCGTTCGCTGCTCCACGTCCAGCTCGCGGCGAACCATTCCATCGAGTAGACTTCAACGTTAACAACTTTTCCACCTCTATCGAATCGTCGTCGGGACGCGATGATGTGCGATAGCTACTCGGCGAAAATGCGACGATAAACCGTGGCTCGAATCGTACGCGTTGGACAGTCGCTGACTTTCGCGGTGATCGTGAGACCGGGCATCTGCCGGGGACACGGCTTATCCTCCCCGAGGTTATGCGACGCGCATGGTAAATGAAAAGAGCGAAAAAAGAAGGACTCGTGTACGTATGCATCGGATAGTCGAGTCCGCTGACCAAGCTTGATCCGTACATTGGCATGCCTCAGCGATCCTCTCTCCGCGTGCCGAGGTACGACCTCCTCCCGGTCCCCGTCGTCCTCGTACGTGGTAAGTTGCATTTATGCACACGCTGCCCACCCTCCGTGCATGCATCCATGCGCGTCGCTAGAACAACGTTCCCGGGGAGGCCATCCGAGGGAATATAGACCAGCTTCCGCGGCCGTCGAGTGAAAAGCTTTCCGACGAGCTTCAGCCGGATGAACGGAGCGACTGATGCCACGACATCCAATTCTAAATCAGTCTAGCGAATGTCCGCCCTTTGTGACCGGTTTGTCCACGTTGTAATTCGCCGGCTACTTACCAGTTAGCCGTTGTTCGACTCCTTCCCGACAAGACGTACGTATGTACGTGTCTCGCGACGGTACCAAACGAGAGTGCAGCGAAGTTGGGTGATGCGACGAAAGTCAGAGGCAAACGGAGGCGACTAGAAGACAACGGCGAATGCGAAGGATCAAGATTGAGCAGATTGCTTTGAAAGTTTCGATTAGAAACATGATCTTAACAAACTCGAATACCGCGAGTGAAGGACTTCGCGAATCACCTGCATCGAGATGCGTGTTTTCGAACCTTTTACGAAGCTCCCTATCAAACGTTGCCATCGATCGAAAATCATGCCTGTTTGGAATGATACAGAATTACGTGACGATTTACGTAGAGGTCGATGAGAATTTTGATGCGGAGCACTCCGACTCGAAGGTGGAGGTGTTTGGCGTGAACCTTCGCAAAATTAGCATCTTCGAGGATCACGGAATTCGCAGGAAGTTGAATCGAATTTTCGAAAAATCCGGGCTTCGACGAGGGTTTCTTTGATTTTCGTGATGTGACTAAAATGTGGACGATCGGGGTTATTCTCGCTCGAGCGTAAGTAGCACCCTCCGAGAGCGTTGAAATTCAGATGATCTTATAAAAATTAAGTCGCGGAATATTTTAGCTGATGAGTCGATCGGCGAGAGGAGAGTCGGGTAAATCGGCTGAATTTCAAGTACGGGGCACGTCGTCGATGTATAAATCAAGATTCTCGGTGGGTCGGTTAACCGGCGCGAGGTCGCGACTCCTCGATCGATTATCACATACGAGGCAGATCGACCTGGGCACACCTATCTCCGCGAACGTAGGTAGGTAAGGGGATCGAGCGCGGCACGTTTGGCAGGTAGATCAACGACGACGTTGTCCGAGCTGACGGATCCTTGCCCCAGAGATTTATGATACTCGGACGCGTGTACGAACACGATTCTATCGTTTCATGGGACAACCCGAAGGCTTCGGGGTCGCCTCACGCGCCGGTACAGATTAATAGCGGTGGTCGTACGCTCGTGACCTATGCAGAACCCCTCGCTCGTAAAGCAGACATTAAAGCCCATACGGAATTGCGCTCTTGACATGTATTTTCACTTCTCTTGCGAGAGCTTTTTGCTTCGTTGAAACGTTGCGCCCGTTACAAACGTGGAATCAACGTTTTTGCCAGCTCCGGATATAACGCGGACCACGCAACGCGGATTGCGCCATCGAGATCGCGTCTTCTTACACGCTCGGTGCGCGATCCTTACGCGATCGCGTAGACACTCGCCGCGGTACCTACCTTCGAGGCGTCGACCTTCGACCTAGATTAAACGCGATTCGGATAATCTGGCGAATTTGTTTACTCGACCGAACCGAATGGTCCTTCGACGGACCGGGAAAGCATCTCGATTCAATTATCTCGCGTCGAGCGGGGACTAGAAACGGCGGGATTATTGACTAGAAACTCGCCTATTAAGAAACACGGAACAAACGGAGACACTTTCGGAGCTCCGTCTTCTCGTAAAGTGATCCTCCCGCGATCTGCCATCTAACGACTTCCGCGACCTCGCCGCTATCTTCTACCACCTTCGAACCTCCACTTCGCTTCCCTCCACGCCTTTCGCCTTCTCGATTCCAGCCATTTCCTTCCCCAACTTCTGCTCCTCGTCACTGCTTTTTCCTCACTCTCGCGTCCATCCGTAACGTTCGCCGCTGCGACGTCGCCGGACGACGAATCCTTCCGGCAGATTTCCTCGGAAATTTCCCCAAACGTCTTCGACTACCGATCGCTACCATCGTCGCCGGCTTTGTTCCCACGCGTCGATCTTTTTGCCGCGACGAGCATAGATGATCCATAGCAAAAATCTAACGCAACCTTCATCCTCTAATCGTTGCATTATTTCCACGAAAACCGTGGTGCCCTGGTCTCATTTCTCTCGTCTGTTTATTTCCGAATGATCTGTACGAAATTGACGAGTTATAAAAGCTATATCAATACCGTTTGCCGAGTCAGGATCAAAATTTCATATTTCTGTACACCGTTTCCCTTTTGTTCGTCGCAACGCCAGTTCTCGACTATGATAAACGTAATCTCGCAAATTTACCACTCCCAGTATCGTTAACCCTGGTGTCTTTGGTTCGCAGCAGAGTTCGCGATTCGCTGTTAAGTTTCTATTCGAAGCTTCGCGTTTCCGTATCTCGAGCCTCGTAGTTTGTTAACTTTTGTCACGTGTCGCCTCGCGTGGAAGAGTATGATTCAATCGGCGTCGGGAGGATCGCTGCCGCGATGAGTTCCCTTAGAGAAACTGATCGAGACAGCCTCGGTCTCAGCGTTCGAGTGACAAGAATCAAAATGGATTGGGACTCGATTCAAAACGAACGTGGACGATTCGACGGTGAGAAAAACGTGAACGAAGCGGGACACGCGAGCGAAACTGCTCTCGGCGTGGGAACGGAGTCGAACGTGCGATGGCCTTCGGCTATCGGAGCTTCCAGAGTCATTCCGCGGTTACCAAACGTGCCTTCGGGACATCCGCGAATATCTTTGCCGCGAGATAAGAATTTTCGCGAAGTAATACCTGCTTCGAGATCTCTTTTCCGTCGCGCAGTCTCATTCTCCTAATCTCATCTTCGTTTCCCTCCCCGTGTTAACTTTCCACTTTTCGTTTCTTTTCCACTTTGCTCGGTCGGACCTCGTCTCATTCCAGATCGTCGATTCGGGAGCTCCGACGATTTCCTTGTCTCCGACGCGCAACCTTCGCGAACGGCAACGATCGTCCGAACGGAAAGGACGAGGCAAACGAAGGCTAACTCGAGGGAACGCGAGGACGAAGGAATAGAAGATCATGCCGAGGGAAAAGCGAAGAGATCACTCCCAACCCTTTCTATCGGCACCATCTGCGAGTTCTGCTCGCGCCAGGTATAATCCTGACAGGATTTTAAATCGGATCTGAAATCTCTATTTTCCCGAGGTCTTATCTTAATGCAGTATCCGCATCCAGTGCTTCCACGCGAGTCTCACCCGCCCCGAAAGGTCTCGCTGCGGCTTCCTGCAAACTATCAGCATTCGTCTCACGTTCTCACCTCGCGGGTTGCCTTCCTGATTGACAACTTATCACGCATTCCCATCCTAGATTATCACTGATCCGAAATCGATCGCACCTTCCATAAATTCCGATGGATACTCGACGCACGACGTATCGCGACAACGGCATATCACAGAAATTCGACGTCCAATTCTCTGGCCAACGTTCGATTCCTCAATTCATCGTTTCGCGCGATTCGACTTCAGCTATGATAGAAATTAACACCGCAACAACTGAAATTCGTCCGTTTACGGACGAAACGATTGTTCTTCGACGAATATGGCAACTCGAGCTGTTCGCGCATTATATTTATACGTACACGATCGTGGATTTATTTCCACCTCGGGAATAGAAAAAACAACGTGCTGTGAAATATCGTCGTAAGTGAGGTGAACGGGAGGATATAACGAGCGAACGTGAAGTCTCTGCCGCTAAATATAATAAGGTCGGCCGCTCACGCGCACCGAACCCAAAAACAAAATTTGTTATTCTACGATGGTATTAACCCGGAAACTGTCCTAGTCGTATCCTCGGCCGCCTCCGTTCCTCCTCTCATGCTCGTTGTGGTCGGAGTAGCTGTGGAAGAAATAACGGAACTGGATATCGCATCGTGACACGGACTGTTGGAAACGTGCAAAGAGAAATCGCGTAGGAACCCGGAGACGACACCGGGGTGGGGCGCGAACTAATCACGTGGACGATCGGCAACCGTTTCACCGTCGAGAGCTGTTGTTTTGTGCGGCCGGGTAGTGCACATTAAATCGTTCGTCTTGCCATGACAACATATCGAAAACGGAGCAGACAAATAAATACGAATGCAACGGATTTAGCTTAAGTAAAATGTTTCTTAACATTTCAACGGTTCAAAGATTTCAGCCAGACCAGACTACGGTCGTGTCGACCCTTAAGAATCCTGGCGCCTGGTCAGGGAGAACTCTGTTCTTTCTCAGCACATGGCGACCGCCTGTATCTGCGTTTTGTTCGTGATCTGACACGGCGATTGGTTTATGTACCCGTGGTCGTGAGACCGGAGCGACCTGAGTGCCAGTAACGCAACATTCCGACGCAACTCGCAAAATTGGGTAAAAATGCGTGGCTGTTCTCGTGAAAATGAAACTTGTCTTCTCGCATGATATTCTAAGGTTTAGATAAATTATAAGATTGCGATAGACATAAGAGAGGCCTCTCTAAGCTAGGTTTACGTATAAGAAAAGTAAAATGTAAAAGGAGAAGCGACGCGCCTGATTGCGAGTGGATTGACTTATCGATCGCGAAACAACGCCTAGCGCTAATCGAAAACCCCAGAACAGGGTCTGCCTATACGACGAAACCAAGGTCCGGCCCAGGACTCTCGGGGCCCGACGCTCGCCCACATACGTGCACGGACGTGACGACGTTGTAGCGGCCGTATAGCCCCATACAGCTTCATGAGGTTAGCCCTGTGAAGGCTGTCTAACCCCACGGGGAGGTTTACCTCCCAGGGATTGTTGGGTTCAGCGAAACGGAAGGGAAAGTCGGAGGACGGACCCATGGACCGGGTGGGCAGGCGAGCGATAGAGCAAGCGAGAGAGAGGGCTGCGGACGACGGTAGTAGTGAGAGACGGAGAGTCTGGGGTGCGCGCGGCGCTTGAGGCCCAAGTAGTGGGAGGCGCGAGGGTGTAAGTACCCTCGCAGGCCCAAGTAGCGGGAGGCGCGAGGGTGTAAGAACCCTCGCAGGCCCAAGTAGTGGGAGGCGCGAGGGTGTAGAGACCCTCGCAGGCCCAAGCACACGGCAGTACACGGCGAGAGACAGCAAAGGAAACAGGCGAGTCGCTTTTCTTCCTATAATTACGCGGGCCCTCAGCCCTTTCTTTGTCGCATTTCGAATTTGTTAACTGGTACAGAATAAAGAATAATTGTGAACTAAAAGTTAGTCGAGCCATCGAGCGTCGGAGTTTTGTCATCATCCTGATTTTTCAACCTCATATTATTGATATTTTCTTTACTTCGGCGTCATAATAAACGCTGGATCAGTCCGAAGTTGATTTGAATTTTGTAACATTTATTTTCACCCGTCCTCACCCTTTACAAATTGGTGCTCCGGGTGAGGACGGGTGGGAATCAAGAGTAGTGGTGCTGCATAGTTCTTTGAAACAGTTACAGAATCTTCTACGCATCCAAAGAAAACAGTCGTCATTCAGTTGACGATTCAATCGCAGCGAGCCGTCATCCAGCGCATCCGGACGGGATCCAGTTTGAGCTTCGTCGCAGCCATGGCGCCGAGGAAACGTCGAGCACTCGCACCACCTCCAGAGACGCCGCATTCGAGACAGCCTCGATCTGTCGACATCGAGGGAGTACCGGACGCCACGTCCACGCAAATAATCACGCGGTCCAGGAGAGCCAGCACTGGCCTTTCGCCGGTGCAAACACCGCAGAGACAAAGGCCTCAGCAGCAGCAGCAGCGACGAGAGCGGACGCCTGAGCGTCAGCGGCCGTCGCCGGTTTTTCAACGGCCACCAGCCGATCTTCGTCGGCCATCGTTTGAATCAGCACAGCAGCCACCGCACGCACATCCAGCGGACGTCGAAGGCAGCGTCCGCACCCGACTTGAGATCCAGGTTCCTGACGGCGATAGGGAAAGATCCGGCCACGGTATCGACAACAGCGGGGCGAGAGATAATCGAGGTACTGTAGCGAGCGACCAATCAAACCTCGGTGCGAGTTCGGCCGATAATGCGCTGATGTTGTTGTCGAATACTTTAATCGAGACCATGCGCGTGATTCGTGACGGTGTTGGCGAGAACACCTTAGGGAATACGCGTATGACAGAGTCAGTAGATCACGGCAAAAGGTTGCCCGAGTTTAATGGAAATCCGTTAGAGTGGGTTCACTTTATAGAAATGTACGAAGAGTCCGCGGACAATTTCAGCGATCGGTATAACATCGGGCGGTTGAAAAAGGCCTTGGGTAGCGTACCAAAGGCACTCATCGGTACGCTTTTATATACCACCGATAACCCGGCACTCGTGATTGACGGTTTGCGAAAACACTTCGGTAATCGCCATTTAGTAGCGAGGGAAGTCGTGCGAGATCTGAGGGGCTTGCCGTGCCTAAAGTCGGGAAAGTGCAGCCTGGTCCATTTTGCAACGAAACTGTCCAGCGGTGTCGTCGCGTTAAAGTCGTTGAAATTGTCCGAGTACACGAACAGCGTTGATTTACTGTCAAGCGTGGCCGGAAAAGTCCCGAACGATTTAAAGACCGCGTTTTATCGTTATTCCGACGAGGTTGCTTCTCAATCAACGACATCGACGTTAGAGAGACTCGCGAAGTTTATGACGCGAGAGTCTGATTTAGCCATACGCGCGGGTATTTTCAATATCGAGGAAGCATCCTCAGCGGACAACGAGAGACACGCGTGTGTACCGAGGAGACAAGGAAAGACTGCGAGAACAGCCGTTATTTGTACATCGAAGTTGCAAAACACGCACCAGCAGAGGTCGGGAAACATAAGCACGGGTACATGTCCGCATTGTGGTCAAGGGAAACACGCGGTGAGCAATTGTCGCGATTTTATAGGGCAAAGCACCAAGCGTAGGTGGTTTTTAGCAAAAAGGATGGGCCTTTGTTTTAAATGTCTCGGTGGCGGGCACGCGCGGCACCAGTGCGAGGAGCGAACGGTGTGCGACATATGCCGAAAGAATCATCACGCGCTCCTGCATTTCACCACGAACGACGGTGATCGCGAAGACCCGGGACGCGGGAGAAGTCGGGACCGTCCCAGGGGCAACCAAGATCGGCTTGGACCGGATAGTACAGCGAGTACGAACGATTCGGGCGCGAGCGATCGGCAACGCGCGGGAAATTCGGGATCGTGACTAGGAACGAGGAGGGGCCTGTTGAGAATCGTGCCTATTCGCGTGATGGGTCCGAACGGAGAAGCGAGTACGCACGCCTTGCTCGACGGAGGTTCCACGATTACCGTAATAGATAAGAGATTTTCGCGGGAGTTAGGATTGCGCGGCAAAGAATTACGCATGTCCATCCAGGGCCTGTGGAGCGGCGCCGTTAGCGCAAAGTGTGAAAAGCTAAGCTTCGTCGTGAAGGGTGCACTCGGGGAGCAAAAAGTAGAGCACGCGTTAGCAGTCCCCGGCTTAGAATTACCGCCTCAGTCGTTATCGCGAGAGATAGTCCAGTATGCCAAGATCCACGCGGGAATAGAAGTAGAACCCTACGTAAGCGCGCGGCCGCGGGTTCTCATCGGACAGGACAATTGGCGTCTTATTGTCACAACTGACGCGCGGCAGTTGAACGACAGCGGCCTCGTAGTCGCACGCTCGGCATTAGGTTGGGCGGTACATGGGTACACCGTAGAAGGAGAAGGAATCAAGAATATATTTCAAACAAATACGACGTGTAACATCATAGAAGACTCGGGAGGCAACGGCCGGCCATATCTCGAGAATCTAGATAGGTTAATACGGGATCATTTCGACATTGAGAATCTAGGCGTGAAGATAACCGCGAATAGGAATAGTAGGCACGAAAGATCAGAAACGATCTTAGAATTCACTACTCGCAATACGGGAAAAGAGTGGGAAACAGGATTGCTTTGGAAGTCCGGATTATTTCCAGAGATCAACAGCAAAGCGACCGCTTATAAACGGCTCCGCTCGTTAGAACGGAAATTAGATAAAAATCCCAGCTTTGCCTCGCGCTATAATAGAGAAATGGAGCGTCTGATAGCTAACGGTTACGCGGTCAAAATTTCGGGAGAAGTGGCAAGGCCACGAGTATGGTATGTCCCACACTTCGGAGTCGAAAACGCGAACAAGCCGGACAAAGTGAGATTAGTATTTGATGCGGCCGCTAAGACGGGGGGAGTGTCGTTGAACGACTTATTAGAGACCGGGCCGGATTTGTTGGAGTCGCTGCTCGGCGTTCTGTTGCGTTTCCGACAATTCCCTATCGCGGTAACAGCGGATATAAAAGATATGTTTTTGCGCGTGAAGCTGATAGAAAGAGATCGCGGGGCACAACGATTCCTTTGGAGAGGCGCGGATCGCGATCGCGAGCCGGACACATATGAGAACACCAGCTTGATTTTCGGGTCGAAATCATCTCCGTGCAGCGCGATTTACGTGAAGAATAAAAACGCAGAGCGGTTTCGCGAGGTGAAGCCGGACGCCGCGCGTAGTATTGTTAAGAATAGTTATATGGACGACTATCTCGCGTCGGGAAATTCGGTAGCGGAGATGCGGGATCGCGTTCGAGACGTCATTGCGATTAACCGCGAGGCGAATTTCAACATGCACGGCTGGGCTTCGAACGATTCGAGCGTCGTAGACGACGTACGCGACGAACACAAGTTAGGAAAAAAGGTGCAAGCGAGTCTCTGCAATGAGGAAGAAAGGGTTTTAGGCTTGTATTGGGACAGAAACGAAGACACGCTTAGGTTTAACGTAGGCCTAGACAAAATCCGAGGAGATTTAGCGCGAGGTGAAATCACGCCCACCAAACGGGAATTTTTTAGTGTCGCGATGTCCGTTTACGATCCGCTCGGAATTCTTTCGCCGTTCACACTTAGGGCCAAACTCATCATGCAGGATATCTGGCGTAGCGGGGTTAAATGGGACGCGAAAATTCGGGAAAAAGAATTCAAAGATTGGGCAATTTGGCTGAAAAATTTGGTCGAAATGAGGAACTGCAAAATCCCACGTTGCTACCTTACCACGGGCTTCGAGGACGTTAAAACGCAGCTACACGTTTTCTGCGACGCGAGTCTAAAAGCTTACGCTGCGGCAGCGTATTTGAGATCCGAGTCGCGAGTCGGTGAGGTTAATTTGTCTCTCATCATAGCTAAGTCGCGTGTCGCGCCGGTGAAACCGATGACAGTACCGCGACTCGAACTGCAGGCGGCGTTGTTAGGATCGAGAATGGCAGCCACGGTCGAGAAAGAGTTGGAAATCCCGGTACACGAGCGGACCTTTTGGACGGATTCCACCACCGTATTGCAATGGATCCGCGCGGACCCGCTCCAGAAGCAAATGTTCGTTGCTAACCGACTAGGAGAAATAGGCGAATCGACCAAAGTCGCGGAGTGGCGATGGGTACCCACCAGTTTGAATCCAGCTGATGACGCGACGCGACCGTCAGAGGTGCCGATGCACTCGAGCGATCGGTGGTTAGTAGGCCCCAAGTTTTTGCGCGAGCACCCTGAATCATGGCCTCGGGAAAGACCATTGAAAGACTCGGAGAAACGCGAGATACACGATTTAGAAGCCCGCAAAGAATTCATCGGAACGTTTAGTGCCGACATGGCGAATCGGTGGAATGCCTTGGACGTGCGATACCGAATACTCGGCTGGAATAGAATTAGGGAAGTAGCGATAGACGTGCGGAAGTATTTTTATATCTGGTACGACAACGCGTGCAAGAGAGTGAAGAATTTGCGAGATCGCACGCGAGCGATTAGACGTGTGAAGTCGGTTCGGGACCCGCGGTCTAAAATAGCGATACCCGCGCATCGAAAACTCGAGTCCGAGGAAGACCGAATCACCGCAGGAGAAAAAGTTTGGTACCGTGTTATCCAGGCTACGCACTTCGGGGTCGAGATTGGCGCGTTACAGAAGCGGAAAGCGTTGCCAAGGGGAAGTAAATTAATCGATCTAGATCCGTTCATAGACGAAGAGGGTTTGTTGCGTGCGAAGGGACGCGTATTAAGAATTCTGACCGCGAATAATGAAGAAGGAGCAGAGGTAGATATTCAACCCATAATTTTGGATGCAGCTCATTTTGCGACGCGAGCGCTGATCTACGATTTCCACGTGCGGTACAAACACGCGAATAACGAAACCGTACTTAACGAGTTGCGCCAACAGTTCTACATAATCGGACTTCGAACCAGGCTAAGATGGCTTGCTAAGCGATGCTACGACTGTCGCAAACGTCGGGCGAAGCCGACGAATCCGCCGATGGCCGCGTTACCTAGGAGTCGTTTAGCGTATCAGCAGCGGCCGTTCACACACTGCGGCGTCGACTACTTCGGGCCAATGTTAGTAAAAATCGGGCGACGTCAGAAAAAACGTTGGGGTGTCATTTTCACGTGTATGACCACGCGGGCGCTACATCTGGAATTAGCTAGTACGTTAAACGCAAGTTCTGCCATAATGGCAATCCAGAGATTGGCAGGTAGACGGGGATTTCCGCGACACATATACAGCGATAACGGGACGAATTTTGTCAAAGCGGACAAAGAATTGAAGGACGCGATAAGGGAGATGAGCACCGATAAGAAGCGACAGCAGGAGTTCGCGAAAAAGAATCGCTTCGAATGGCATTTTAATCCCCCGGATGCCGCGCACATGGGGGGAGCTTGGGAACGCTTAGTTAGGTCCGTGAAAATAGGGATAAACTACACGCTCAGTGGCCAAGTTCCTACGGAAGAGGTACTGCACACGCTTTTAGTTGAAGTCGAGCACATGATCAATTCCCGGCCCTTGACGCACGTATCGGTCGACCCGCGAGATCAAGAAGCGCTTACACCGAACCATTTCTTAATCGGTAGTTCGTCCGGTCATTTGCGCCTCGAAAAATACGACGCCGAAGTATTACATCCGCGGAAAGCGTTCGAGACTGCTCAAAACCTCGCCAATCGCTTTTGGACGAGGTGGCTGCGCGATTATTTACCATCGCTGCTACCGCGCACGAAGTGGCACAATCCGACTGTGCCACTGCAGATCGGGGACATCGTACTGATAGTCGATTATCAGACGCCGCGTAACACGTGGAGGAAAGGCAGAGTTACCGAAGTCTACCCGAACAAATCGGACAATATAGTCAGGGTAGTTAAGGTGCGTACCGAAAAGAAGGATTTTGTCAGACCGGTAAATAGGCTAGTGAAGATTTTTAGTTCATCGGAAGAAGTCTAAAATTGAATGAATTCTTAGACTGGGGGGAGGTTGTTGGAAACGTGCAAAGAGAAATCGCGTAGGAACCCGGAGACGACACCGGGGTGGGGCGCGAACTAATCACGTGGACGATCGGCAACCGTTTCACCGTCGAGAGCTGTTGTTTTGTGCGGCCGGGTAGTGCACATTAAATCGTTCGTCTTGCCATGACAACATATCGAAAACGGAGCAGACAAATAAATACGAATGCAACGGATTTAGCTTAAGTAAAATGTTTCTTAACATTTCAACGGTTCAAAGATTTCAGCCAGACCAGACTACGGTCGTGTCGACCCTTAAGAATCCTGGCGCCTGGTCAGGGAGAACTCTGTTCTTTCTCAGCACATGGCGACCGCCTGTATCTGCGTTTTGTTCGTGATCTGACACGGCGATTGGTTTATGTACCCGTGGTCGTGAGACCGGAGCGACCTGAGTGCCAGTAACGCAACATTCCGACGCAACTCGCAAAATTGGGTAAAAATGCGTGGCTGTTCTCGTGAAAATGAAACTTGTCTTCTCGCATGATATTCTAAGGTTTAGATAAATTATAAGATTGCGATAGACATAAGAGAGGCCTCTCTAAGCTAGGTTTACGTATAAGAAAAGTAAAATGTAAAAGGAGAAGCGACGCGCCTGATTGCGAGTGGATTGACTTATCGATCGCGAAACAACGCCTAGCGCTAATCGAAAACCCCAGAACAGGGTCTGCCTATACGACGAAACCAAGGTCCGGCCCAGGACTCTCGGGGCCCGACGCTCGCCCACATACGTGCACGGACGTGACGACGTTGTAGCGGCCGTATAGCCCCATACAGCTTCATGAGGTTAGCCCTGTGAAGGCTGTCTAACCCCACGGGGAGGTTTACCTCCCAGGGATTGTTGGGTTCAGCGAAACGGAAGGGAAAGTCGGAGGACGGACCCATGGACCGGGTGGGCAGGCGAGCGATAGAGCAAGCGAGAGAGAGGGCTGCGGACGACGGTAGTAGTGAGAGACGGAGAGTCTGGGGTGCGCGCGGCGCTTGAGGCCCAAGTAGTGGGAGGCGCGAGGGTGTAAGTACCCTCGCAGGCCCAAGTAGCGGGAGGCGCGAGGGTGTAAGAACCCTCGCAGGCCCAAGTAGTGGGAGGCGCGAGGGTGTAGAGACCCTCGCAGGCCCAAGCACACGGCAGTACACGGCGAGAGACAGCAAAGGAAACAGGCGAGTCGCTTTTCTTCCTATAATTACGCGGGCCCTCAGCCCTTTCTTTGTCGCATTTCGAATTTGTTAACTGGTACAGAATAAAGAATAATTGTGAACTAAAAGTTAGTCGAGCCATCGAGCGTCGGAGTTTTGTCATCATCCTGATTTTTCAACCTCATATTATTGATATTTTCTTTACTTCGGCGTCATAATAAACGCTGGATCAGTCCGAAGTTGATTTGAATTTTGTAACATTTATTTTCACCCGTCCTCACCCTTTACACGGACATCCCGTGGCTTGCTGGTATTAAGAGTGACTCGTGTTCGACCTCTGAAGGTCGTGTAAAAAATACCTCTAAAGCTTTCTTACCCGATCGAAAGAACTGTCGATCGATGTCATCTCATCCCCTTTTCATTACCGCGTCAAAACCGTTCCTCGACGTTAATTTGCTCGTCCTTTTGCATATTTTCCCAAGAAATTTCCGCGCAACTCCTTCTCTTCGAGAAATAAATCTGGCAAATTATCTCGTTCGGGTTATCGCGAGGTCGAAAGCTTCGCAGGACTCCGGATAAAACTTTACCTGTCTCTCTCGCTTCCCCTCCCCCCCCCCCCCCCCTCGTCGCTCTCTCTCTCTCTGATTGTAATGCCTACGAGGAGGAAACTAACGTTAAGTAGGATATACCGGCACGTGGTCCGCCGAGTTAATTTGCAAACACCGACGCACGTACGTTAGGGTTAGAGGGTATGTGCCGTGACTCTTGCTCGGAGATCATCCGAAATACCGTTCAACCTCCGTTCCTCTCCTCGATCCACGTCGACCTGTGGGCCTATTTACGATAGGGGGTCGAGGGACGAGAGTGATATGGAATTTCGGAGAAGCAGCAGTTACCAAGGAGAAGAGGTTATTATCGCGTTGCGGACGATGAGGTCAGACGCGGTCGGAGTAGACCCTCGACAACCGTTTTCTCGCAGCTAGACCCCCGAAGTATGACCACCTGAAATCAATTGTGAGAAAAATCCTCAACTCCCCGCTGGATTCCTTGCTTATGTACGTTACCTACACCTCGCAGAGAAATTCCCCCGGGCTTCACGATCCAACATCAATCGGTATAAACGCTCTCCGAGTTTCTCGTTCCATTCGCCTTGCTTGTTCCCGTGTTTCGTATCGTCTCTACGCGTCTTGACCGTATCTCGGTCACAGCTCGCGTGCTGTTCCTTTTCGTAGTTTAGTAACGCGTGAATCCATTAACGTATAACGGTGGCTCGCCGCTGCTACCCCTACGTTACGTCGCGCCGCGCTCGGTTATTTGGCACGAATTACCTCGGGGTACTCCAGGTGCGGGAGGCTGAAACCGATGCGAAACTTGACCTCGTCTTCACCTTGGAGCGCACCAGTCCTGCTACCTATTTAACAATTGATACGCCGCCCAACCTAAACTATGCTTCATCGATTATCCAACGCGTGGTACAGCACGATGTGCAGCCTCTTGTCACACGCCGCGCATCTTCGTGCTGTTTTCTCCTTCACTGCGGATTTTCCATGTCCCGAGATGACGTTGCATCGTTACTTTACCTCCTTACCGTCTTCAATCTCTGCGTACGAGCATTTGCGCGCGTACAGTTGATGTAACATACCCCGACTCCTCCGCACACCGCTCAACAGTTATCGCAGGCTACTTGAATTTTATTGACGCGGATGGTTTACGCGGTATCCGGACGCGCGGCAGGAGCTTCGTCGAGAATCGTGGGATCATAGCTTTTTCTCGCACTATACTCGCTATGAAATTTCTAACTTCCCTTACTTTCCAACGAACCCAGTTGCCCGCTACCTTCGATAATACCCGCGACACCCGTCGTAGAACCTGAAGCTTATACTCGTGGAAGTCGCGCGCTACCGTCGTTTCCCGATTGATCACGACGAATAACGCCGGGCTCGACGTCTCGTCGAATCCGATTTCGTATTCTATAAAAATCGTAAACAAACTCGATACGAGCCTCGCGTGTTCGAGCGAGAAATATTCCTCGCCCATTTTCACAAGAATCGTGGTCAATTTCTTTTTGCTCGTTCTTCTCACTACCCTCCACAAAGCAGCCACTCTCTTTTACAAAATACTTTGGCTGCTTCCCACGTAGCGGCCTCTTATACCTCCTAATTTATTTTACGAAAGGAAACGTCTAGCACGCTGAGCGATGAGTCGAACTGACAGAGCTTTCTTGTATTCTTAACACCACACGTATCAACGCGATATCGAGGTAATACCTCACGAACCACCGGCAGCCTTATAAAATATCACCGGTTTACCGTAAAACACGCGAATGCATTCGCGTGCATCTCTTTCGTTTTCGCATCTCGCCGATGGCTCGTTTCACGCGCTATTTCCAAACACGTTTACACGTATTACATATCGTATAGTAATACATATCGTGTTACTTACGTTGCGCGTGCGTGTCCTTCCGTTGTCTGTATGTCGATACTCGGACGCGGCGGGACGTATTTTATATTAGCAGAGATTTATACGTACTTACGTTGCGAGATATTTCCAGGCGAATATATATATATATACACACACACACAGACACACATATATATATAGATACGCATTCACGTGGGTTTTTCTCGTTTATAAGTTTTACGACGTATTCTATCACCTATCACCGAATATATATGAAATATTTTCCGCTGTAATATGAACCACGTATCATATTTTCCCATTCTATTATTCGACGTCCGGACTTATCCTCGCAGAAACGTGGCTTCGCTGACGTTATTCTAACGTCTCACCTGTCGACTTTGCGAACATTTATTCACCTATAAGAGTTACTATACGTTTTCTTTTCAAGCATACATCGTAGAGATGGGAATGACTTTTCGCGCCGCAATATTATTTATCATCGACCTACTTACAATGGTCTTGGAATGGTATCGTTACGGCGCTGATACGAAGGGTGAGACGTCCGCATTTTACTCCCGATGCAGAGATACGCGCAGATTTTCTCCTCGACATTCTTTAGCCGTATATTCTCGGAATAATGCAAGACACGCGGCACACGCCACTCGAAGAAATTTAAGAGTATCGTAGGTATTCCTTCCGAGAACTGCCGCTTCAACGTTCACTCGGCTCGTCATATTCGACGTATTTTTTATTTTTTTTTGTATCAACAGACGGATATTTTTGCCCGTCGATTTGTGTATCGAAGCCTTTGATTCGCTTCGTGGTGCGTGGAAACCTCCCTCACCGTCGAGCTGTCAGCTCTCGGGTGACGTCAAGGCGCGGGACGTTTCTATGAAATGTTTATGGGGTTGGCAGTTCTGTCGCCCGTAGTGCTAAGAGAGGTTTATACGTAGTGTTTACACTTTGATTAAGTTAGCAAGCTATTACGCAACGCTTCGCTCAGCCTTGATTCAATCTAAATCGTTGTTTGAATTTGGATAGGTTATGAACGAGGGATCAGTACGTGCGATTACGACCGAATGCTCATTCCCTCGAAAATTGTCGCCGAAAACGTTCGCAAACATTCCCGCCGGCGAACCCCAATCTCGAACTTGCCGATCTTCCGGCGCGACTCGAGATGCGCCGCCGAAACGAACCCTCAGATTTTCCAAACCCCGAGATTCGTTCGCCCGTTGTCTCGGTATTCCCCGTATGCCCGGGCTCCTATGGGTCGCCTCGTTATCGCCCGTCTGGGTGATTTGGGTCAACGGACTTCACCGAGGCGAACAATTATCAGGCAACCTGGTCGAATAACGCGGAGCCTCGTCGGTAGATACTCGCGTACTATCTACGTGTATCGCGACGGTGCCGCAATACCGTACGTCGAAGTAGCGACGCGAACTCGTAGATTATAGTCTATCCACGCACTTTTTCTTCCCTCGTACTCTTACCCCTCGTCGTTTCCCATAAAACGTTAGCAGTTGCGTCTCCAATCGTAAAATATGAAATAAAAATTTATGAGCCTTCATTTCCGACGGTATACAAGAGCGTTATCGAGTTCCGACGCCGTTGTTTCCCCAGAAACTATTCGAGATGTATCGCTCGGATGTGTACGAAATGGACTTCGAAATGTGGACAGCGAGACGAAAATGGGTCGCTTCGAATCCACGAGATTTTCACGGGCTTTTAAATATTTATATCTATTTTTCCGGTCCACTCGAGCACAATGTTGACAAGTATCGGTAATAAATATCCATTCGATTGCGATGACCTTGAAATATCGTTGGAATATTCTTCATTGGACAGCAATCATCTCGCCGGCAGTGACGCGTGTGGGCGAAAGCAAGTTAAATTTCCAACCCGCGCAGCTCGTATCCCCAATCCGTGGGGAAACAATCGGATTCGTACCATACGATTCGATTATGTTTCCATATACTCGCATTTTGGAGCATATGATCCGCATTCGAGGTAACTCGGTGGAATAACTAAATTCTTCGATTTCATTCGCCTGTAATAATATTGGATAGTCTGTAGAAATATCCCACGTAGCTCCTGAGCAGCCTGGCTGAAAATTAGTCACGTTATTCGAGCAGGAAGAGCAGCAACCGTTACCCGGGGAGATTTGTCACGTAGCGAGGAACTGGATAAAAATCTTTCATAATCAGATCATCCCTTCTCAGTCGGCCTAAGAATACCGAGTTTCATCGGTATATCGGGGACGTCGGCGCGGGTAAAGGAATTAATAATGGATTGTGCGCACGTCCGTCCGTAAATCAATTACGAGTCAGTCATTGCGGGAATCGAAAGAGGTATGCAGCCTGTCCCGCTATCAGACCCGACCGTAAAAAATTTAACGACGATAGCCTTTATAATGCAGTCAGCATCGCGTCAGGCGCCCGAGGATGGTCGGAATGAACTCGTCTCGACGTGAGACTAGCCGACGCGAAGTGGCGTTACGATCAGCGACGGAGTCATGACCCGAGTACGGAAAAACAATTGCTCTCGAATAATCGTACAATTTTAACGAGGTCCTTCGATTTATTTACCGTCTCTTTCGTTATCGTCGTCTATTCCATCGCTCTTCCGTTACCATCTGCTTTCGTCGACGACGTGCTCGTCGCTCTTGCCAAGTCCCATTTTTCAACTTCCAACGTCGAGTGATTATCCAGACGGTTATCAGACGCATACGACTTCGCGGACGCAATTACCGATCGATACCAACGTCTTATAGAGTATATTTACTTCCCTGCTACTAGAATTTCGCTGGTCTGGCGAAATCCGTACCACTTCTTTGAGAGGAACAAAAATCAGAATTCGATTTAATCCGACTTTCGTACAACAGAAAGTACTTTTTTCCCCTGCCGAGTAGAATCTACGTCTCGTGGAAGTTATATCGATGGATTGACAAACTCCGTAATTATTCTTTTTTCGAATTTTTCTATTCCACGATTCGACGTACGTTCACAGCTCGACGTTTCGAGGCAACGATGCGAGGCTCTGACACGTTTAACATACGTCGATACGACCCGACTAATTGAATCAATTCACGCACCTGAACCATCGGCAAATCAGAATGGCATTCGAACCTTCTTTATTAGATTTCCAGATCTACTCGCTATCACAGAACGATTATACTATACTTGACTGAACTCTCGTTATTACATCTTCCACGAATTTTATCCTTGGGATTTGTTATTTATAGAACGATCGATCGCGGACGAAACTATATCGTCGTTTTGCTCATGGTCATTTAGCAAAATCAAGCTATCGAAACAATTTGACCCCAGTATTTTCTAATATTCGCTCGACGATGCGATCAGATTGGTGGGGAAATAAAGTTGAGTCTCAAAGTATTTCAGTTTGTTTGACGACGCTGTTGTAACAAACTTTCAAGTTGAAGGTATTTATTCGTTTCGTTCGCGCAACGTTGTCTTATCTACATGTTAATTCATCAAAGTGGTAACTGATAGCTAATATCTTTCAGTAGGCAAATCGGTGTTCCGATAGTGATTCCTGAATAGTGCCATGTTCCGCGTCGTGGGGGTTGGATACTTGACACCAGAAAATTCCTTCACGTAACTCGGCATCTTGGGTGTTTTTGGCATTCCCTTTGATCGGCGTATCTTGTAGCTTATCAGGCCAATGGTAATGTGATAAAGTATTTCGATTCCGCTCAATATAGAACCACCAACGAAGAGTCCGAATACGCCTCCAAATGAGACTGAAAATAAAGAGACAAAAAATTAGTCATCCGAAATATTAATTACTCCATGGCAACATCTGACTACCACGTCGCATGACTATGTGCAGGTGGTAGTTCTATTCTCGACGAAATTTCCAAACATTTGTAAGTAGGAAATAGGGCCTCCTTCGTGCTGTATGATTCTTTGAAATTGGAATTGATGTCGTTACCAAGCAAATCTATATGAGTATGGACGATGTCTTCTCGATATCGTGTCATCGTATTCGCAGTATAATGCACGTCGAAGATTATCGTATCCTTAAATGCAGTCTCTTTCAGCGGAGTTGTGACCATCTCGAAGTTGTATTGGAAAAATTCGCACGGAGGTAGACAATCGCAATACATTCCCGTTTTGTTTTCCGAAAAAAGCACGTTGCTTTCCGAAAAAACGTAATTATTGAAGACGTCTGAAAGGAACGAAGGCAACTTCCATACTTCAGTTGTTGGACACGGTAAACAAACTTTTCTCGCGTCGTTCTTCAGAACTATCAGATGTATGCGATACTCTACCGTTGACGCTGGAGAGGCAAACAAAGTCGCTCAGAACGCAATCTCGATGCGAGCCTGCGAATAAAAATTCAACTCATCGTCTTCATCCGAATCTCCGGACGCGTCGTTGTTTTCTATGGTAATGGGAATGGGTACGGGAACGAGAATGTTTCAATTCGATATACCTTCGGGGAACATGAAGAACGGGCTGCAACCACAAGTCTCGATCATAGTTCTGCGTCGACACATCGTCGCACAGTAGTCTCCGCTATCTTCCGATTCGTCGGCGGCTATGCAATGTTTCTTCGATCCTTGAAGACGTTGTACTTGATCGGTAGCATAACTCGAGCTGCATCTCACTCCGCCGCTTACAAGAGTGCCGGTGGCTGCGGTGACCATGTCAGATGGCCAACTCTTCGAATCCGTCACCGATATCAGAATCCCCATGGATTTGACTGAAACCATCGAAACGACGAAATAGGATCTCTCGGAAGACTGTCACGTTTCGACCGAGAATGGACGTTTGCTTTATCGCGCCGCCCGGCTGAGCATCGGTATACCTATACTACTTAAATCTCTTATCCCAAGTTAACTGGATCACGCATACCTCGTGTTCTCCGTCGCCGGTCTCTTCATATCAACATCTATACGGTTGAATCCAACGCAGACAACCTAATTTCGGATCATGGTACGAAATACGGCACCGATACAGCAGGTATGCACGAGAAGGCAAGAATATCAAGGGGAGACCGCGGCGAAATTTGAAAGTCCTCAGATCTGGTCGAGGCAATCCTGACAGTTATTGATATTCTTTATAGATACAAAAAAAGTGGGAGACAGGCCATTTCCGTTTTCTTTCAAGCTTTGGAAGGGGGTGAAATGGGGTAAGTCGCTAGAAACAGTGCAAGTGCGATATTCTCTGCATATTCCATGGAACATACACATTTTGACCAGCTCGTTCCAAATATAAACTTCAATTTAACACGTACCGTTAAACTTGTTTTCACCTTCACTAGTACGTACTAAGATATTCGATATGAAGTTAAAACTAAAGTGATGGTATTATTTTTTAATACTTTACAAATTTAAGCGTTACTCTGATGTTAACCGTGACAAGGATAATTTGAATTTGTTCAACTGTCGTTGGTATTCCCACAACAAGTAGGGTATAATATAAGTGAAGATAGGTTGCTTTTGTTCATATTGACACGGGTGAGTTGTTTGATTTCTATTTTAATAGAATCGTTACAGAAGACAATATACTTCGGTGAAACATGTTTACGAGAAAATTATTTCGCAGACCTGCGTGGTTGATGTTCATCCCGTGCCTAAGAGAATACAATCGGTTCTCGTAGTTGATGAGAGATCAATACGTTTTTAATTACGAATATCGATGCAGATGAGTGACGGGTGGAAATGTTTTGAAGCGAATAAAAATCAACGGGAAATGAACAGTGATTGTACCTAATAGCTTTCGAAAGCGAATAGGTTTTCGTTGTCGCCGAAGTGATTTACGAGGGACAAGACTTATTGATTGTCGCAGTTGATTCGTCACACAGCTGAAGCTCGCCTGTCGTTGACAACCATACGCCCCGGGAGCGTTAATGATTCTGTCTTTCCAAGTTGTCTCACCTGAATCCGGAGGCTGTCTTGATTCGTTCTGAGCTACCGTCACTCTGAGTCCACCCCATTCGCCGGAATTGGAACTTCGTCTCGGTAGAATTTTGCCCACCGGCTTCCCGTTGAGAAAATCCGCCGTTTCGGAGTTGAACGAGTAGCAAAATCCGGCCTCGGTTCTTTGTCGTTCGAATATCTCGCAGCAGGGTACGTCCGAATTACGCCACCAACAACGCGACAGTAGTTCCGAACAGGTAGGGGCGACGTCGCGTAGCAGATTCGTCAGGTTGATGGCTGAAAGGCCAGACAATTATCCACGCGATCAAAGCATAAAGCTCGAACTGATCGAGTGCGCGTGCAACGAGCAAATTATTTTCGTCTACCATCCAGCTGCCCACGTCTCACCTTTGAATTCGTACGCGTCGAGAGTCTAGTCACGTCAAAGCGAACCTTGTAATACGAATTTTATCATCGTCTGCTCGAAGAAGAGAGCGTTGCCGGCGCTGAAATTAATTCACGGCGATATTTGTTTCGACCCAACGAAAAGCGGCCGAGCAAAGAGCGATAACGTGTTTCAACACTCGCGAGAACCACCCCGAGCCTTTATTTTCTAAGCTCGCAAAGTTTTCTGGCATCAATTACATCAACGCGCTTCCCCGTCCCGAAAGGTAGGCATAACTTCACGGGTCAGAGGCTACGTGCATCCTTCGTAACGCGAGGTGACACGAAACTAATTTTGCAAGTTCCCCATTCCGCGCAAGCTTTGCGAAACTATGCATGTGCATCGCGAACGCCGAACGAAAAGCGACCATTGTTAATGGAAATACAGGCAGTATACGAAAATATCGCGGAAAATGTCGCGGAAAATATCGCGGAGAATGTCGCAGAAAATATCACAGACGTCGCAGCACTCGCACCCGTCACGCGTCAACGTACCATCGAAAGCTCCGAGAGAATGGTTTTTCAGGAAAAGCAGCTGGTCGAAGTCGCCAAAGCTTATGGTCGAGAACGCGCTCAATGTTTTCTCGTAGATATAGCTCGTCGTCTCGTCTCGATCGGGCAACAAGATCTTTTCCATCTCGAGTGCCTTTTGCCAGTCCACCCGAAATCTCGGGCACAAAGTGATGCTTGGAAACGGTAGATTCGAAACGGCGTAGTGGAGCGTTTCAACGACCGTGGATGTCTCAGCTGCCTGTAAATGATCATCTTACCTGGAGTAATCGACGTCCCTGCTCGGCGACCTTAACGCTCTCGAAATGTTAACGCGGTATATCAACCGCGCAGGGGTCTGCTCCTCGCGTTAAACGAATCAGTGACGACAGCCTCGCGAGACCCACGGTTATAATCTCAGACGACAGCTCTCTCGTAAACGTGCTCGTAACGCGCGATATTCGCTGAGGTATCTCCGCTTTCCGACGCGAGTATCGAAGCTGCTCGAACATCAGAGGCGTGATGTTCTCTCAAAAAACCTCGTCGTCTTTAATCGAAAATTTTGGCGGTGCTCGAATATTTCGACATTTCTAATCGTATCAATTTCACAAAACTGCAAATAATGGGATTCCGATCGTTGTTGAGCAGTTATAGCTTATTGCCGAAGTAATTTTCTTCGTAAAATCCGAATCCGATCTCGGAATTATTCTATCAGGTCTGAATTTTTAGATATTTGAGGTTGTATACAGGAAAATGGCTATTTTGGCTGTTTTTACGGTGGGATACAGGCTGCGCAAGAATTTTCCAATTTTTCATATGTTTGACATGGTTCAGAAATTGTATGACACGAAAGTTGGTGTTTCGCCCAGCAGATGCTGTTCGAGGTCACATTTCAGAGGAAAAGAGTGGTACTATGTGATGTCGTGCGTAGATAAAATTAGAAAACGTCGTACAGCCTGTATCAAACCTCAAAAATAGCCAAAATGGCCATTTTTCGTGTACATAACTTCAAATATCTCCAAATCCAGACGTGATAGAATAATTCTGAGCTCGGATTCGGATTCTGCGCAGAAAATTATCTCGGAAACGACCTCCAGCTGCTCAACAACCAAACCTCGCAGGTCTGTGTTTCCGGTGAAATTCGGTTCTCACCGGCAGGATGAGCGATGTGTTTGCATTCATCAACGTGCAGTACGATGAAAAAAGAGGGGGAAACAACGGGATACACGTAAACTATCACCTGAAATCTTGCGGATAATTTGCATATCACGATCACTGTGGCGATCACCGAAAGCGCGAACAATAGCGTCCAAACGAGTCTGTCGATCCAATGAGCTCCTGGTTCAACGATGTATTTCAGGCCGTGGAGACTGCTTCGGTTGCAGTAGTCGGACAGGAAATGGAATAAATACTTGACAGACTTCAGTTTTCGACTCGTCTTCCGTTTGTTTCGCACCCAACCGTTCGGCCTTTGCCGCGCTGATAATTCGGCGCCGCGAAAGTTTCTGGTCCATGGGAAGGGAAAAAACAGGTGAATATAGGTATTGCCTCGTTTGCGGCTTGCGGCAAAGAAAGCGAGTTCCTGATACCAGGGATATCGTTCCATCGCTTCTTCAGCGAGAGCTTTCAACGGATCTTAATGCTTTTAACGCCTCCTACCATTTCATCGCTGTTGGCAGTTCCGCGAGGAGCTGATGAAAAATAACACCCAACCGAATCTCACATAAAACGTATCTTACATATTTGCCGCGCAAATTCGCCGCGAATCCTGCGCTTTTGACAAGGATCTACGAAACACCGAACGACACTTTCGCGAATATTCGTAGCCTCGATAATACTCGTGAGCACCGACAATATACAACTCTGCTGACTAACAAGCTAAAGGACCCGGAGATCCTGGAATCACCTGGAGAACGTTGGTGGTGCAAAAGAGCCGGGTAAGTTGGGAAGAAAAGTTCTGAAATTTGTTTCGAGTCGCGCCGTGTGCGTTGATTTATCCTCGACTTCGGTGCGACGAGAGAAATGAGAATCTGACTCGGTTGATTGTTAATGATCCACAGCCGCGCGGGCTAAGTGTTTCTAATTGTTTGCATTTTTCGTGAAATTATCATTAGTCCTCGAAACATCTGACTGATAAAATGAATTAATTAATCAGACGGCGAAACCTCCATTGGTCACGAGGGGAATTAATCCAAATGCTCGACTTGTCTCGGCATTTAATTAGCACCCGGTCGCGTGGCTCGGGGGATGAAACGAAACGGAATTCGATCATCCGAGCGCAGTGGAAACTAGCCGATACTTACGAAAGGAAAATGAAAAGATACTCGCGTGTATGAAGGGCAAAATTGATGACGAACCAACGCGTATGAATCGACTCACCGATTAAATTTGCTCGCCATTGGGAGGTCGGGAAGATTTATGCTTCACGGTAATTATGAATCCCCGGCAGATGTTGCGCACAGAGTTGAGAGCAACGCGAAAAATCGTAGCGAGAATGATTCGCTGTCTGGTCAAACTTCGCGGACTGACCAAGTGCCAATAATTCCTGGTTTTCGTGGGCCACCAGGAACTCTTTTTCCAATCGCGAGATCAGCAAATAACCAGCGAGGTTAATCCGATCAGAAAACGGGCGCACACTCGGACATTGAGTCAATAAAAGTAACTCCCTGCTATTGATTGTTGAGCCATGCTATTTGCGCGATCGTATCTCCCCACGTTTCATTCCTCGTATTGAACGGTTTCGCGTCGGGAAACGTTCGCCTTCGTTGCGAATGTACAAATTTGATCGGCCTTCACCTTTCGAAATGATTAGGTGACGTTTGAAGAGAATGGATTTTGGGAATAGCGAAGAGATCGGGACGACCAGCGATTTCTCGCATGGATTTTCGGCCGAAGCGTAATCTGCTTTCGTATTTGTTGTCCCATGTTGTATGCGCGTTCGGGAAACAGCCAGTCCTTTGTCGAGTTCTTGACGGACGTCGGCTCAAGTGACAAATCGTAATCTTTGTTCGGTTTTCCTTATATTCGCGGAAACTTGTATTATTTGATTCCAGCCGCGTAAACTTCGCCGCGGAATTATGTCACCAAAATTCGTCCTACGTTATGTCATAGATATTGCAGGAGATGGGATACGTGGCGAAAGTTACTTTTCCATCAAAGCTTTCGAAGAGTTAGGTTTTCAAGGTGAAGTCTGTCAAAGTTACTGAAAACTTCACCAACATAGTCTCGAGACACGACGCGTGAGAGCCGTTGGCCTTGATGCCGAAGATAACGTTTCAGTATCGGGATTTCTATTTTCCTAGGCTCGTAGATTTCTATTTTTAAGAAATTGTATAGCATTGTAGAAAGACTGTCAGAGGTGGCGATATTCTTCGTGGTCGCTCCCCGTCTAGGTATCCGCGGCTGTATCGCTCGTCGGAGCGAGTAGACGTGCGAGCGAAGAAATACGGGCGAATCTCGTGAAAAGGATGAAGAACCACGGAAAAGACAGCGAGATAAATAGTGACAAGACGGAGAGTAGTGCGAGGTGACAGGTGACAACGGCGAAGAAGGTCGTCGGTCGCTAGCCAGTGAATCGAGAGGACGTGCTGTTATCGACAGCTCTTCGATGTTTCGTGGAAAGTTTCGAACGTTCGATAACAAAATTGGAACAACTGCGATGCGGATTCGCTCGCCTCGATTAAGAAGTTGCTCGTATCCCGCGAGTGATCGATATCTTATACGTACCTACTGGATGCAACGTGAAAGCTCTGTCTGCGAATCGGGGAGTTTCAAATGGTCCAGCTCTACGATTATCGTCATCTCGAAAAAACAACCACTTTCATTCTCTTTTATACCTCGAAATGACGTTTCTCACTCAATTGTCATCGTTACATTACCTATATTTCACCGATGTTCCACAGTATTTACAATAAAGCTATAAAGTTGCGAAGTTTGCACGTTGCAAATTTACTCGAAAAAGTGTGAATGCGAAAACAGAACATGAGAAATTCTAAATTTTAACAAAGATTATAGGAAAAATACATATCTACGTGATAGCACAATTAAAATCGTCATATTCGTAATACATATATTTTTTTGTAACGAGATTTCAGCATTACAAAATTAATCCAGATATGAGAAGAGAGAAGTCGCGTAGATTTTCGTAGCTACACTAAATTTAGACGACTGTCGAGGTCGAGGTTGTCAAATTCTGGGTTATAACACTGTAATGAACGTGTTGTGAAATCGAGTGGCTATAATCAGGTGTTAAGGGTTGAGCTCGCACGAATCAAAGGGTCGGACACGTGTCACTCCGCAACTCGGCTCGCGTCGACCGTTGGAATTTCACGCGTGATTATATCTTCGGGCCTCCAGCATATCGTTGGCTGGCTCGTGAATTACGGGGCGGATATCGAGCAGTTGAATTTCGCTCGGGTGCTCGATTCCCGGGCGTCGTTAAAGAGCGGGAAAAATCTTGATTACCGGCGTATAGGGGGCGTGAAAAATGGGTTGATATTTAACGAGAAGCCGGGATACGTAGCGCTCCTCGTCCGCCTCTCGTCGCGATCGAGATGTTCTTCCCCACCTATCCAGCTGATCGGAGACAAAGAGCCTCGTAGAAGTAGACTTCGGCTGAAATTCCAGGGAAATCACTCGCCAGAAATGAAAGGAGACGAGAAACGTTTCGATCCACTTTCGAGGAGGCGAAAAAAATTCCGATTGTTACAGCCTCGTCACGCTCGTTGGCTACATTCGTTTATTGCTACTTTACAATCGAAGCGATCGATCTCGGGAGGGACCGAACGAGAGCGGATGGAGAACTTCGTTTTATGATTAAACGTGATGCTGGGGGTTCGGGCGGAGGCGTTCCGAGACAAAAGTCGGCTCTCGCAGACCCGAGAGCGCTGGTTTTTATTCGCGTCACACCCCGAAAGCTTTTAGGAACGACGAACGTTTTCCTGCCCTGCTTGATTCAATATTTTCTACCCTCTCGTATTATCGGAGGCTAATATTCTACGGGAGTCATTCGGCCCTCTATCAACGCGCGCGTCAACATCAGCTCGGTTATGGGCTGTCATCGCTGTCGTCGCGCGCGGCGACTCCTCTTCCCCGCACGCGAGTCACGAGATGAGATACACCGAGGACCCGAAGACGTCGTCGATACCGTTGACCCTCGAGCATCTTCGGGTATCCCGAGCGCCGCGGGTCTCGAGGATAGCGATTACATTTCTCATTTGTCCGCCGGTATACGCGGCCGAAGGCCCTGTATTATATATTCAAACGCCGAAACCATAGACTACCGTTAACCGCGACCGTATGCCGCGGCATATTGCGCGCAGCTCTCGCCGCCACAAATTTACACCTCGAAGCGAGTTTAAAGCGGGTTTTCATCAGCTTTCAAATTCCGTTTGGCCGATGGTCGATGGTATTATTTGAGAAATTCATTTAGTCCCGAACGTCTTCCCACCCCCTGAATGTACGAACGTACGACGACGACGAGAATGTATTGTACGTGAAACGAGATCCGTAGCCCGCCGCTCGAACGACTTTTCGTATCTTCAAAGCTTCATTCCACGATGAGCGAACTTGGTCTAGAGTTTTCCCCGAAGCGGCGGAGAAAAGACGAGAAAAACGACATTCGCGAGGCCAAAGACACGGAAGTAGGTAGAAAGCTGGCTCGATATGTATAGTAGGTACGTACGTAGGAATACGAGCTTTTCATTTGATCTATAATATCGGAGCGCGAACGTACCAGTCCACTCGCAAAAACCGGTCGAATCAATTTTATTACATCGATAAATTTAGAATCCCATATCTCGGGCATAATATCTAGTGGTAATATTCAATCTATATGTATATTTGCCGAGGCGTGAGAGAGTCGGGATAAAAAAGGGCGAGAAGTGACGCGCGGAGGGGGAGGGCAGAGAAATATCTGGGAATTGCAAAAAAGAGGCCGGAAGAGTGCGACGAAGATGGGAAAAGCGAGGGTTGGAGAGAAACAGACGGAATGGGAGAATCACACGGGCGGATAGAGCGAATAGTCGACAGCCGACGCGTGGAAAGAGTTTCCAGCGAGGAAACCGGCCCCCGATGGAACAAATTTCGCCCTATCGAGCGATAATGGTCGGCAGAATTCCGAGGCATTCTCGCGCTGCGACCCCCGTTTCGTCGATTCGTCCTTGAAAGTGACTCATTCTCGTAGGCGGATTTCTTACCGGACACCCGTCGCGATACTTTTTTCTCCGGTCACGGATATTTTTTTTTTCCCTCCTCTCCTTCATCCGAAATTCCTCTTTCGTCGAGTCGTCCGTCACGACGAATGACGTAAAACTCCGGCCGCGCGGTCTGATGCAATGCGAGCGTGGTAAATGCTGGAATACCTGGCACGAGAGGTGCACGTAACTCCTATTATTACGTAAGTAATTGCCGACGCGATTCCCATTAGCGCCTTGCCACCAATATTTCATCAGATTCTCGCGGTCACGTGACGAGAATGAGTTCGTAACGGACAATACCTATGCGAACGGTTGCGCGCATTTAGCGCGCGAATTTCACTCGAAGGTTAGCGCAGCGGCGTCGTCGAGGTTTGAAAGTGAAATAACGGAGGATTTATTCTCCCCTCGCGTGACCGCGACATTTTTTATCCAAGGGAATACATACATTCGCCGGAGACTCCGTTTTCCATATGATTTCGCGAAACTGTATCCCAGAAATCCACTTGCCCCCGAGGACCGATTCTCCCCTCGCATCTATGTCAACCTCGCGTTCCGCATCACAACCGATGCCAAGTCTAGACGTTGTCATTAGAGACGTAACGTTCATATCCTCCGAGATCTCCGTCGCCTTCTCTCTCTCTCTCTCTTTCTCTATCTCTCTCTCTCTCTCTGTGTCTCTCGCCATCGCCGCGTACGGACTTTCGGTGACATTTCGTACATCGATTTCCGCCCGACTCGTCGCTCAGATTTAGCTGACAGCAGATATTCGCGCGCGTAACACGACGCCGAGCCCATCACCAATCGGATCACGAAATACGTCGAGTTTTTCCGAGATCTCGAGAACGCGCGGTATCATCTTCCATTATAATAGCCACAGTCAAGGCTGTCTCTCCTGTTTTTCTTGTCCCATTTCGTCCTTCCTAAATAACTCGTTGACAGAGGAGCAAACTTTCTCTGAGAACTCGCGCAGGTGTGCTTGTTTTTTTTCTTCCTCAATTTTTATCTTTATCTTCGCTCTTGCGGCACAAATACGCGATAATATATCGTCCCTTTTAGGCCCACGACTGCTGAACCACGTTCGCATCCGCACGCGCATACACGAACGGCTGCATACAGGTTCGGCGTATAGATACGTATACATTTACCTACATTCGCCGAGGTACAGCTTAGGTAGCCGACTGAAACCGAGGAGCAGACTCCATAATGTATGAAGCCGGATATACGTTTTCATTTATATTTATAAAGTCAACAAATAATCCGTTGAGTCGAAATGTATACGGAACAACCGCGCGCGACGACTCATGGCCGTGTAATTACCTTGCGGTATTCACAAAACGATCATCCGGTTCATTCGAATCCCGAATCTTGCATCGAACCGACTGCGCAGATTTTTTCAGCTGCTTCCGCAACGTTCTCGTCGATATCGCCTCGTCCGGTTCTTTCCAACGAATGTAGATCACCAGCGAACGATCGACTTACGAGTGGACGCCGTTCGCTACCAACGAGCTTCGCCATCTCGCCCCGTAATTGAAACGTGCATAATGCAAAACGTGTCGACATACCGAGCCTAGCTAATTTGTGGTTTCGCAAACCTAATATCAGATCACATGAAATATTTCGCGGCCCGTCGCCAGAGCTACGGCATAATTTTCATACTTTCCGTCGAGCAGCTCCGTGCCAAGTTCCGACTACGACGCGAGTGCCTTCAATTAGCAAACGCTTCGGGGTTCGCGTCGCCGAATGAATATCATCCCTTGGTATTTTTCTCTTCGTTATTCTCTTCGTTATCTCTGCCCAGCCTTTCTCTCCTATCGCCGCCCGTTATCCCGCAGATTCGACGTCACTGGTCCGCGAACTTTGATGATCTTTGGATATAAAAAGGAGCGTGAGTCGCGCTTTCGGGGCGAAAGGCAGGCGCGAATAAAACATGATCCGTATACGATTCGCTCCTCGATTCTCTTCGCGTCGCTTTCGCAAGTCAGTGCCCGAAGGTCGCCGGTCTTAAAACTCGACGCGGACCATTTCTAGTTCGGGTAGTCGTAGAAACAAAAATTCTCATCACGCTGGGAGTGGCCGCGAAAGGACAAGCAGCACTAAAAACAACCTCATTCTATTTTCTCTTTCTATTACTGCTACTCCATTCTCAAACCCCTTGCCGTCGATCCGCCGCTTTCACCTCTCGTCTTATACCTCCCCGGCATTTTCGCGCGCGCCACCACCCCTCGTCACCCGTTCATCCAATCCCTCTGCTTTTTCCATTCTACCCGCTTTTCCCGGCTCTCCATTCTCACGCGCGCGCGAACGGCGTATTGACTTTGGGCAATTTGCGAAACTGCTTTTATAAACCTTTCGGAAGTTGATTTTTACTCCCGCCTCATTTTTACCAGCCCATCTCGAAGCATAGCAGTGATCGAATTCGAAAACAGGCAGGAAAATATCTCTGATCACCCGAGGCACCGACAACTCGACGAATTTCTTCGTCGTTTCCACGTATTTCGTGTATTTTGGAAAATACCGAGCGTACCTCGAACGAGGCCTGATAAACGGAGGTGAAGTTGATCAAATTTGTTATTTGCTTCTCTTCGAAATATATTTTTCGCAAGCATGAATCCATTTCGGTTTTCAATTCGCTTCGAAATTGGAAAACAGTCCGTATTTTCATATCGAAGTACCCGCGCACGTTTCTGATTCGCATTTTCATCGCACCCGACGGACAATCTTGCCTCCTGTGAATATGCATGGAAGGTGGAATACCCAGGGCACTTCGCCGCAGAAAATACCGAGGTAATAACGAAAAATGATCAATAAACCCCCCCAATTATAAGTTTTTCGCGAAACGAGGCGATGCGATCCGCGGAAAATATTTTAATTAGATCATCGAGCGCGGCTCGAAGTGACGCGGTCGCATCAACGTGACATATTCACCGAGAAACTTTGAACGTCGTTTATCTGCCGCGGCAAAAAAGAACGTGATACAGTAATTTTATCTCTCGCCCATGACGAATTACCCCATTAATTCCAACTTGTACCATGATTTTTCATCTACCCTATTTTTGTATACCAACACCCTTGCATGCCTGTACATACCCATAAATCTGAGAAGTTACACATAGATAGATGCGTATACGTCGGTAGATACTTATTACATAAGCCGAGTTTCGGCGCGAGCTGATGAAATTCTGAAAAAAGTAGTCGTCGAGGCGGCGCGAAATTGTGCCACCTGAAGGATGGGCGCGAAGGACGTCGGGATGTTTCCCAAGTATATAGAAAGAGGACTTCATATTTATATCGACGCGAGAAGTAGAAATTGTCCCCGTATTTGAGTATTTTCTCACCGTTCTCCTCGCGAGATTCGGATAGGAAAATAATTGTTGGTCGCGCGCGACCCAGATATTTTACTTGTTGTGCAACGTCTGCGATTTTGGTACGAGAGAGAGAAGCGGGCGAATTTATCCTAACGTTGAAAATTTCGAGGTGAATCTCGATCGGCGAAATTGAGGGAAGGTAATCGATATTTTTGTCAACTCCTAAGACCATTCTCGAGAGCATGCAGCGTTGCGAAAGAGGCGTAGACTTATTTGAGAGAACGCCGAACGCTCGCGTTATCCATCGACGAAATTGTGCCGTTAAACTTCCGGAAAAATAATATATTCGAGCTAATCCGAGTTCGACCGAGTTCTCTATTGAATTACAAGCAACGTTTTATCCGGCGCGGTGTCGAAATGTAGTTTGGCCGCTCGCGCTGGTTATGGGGCACTTTCCGAGTAATATACCAAGTATTAACAGCTCCCTCGCTGATCCTCGAGCCACGGATCTACGAGAGTGCGAAAAAGTACGCGAAGAAGAAATATCTTAAGATTTCCCCCCCCCAAAAAACTTACCAATTATCACGAACACGAGGGAAAAAATTAAACCGAAACCTTCTCATTTGTCGTGTGATTTTTCGAGCACATGTAGTTTTTTCCCAGGAGGTTTTTATTTGCGGAACGGATTTACAAGACAAATGTTCCGAATTAAAGTTGTAAGGTTTGGGAGGGGTCATTAAATGGTGACCTTGAAATAACGTTGAACCCCAGTTTTCAAGGTCGAGACAAGCTCAAATTCATTTCTTCAAATAGCGACCGCTATTTTTTATTGCATATTCGGATTCTACGTGAAAAAATGCGCATCTTTTACTGGAAACATTTGTTTCGGACATGCTTTGCTTCCTCGCTAGAGGGCGCCACCAGGTTGGTTTTTTTAACCTCAGACATTCGAATACTCGAAGAGTACCTAAAATTGGAGAAATGTCCCAAAGAATCTTTCGAGGTTAGAAGGGAGACGAAAAATGGTGGCCTTGGCGCGGACCTTGAACCAAAAATTCAATGTCAAATGCAATATCAAATCTGTCGCTCAAGAATAGATTAAAATTAGACACCCTGTATTGCCACCTACCAGATGCATAGATGCGGCTAGACTTTAACCGGAATTTGCGTCACGCGACGAATGAAGGGAATATCGATTCGTGCCTCGAAAATTATCAATGCTCTTAGTTTCTTTCGCGATCAAAGGCTCCGCGTACCTTTGGATTGCCCCTTGACGACGAGTCGCCGAGGAAACGACGAGTTTACCGAGTATTTCTTCGGCAACCTGGACTTGCATCGATTCCGTCAAGTGGACGAAACGTCGATGCGACGCGCGCGACAGGCGATGGTAACAGGATCGAATTCAGCACGGATTTTCGATGCGACGAGCTTTTTTCGAAAATAAAGCTCAAGTCGCTGTACTCTTTCGCGTTGATGGTTCGGGAAAAAATAAATAAAGCGAATTGAAATTGGAACGCGTCGCGTTGAAGTACGTCGTTCGTTCTCCGCGATCTCGTAGCACGCGGCGCACCGACAATATTGAGAAAACGAGAATTGAATATCACGCAACGATGTATAATATCCGAGATTAACGAGAGGATTAAACTCGCAGAGTCCCGACGGAAGGCTATATTTTCGCAGCTCGTCGCATAACATGGAAGCGCTGCGGCCTTTATCAATCATTTGATATCGCCACGCGCCGCGAAGTTCATCCAACGAGCTACGTTTCAACCTTGTACGCGTATTAAAAAAGCGTCAACGAAACATCTCGTTACCCAACGTCGAAGAGAGATACACACCCGAGCAGACGTGAGAGGTTCGAGGGAGAGAATGTCTTTCACCGCTCCATTTCTGCGTTTTGCGAATATCACCGAACAGCCGTCGACTACGACTAACCTCGCGCGACGTAGAGATCGTGTTCGAGAGAACATAAAATCTGTGCTAATTGGACCCTCGACACCCGGATATTCTGAACGCGATGCCACGAGCGCAACAGCAATCGGTATCCGGTCGGTGGTAGCATACGAATAAATACTGTTTCACGCATCGTACGTCCTGAAATTCGTACCCTTGCCCTCCCGACGAGCATAACACGATCGAACATAGTTTAACGCCGCTCGGCATAACTCCGTCCGCCGAAGCAGCCCCACATCGAGTCAGCGAGCAATCATTCCACCCCAGGAGCTCGAGGGCCGTCGCAATCAGCTCTCGCCCCTACTCTAGCCCCCTGCGTCTGCTCCTCTTCCGACATTCGGCGATCCCCGAAGCGACTCATCTAGGATCTCTCGTCGCAACGTTTTCACGTTACCCAGCCAGGCGTGACCGCGCGTACGACGACGCGTCCACGTTTTTGTCGGAAATTTCGTTGACGACGAACGTTTCGCGCTCCGCCGTTTTCGAGCAACGCGTTGCACCCTCGATGCATCGGGCACGTTGGATGATACGTAATCCCGCGCGAAATTTCCTCGACGTATCCCCGAGCAGACTCGAGGGCGGGATATTCTAGTGGGGTTCAACTTTCTCAGGCCAGAAACATAACGCGAACGGATCAGGCTCCCCTCCGCTTACGGCCCTCTTTCCTTCCCTGAATTATAGATATTGGTTTTACGTCAAGGTCGAGGCGAGCTAAGAGCATCCATCTCGTACTCCGCGAAACCTTCGACCAGCCTCGCGATACCGATGCCCGATGTGATTCGTTCATTTCCGTACAAATACAGCGCGCGTCCGACTCGGAGCAGATGCGTTTTGGAGTCGATGTAGCGCGAGTCGTCCTGAAATAATAGCACGTTCGAGGATAAGCGCACGTTTCTCGCAACAAGCATATCGTGGTCGGTCGGAGGAGATAGAGCGAATATTTCTTACATGGACGAGCGTGTCGAACCGGCGGTGAAATATTTCGCCTACGAAGCGGAAGAAACACGCGGGAGATAAATGTAAAGAGGCTTTTTGTCAAACGTTGAAAAGCGGAGAGGAAAAAAGAAAAGAGATTGGTCAACGGACTTCTTCAATGGAACAAAGCGCGACCCATCATCGTTTCAGAGGTCACCGAAGTGGGTTGCACGACGATCTTACGTATATTAAAACGTCGGACCCTTCCTTCTCAAAAAGTCGCTTTTCCCTCCGACGTCAGATTTCCCAGCAGGTTTTCCTTCACGTTTATCTCTTCGCTTTGATTCCTCTCGTTTTCCCCTGATTACTTCCAGACCACGAAGGACCAGCTTAGGTACGTGTCCCGACCGAGCTTGGTGAAACCGCATGGTTGACCGTGTATGAATTTCGCCTGAAGATATTTATCGACGATTCGTCTTCATTCACGTCGCGGCGATTGGAAATAAATTTGCCGCGGGTGATTCCCCACGACGAATCGCACCGGTTTGTTGCGCGAGTTCCGTTCTGCCGCGCGCGTGGTTATCCCGGGCATAAAACCGCCACGTAGATGCTCGAGGGATGCGCGACTTACCGGGGCAAATTCAGGACGAAAACGGCCTCAAGAATAGGGGAGGAGAGTGAAAAAACTCAGCGGGAGGACGGATTAGGGACGTTTTTCGGGGGGTGAAACCTGATTGACGTTCGCCTCGATAAGACGCGAGGGATGAGGGAGAAAGCTGTGCGCGGTGCGTACATTTGCATTGAAAAGCAGCTGAATCGAAGACTACTCAATACTATTACAAGCGTATTATCTCCAACGTCGAACCTTCGATGTAACGATGATTCAGTCCAACGAGAGCATTCATCTCAACGAAGTTTGTACACAACGCTGCCCACGATCATGATCATCGGGATCTTCGAGGCTTTCAGCGAATTGAATTTCCAATCTTGGAAAAATGTCTCGCGTAAGCCGAAGGATTAGAGATTTGGAATGGCAAATAGCTAATTTGGTAGTTTGTTCGAATACGCTTTGAAATTACGTAAAAAGTTTTCTCTCCTGTCCCCCGTTACAGGAACGATTAAATCGCTAGCCTCCGCACCGTTCCCGCGATGTCGTGCCAATTTTCCAACAGTTCTTCGACAGATCCGTGTTTCTTTTTTCTCTTCAAAGTTAGTGGATTTTCTCTTCTTCTCGAATAACCCGATTAAGTTGGAATTGAATCTTCCAGTTGGACGCTAATTAATTCCACAACGCACGATTCGTCAGGTTCCTTATCGACGGATGTTTTTCTGGTTCCCTGTTTTTGCTTTGTTGTTGCGGACTTCATTGTTAGACGAATTCCAACGAGCTATCACGAAACAGCTGAAGGCAGGCGAAATAAAGCTATCTGTTTATTCGAGTAGATCGGAATTTCCATCGTAAGTGCTTTCCGACGCGTTCCATAATTCGCGGCCGTGAACGATTCGTCTCCGCCAACCTGCGTGAGATAACGTAACGTAGATTCCATGTCGTTCGTGCTACCAGCGCGAGGGGTGGGATTTCGTTGAATTCGGAGTCGAACCAGGGCGACGAAGATCTCCTCGAGCTTTCGGTCCAGTCGAACCTCGAATTTTACGTACTCATCGAATTCCATTCGGCCTTGGGCCGAACAGGCGCTTGTTTTCTCCCCCGAATCACCAGTCTTCTCCCGCCTGTGCGGTGGGCGCCACCTCTTAACTTCGAGCATCCGCTCGCACGCTATATCAGTCTTTCGCGAAATCTCCATTCGTCTTTCCGATTCGAATGTAAATGTTACCTCCGAGCGAGGCAATATTCCCTTTTTGTGCATCAAATTGAAAAGTCGTAAAAGTGTCGAAGCAGGTTTCGAGGAACTTGTTGACGCCAGATTTATCGCCCGCTGGCCTGAAGAGTACCTCGGAGAGGGCACACTCGAACGGGAGACTATCGCGAGGATAGATAAAGAAACGCGGCTAGGGGACGATCAGAATCAAGAATCCCGAGATAATGCCAGATCGCTATCGGTCTGGCATCGCGTCGCATCCGTTGCTCGATTCGCTGGGAATAAGAGGAGGCCGAATGAACACGCTACTCTGTCGCGCCGCGACAGTGGCATCGCAAAACAACGATTCGAGTACGAGGGCAACGAAATCAAAGATTCATCGAAAGATACGAAAATCCTCACACTCGAATCTCATTCGCCCACGCTTATCGTTTATCCACCCCTAAACGGCCGCATTGTCGTCGTTATGCCGTACTTTGCGATGACTCGCAATGCCAACGGAAATTTTCAATGATTGCCAGACGAACATGCTCAACGAATTCGGCGAAACGAATAAAAATCATCGTGCCACTGTCGAAGATTTCGCATCACGCGGCGGAAGTTTTCGGAAGAATCCAGTCGGATAACAAGCATCGCATCTCTTCGCGTCTCGGTAAAGAAATCGACTCGGTCGTTTCATTCCTTGCGGACGATTTACCATGAGATCTTTCGATTTCTCGAACGTATCTGATCGGATATCTCGAGTGGAAAATAATCCTTCGGATCTTACGCTGCGACGCGTACATCGATGACCAACCACGTCGCGACGAATCGAATTTCTGCTCGATCATTTTTTCAAAACTGATTCGCCTTACTCGCGAGTGTTCCGATCGGATCTGACAAACTTGCTTCGCGGATGAGGAATTGATACTTATTTTTATTCCATCCCACTTCTCGTCGAGCTTTCGGAACGAAGTACCGGACAACGGCGATCCTCTCGTAGCACGAGGACGCGAATGGTTCGAGCGGACGTTCCCGTCGCCGTCCCTTCAGCAACCTTCGTTACAAAAAAGTATATACACACGATACTTCAACATCATAAAACGTTACGTAAAGATATCTATCCGCCTGCCAAAGCTGGTCGATTGACAAATCCTCTTTACTTGTTAATCTCCTTGAAAAACTCCATTCTACGCGAAAAACATAAAAATATCGTACAATGGCCGTCTCTTCGACCAACTTCCACTTCTTTTCAGCAATATCTTGTTAATGCTGCGATGAACAAAAGATATTCAGGCGCCCTACATTTCTTGCTGCGTGAGACCAACATACTTTTCCAAATTTTTCGATTGTAAAGATTTTTTTTCCAGCACTCGATTTATAACTATCGAAAAGCCGAAGGAAGCAATTCAGTCAACATTCCAGGACAGAACGTCCCCTTAATTCCGAAATTTACCGAGCGTAACACTACGACGATATACGGTCTGCTACCTCGTATATCATACATGCGGAGCAGATATTCCACGACGCTTACGGATGAAATATTAGAGATAAATACGACTCTTCGGGCGGGTGGATTTCCCACCTTAGCGTTCCTCCCAACGCTCCAGGGTTAATAAGATTAGAACACTTCGGAATCACCCGCTACGCAACAACCGATTGCCGATGGCATCGGCGATAGGAGTAGGGAACGAGATTCGCCGAGGGAATATAACGTCGTCTCACGGCGACTCTATAACGCAGCCTCGGGTCCTACGGTCCGATATCTCCGGGTGCTCGAAACTTGTTGAAACGAAACGGATAATACCGAAAGCACGTTCGTACTCGTGCATATGTATCGTGCTGTATGAACTTAAGTTCGACGAATCGTACGCAATTTTGGACTCCTCATAGGCGACGACGCGTACCACGTGATCGAGGCCCGAACCCGAGAAGCTTCGGGAACAATCGAATGAAGTGAAGGCGCACATGAAGTGAAGACTGACAGTGACCGGTAAGCCATCGTGAAGACAGGTCGGTGTTTTGCGCATGGATCTCATAACACGGCAGGTACGTTACCGTAACATGTAATCATTAACTTTGCCGCCACGATCGAGATACCCCTCGTCCAACTTTGACTGACACCCCGAAGTCGAGATGATGTCTTTAGCAGATGTAAAGTCACAGCATCTAACGAAATGAATAGGTACATAAATAATAAAACCACTGCCTCTACTGGCGTCTCGTTGGAAATCCGGACGAGAAAACTGCAGCGTCGGTATCTTCCCGGTTGAAGAGCACGACGTAATGTAGTTTCTGCATCTGCTAAAGACATTACTTTGAAAACGAGGCGACAATAGATGCTAAGGGGGACAGAGGTCGGTCACGTTATACTTGTTAGCATTGGAATTGGCCACTTCGGGAGTTGAATCTATTTCCTTGCTATTTCCACGTGAGAATATTTATCTAATCGTAGATCGCATCCCATATATATGTACACCGAAATAGTTCATCAAAATCAATCTGCGATGCGTAGGAATTCGAGACCGAATCAAAAGTAATGTACTCTTGCAACTTCTAACAACCGATGGAAAAACACGCGAAACGTATGAAAAGAGGTCTTGCATAGTCAACATACTTCATCGCGTAGCAGACGTCGGATTATCACGAGGCGTGTTTATTTTCACGAGTGTTTGAGCGTATTACAGTGATATTCAACGTACGTCAAATTGAGCTTCGAGCTCGCGTCGTAGCATCGTAGGAAACAACGCGTTTTGTACACCTACGACTATAGTTTTATCGTTTGTATGGTAAAAGTGTTATGAATCTAATTCACCTTCGTATTCTCGAACGTATACGTGGCATGACAAAACTCGCGCGAGTGTCTGTCATGTATCGTGTTTGCTGCACGAGGTTGTCTTTTTCCGCAGCTTTTTCTCGCGTCAGCTACATATTTCGTACCGAGAGTTTTTAACTGTAAGTTGTTAGCTAGTCGGTGTAACGGTGAAATTTTAGTTGCTACTAGGAAAAAATTCGCACTACTGCGATGGTACTTACGTACTTGGATTAATTACGTGTAATTAATATAGATTGTTCGAAACGCGGTCGTATGCCGAGTCAGCCCTCGCGAAGTGTCAAGAGAAAACGGTTCGTCGTCCTCGCTTAACGGAGCGAGGGTGAAATGTGGGGCGATAGTCTTCCGGACGCGATTTAAATTTTCACCCCGGAGCACGCCGGGGCTTGTCAAGCTCCTCGAGTCGACAAATAGAACTCGCCTCTCTCTATGCTTCTCGGATCGTTTTTCATCGCAACGTCGAATTCAATTAATTCCTACGCACCGACGCGAATAATATTTCCTTCCTCGAGCTCCTCGGCGTTTCTCACCTCGACTCGACGCCCGCTACACTTTTTTCTCGCCCATCTCTCATTTCTCTCGTTCAACCTTTTAATTAGCTGATCGATTATCAATACCAGCGAATATACGAAATTCCAAAAGTGTGAGGATGCGGGCTCCTCGAAGTTTTCCGGAACGGAGGAAAATCTTCGACGGATAATTCCGATAACTCTTACCTCGATATTAATTGTGAGACTCCCCCAACGACTGAGAAACTTTCATCGATGCCCAAATATTCGGGAAACTTCGAGAAAAAAACGACCAGGCTGGCCGATAAATGTTCAATTGCGGATCATCGGAGATCGTCGTGAAAATCCACGCAACAACGAAACGGACTAGTCGTAAAAATCCGCGACCAAAATTGTTACCGCGCGAATATTTGCGGAGTTATAATCATCAACGGGCGTGCAATTTACACGCGAGAATGCATTTATGTCGCGCACGCACGTGTTGCCTAATGCAGTTTGCGTATCCGAATTTCCACCCTTCGCGAACGACTCCAATGCCCCCACCGCTGGTCCCCTTACCATTTCCCGCGGGGCTCGAATCCCGGCCACGTCTGAGCATTTTTCTGATCAGTCTTGTTTTTATCGCATCCATGTAACGGAAAATCGGTACAGTGAGAACTTTTCGTATGGATAACGTAATCCATTCGGCGAATTCCACGCATCTTTCAAAATAATGGTAGATTGACGAGGACACGGAAGCTATTCCCAGGTTCATTCGACGGGTGGAAACAGTAGTGTGCGATAATCGTTTCGAGTAGTCGGCATGAAACAAATTTGTCGTCAATTATTATTGACATTCACCTTTTCAGCTCTTTAATTCAAAAACCGTTGGTCGGACAGCGTTTGCTCAAAGGAACTTTTTCATAGCAAATTTGATGCCCTACAAAAGCTGTATATCCATTTTTTCTACAACAATTTTTTTAAGACCAAAATCAGATTTTCAGGCGGGACCGAGAAAAAATATCGCCTGAAAATGAGGCACCCTAATGTATACGCGGGCGTTTCCGTAGAGATCATTTTTATTGGGATGAAGAATAATTTCGTCGATAATTCCGGTGTACCGAAATGGTCGCCGACGCGGCAAGTACGGTCGTCGACGAGCGTGGTTTCCAAAAATGTAGCTCACGAGCGCGCAAGCTGCTCGAGTAAACATTACACGGATAATCAATAGAGTTCCAATATTTTCCATATTCCTCTGCCACTCTCGATAGGCGTAATAAATCATCTCCGCGAGCATATCACGTACGTACACGCCACGCGTTGATACACGTGCATCGATTATCAATATTATTTCAACGTTATCACCGGTCGACCGATGGTGATTTTTCGAAATATCGCGTCACTTGTTTCCCCGACAAGGTTTGCAACTTTATTTCACGTGTCGCTTGCGAGTTGTATCGGAAAAAATTACAACGTCACGAGCGTACGCGTACATTAGGGAACGGATCAAAAACTGTCTCGGGAAATTTTAATGAGAGGATATTTCATAGGAAAATATGGCGTGATGGATGGTTTCGCGCGAACAATAGACGTCGATATTAAACGGCGACGATAATTCAATCGGATTAATCGTTGCGCGAGAAAAATATTCCACGCGTTTTGATATCGTCGACCTGCTTTTCCCTCAAGCTGCATTGGAGCTTGGACGTTTCCAACTTTCGAAAGGTCGCAACGATTGCTAGCGATGCTCTTGGAAATTATGAAAAGTTACGACCCCTATAAACCGGGCGAATAGTTGGCCGAGGTGGTAATGCCGGAACGAAATAACTTGCGACCGAGCGACGCCTGGCTGGCATCGCTGGTAATCAACGCATTGTTTGCAATCCAGGGTCATATTAACCTGGATATACGAGCGCTCGACACCGATCGAGAATCCAGGATCGACCGGCTAACGCCAACCCGGCCCGAGATATCCTGGAGGATGCTTCGCGTTCGTGCCTCTCTACCGTCGTATCGTCATTGAACCAACACGGAATCCCGATCGGGGTCGTTCAAAGATCTTTTTCATTTCCCGAAATGCCAGAGAAATCGCATTACGAGCGGTAACACGGAATTCCTCCTCGGCAGTGAACCTCGTTCACCTCCGCAAGGAGCAGAAGATTCTCAAGTTCACGTCGAATGCGTGGATCGAGAATTGATGCGATCCCAAGCGGCGGCGTAAATTTTCACGTAAGAACATCGGTTTCAAAAACGTTGCGATAAATCCACTTTTCCTAAAGTAGTTTATCCATTTATCCTCTCGGATCGTATTGCGCGACAGGCGCACGTCACGCGATGTATGCGTGGCACAAAAGGTTGTCGCGACCATGACAAGAAAGCACACCTCGTGTAGCGCGAACATATTACGCCAAGCTAGACGCGAGACTGTAATAAACTTGACTCATGGCGCAGCATTGCACTCCGTGGAGAAGTTATCGTACCTCGAATTTACAAATTTCCTTAATAATACGACGAAACCGATTTTCTCTGTCTCTGATTTTCGTGTCTTTCCTCGTGTTGTACATGAAACAAAAATCCCAAAAACGCGCTTTTCATATTTTTTTTCGACCAATTCGTAACCAAACTCGTCGACGATTGTTGTCCAAATAGCAATTACGCTTGAAATCAATCATCGATATGAAAATACTAGTTTTTTTTATGCCCTAGTCAAAGATGGGAAACTAAAGATGTTTGATTTAGCACAGGTACTCGCAAATTCGGTTCTTCCTATTTATACGATCTTATTATTTCGCTGGTCGTTGCTTGGGGCTGAGGTATGAAAAATGAGACTACGTGCCTTGGACGTTCACGTCCAGGTGAGCGAACTGAAAAGCGAGTATATTATCACAGGTAGATTGCATATAAACAAGGCAGTGGATAAAGCTTGGGGTAGATCACGGCCATCCGATTACCATGAAGGAAGCCTTCCGTGAATTATAGTAGCACGTACTCAAGTTTGCATAGCGGACCAAGACCGAGGTCACAGTACGAGTCGACGGCATCGGCGGTCGAAGCGGGCGCGAGGCGATCCAACTGTAAATTAGCGCGAGTCTGTCCGCTGTGGTTTGACGCGAGGTAAGCCACCGTAAGTCAGGCGCAGCTTAGGAATATTTACATATAGATACATACACGTATACGTGTCCAGAGGAGTGCATTAGCCTGGCGTAATATAATATTAAGCTCGCGAGCGATTAAATTTTCCCAGAATTTTCGAACCGTTCTGGTACAAAGATACCGGTTTTGACGCCGTCGACCTCTTCTCTGTCGGTTCAATTTTGAAAACTCCTGCTCAGCTTGGAAAATCAAAGAGGATTCGGTCTGAACTTTTTTCAGATTCCAGTCTACTACCGTTCTTGTCTCCGTGGTTGTGTTCCGGAGCGTGGAAGAAAAAAAATGAGATCAAAGTCAAATTCCGCGTTCTTCGCGCAAGTTGAATTCGCAAGTTTGCAAGCAGTTGGATGTGAAACTCGTGTTAGAGTCTACGTACGTTCGACCTGCTCGTCGTGCGGAGAAGCTTATTGCTATTTCAAGAATGCGTCTTTGACGAAGCCAACGTTACCCAGGTAGAAGTATCGTGAGCTGAAAATGAGTTTGACACAGCTTCAAAGAATTGCTGAGGTAAGGTACTCGCATATTTCGTAATATACGCGCTTGCATCGTGACACACATAATTTTCCGCATAGTTCAATGTTGCGAGTCACGTTCCAAATCCGTCACGTTCGACTGAAAATTATACAAGATTTCCTTAAAACTACGCCAATCGCGTCGAAACGTTTCCGGTTTTCTACCTTTGATTGAAACCTCAAACGCAAATCTACTTGCGGGCTTCTAATTTTTATTTACCGTATAATCTTCTGTCCCGCGCGTACAATACGTCGAACGACGTGTCACTGCACGAGGAACGAAAGGACACTCTGGATGTTGCAGAACGTACCTTCGAGTCCACTTACTTAGCGTAACGCTATGTACTCGCAGTGTACATACTTTGCTTCGAATATTTCGCTTTCGATGATATAGAGTCGCATTTTTCGAATTCCGCACGACGAACCGCCATCGCGATTTCGAACCTACCGGCAAGGTGAGAAACTCGAAGGAAAAATCTAGTAGAATCAATTCGACTCGGATGAGGCGGATCTCGATGCACTGTATCTACTATTTAATCTCGTCAGTTAATCAAGTCGCAGAGCTTAATCGAAAATCTGGGCTCGAGCACGCCCGTAATGCGTTTAAGACCAGTAAGCTTGATGTTATAATCGATAACCTTCTTGGCAGTCTCCTATCTGTTCCGCGGGCGGATCGTGTATCAGACATAGGTACAGATATATCGCATATCTATCCACGTGCTGCGCCGCGTACGTACATACATGTACGCGTAGCATTGCTTGTAGACGATTTCATCACGGCTCTCGACGTTTTCTCGTGGTTGCAATTTGGCTATGATGTTTTCAAGCCAAATTGCACGCGCGTGTATAAAGGCATCGGCATTTCATCAGGATCCAGAAGTTCGATGCGTCCAGACGAGTGTGAGGAGACGATGTATTGCGAACCTCATAGATTGCAGAGTGGTTTGATCTCGAGCGCTCTATCCTTTCAATTTCGATTTCTTTTCCGGTCCAATCTCGTACAGGCAGAGAGATAGAGAAGGTTGCTACTTCGATCTCGCCGAAAAAACGATGCCAATGAAAAGAAGCTGAAAGCAGGTGGTGCTAGACGTCCTGAGAAGGACACGAGTTAGCCTTTTCAAATCTAATTTCCTTGAAATTCTTGCTGGCGGAAATAGCAGAGTTACATTTCGTTTCTGTGCAGAGTAGAGGAACAGTTAAATAGAGTCGAGAATATTAGCCGAATTTTCGGCTAAGAAAGAAAAAACGAAACCTCGTCACGTTCATGTAGGCTTCGCTGCTGTAAGCCTCGGGGTAATGCCAGACCGGCAGATGGTCCCGATACGCAACGAAGTCAGCCTGAAATTCAATTTCGAGCTTAAGGCTCGAGGCAACGCTCCTCGCGAGCTGCGAGCAATTATCTTCTGAAAATTAGCGGTTCCGTCGCTATGCTTCGTCGTCCATCCGCAAATCCGTCCATCCGTCCGACAGTCCCTTTGCTAGGAGTTGATAATGCCGAGGTTTCGGTAAATACGAAAGTTCGCCGCGCCGTTCCCGGTCTACCAAGTGGTGGTGATGGTGGTGGTTGTGGTGGTCGATGACTAGGAAAGTTAGAGATCACCAAACTCTGACCACTTGTAAGCTACCCCGTAATTTGCTCGCGTTCCCCATTCATCCGATTGTCGTTGTTATCAAGTCCGATATATTATCGCCGACGCGGCTGCAATACTTCGCGAAAACTCGTCCGACGACAAACTCCGCTGAAAGCTTCTCGTAGCAGTAGTCCGATGCTTTGGATGAAAGGACGAAAAATCCTACATCGCACCGAGTAAAATCCTCGGGAATTAAGTTGATCCGCGGGGACAGAGATCTCTTATCTTCTCCGAGCATTATTCACTCCGCACGCGAGGCGTCGCGACAATCTAAAGCTGCCTGATACTGAAAATCTTAGATTATCATATTTATTATTATCCCAGGATATATCAAACACACGCGCTCCTTCGCGTACCCCTCGTATAAACGTTCACGTACGTTCGTACAACGATCGCGAACATGAGCAGCCCTTGCGTCACTCCCAGAAAGATTTCAGGCGGAAAACTCCCCGAAGAGATATCAAAGTCGAAATCCTGGCGGAACCTGGAGCTCGCCCGATTATAAGCGAGCGTGAAAAACGCTTCGTCCCAGGAATTAAACGACGAGACAATTACACCGAGCGGTAGTTAATTTGATAATAAGTAGCCACTCACTCGCGAGTCGACCCCCCCAAGCCAGACGTTCTCGAGAGGGTTAACTTTGTCCCTTCGCCTCGTCGTTTTCTACCACTCTGGAAAAAAACCCTCGGCATCGGTGATATACTATGTCACGGATCGGTTTATCGTCCGCGCGAAACGTGTCCACCGTCTCGACTCCTAAAAACGCGAACGGTCGGCTAATATAAGACTAGGTATTTTACCACGTCAAGACGGGTCTCTCTCTCTCTCTCTCTCTCTCTCTCTCTCTCTCTCTCTCTCTCTCTCTCTCTCTCTCTCTCTCTCTCTCTCTCTCTCTCTCTCTCTCTCTCTCTCTCTCTCTCTCTCTCTCTCTCTCTCTCTCTCTCTCTCTCTCTCTCTCTCTCTCTCTCCCCCCTCCCTCTCTCTCTCTCTCTCTCTGCGTGCGCGTGCGTGCGTACGTTTGTAGCTACGTAAACGAGCGCATGCTGAAGTTTGGCGAGAATTCGAGAAACTACAAATCAGCAAGCTCGAGACAGCCAATAATTACGTCGGAACTATGGTCGTAACGTCGAGATTAGCGCCCCTTAATCTCTCTGTAATCGCGTTTCACAAATCTTGGTCTTTGTAGCGAAAAAAGCGATAGTTTAATGGGATGGAATATTTATGACATCTCGTGTCTGGAGTGGTAGTGCTTCGTGTCAGGTTACGCGGGCAAAAGTTAAGGTCCGTCCTCGAGCAAACTGAATTCTTTATCAGGTAGCGAACTTTCCGGACAGTTGAATAATAAATATAGACCATTTTAGGCGGTAGAGAACGAATGGTTTTATCCCGTGAACTTAGTTGGGTCCGTAGACGATGCAAGATCTGGCCAGAGCTTCCGGAAACCACGGTGAAAATGAATAAAATAAGTCTAGGAAAGCGAAATAAAATCAGTCTCGACCCGGCCTCGCGTTGTTACGAGGCTACGAGAGTAGTGCCGGAGCGGGAGAAATTCTTATGATTTAATTAGAGTTTGGCGTTACGGTCCCGACGCGGCGCGACCGAAGTGGAGGCCTTGGGAAAAAAAAAACTTTGCGAAAGGGGCGAGTCGGGTTTGAAAAAAACGTAGAAACGCGGTGGATAACGCGAGCGAGAGAAATGGAGAGAAAAACGAGGAAACGCGGAAGGAGAAACGAGAGTCTCCGTTACAAGAGAAACTTGTACGTAACTCAGCCCAGGGGACAGTTTACCCGGTAAAACGTAATGTTTAACAATTATATAGACGCGGGTTGAGTTCGAGCAAAAGAAAAGGCACTCGAGTGCCTTGGTTGCGAACGGGATAAAATGGGCTGGCCGTTGTGACTACGACCGTTATAGATATCAACGACCAAGTAGAGGCAGCAACGGTTCATTGAATTAAACCTGACTTCCCCACTTCGAACCAAGCGACAACACCGGCTCTATTTTATTTCTCTTATATCGCTCTATGAATTATTCCTACAGCTGCGATTCAGACGTTCGTATTTGCGATGCTGGACGAAAGTAGTAGTTCTCGTGTACTTTAATACCTACTTTAATACGACTACTGAGCACTGATTCTTCCGCGGCGCAGAAATTTTCAAAAAGCTGTGCGAGTAACTTTTTCCTATGTTTTCTCAGTAGTGATTTTTTTCTCCGAGAAAACTGAAAAAATAGATGTCTGTTTGAAAATATTGAGAATGAAATTCTTCACGGAGTGAACTTCGCATCTGAAGCGATAACCGTGAAATCGGAGCATCAGCCTAGCGCTTACCTTTATTGCACCACTCGAAACGTTGGAAACTGCGAGTGTGGCCTGCTGACAATTTGCTTCGAAAAGATCGACTGCGTCAAACTTTGGATCGACGAGGAGCGATGAGACGAACTTTACTATCGCTAAGAAAACTTCCCACCGACGACTAGATCCCGAGTAAACGGTCGTGCGGACAAATATTAAACATTAACAGAGTCGGGAACGCCTCGTAATGGAACCTGGTCGGTGAGGTAGATTGTTAACGCGATTACACGAATTTCCCGTCCGGTTAAACTAATTATGCCGCGGTGGAATGTTTTCGAATTTCGTTCCGTATCCCAAATCTGTATAATTGTAGCGCTTACCGTTTGTTATACCAATTTTACAACGATCTGAAAATTCGATGTTGCCGCTCCTCTTATCTCTCACTCGGTTATCAACCCTCGAATCTTGGGTGTCCTTTGTACTAGGTACTATCCCAGGGAGAGAATATCCCTTCGGGAATAATTCTTCACGGGAGGATAAGCTTCTTATCTGTACTCGTCAAAAAAACTGAATAGATTGCTCGTCTTGACCGGAAAAAGCCACTCTGATCGATACGGTGGTCCCGCGAAGCTGAGCATTTCCTTTCTCGAACAAAATTTCACGCGTTTTCCGCGGTATCACGAACTTTCAGCCGAAAGTGTATCGAACACGGAGGAGTTGAATCATTTTCGTCGTTAAAAAAGCTCGATACATATTCACTCGATACGATTCGACAGCAATTCGGATTCTTCTCCTCTTACTCCTCAGTTTCCATCGCTCTATCAATTTCTCCCCGTTCGTCTACTTTTTGAACGCAACGCAAATTTGGCACAACGAATTTCACGAAGCATGCAAGAAAAATCACCACGTAGAATAAATTTTCCACGAAACGTGTCCCACGCGACAAATGTGTACGCATAATTCGCATCTTGCATTTTTTATTCGCCCGCGATGAGTAATCCTCGATTTGTTACGCGTACCCGTAAAATCTGATCATCCTAAAGCGGTGATTCGTATAGCTTTTCTCCCGGAATTTTTTCCGCTCACATTCTCAGACAGTCGACTGATTTTTTATCGACCGAATGGAAATAATAGTACACGATCGTGGCTTTCGTTCTTCCCCATTCGTTCGCGTATATTTTGGTCCTCGTAGTCGTTCGTTACACGTTCGTATCTAAACAGTTTCCAAAAGTCACCGGGATATATTCTGATCCCACGTAACGATGTCACGCGGAGAAGCCGTTGCTTCGCGGAACAACCATCCCCTCTCCGTGTGTCCTCGCACGCTCTCTGTACCACGCGTCGTTCGTATCAGATGCGTACGTGCGTCTCCGTCGTCTCTCGAAAGCACGATACGAGGAAACTCACGCATTCACGACTACCTGTCGGTCGCCCCCTCTCAGCCCCGTCGACGTTGTGACGAGACTCCGAGTAGATCGAGCTTCCCCCCGCCGTTGCTCCACTTTTAATCAACATTCCCTCAGTTAGAATCTCGCTTAATTGCTCTATCCATTCTTGTCTCGGTTTATCTCTTAATTCCCGCGGCATTACATCGTTTCCTCCTGGCGAAAAATCTCGTTAATTTTTTTTCTACTAAACGAGTAGAGGAAAAAAGTATACCTTTTACAAAATGCTTTCGCCTCGCTTCGTCAACCTGATTACCCTTTATTTCAATCTACCGTGGCTAAGTAGGCACGGTTAACTCCGAATCTGGAAATCTCGTCTGCGAGGAGGAAATCAATGCGCTCGTACCTCGAGGTACGAAGTGGCCAAAAGGGAAAGAGGACGTTGGGTAACGCGTATATTTTTCGTATTATCAGAGTCATTTGTAATCGCATTCGTCGCCGCTTTGAAAACCAAATTTCAAATAAACTTATTCTATCCAATTTCAGCTGCCTGTCTCTCCGCATACGTATTTGTATCGCGTTATTTCAATATCGTTATTAGCCGAAAATTGCTTTCGAATGGCTTTATGGAAATCATACGGCCTGACATTTCTCGACCAGGTGTTCCTAATTCTATTCAATTCCAACGTAAATTAACATATCTCGCGCGGATGCGGAAAATTCACCCCCGAACACGAATTTCAACCGGTTCCCGAACACGAATTTCAAGGCAATTCCAAGGATCCGGTTGAGCATTCGATCTCGGTGGGGGAATTTTGTTTCGGGAATTCGACGTATCGTAGACATCTGTTGCGTGTAAAAATAATCCGCTTGCGGAAATATTCGCCGCTACGACCGTCTCCTAGATCGCCGCTTCCATCACTTTGCATTCGAGATCCACTTCTCTAGCTCGACCTTCTCTAAAATCTTCTAAATCCTACAGTGGTTCGTTCTCCGTTTCTCCATTAAATGCGAAAGGCTGGAAGATAGCCGGGATTACTTCGAGTTATATCTACTCTTCCTGCGATACGGATGCAAGGGCTTTGCTCTTGCGAAACATAGTTGACGGATATTTGTTACTCACGTATACCTAGGCGACCGAAAGCTTCCTACAAAACGTCTCATCCCGGGAAAATAGTTTTTTTTATTCGTTTTTCCGGTTAACTCGGTCATGAAAGTACATCGTGTACTTGAAGCGGCACGAGAGAGTTGTAAGCTGCGATCAAAGGCTCCAACAATTTCGAAAAAGAGTAGCACTGCATCGCAGGGGCATTTTTTCAATTTACCAAAAAATAAGTCCCGTGGGATTCGATGGGTTCGAGTCGAGCGCGTCGCGAGGTGTCGTAGGATGTCGTTGGCGAATAGAAATGCGTTCCGATACGACGAGAGCCTTTCATCCGTGTTAACTCGAAAAAGCGTCGACGTTTTGAGATCGTCTGCTCATCGCGCTAAATTCAAATGATATGCAAACTATCCGCGGCACCGCGATTATTCGTCTCACACGTCGGGACTCTGATTAAAATAATAATTAAAACTTTACCCAGCAAAATTGGCTCCGGTCCACGCGCGAGATATATTGAATTTTAGCGGATAAAAATGGTGGAAAAAAATTAATAAATAGATCGTTTTAATTAAACGACCTCCTTTCGAGAATTGGCTTTGCGCTCGGTCAAGCGCGAGCGGATTTTGTAACGTGCCTTCGCTGTTCATATGACCGATACCATTCATATGCGATGCGACGAACCAGATGCAGCCGCATTTGTAGCGGCAGGATTTTTCATTTCATTCTCATTTCTCATCCCATACGAGCCCCGGCTCGTTCTCTGTTACGTTTTCGATCGGCGGTCAATTACAATCAAATACAGAACCACCGTCTCTGAATCCAATTCGCGACGTGATCAACTACACGCGTCGGTCTGCGTTGCGATTCGCGATGAACGAAAAATGCGATTCGACTAACGAGATTTTCGCGACAACGACACAAACTCTCGCTGATTCCGAAATGGAAAAACATTCAATTTCACTCGTCCGCGGAACTCCACGCGCGTTGAACTTTGAAAAATCATCTTCGCTTCGTTTTCGACTATTCCCTCTCACGCAACACCTCGTACTTCGCTTCGCGTCTCTGCTCGTACACGCTATACGACTATACATAAATATATGTATATTACGAAGCTCTTTTTTTCTCGCTCTATTCACGGCCTATTACTCTGAACATATAAAAAAGAATTCTCACCAAGGATGAGTTCCTCATTTTTTTCCGAGCACTCGCCAAACGTATTTGGAATTTTCCCATTTGATTAACACGTACATCTTTTTTTTCAATTATCTATAACTACGCGACATTTCACGTTATTCGATTGGTCATAGGCAAAGATTGTAGAGCAATTTCAACTCTTCAAAAGTGCTCATAGCCGATTCATGTTCTGTGAGCCCTGACACCGATAAGAAATCTTAAAGCCGATTTTTCACCCAATTTCATGGTCTTTCCGAGTTTTCTCGCGAACCATCAACTTGACAGCAAGATTGTACGAGTGCTTTTTTATTGGAAATTCAATTTACTACAGAAAAGATTCGAAAGCTCAAATCGTGAGGCTAATAGTTTTCGAGATAAATCCAATTAAACATACGACAATTTGAAACATCTCTGTTTTATTAATATTTATATACAGGGTGTAAGTGTATGGGCTATCCAAACTTTCAGGATTAGTAGAGGACCCCGCTACAATAATTTTTGAATAAAGTTCACGCGCTCGCCAACGCGTATTTCGACGCTACAGGGCGTTTAATGCCATGGGTTCGCGCCGTATGTGCAAGCAGCCCTTCACGCACACCCCAGTTGCGCGAGTGCACTACCTCCCGCGGGCGGATAGCCCTCGACGCATATCCATTTCACGACCTGTGTTCACCCAGCAGACGTGGAATCGTTTGTAATCGACGCCTGAAGTCCACATCCATCAAGCAGGTGCGAATGGGATTTGTAGGCATTTAGAAACAACTGCCGCTTGTTTGGCATGTTTTTTAGTTTTCATGAATTACAAGAGGTGTTGAAGCTAACGACCACCTGATTGCGCACCAGGCGTGCACCTACGTCACCTACGGGCGCGTAAACTTGACTCAAAAATTAATGTAGTGAGGTCCTCTACCAACCCTGAAAGTTTGGATAGTCCGTACATCTACGCCCTATATACCGAAAGCTATATATATATATATAGGATGTAGATATGTAGATATATATCATATACCTATATCCGTATGATGCGCGATCGTAGGAGATATTACGTCACGTAACGCGAGCGACGGCAAGAAGAATTGCCGATGTTGACCCAAACTGAAAACATTTCTTGCATTTCTCGGGTGTTCTTCTTCGCCAAAGGAGTATGCCGTATTACGTACGAGTTCCACGTTCGCCGATAGACGCTATACGTTTTTCTCCTTTCGTCCCTCTTCCTCGATCTTACCTCTTATTCTTTTCCCTCGCACTCGTTACACTCACCCATGCAGCTATATCAACAGGAAATATTACGCGTAGCAGAGGAATATTTACATCATCGTAAGCCCCTCGAGCTTACAGTATCATAATCCGTCTTTACCGTGTCCTCAAGCTTTTCACGTAAAATTCCGTATCTCGTGTTTCTATCCTTTGTGTTCTCCAATTTTCACGATGTTGGTAGATCTTGCGCCGCGAAATAAAATCGACGAAGCAATAGGTATTTCTTAATAGTATTTCGGATCTCTAAATGAGAGCTGTATATGCCGGTATGTACTGTATAGGGTTGCTGGTTCGAATCGATGCGAGTCTCTGATCTCTCTTACGCAGCGGCGGATCGAGGGTGAACGGTTTATCGGAGGTATATCGTGCTCGTGAAAATCCGGGCCGAACGTCGTAAGCATCGACGGTATTGTCCCGAGAAAAAATAACTCTACGGCAAACGTAGCGTATGGAAACGACGGGTACGTGCGTACCGCGACGGTTGATTCGTGGTTCGGAATTACGTTTATTCTCGGCGAGCAAATTCGACAAATGAGGCAAGTAATCGGGGGTAGGCAAGAACACATCGTTTTCCAATATCAATCGAACAGATTTCTATTTTCGCTCCGACATAACGAGCCGGAATTTCCCCGCAGTCGCGAGAGATTGACGAGTGCCGGCGGAGCAGCGACCCCCTCGTTAAATTGATCCAGTGATTTCCGAAATTTCTTCCAGCTCCGTATTCTTGTATTTGCGAGGATCGTTAGTCACTCGATATAATGGTACGCGCGAGAGGCGAGGAAGTGAAGTGGAGCTACGAAGCCTGCCGCGATCATAGAGAACCGGTATGTATATACGTATACCGGCATTCCGATATTCTTCCACGTTTTTCTGCCACGAGCAGATGCGAAGGAGGAGAAACGACGGCAGGAGAACGCGGAACCGCCGAGAATCGAGGGAGTTCGGGAACAAGGAGAGGGGAGAAAAAGGCTCTGGAAATTTACGATCTTAACGTTCCTGCGCTCAGGTTGGTTCATTTTTCTTTATCATTGTCCTCCGAGCGCTTCGGCCCTTTTCCCCGCCTCCCGGCACCCGGAGGTTCAGCAAGTTGACGCCGCGTGGCGAAACCTTTAAAGTTTTTTTAATACTCGACACTCGTGAGCCGGGTGGGCGAATTTGAGGTGAAATATGCCAGATACGAGGGCGGCGGCGGCGATGGTGGTGGTTCGCGCGAAAGAAAGGGGGTGGCGAGACCGTGAAACGAAGGTTGAAAAGCGCGACGCAGGGACGAGGCAACGGGGTATAGCGAGAGAGACGCAGAGAGACGCGTCTCTTCGCCGGAGACTCGATAATCGAGTTACTCAAAGAGTGCGAAAGGCAATATTTCGCACGACGTTTTCTCTCCGTTTATCTCCTTCGTCGTTTCACCGCGCGCCCTTCGATCGTTTCGACTGCTTCTCCAATGTCACGCGAGACCCGAGACTCTCGCAGCTCCGATCGCCATTCGTCATTCGCAGAGGAACAGGGAAACTGTTGACCGCGATAAGTCGACGCTCCCTCTTTCCCTCGTCCGTTTGAAATTCGACCTATCGTCACGGTCTGCCGTCTCCTTCGCCGCGCCACGTCACGGAGGATAGAATTTTCAATTTGCAACGAGGCAGCGGCTGAGTGCGACATAGGCACTGTCATCCCCCGTGAAAAATTCATTTTTCACGCTTGTCTGTCACCAGGTGACTTCGCGACACGCACGAGACCTATTTAACGATGCATTCCAGCCGTCAGCTGGATCCGACGGTATTAAAAGTCACGCCCGCCGCCTGTTCGAGTTCTCACCGGTGTAATCAATGTGGCCAATGTAGCATCAAGCCGGGACACGGCGCTGCCTAAAATCGCCTATGCAATATGCAACGCTATCGAGCGGTTTGCTAGGAGCAAACGAGCTAAAAACTTTCGCGGCTGGGTCGGTATATGCATTTAGAGTGTTCCTCGAGATTGGCCGCTGGTGTAAACGTACCTGCGAATTAACTCCGAAAACGACGCGACCGCGCTGATATTCCACACAGGCGCACTCGGCTGATGACGTTGGGTCGGAATCACGCAGCGGTACCTCGACCACCTCGACCGGTGATAACGCCTGCCATCACCACCACCACCACTACCACCACCACTACCACGCGCTACCAAGAGCGGCGGTGAGGTTTACCGTTTGGAAAAAACCCGAATCGCGTGTAGTTTTAGAGCGATTCTTCGTTCAAGGTCAATGTCGGCAAAGTCAGGCGGAAGATGGGTAGGTAGAGGGAGAGTCTTCGGATCGTCAGTCAGCCGTGATCTATCTCGCAGCCAAACAGTTCGAAGAAACGGCTCACTCCATATTTCATGCCGCGGAGTGATTCGTGACTCGAAACTCTCCACTCGTGATTCGTGATTTGCTATTCACCTCCGCCACGCCGCGTCGACTCGAGGAAATAGCGCAGGAAGCATTTACATGAAATCCATAGGCTATAGTCGTCGAGCGTGCGCGATTCCGAGACCCTTGGAATTCAGGTGGAACTGACGTAGATATCCACGCCGCCTGGCTCCCCGCAGACCAATTTCCGAGCTACAACTGCTTCCGTTCCGCCGTTACTGCTGCCTTCTCAGCCGCGATTTGGCTTCACCTCGCAGCTCACTGTCCTCGCGATCTAAAATCCCACGCCTATTCCTGAGCCGCTTAGACGACCCGAAATTTCTGCATACACGGTTACCTCCGATCGCCTGCTCGTCGTTCGCGCAACGTAGGCGATCCCCGAATACGCCCACGTCAGTATTATTCCCGACTCTCGTAATCCATCGGTCTTGTCTCGCGGTGAAAAAATTGCGGAGGTCCGCCAGATAATTGGTCTAAGCTCTCGTTCGACATTCGTTACGTACCTGAAATACCCAGGACGATTTTGGTCTCGTTCGCCGTGCAGCGTTGTTCCGCTTCCGTGTTTCCTTCCTGTTCTTGAAATACAGTCGAGTCATGTTACGAGGCTGGTCGTCGTTTCTTCGCTTTACAAGCCGAGCACATCTCGCGCCAGACTTCCCTGACGCTGAGTCGAAGATTGGAGTTGGCATGTCGACGTAAGGCTGAACACGTAAACAATAACTCTCATTGAAATTCTCGCAATGACGGCGAGACACGAGTGTTTCTTGAAATTCAGTCACCTGCAGCCTCTCGAGCGACAGTGTTGTACCAACCAATCGTGGTATCATCTCAAAACTTGCGGGCTACTCGATCACGCGAGACAAAAACGACGAGGGACAACGACGAAACCTCGCTCGCATCTGTCATTATTATGTTGGAACAATACCGAGATCAAATTCGTGAAACAATTGTCTATTTGTTTATCCGATTACTGCGTGAAAAAAAAAACGGAAGAAAAACACGAAGGAATATCGAGCTGCTCGCTTTATGGTCTCTGAAAATGCTTCGGAGATGAAACGGGTGGCAGCGTCCCGTTAGCGACTACTCGGAGTCTGGTCAGGCGCCCCAAAGCAGTGATAACAGTCGTCCGGGAGGGGCCTGTTACGGAGCTTGAGCTCCCCGGAAGAACCGTATTTTTTCGAGATTTTCTCGAGACTCGTTTTTCTTCGCGGAAAACAGGGCTGATCTAAAAAAATTACGGCTCCGAAATAGTTGCGGAAAAAGATAGCAACGAGACGAGAAGTAGCGTATCGTATCCCATTACCCGCTTCATGTCACACTTGCCACCTCGTCGTTTCATTTCCATTTTTTCAGTCTTCCAGCACTACGGAGCCGAGAGTGTTCCAGCGAAGGCTTCGAAGCTTTCGCCGTGCTTTTTCCTCCTATTTCTGTATATTTTCACTCGAGAATATCGAAATCTTTGGAGAAAGGGCGGGGCGGTTCCAACGTCGAAAATCCTTTTCGCACACTAGACTCGAACGAGACATTGAAAAGGCGACGAGATGAGAGAGGAGTCGAGTCAGCGGAGAGACCGTAGTAGCGAGTGATATACTATAATAAATCTACCGAGCTGAAAATCTGTCCTCCAAAAATGTCGCGAATCTCGAGAAAACAGTCACGCGTAGATTTGCCCTTTGACGTGATTCTTTCGCGGAGACGTACGGCTCTTATTCAACGGGTGAAGAAAGTTTCTTTAATCTGCATACAGTTGAACTTGTCCACTTCCGTTTTGTGCTGCGTCAACTCCGAGAGAACTCGGGGGGTCCACTCGCGCCGTGAATAATCTCTCGGCGTGGAAATAATAAAAAGCGACCCTTCGAGAGCTATATCTTCTAACAATGTATTTCATGTACTTGCGTGATACAATAGAATATTTCATCCGTTTATATCTACATCCTTAAAAAAGAATATTTTCATATGCTAGCTTACGTCACATGTACGTACATACGTACACGTATATAGGGATGCACACGGTGTACGTATACGTATGTAATATTAATAATACGATTCGCATGCGTCCGCCAGGCATAGATGCATTCATCCAATGTCGTAACAATTATAAATCTACTTCTCGACGGGAGACGGGGGAACTGTGAATATATACGGGGCATCGGGTGAGGGTTGTCTTTTTGTTACAATTTCAGTTAGCGCTTATTCATTGTTTTTATTTTTTCTTCCCGTTTATTTCATTCGTTTCCTTTCACTTTCAGCTTCTTCGGAGATCGTTGCCCGTTTCTTTATCCGCGGATGGCTTCGTCGATGCTCCTCGGTTTCATTTCTCAGCGACACTTTTGATTCTCATTCGTTAAACATCGTTTATTATTATCGTTATTGTTATCATCGTCGTTATTATTGTTGTTATTATATTATATTATTATTAGTTATATTATGATACACGATATGGCGTGAGGCAAGCTTGAATTTTATCGGGAGGAAAACAAAGGAACGCAGCTGTTGCGTGGTGGAAAAGAAATTCGGGGCTACTCGACGAATGTTCCTTCATCGCTCATCTCACCTTTGATCGAAACGTTAAAGAAACTGAGAAACTGAAGCGAGAGATTCATTTTCGGAAGAAAAAAATCTTCCTTTTACCCTCGCAAATGATTTTCTTTTCTTGCTAATTACACACACCTACACGCATTAATCAAAGGTTACTCTTATCACGCGAGCGCTGCCTATTATACCCTGTAAGACACGGTCAAACTTACCACCTCGAATCGATTCTACTGATGATTCTATATATTTGTGCGCGCGCACGTGCATGCGTACTGCACGAACGGTCGCTTATACGTTAACACGCATGATTTAATATCCTGAAAGGTTTTGGGGGCTGGGATTTCTCACGTAACGCGTCGGATTTTCTTTCTTCTTGCAGTCACTTATAAATATATGATGTCTCTCGCTCTATTGCCAACCTTGTTCTCTATTCACAATTCACTAGGCCTGTATACATGGGTATCGCGCACACTTTTCGCTCTCTCTCTCTCTCTTTCTCTCAACAACACAGTGTACAATGCATAAATATATCAAAATCAAATCTCTCCCCGTCGCAACTCGTTTTTACAATTCATCGTACCCTTAGATTGTTTTTTTCCTTCTTTTTTTCCACGCACTCGCCGAAGACACGAAATCTTTCGAAACGTTAATCTTGTCGCTTACAAGTCTCGCTCGACCCGTTTGTCTTGGTTCCTGATACTCGTCCTCGTATCGCTCGCGTGTCCGATGAAAAGTTACGCTCACGAGTTCGAACCTCTACTTCGGGACAAACTTTCTCTCTCGGGACTGGTACAACGTTGTCAGTTCCCGTTTTAGTGAAAAGTCTTCCTAAAAGCCGCCCGTACCAGCGAAAGAACAAACGGGATGATAAAATCGAAGAAGAGCCATATTTTTCGCAATACGTGTCTCGCGACGATTCTCCCACTCGGATCGCGTTGCCAGGTGTTTCGTCCTCACTTTCATAGTCAACTCGTCGATACGCCAAATTCTCGACCCTGTCGCGACTGATCATTTGTATTCATCATCGCTATCACAATTCGTAAACTTTCATCTTTCGACCTCGTTGATCGTTCAGTGCTAGCGAAAAGATACCTCGATTTGGGATGCAACGTTCACGTATCCTACGTCGCGTCCGTGTTACTTATACTGGTATAAAAAAATCTACGTTTGCACTTTTTGCCTAGTTCTTATTTGTTTCTTTGTACAAAGTTCATCGCGTACCACTGCGCGTCGTTAACTTCCGATATCCTCGCCGCGTCGTCGTTCACTTTACTCTATACAAAAGACACGGCATCGTAATTTTCATCGTGACTTTACCACCAGCTGCATTTGCTGTGTAATTTTGGCGTCTGTTTTGTGTCGACGAAGCACGTCTCACCGCTTCCAAAGTTTCTCGAGCACATCGGTTTACGTTTGCGGATCTCACCGTTGCTGACGTCGACTGAAATAAATCGACGCAGTCGTTCGGAGGCGAAGCAACGTTATCCGATATACAAACGAAGAATAACGAGTTTGCACCTTCATTCGTTCGATTAGTGTTATTCGATCGTTTATTTATTCATTTATTTAAGGCTAAGACTTGAGCACTGGTAACATCGATTTGCGTGTATTATGTATTTTATTCCCTTATCGTTAGGTCGAATTCACACGGTCCTTTTCCTTTTAAATCTTAGGCTTTTTGTAGGTTTTGTATGTACACTATTCGCGACCCGCGATTTTAGTTCACTCGAATTTACCTTCGAACGAATACTAAATCCCCGTTTCCAATTGATTATCAAACGAACTTTCATTTACACCTATTCAACGACACTTTATTGCAACGCCTGTAATCTACGTAGAGTTACGGTGGGGCTATTTGGAGATTGACGGTAGCTTAGATCACGCGATGTTCTGGCTGCTTCGGCTCGAATCCAGGTTGCCTCCTTGGTGATTTCTCACGATCTCTTCTCTCACACGTCCATCGTTTCTCCGACGTATCCCTCGTCAGGGCTTTCCGAGTGTTCCGGAGGATGGGCCGCCACACCCTCGGCACGGGCTGCCACTGCTGCTGCAGCCTCTCTAGCAGTTTTGCTCAACAACGACCTCGGCGACAAGGGCGTTGGCTCGCCTCGATAGGCGGCCGGCGGCGAGGGTATGAACGGCATTTCTGGCACGACGGCCGGGGACGTGGGGGAGGTGGTAGGCATCTGCAGTTGTTGGATAGATGGTTTCATCGGTTGGTGAGGCTGATGGGGTGGTTGGTGGTGAGGCTGGTGAGGCTGGTGAGGCTGGTGAGGCTGATGGAGCTGGTGGGGTTGCTGAGGCTGATGGGATTGATGGGGTTGATGAGGTGGATAGGGATAACCTTCGGCGGTGTATCGGGTATCGCTTCTCGATACGACGGTGTCGTAAGGTGTCGACCTCGCGAGGAATTCGGCTTCGCGGGAATACCTCGCCGGCGGAGCAGCAGCGGAGCCTTCGAGGGGTCGCAGTCTTCGGGGTAGGGTACTAGCGAACGAGATCTTCGGCAGGCCAAAATCCACGGGATAACCGTCCTTGTCGAGGTAGCTTATCTGCGGTATGTCGGAAGGCAGGTCGAGCTGCATGCAGTACCTCGGATCGTAGTCTACCATTTGCCGGTCGTTTCTTTGTTGTTGATAAATATTATAGCTATCAGTGGTCTCCGGCACCTCGTTGATGAGATCCGGCTCGGTGAGGTACTTTGCCGTAGGATTCCTGTACGCGCCCTCGACGGGCTCCCTCCTCTCCAGCGTCGCGTTTCTCCCTATTTCTCTATCGCTGTACAAAACCTGCTGCTGCCTTTCGAAGCTCAGATCCGTACCGCCGGCCGTACCCTTTCGCGGTAACGTCGCGCTGTCCTTTACGACTGGCGTGATGCTTTTACCCTGGGCGACCAGCGACTTGGCATTACGCTTGCGATCCTGCCGCCTCTTCGTACAGAACAAAACGCTCCCGATGACGCAGCCGAGGGCCAGAAGCGTGCCGACGAGTGCACCGGCAGCAACCGCCGCGACGTAGCCGGTGCTCGGCTGATCGAAGGGTGGCTCGATGGTTCCCTTGTCGCGTACCAGGACCCTCAACGATAGATTCGCCTCGGCGGGACCAGCGCTGTTCTCCGCGATGCAGGTGTAGGTTCCTTCGTCCGTTAATTCGACACCCTGCAGATGTAGCGTGCTGCTCTTGTTCGCGTGACCCCGCTCTTTGTAGTAGTACCTGCAATAGAACGTGGCAATTTTTCAACCTGTGAAAAGAGTCGCGTGGCTCTGTTGGTATTCGCGACATCTGACGGATCGGAATAACGAGTAGACAGACGAACGGAAACACTAGGTGCAATCGGATGGAAGGGACTTTTTGTGGCGTCCAACGAATACGAAAGCTTCGGGAGCGCGTCATGCGCGGGAGACAATAAACTCCCACGTGAAACGCGACGATCATTCCAAACTATCAGTTCGTCTATGGCACGGCGCGCCGCGTACAACGGTTGCGGAAGGGATTTTCTACGTGATTTTCAACTTTTCAGATATCCGTGGATACAATCGAGCTAGCTAATAGAGCGGGAAATGGTACCGATAATCGACGCGCGCCTACCTCGATACGGCCGGAGATGACGCGGTGCTGGTGTCGTTCTCGTTCATCACCTCGTACGGCTCCCCGTTGAACCACCACGTGACCTTGGCGGTTGGTATCGCGTGAACGTTGCAGCGCAGCGTGACGTTCGCACCCTCGAAGACATCGACTCGTTCCTTGACGGTGACGAGCGGTACGCAGGCAAGGTCATTCACGCTGACCACTTTGATCTGTTTGGAGTGCAGCCGCGCCGGCGATTCGCACGTGGGCTCCGATTCTTGGGGTGCTGCCGGCGCTGACTCCTGGAGCCAGGACTGCATCGGTCGCAGCTTGCAGTCGCAGAGCCAAGGATTGTTGTGCAGAGTGAGACCACGAAGAGCGCCGCCCAGGGGCAGCGTCTGGTCGGGGACGTAGGAGAGCCTGTTGCCGTCGAGTCTCAGCCATTCCAAAGCGGTGAGTCCGAAAAACGCGTTCTGTTCAACGGTCTCCAGTTTGCACTCGCTCATTTCGAGCACCGTCAAGTGTACCAGCGGATGAAATGCCTCGCGTCGTATTTCCCTGATCGGATTCCCGTTCAGAATTAGCCTCATGAGCCCGGGATACGAGGAGAACGTGTTCGAAGGTACGTGAGCGATCTGATTTCCTGAAAGATCCAGCTCGACGAGCCCGGTAAGTCCCATGAAAGCCGTTTCCGCCAAGTGACCTATCTTTGATCTTGAGAGGTACAACCTTTGGAGATTAATCAATCCGAGGGCATGGAAGCACTGGGGTGGCAAGCTCACCAGGTGATTATTGGCCAGATCCAATACCTGGGTACCCTCGCCGGCTCCTTGCGGCAGGCCGACGAGGCCACGATTCGCGCACTCGACCCACTCCTTGCCGCCCTTCCATTTGCAAACGCACATCGGCGGGCAACCCTCCGCTAAAGCCATCGCGGAGAGCGCGAATACCACTAGCATTCCGCGCCACCGCCACCACCACAGCCATCGCGTTCCGACGTTTGAGCCGAGCATTCTGTCGCATCGATCGTCGTCTAGACAGACAGATGGATAGGCACACGCCACTAGCAGGAGCCACTATGTGACGCCATGCGGTAGGTTCCCCTTGGAGCCGTCTGTGGCCCTTCGGTACGTCGAGGGGATCACTTCAGAGTCTAGCAGCGTTGTACCTTCGCTTCTCGCTGGCTCTACATCCGTATCTCGTCTTCCGGATCTTGCCGTGAGTTTGGCCAGTTTCATGCTCCATCAGGCGCGGGATGTCGCGATCAGCACCGTCGATGTCGCCAATCTGGAACAAAAAAGAAAGGTATTTCCGTGAACGTAGTTCTTCCTAGCGAACATCGAGGCAATTTTAAAGATAAAAAAACCGAGTCCCGGATCTATTTTCCGTTTTCTCCATTTATTGACATTCCCTTATACCGTTCGAAAAATCATTCGAACCATCAACAGACGACAATTTCGGTTTTTTCCCATAACTTTTGGAACAATCAACCAAATTAGATCCTTTTCTTCAGTTTCGTTTCTTGATGCACTTTCCAACAAAAATACCAACATTTTTTTCAAAATACTTTGTATGATATGTGATATTCGGGTCTTAAATTTTTTTCATCTGTAATAATTGAAGAAAATAGTATACGTAAATGTGTATAAATATATATATCTGTAAGGATAGGATCTTGGATGTTCTAAGATAAGGAGGATACCGGAGAGTGATTAATGCGTTCCTCCGAGTGCGCGTTTCTGTTATTGTCCTTTCTGTGGTGGGAGCTTTGCCAGTTGGTACTGTTCGTATTGTTCGCGCAACGGTTCGATGTGCATTCAACATCCTGTACTTCCTGTTAGCAGCAAGATTCCCATCGCTTTGCACAATAGTCGTATCGACTATGTTTGGGTATCGCGAAAGTCGCAATCTCGCATGTATTACGTATCCGCGAGCATCACTACCCTCTTCGACACCTGTCTACTCTTCACACCCGCCTCTCACTCTCTCTCTCTCTCTTTCTCCCTCTCTCCCTCTCTCCGTCGCGCTCTCGTTCGCTCTTTCTCCCCTCTATCGATCCCCGAGTTTCGCATGATGAATAACAGGCACGCGTGGGAATTCTAATGGGATCAAATTCGAATTAACTCCGATTACCATGGGAGTTGTGTTCGGGAAAAATATAAATATAGCGGCCCTGTGTTTGACAGGCCTGTTTAAAATCCAATTCATACAAAGCCTATAAATCATTATTTGCAATTAACGTGCCGCGCGAGCTTTCGCACAAAGCTCTCGCTGAAAGCGGAGGCGAATAAGGCATAGTCCGGCGTTGGTCCACGCCGGAAGCTATCATCGATTACGCAACCATCGCTCCCTTCAGCCGGTTAGTTTGATTTCGTCCATTTTCGCTCATCTCGCCACCGTTTCTCCATCGTCCCGTTGATTTTCACGCGTCTCTCGTATTTTCTACTTCAACTAGATCCACAGGTATTGGAACTAATAGCGGTGGTCGTTATCGTTATGCCGGCCACCGAGCAATTGCTGTTACGTGCTCTCTCCGCAATTTCTTATCATCCCACACACGCGCACGCACGGCGAATCACGTGCACGGCATCATCCCCCGGCGACACATCACATTCGCCCAGCACGAGTAGCCGCAATTCGTCTCGCACGGGGATTATTTGTGGATGCCAGGTTCGTTTCATTCGGCGCAAGCTCTTCGTCAGGCGACTGTAATTGACCAATGAGCACGAAATATCGAGGCTATTTGCTACGAATGAAAAATATCACTGGACTTATTCCCTCACGTATCGCTCGGCATATGCTTCAATTTGAATCAACTACGCTAACTCGCCGTCTCCCTCACCTGTTCGAGAATCGCAGACTCGTTCTTCCTCCTCGCATGGTCTAGCTTTTATCAGCCTTCATCGTCCTGTCCCGAATCTCTTTTTTGTCCCAAAGAATCCCGAGCTTTATATCAGCTTCCGCTTTGTTTCAGACAAGAAGCGAGAAGAAAAAAACTCGACACTACGCGCGTATGCACGAAAAAAGGCACAAAAAGTTCATTAACTCCGAAGCACGAGTTTTTTTCTTTTTTGAGCAGACAGAAAAGTCTACGGCAACGCTGAATGGGGTACGGAAGGTCAATGAATTTTATAGCAGACTCCACGTCGACCCGTCCAGTCTAAGCCGTGCAAACAAAACCCGCCAGGTAGGTAACTTTCTTCGCAGGTTCAACGTACCAGAATGACTCTTTTATCACGCATGATAGTCCGCCGGAAATTTACTCGCGTCTTCGAAATCTCCGACGAAAGCTATTTTCCACGCGTTTTTCAGCGAGGTTGTACAAAAACTCTCATTATTTCCTAAAATATTGCCTCGCTTCTGATCTTCACCCTGAAAGCTCCACGACTAGGAAACGTCTCTGAAAACGATCGGTTAACTTTGCTTATTTTACGGAAATCACGATGTAAGGATCGCAGGATTTTTGAATTTTTAAATGCTACACGCGGACTCGTCAGATAGGATCGCTCACGCGAACACGTTTGAAAATCGAACGAATATTTTTCGCAGATTTGATAATTCCGATGTGATTCAATGAAATTGATACAAATACCGTAGCGCGACGTTGTTACGTAGTCTACCTATTTATCACTGCAAGCGCACACGAGATAATGAATCTAATTACACAGCAGTTTCACACTCCACTTATTTTCAAACTGATATGCAATTACGTTACGGTAATCAGCGTGATTAGATGAGTGGATCACTCTGACGACTACCACGTCTGTCGTCTAATTTGCAACCCCGCAAATTTCTCATTCTCAACGTCGTATCAGAAATCCATCGACGGAGCTTATCGCCGCAAGACAGAAACATCGATCTATCGTGAAGTGAAACGATCGGCCTTTCGTCGATCTCTGAAAGTGCAAATCCGTAGAAGTGAGTGCAGCTTGCTCGCACCGATTCCCATTCGTCATCTCCGCGTAGGGAGTGCGAAATTGTGGAGCGAGTTACGTAGATAAGGTACGAAGTTCGCGAATCGCGATATCCGATGTGCATTTCGGATACAGATCGACTCACGCGAAGGAAGTTTTCTACTCGGTGATTCGCACGCCTAACGCACGGACTTGGCGTTTTTCTCATCGGCGGTCCACGAGCAGAGGAAGCTTCGATCCGCGAGCGTCGCCGTGCGCAGCAGCCGAGTTCGCCTCGTCACGTCACGTTTTACTTCGTTTCAGAAATACTCGAGGGTGGCGCGAGTCAAATGAGATTGCGACTCCACTCTCGAGAGAAGCGATGTAATATTATTGCCAACCAATTTTTTTCACTCCCCAACGACGGTTCGCCTCGTCCGGATCATTCCCTCTCCGAATACTTATCCGCACTTCGATCCTCTTCTCGAGACGCTCGAAATACCCATCGTCGATTCTATACGAACCGTACGTTCGAGATGCGAGAGAGACCGCTTGCCATTAGGTACTCGTCGATGGAACGTCGCGTAGACAAAAGAAGGAACGTACACGTACACATCGGCACATCAGATTTCGGGGGAGCGACGAGCGAAGAACGCAGAGTCGCTTACAATTTCGTAATGACCTCAAGAAAGTCCCGAGTGCTGCCAACGAGTCGTACGAAAAGTTGAAGTGGGAATCGTATTTCGATTCGACGAATCGTCGCGTGAAAGCTTCGACGCCGATTCAACTGCTGCTAGCCCAAGGATCACGAGTCGTTGAAAGCACGAGAGCTCGAATTTTAGTCGATCGTTCGAAAACGTCCGCCACAAATAAACGGACCACCCCTATGAGCATCGCGAAGTGTCGTTTGCAACGACGATTCTGCTGAAAGGACAGCTGAAATCCTGTCCAGTTTCTCGTGTCCGTTGTCCTTTTGTTTCCCAAGCTCGTCTCGTGCTCGTCGTTTTCGCCGTGAAAGCTCGATACGCCCGACGACTAATGAAACTTTCAATCAATTACCTCTTTTTCGATCCTCAAATTTTCCAATCTCTCGCGAGACCTACCCGAATTACGGTAGCGAAACGAGGGACGAAGAGAATTCAATCGCCGAGTAATCTCCACCAGTAACTCTCGCCGATGAACCATAAAATTACTAATGGTGTTTATTGATTGGCCGAAGGAACGCCTCGCCTCTCCTTAATGGCACCCGATACAGTTGTTTCTCAATTCTCCCTTTTTTCTCCGGCCTCCCGCTCCTTTTTATCCGCGCCCACCCGAACTTTTCTCGGTATACTTTGTCTTCCGCTTCTCTAACCTCGTTTCGCAAGCGCTCCGCACCGCTTCTTATTTTCGTTGACAAATGACTGACATTTCCCGTCGATTTCCGGAAAACTTTCCGAACGCTTTATTCACGTGAAAAATTCCCGTATATATCTATACCTATTGTTCCCCCGCGACTCGCGACCGAGGTTGAGATGTAAAAATTCGTTGCCACTTTTAACGAGACCCGCAAAACTTTGTCCCGTGTTAAATCAGCCGAATCCAGCCATAATTTTCTCTCCACCTCGCCTCGGCGCTGGCTCTCGACGCGAGCGAGGACTCGCAGCTACTTCGAGTTCTCCGCTCGGATCGATGAGGAACGATCATCGTCTCTCCGAAACGAATCCGAGATTTTTTCCCCGCGAATCAAATTCATTTCACTCCACCGTCGTTTCCTCCTCCGGCCCGTTTCATTTCACCTCGATTCTCCTATTTCCCCGTCGCTGGTCATGCTCATTCTGTATTCGAATTCACCCGACGTTCATCTCGAGCCAATTTTCAGCAGCGCCAAAGACTCGCCGACCTGCAACCTGCCACCAAAGCTCCGCGTTCGAATAGGTCCGAATCTCATGCAGCTCACGAACCATTAAACAAACGGTGCTCCGAAAAAATAATCACTGCCACTCGGCGTGATCCGGCGAGGACTCGAGTCCTCGGTCCACCCTGTTAGTCTGCTATCTCCGACGCATACGTTCTATCCTCGTTCCACCACGCCTACCCCGCCCCACGCTTCTATTCTGCAATGCAGGCACATTTTTTTCTACGTTTGTTTTAGCCTTTTTTTATACCAGTCTGGGCGTCGGACACCCGGACGTCGCGGCGCCGCTCCGTCGCTTTTCCATCTCTCTATCTTCTCCGTCCCCTTTCCCCCCCTCGCTCTCGCCCTCTCTCTCCCTCTCTCTCTCTCTCTCTCTCTCTCTCGCGAGTGACGGAAGGTAATATACCACGAAAACCGTCGACACACAACCCATCGTCTCTACATTGTAGAGCCTCAATAGCGTCCGCGCTATTGTACGCTTCCATTATATGCCGGATGCTATGGTTAGGCGGTCCGATCCTCTCGTTCTTTCCTCGACGATGCCTCTTTTTCGCAACGATTTACCACGGATACCCGAATTTCTGGACAAGCAGAAAATTCGTCTCAAATTCTTCGCGATTCGTCTCTGCCTCCGCGAAACTCGCGCGGTCCCGAGATTGACCGGTCAATGGTAAACGTATGGATATCTCGTTCGCGTTCACGAGGACGTTGTTGATGCGGATTCGCGGAAGCTCGGGCGAGAGAAGCGGACCAGTGAAATCGAAAATTGGGAGAATTTGAATTTTCCGTAAGCTTATCTCGCGTCAGCTCGTGATTCCAGATGCCAATGGGATCTGGCGAATAAGGTTTGATTCCGCTTTGCTTTTTCTGTATCGGACGGTCGGTCTTTCGACTTACCTCCCGAACGTTTTCCTCGCGCGCCACTCTGCCGCGGAGCGCCGTCCATTCTACTATCGTATTCGTCACAGAATTTTCTCACGTACCGCTCGGGCACCCGACTAATGGCGTTCTCCACGGAATGAGAATTCTTTCACAAAGACTACAAATGGGAACTGTGATATATGATCCAGAAAGAGAGCAAGATGAAATTACCGAGCCAAGCGATCCCGGCGGTGCGCCGCGGCGCACAGCTTCCTTCCTACCACGCTCCTCGAAGATGTTCGAAGATATCCTCCGCGATTGACTACAAATAGTGTCGCCGGATGGATTCTCGACTGGCGGAAAATTCCCGACATTTTCACAAAGCGGAGCCCGACGTCGCGCGAGAGCGAACAAAATCAGCTGGTGCCGAGTACCCGCGCGCGATATACGTACGCGGTAATAAGCGGGAGACGGAAATTATTTGCGCGACGTTCGGTTGGATATTCACGGGCGAAGAAACAGCGTTAGGTAATCCTGCCACGCGGAACGTAGCTAACGATGCAAGAACGCGGAACGGAGGCAGCGGAGATAAACCAGATGCAAGGAGTTGGCGCTACCGCGCGTGACTTGTCTAGGCGAGTGAGAAAAGCAGTTTATTTCCAACTAAATATGTATGTAACTGCGAGGTAATTTTATTCGGCTGTTTCAACTCGTAACCGTTTTTCTCACGTAGCTCGTTTGACGACGCCGAGAGAGAGAGAGAGAGAGCGCGCGCGTCCTCCTCGGAATGTCGGCACGATATCGCGCGGACGAGGAGAAGAGGAAATATTTCTCGGTCGGAGAATATACACAGAATATCGCGCCTATTTAGATGCAAAACGTTGCGAGTTCAGCTATTCGTTTGTTGTATTATCAGAGAGACGTCGCGACTACCTGGTCGTAAAAGAAAATGAAAAACGCATATCGCGGCGAGAGATAGCGACGAGTGTCGCCCACCTGGTCGATACACCGTAAGAAACCTTCGCGCGTAAAGAGACACCGCGAATCCCGGGGTCGTAAAATCTGAGATATCAAGGTGGCAGTAACACACCAACGAACGTTCCCTCGGGTCGTTCCTACCAGCCGCCTCTTCCGGAAATGGAGCCCGGCGTCGCGGTGGTCAAAGACGGGGGTAATGCCGATGGAACGGGCGGCGTCGACTTCGCCAACGGGAAGAAGACAGCCGACATCGTCGGCTATGTTTCACGAATCGAGAATTTCGGAGCTAGGTCCGAAGGTGGTCTCGAGGTCGGGCATCGCGGCGGTAAATACTTTATGCATACCGCCATACCACGGTTCAATTAGCGAGCTCCTGGGTATCTTGCCGGACCGCTCCTAAATTAGACGGATAGTCTGGTGCCCGTTAGTTCGCCCATTATTTTCCAGATCCGCCGTCCGTAGGGTCCAATGAAATCCTCGCCGCAGAAAACAGCTTCGGTGTCCGTGCTCTCGCGACGATATTTTGCTGGGGAACCATCGCTGCTCATCCTCTGCTTCTCTCTTTCCATAATTTCTCCTAATACCTTCCGTCCTTCCTCCTTCTTCGCCTCGCCTCCTCCGCGTTCCTCCTCTCCACAGTTGTTGCTCGTTTGGTAACATTTTTCCCTCCCGTTTTTCCCTCCTCTTGCGTCCTACTCTTTTCGCTCGCTGCCCGCGAGACAGGAGAATCGCCGGTGCTTCGAACATTTAGTTTTGGCCGAGGGGAGAGACCTTAAGGACCCTCGCGAACGAACTGGTCCCGTCAAAGTTTCGCTAACCGGAACCAGAAGCGGGAGGAATTCAGTCGATCACTGGCAAAGTTCTGCTACGTGAAACCATTTCGTTTGAGTTACGTAGCCAGTGTCTGACCCCGCGCCCCCGGCCCCGTATCCTTCTCGAAACTCGCGACCCTCTTTCTCGCGCATCGTTCGTTTCTGCCATCCTTCTATGTCCTCTCCGTACACCTCGGAGCTATATCAGCCTCGTCGATGCTGGTCTGCGAAACGCGAACTTCCGAGGAGACCGCGTATATAGGCAGTCGGAAGCCAAATAAATCACAGCTGTCAGCTCGGCGGTGACTCACCTCAAGCCAGTTCGCATTTTGGTATCAATTTCTGGTGGAATGGTTTTGAAAAAAAGAGAGTAGCTGGGTGTACGCGAGGCGGAGGGATGGGAGGTCACGTAACGTACGCACGTGGTGCAATATCGGTGGCTTTCCCGATGCATATATATATGTATACAGTATCTGCTCGTATACACCGCGCGAGCCGTCGATGCTACGTACCCTGGCGCGTGGAATGGAAGTGGGCAAGAAAACGAGAGAGGGGAAACCGTAGAGACGGATGGATGGTTAAATAGATATAGAAGGGATGGAGATTGGAGATTGGATATCGAATATCGGATATCGTCCAGCGGCGTGGGAATGCGATGAGATTCTTTCAAAGGTTACGCAGATACCGAAATCTCTCCTCTGGTCTCCGGCGAGTAGTTTTCCGTCGGATGGAACGTGAAAAATGTATAGCAATGCCGAAATACGGCTTGAACTTTCGTAATTTGAGAGAAAGCATCGGAAACGGCACGGTCGTGAGGGAAGATCGAAGGAGGCAATAGGTATCGACGAGGATCCCTATCAGGCCCGTCGAATTGCGAGCGAGCATGCCTGCTCTCTCCGAAGAGAATATGCCATCCTACGGAAAAAGGGCTCTCCGATGATTATATCTTAACATTTCGCGAGGGAAAATTATTAAACAAGACCGAGGCAAGTCGTTTGGTACGCGAGCACGTTGCGGTTCCCTCGAGCCCCGTTGCCTCGTCGAGTTTTGTGATTACGTAGTCGAGTTTCCAGAATATTTTTAAAGTCGAAAAACAATCATCGTGCCTGGAGAACGTCGGCTCGCGCGCGGGGCAAGAAGAATACCAGGGTGGCCGCGAATAGAAATGGAATGGAAATCGTGGTAATTAATACGCAGAAATGTATTTTTTCGCTCCCGTCGCGAAAGCTTTGAGCGCCGTGAGCGGTAATTTGTTTTATAATCGACCGAGCCCGGAGTAAAAAGAGTTGGAAATTCTATCAGGGAGATACGTCGGCGCGCGTTTCTTATCTGCCGATACGGTTTACGTTGTTGCGCCGCTATTTCACGGCGCGAGCGACGTCATCAGAAACCTACAGGTTCTCGACTCTCGTCGAGCTCTATCGATGAGTCGGTTGGGACGGCGGAAGGAGGAGGCGGGACCAAAGAGGACGGCGAGGGAAACTGGAACTCGGAGAAGTAGGAAGAGAGTGACAAGAAGTGGCAAGCCGGAGGATCGAGATCGATGGAAAAGCAGAGCGAAAGTAGATTGCCGTAAGAAAGTGGAAGCGCGACGTAGAAGGGGTAGCTCATTTCTGCTGGACGACGTCCACGGACGAGAGCGAGGAAGCGAGAGATAGAAAAAAAAAGGGAAGGGAAGGGGGGGGGGGGGAGGAGGAGATGGGAACAAGAGCTTTGGCCAGACTTTTATACGCTGCTCTCGGATACCATAGAATTGTTTATTTTCTCTCGGTAGCCTTGATGAGACTGCAGATTATGGAAGCTATCGCATTTACACGGGCGCATGGAAGAACGTCCCTCCGCACGTGTTCGCGTACATGGATGCAATTCGAGGTGGATCGCGGCAGGGGAGAGAGAAGCTTTGTGTAGAAGATTGGCTAGCTTTTCAGAATCTTCAGTGATAACGTCGGTCTCCTCCGCTCTTCGGAGTTCTCCTCGGAGATTCGTTCGTTGAGTGAATCGGTGATTTCATCGAAGGTAAGAGAGAGTCTAGGACCGGATCGAGCGATGGAGAAGGAGGAAAAAGAGGTGAAGGAGGAAAAAGAGGTGAAGGATGAAAACGCTTCGGAGAAAAAGATTTTCGCCAGGCGTATCGCGAGCCACGAAGCCGCGAATCCGACCTGCATGGAAAAGTAGAAGGGTGGAGAGCAAGAGAAATGGAAGGTGGGCCACGCGCGACGATATCTTTGCTGAAGGGCCTGAGACTAGAGTAAGAAGCGTCGGACGAGCTCCGAGAGACTCGCGCCGCGGCGTGTTGTTCGTAGCGTTTCTTCCGTGTCTCTCTCGCAGATCGAGTTTTCCGCACAGCACCCTGGAGATCGCCTCGTAAAGTACGCTTTATTAAGCTAGTCTCGAGAAAATGAACACTCGTTACCCGGTGGCGAATGTTCGCGAGCTTGCAAACTTGATACTTCTGGTAATCCTGCTAACTGCGAAATTTTCACTCGATGTCTCGAAAGAGAATCGTACAAGGATTTTTCGGAACGAGGTCGCCGCTCGAATAGTGATGTACGCTCGCCCAGTTTAATTTTCACCCTCGGGCTGCTCTCCCGATCGATCTTGTTGCCTACCGGTTCTGTTTCGTCGATCGATCGTGCGGAGCCTTTCCCGTTATTGTGACCATCTCCGGATGAGATATGGTCGAGGGACTCGGCGATGCTGAATAGATAGTGGCTGATCCTGCGCGGAAAAGTGTACGGTGAAACTTCCGCAACGGAAAGAAAATTTGCCCGCGAGAAAGACAATTTATTTTCGCAACCTCGATGCCGAGGCTGCCAGCTCGTCCGGTAAAATGTTTGTTCCTGCCAACCAATCTCGGCCAAGGACGTCGTTCGGCTCTTCTCAAAGCCCGTGGACCGGTACGTCTTGGTGAGCTGCCCAGGCTCTCGGTGAACGGACTTTGTTATAAGCTCCAACTCAAACGCAAATATCCCCGACCCACCGATCCGCAATGCCGAGATGGACGAGCTCTCTTCGTATCCACAAATCCGACTGTAAGACAACGCGGATGATTTACGACGTACGTATTTGGGCGGAAACAGCTTCTTTCCAAATTTAACTCGACCACACAGATTACCAAACTATCAGCTATGTTCTCCGCAGATAAGATATATTTGTTCGCCAAACTTCGAATCGGGAAAATTAATGGTACGCGTCCGAAACTTTTTGCGTGGCCCTGGCAACGATTGCCCTTTACGCTGAGAAGAGCTCTTCCAGGTAATATTTTCTGCAACGAAGCAGTTCTTAGTACGTAGAGGCGACCAGGGCACTGCGGACTCCCTCAAAAATTCTGTAAAATTTATGTTTCTCAAATTTATTTATCATTTAGAATTTTCAAGCGATTTCATAACAAAATATAGTAGTTCGTGAGAAGAATAAGATGGAATACTTCCAACGTTTTAAAAACGTAAGCATTTAGGTTATTTAACACGAAAACAACAACGAACTCGATTTGGTTTATAGTTCTCAATTTCTTCATCTTTATAAAAGTAAAGAGTGCAAAATTATTTGTTAAAAAAATCAAAGAGCATGAGAAAGAGAGTTTAGATTAGATTAGATTCGATGAATTTATTTATGTACGTTATGTTGTACAATCGGATAGAGATATCATGTGTAGAAGAAAAAGAAACAAGTATATAACAAAGTAGAAGTATAAATCAGCGATGATTGCGGACGAAATTGCGAGAGAGAGAGGAAGAGGAAGAGAAGGAAGGAGAGATGCGAATGCGATGGAAGGTGAGAAACAACAAAGTATTGTGATTAAAAATCAAGGCAGCGATGTCCATGGTCAAGCGCCGCGAGTGTTTCAAGCTGAAGCAATCAATGAAATCCTAAAGTTGCCAAGCGCTCGAAGCAGTTCTCGGTCTCAGGCTCCCAAAACCTTTGCAACTTTAAAGGTGGAAGCTTTTAAGGTGAACTTCGTTTAATGAAATATGTCTCGGAAGACTGAGCCTTCCGTTTCTAGAACTTCGCCTCATCCTGATGGTTATCCAACGCCGCGTTTCCCAACAGAATTCCTCTTGCCATTCAGGATTCCAACCCAACCCAACCGCGGATTCAACGTACTTCAACGAGCAATTTTCACGGGTACTTAAGACCTCTGTCGTTAATTAATTAGTTGCAAAATCTCTTCCTCTTCAATGAAACCCCGAGGATGCGCAATGATGCGCGAGCGAATGCTGCGCAAGGAGGAAAGCAGAACGAACGATAGTCGATTTCGCATAAATTTCGCGTAGCTTTAGCGGCAATCAAACCCCGATCGTCGGCTGTAACCAATAGAAATCGCGACGTGTGACGCGGTACACGAATATTGGTGCGTATAAAGTTTTACATCCGTGAAACTTCAACGAACCTCTACAACTCGTCGGTCGTCACACGAGCGCTGTGAATCTCCGAGATTCTTCGTCTTCCGTCAATTTTACGGGTATCCTCTTCCGCTTCGAGCACTCTGTCGCGATCGTGTCACACTGAGTTACTTCGGAACTGCATCCGGCTCACGACTCGCCGGCTCACCACTCGCGATGACAACACCGTGTCACCGATACGCTGTTACGAAAGTCGCTAGGAAACACACGATGTACTCATCCGGACGCACTACTCAGGAGGCATCAAGCGTTAAACTTATCGCGAAATATGATAACCACGCGCTATCTATGTCATTTCGCCTCCATCGAGAAAACATTATCATCATCTACGTTGAAATCTTTCCGCATTGCCGGCTACCGTGACATCTGATCTACGAGGCGCAATTCGAGAAGCGGATGGGTTGAATGCGAGGAGTCTCGTTCGACAGCGAGGGTAGGTATTCCTCCTTCGCGCGAGGGGTTTTCCCCTCCCGGAGCCTATGAATATTCGGCTCACGTCGCGAAGATACGCTTCTTCCTGCGTACGGAATAAACCGCAAATAGAATCATCACGAGCCTATAAGAACGTCATTGGCCTCGCTCTGAAATTCGAGGCAATCGAACCAATTGGAGCAACAACGATAAGAATATTGCTGCGTGATTATCGCGAACGATCTCGAGCATCCGTCGTGACAAGGCTTTGCGAAACGTTAGTTATTTCTGCTTTCGTCCCATACGAGCGAACTACAATACGACGGTAGGAACAAACGCGACCGTAGGGCGTTACCCCGCAGCGGTGACTCTCGAGGGGAATGTGAGAAAGAGGCTACTGTAGGGTAGTCGGCATGTTGAGATCGACTGGAGTTGCCGCTACCAGTTGCAACTCAACTCAATTACGTGACCGGGCATACGGTCGACATTGTTTGAAATTATAATAGTTTTAGTAAAGCTAACATCATTTTAATGGCGAACGCACGGATGTCTTTAGAGAGGCAATTACCCAACAACATTGCGAGGCACGTTTGCTATGGTTGCCCGCCACTGCTCTGCATTCTGAACCGCATATCTTCGTGATTGTATTACTTCGGTTATCCCTTCCGTTGTCCCCATCCGCGCATCCTCCTCGTCCGGTGCAACCATTAACTAACTCACGGTTAACTCCTCTGATCACTGCACTCCGCGATCGTACAGACCTACCGCTGAGTCCGTAGCAGTTTCTCCCGGACGATCAGTCGAATGTGTCTCGTAACAGTTCGTTTCGAGTTGCACAACGTTTCGATCGATGAATATATCCTCGCCGTTTTTCCTCCGTCACGGATATATCCAACGCGCTCTCGCAAATTTCTCTTCCCTTCCCGGCGATAATATCAGCATGAAGGACAACCGTCTGCTCGACTTGGAGAATTTCAGTCAACTCCGAGTCTCGTGTCCTGTCTTTTTCGAACGGGTGGCGAGTCGGTCGAAGGTCTACGGGTGTAACGATCGGAGCTGCCTCGTTCCACGATCAGCTAGCTCGCCAATTTTCAACAACTCCGCGTCCTCGCCTCTGTCAATCGTTCTTCCAGCCGAGATGTAAATTATTCATGACTTCGTCAACGCGACGCGAGCTCGAGCATTTTTATAATATCGTGCCCGAAGACAGAGCTTGCGCGTTACAGAATCCACCTCGATGCCTTTGAGATTCCCGTCTCCTGGACGACGCGTCGCGTCCCGTCGTCCCGCTCTAATTGAAGCGGCGCCTTTTGCCTCGCGTCTCGCGCCGCTCATTCCTCGTCTCTCACCTCTCGCGAGGCGAAAATCCTTGCGCCGCAACTCGGTATTATTTACCCGCCTCCGTGATTTAACCAGCTAGAAAATACCCGAGGAACTTTGCTACCTACGCGCGTAAATCTTTGAGATCTCACTCGTGCCTCGAGCACGACGAGGGCTCCGAACATTTCGGAAGTCTACGTGACACGTGGCAGATCATACATACACGTACATATCTGTGCGCGCGCGCGCGCGTGTACATACATATATATATGTACGCACGTGTGTATATATTCACGTGTGCGTATACACGTTTCTGTACGCGTGTATGTATTTGTGTGTAAGTATGCATTTATATATAGTCGCTTGATCGAGTGGCATCCGCGGAGATGTTTCCACGCACACATGACCCCGAACAAATCAGCTGCCATAATTAAACCATCCGACCAACGGTACACCTACCAGCTTGAAATCACCTCCGTGAAACTTATCAATCTCGACGAGCCGAGTTTCGATAATGGTTCTATTTCCATTTAAAATTCCAATAATGGAATCCAATTTGACGGCACGGCTCGACGCACATTTTTCCCGAACGCGACGTTCGCCTGTAACTTTCACCAATCGGATACGAATCACGCCCTTGTTCCATGTTGAACGCGTGGAACGAATTGAATTCAATAGTCTCCGCTCTTTACAGATATCAATCACGAATCCAAATCTTCATAAAGACTATCAAATTTCTCTCGTTGAAACCACGCTGCGAAATTTCCAAGCCAATTTTAACATCGTTTTTCGTTCGCAGGGATTCCCGAGCTTGCGAATGTGCATGAAGGAGAGGCGAAATTCGAACCGCGCGAATTTACACGAACGGAGTAAAATTGTGGTCGTCGAGTTGCGTGTCTAGGAAAGAATTGGGAAAATTGGATGAGAATACTACTCGCGACTTTACGATATTATCCTCGATTCTACGCCGGCGTTCCTTTCGTGTGCGCGACAGCAGTGAATTCTGGCAAATAACGATTCGTAAAATTCGAAGGAACCTCGTGGCTCTACTTTGCGATGGTTGAATACGTATCGGTATCTCTGAACATATAATCCGAGGTAATTTAACAACGCTATGTACATACGCTCCGCGTATATTCCGTTTCGAGTGCCAGTTCGTTCGGCCCGAGTCTCTTTAGGAGAACGTAGATGTTGCAGCGGCAGCGGACTTGCTCGTAATCCATCCGCATCAAATCCTCTTCTCATTGTAACGTGGAAATTCTGCTGAATTTACAGATTCCAGTTATGAGCTACGACTTTCGCAGGTTACGGAATTCAGGTCCGTTGAAACCAGCGCGAAACAAACGGTATTGAGGGTACAAATGTTTCCGCGGCTCGACACTCGCGTGCCCACGTCGAAGTATTTTCGTATAAAAGAATCACGCTCACGAATCTTTGAGAATAGGTGATACGAAATAATACGGAGATTCATCGGATCAGAGGTTACGACGCGGTGGGTTTTTTTTCTCACCCCGTTGACGTAACTACGTCGTACGACCAACGGCGCTGTGACGCGAATGGGTCGATTGAATTTTTAGGACCAACAAAATATGCCAACGATCGAACGTGGGAGTGTAAAACGGAGTTTGTCACAGCTTCAACGGCAGCAGCAGCAGCACCAGCACAGACGTCGACTGCCACGCACCCTCCTCGAGTTCGGAGCATAAAAAAAGTCAGGCTGTTTTCACGATTCAGCCGAGGAAATCAGACCGTTTCCGTGTCGCCAACGATCAATGGAGCGGGGAGAATAAAAAGAACATCGATCGGGAAGAATAAAGCTTGACATTCTTTCCAGTTTTGACCCGCGGCGACATTCGATGATCGATTGATTCGACGTCGCTTCGATAATAGTCCTGTTATCGTCCTGAATCGGTCCGGCCGAGACGTCTATATCGCGAAACGCCGCGACGCTTCGTATACCGGTGGACGTTGCAAATCGCACCGGCATTCGCAACTGCAGAATCTTATATAGACGTCATTCTTCTCTGGATAACTTCGGAAGTTACGAGAAACTCGCCTTTTACCCGTCTCCTCCGTGAAAAATGCACGAGAACCTTCAACTTTAAAGAGGTCTTTGTCAGTTTCACTGGAAGGGAACGACGGAGGAAAGATGAAAGAGGAAAGAGGTAAGAGGTTTAGTGAGATTTACGGTAACGGTTCTACAACCACCGACGGGACGAGTTCTCCTTTACACTATTGGCCTTTACCACTGTCGCGGTCACACGTGTCGTCCCATTGTCCTCAACGATCTGTAACGCCGTACCAGGGGGCAGTTCTCTTTTGTCAGAGTCACGCGCTATCTCCGATCTAGATATTTTCAAACGCGATAGCCTTCGCGAAACGAACGTAACCAAGAATCGCGTCTCCGTGGGCGTCATTTTGCTCGAGCTACTGGCCACGTCTTGATTCGGTTACCCGTGGGAACACGTACTTCTCACAACCCGCACGGCATAACGCAATCCTCTCTCGCGTTACTCGCGCTATCGTCGTGCCACTGCTACTAGGCACGAAAGTCCTCTCTTCTAAGTCTTTCATACCAGTCTCTGCTTTTGTCCCTCGTCTGTCCACTCGGCAAAATTCAGAATCCGGTCTATCTCGCTTACGTCATCCGGCATGATTCTGTTGCATCATCTTGTCATTACTCGTTTCCAATTTCCGGATATGTGTACTATCTATATCGTTCTGCCTGCCACGATTCTTCGAGCATAGAGGGGGTAGTGTGAGAGGTACCTACTGTTGTTGTTCAATTTGTAATCATTAGGCATTTGGAATCGTTGGGTACTGTTATTTAACGAAAGCTGTATTACACCCTTCGTGCAGAATGGTTTCGAAGAAATTCACCCTGCCGTGTTTGAGATTGGAATCCGCCGAGAATCGACTGATTCTTCGTGACAGCGGTACTGGCGTAAGCGCGGTAAGACTTCGCTCGAGGAATAGGTTATATTTTATGTATGAAGGATACCGAGAAATCGTGTGTCGGTGATATCTCACGTTCAACCGAAGCGAGCCGGAGTTGTACGCGAATAGAAATTAGTCGGGGAACGAGACTCGCAACGTCGAGGGATCCGAGACCGAAGCTCATTTCTGAAAAGCGTCAATCCTCGCAGAGTTATTCCTGTTTCCAAAGTACGGACGAGCGGCAACGTACTCGGCAAACTGGTGCGAGGAATTTTCGTCCTTCTCTTTCACTCTGGACCTTTGGTGTATCGCACCTCCTCCGATTCGGTCTCGTTCACCCCACTGTCCTTCCCTCTCTCTCTCTCTCGCCGTCGCTCTCGTTTTAACGCGGGGTATTTGTATTCACATTTTTCGCCCCTTTGCCACAGCTGGCTCTGAGTAGGGCGGAAAACTTTGTATTCAAATGTAAAAACTTTGTATAAAAATATGAAAATTTTTACGACGATACGACGGGGCTCAAAACGACTCCGGAGCAACGGATATATTTCGCGGAATTTCGCAAACGTCAAGGTGGGGATCGAAGGTGTCGAGAAACCGGTGAAATTGTTCGGAATCAGCCGTGAAAGAGCTCGCTCGCGTTGAAACCTAGGCAGGGCAGAAATCTATCGTCGGTGATCGTGTAGCCGCATCGCGTGTCGTGTACTTCTCTCAACTCCTCAGCGAACGAATTTAACTCTCGTAATTCCATTTCCTCGAATTGGGTTATCTCGTCAGAGTTGTAGCTGTTTCACATTTACGTTTATTCGAAGATAATGTCGACGGGGTTACAAAGTATAATCTAATAGTCGCGATATTCGCTTTGAATTATTCTTTCCACCGGCACTTTTCTCGCGAGATTATCCCCCGCAATAATAACCATTGGATATGACGATCGAAGCTGCCATCTCGACGGGAAGCCAACGCTCAAACAAACGTCAGCAACGATCAAACCTTGGCTCACGGCTTATAAAGCGATGAAATAAAACGATTCCATCCTTTCCGAACAACGCGAATGGTCCTCGGTGAACCTCGCAGTCGACACCGTTCTTCCATCCGCAGCAGTATTCAATCACGCCGCGGTGCCAAAGAAACCGCAGGCGTCTCTGATTAGCCTACGTCCAATCACAATAACCAGCTGGAAGTTACGTTCTCCTAGGTGGAAGTGGTTACCTTCGGTTAGATTAACTTGGGCTAGGTAGGTTACCTCTACCCGAAGTAGCGCCATGGGGCAGGGCCAATATCTGCATAGCGGTAACGACACACGGGAGCAGGTATCATAAACGGATGAGAGAGACAGCTCGGCGCTACGTTGCAGCGCTGGCGTGGCCAGCGTGCGAGACGACAAAGTAGGTAGGGAAAGCGCGGCGTGTATACCTATCGCGCGCGCGGCATGTACGTGCACGCGTCTACGTGCGAGCGCACCTTCCTGATCGGTGACGTTGCAAAGCTGCGAGGCGAACGAGAGCACGAGAAGCCAGAGCGAGAGAGAGAGAGAGAGAGAGCGAGAGAGAGAGAGAGAGAGAGCGAGAGAGAGAAATATCAAAACGGGGTGAGGGCGTACCACGAGGACGGTTTCTATGCCCAAGAGCCGCCCTATCAGCTTATTAAGTTGCCGCCAGCTACCGGTACGGTGGGCAGACGGCATACTGCAAGCGGAAAGCTATACTATAATTTCCCGGGTTATATCGTAGTTTAGAGGGTACTAAACCCTTGGGCAAGTGGATAAGGAGGCGGGAGGGGCGAGTAGGTAGATAAAGATGGGGAGATAAATTGTTGGCGTACTTAAAAGTTTGCAGATATTTTCTCGAGTTAGTTGAAATTAATGGACTCCGCGGACGAAATTCTAATAACGCCCGGCATCGAGCTTTTCGGTTGGGGTGGCGCGATGATCGGTTTCCACGTCGTCGTCGTCGTGCCGATGCGACGGAGAACAAACTTGCGGCGTTACGTGCGAGCATGTTGCGCTCGTTCTCGGGAGTTCGAGTCGTTGGAGTAACCGTGACGCTGGTGCATGCTCGGGGAAAGCAAGCTCCGTTCAATTTCCCGCGTTGATCGTGGTACCTGCGCTTATTTAGTCAAAGATTCGAATACCATTGCTGTTCTGTTCGCACGTGAGCTAATCTCTGCGGAGTTGCTCGTCGAATCGCTCGTAAACGCCTGGAGGCTCCGATGGTAAGTCGCGGAATTTAACAATAATAACATGCGAGCTACACTCGCTATCACGGTACACTGGAGCTTGAATTATTATTCCATCCTCGAGGCGCGCGCGTACGGCTCGAATGAACTTTTAGCTAATTAACGATCCGGATGGCAGGTTCACGTGATTTTGTTGAATATAAAATGCCCAGCAGAAATATCGCCCGACGCTCCGTATTGACGTTTGCGTGAACCTCGTTTCAAAAGATCCCACCCGACGTATTATAATTTCACGAATGACTGCACTCTTCCCCGGATTATTTCCACATTTTCAATTCATCTTCGATGAAATTGAGATCATTGAAAGCGATTCGCGTTATATTTCAATTCTCATTCCAACGTATTTCCCACTCGAGAGCGTACGAAGCTTTTATCGATGGTAAATTGTATATTGGGCGCGAATATTAATGCTCATCTTAATACCAGTCTGCCAATTTCTATCTCAGTCGCGATCAATTTCGCGAATGTTAAATCTTCGAAGCGCTGCGAATTTCCATTGATCCTAGTACATCGATGATATCCTGCGCTTCCTTTTCCAAGTACGTCACTCTGTCGATTGAGAAAAAAGCTCTGTCTGCTGTGTGTCTGACGGACAACGGGCAATCGGTCGACACACCTGTAAAAAGAGGCTCAACTACGGATGCATCATTTTTTTCTCCAGGTTTCAATTGTATCGAACCTCCGCTAGAAAGTTATCGGAGACTGCGCAGGCGAGAAGTTCGCGTCTATGTAATTTCCATCCAAGAACAGCGCGAGCATCAGCTTATTCCAGATACAGCATTGAAATCCATTGCGATTCGGGTGAATCTTTTTCAATCCCCATGGAACCTGTGCGGAATACAGGGTAACAACAAAAACACGACGCATGAGCAGTCCAGTTACGTGATGGGACTATCTCGACGGAAAACAATGGTTATTGCTTCGATTTCCGACGCCGGTGTTTTTCTCGCGACGAAACTAAATAATATACTTCTTCTTCGGAAGTTGGCGACAGTCGGGTATTGATAACGACCTTTCTTTTCCTCTCGAACATCGGCGAACTGTAGATATATTTTCATTTAGCTGAATTTACGAACGTTGCGCAGAAGGGAACTTCGACTCGGAATGGTGTCGTATATCAACGACTTTCTCGTCTTCCTCGAATCGCGCATCCACCGTCGTGGATGTAGATTTCACCCGGTGAATTCATCGAGGTTGAAAAAAATCTTCCTCGTCGACGTTTTCGATAATTCCGACAAGTCTCGAACAGAATTCAGCTTTTTGTCATGGAAATAAAACGAATAAACCGCTTCGCCGATCAGATCGACGTATGAAGTTTCGAAACGGATTTGTTTCCCGCGAACCCCAGAGCAGCCAAGCTCCCCGAAAATTCTCTCTCGCGATATTTCACGTCTCTCTCTCTCTCTCTCTCTCTCTCGCTCCCTCGCACACTTTTGAAATATTCATGCGAAAACTTCGATTGCACGTGTCAACCTCGCGATACGTAGCAGCCGCTTCCGCGAAAAAAAGAGAGAGAGAGAGAGAGAGAGAGAGAGAAAATGAAAAAAAAATCAACGTTCGAGCACGCGATCGCGGACGCTGGAATATTTTTACTCCCCGAATCGCTTCGAACGGAATTGGGTAATCCTCATAAATTACCGGCGCGTGTCATACACCTTTTTTCTCTTTCAAATGACTGCTGGCAACACGACAATAAATCTACTCAGACATCGAGGTACCGCCGCCAGACCTCGGCGCTCCTGCGCCACGTCGGAGGTGTAACCCTACTCCGAAGCTTTTTTATCCCCGACTTCGTTTTTGTCCTCGGATATCCCGATCGGCCTTCGTTCTCGCAACTCGCGATTCGCGCCGCAAAAACTGAGGGGAAATAATAAATGTGACTGGGAAAACAACGACGTAAATGAGAATAAGCACGACGGAAGCGCAGGTACCCGAGAAAAAAGACGACGACGTGACTAACGAGAGCGAACGAACCGGCAGGTACCCCAGGTTCGGCGGGTCGGATTAAATTGACGGGAACTTTTTTCCATTTGCCCCTAGAATTCAATTTCCGACGACAGCCGCGAATTCGGCAAGATGAGCGCCTCTACCTACGAACATTCGCGCGTACCGTCGCGCGCGCTACCTTCGTCCAAAATAGGACGATAGGCAATCTTCGCGATCAAACGAGATCACATTTTTATTTTTTCATGCCAGCTCTTCATTTTCCCCGCTCACTACGAGCAGATTCGCGTGAGAAAGGAAAAATCCACGATATTCAGTGCCACTAGAGCTTTCGAAACGCTTGAACGACGAAATAACGTCTAGAAAGAAAAATATAGCGATCTATGGATATATATATAGCCTAAATATATGGATCTATGGATATACAGCCTAAATATAGCCTATGGACTGCAAAAACGTTGGGAAGTAATAGATTCGTAACGGAGATAATTATTTGACAAGCTAATCATCGAGACGCGCATCGGTCAGTCGCGGCTGACTATTTTCAGGTTTGAACTACTCGCGCGTCGGGCATCGGAACTCGAACTCTCGCTCAAAGCTAGTTTCCTCGCATCGTTACCTACCAACTTTTTGATGAGCAAATTGACGACGGTTTTTTCACGCCGTAGAACGATTGGTTCGGGACTGAAAAATAAAAAGAGCGATAGGAAAAGATTAGGCTGTGTAACGATTGAAAAATGAAGCCTCGGAGAGAATTGAGTTTCGAGTCGAAAGTGCTATTCGAGTGTTAGAACGTTGCTGCTTACTGACTTTGACGAGTTTGATGGAGTTGTTTGATTGTTCATTACTTCCCGCCTGAGATCAGTTACCGAGAACGTTTCTACGCTCTGCATGGCAGCGTAAATATGATCAAGGATGTATCGATTCGAGAAATGGATGGTTTGGTAGATCACTTTAGAAATATGTTCGCCAGAGTATTTAACGTAACTTTTGGAACGCTAAAAATAGCCACGGATGGCGTTCGTCCTCGGGCGACAGGGATATCAGGATTATCGGAAATGAATCGGGATGAATTTTTCAGCGAGTGAAACGTACTCGACGTATCGTTGGATTCGTATCTTTTATGTCGCGTACTAAAATTTGAGGCGAGACGAGGCGACGAGCCGTTTCCGATGTACGATTCGCGTCTGACAGCGAGGCAGGTGTGAAGTGGAAGATACAGCGAAAGTTGCAGAGCAGGGGAGCGTCTGTGGAGTTCTATTTGTCTCTGACGCTACTTCGCAAATCCAATTACAGCAAATTGGCGACCTAACTTTCGAAACCTTTTATCCCGCTCGCAGAGATAACACCCACGTCCCCACCGAGTGCGTAATTTGTAGGGAGAGACACGTCTCTCCGCCTCTTTTCAGAATTTAAAACGCTCGCCAACTCCGTTCACCAACGTGTAAGGAAAACTATCCGCATACATATTTCGAATCGAACCTGTATCATCGAATACGCTCGCGCTGCGTTATTATCGCTGTGCCTACGCGAGTCCATACAACGAGAGTAATACGAACAAGCGGTACATTGGTTGAGATATCTGCGCTTGAGAAGCGTGTAGCTACACGAATACTTTTTATCACTGCACTGACCTCGTTTCTTTCCACTCAACTTCCACGTCCCAACATCGGCTTCAGTATTTCGAACAGACACGCGAAACCTCCCCGACGCCAGTTATTTGTAGCGAAGGAATGAGAATCGAGAATAACATTTAGCCTATTCTCGACCGACCGCTGATTGATTGATCGTTTGATTTTATTGAGAAAACATCGTTTTTGTGGAAGTAAAAAAAATGGCAGGATCACGCGATTATTAATACTCGCGCATTTATTTATGGAAGTTCAATACACGGCAAAATTACAAAAGTTATATCGAAACATTAATATCTGGATGGGCGGAGTTGTAGGAAATCCCCCAGATCGCGAAACTTGAGTCGAAATGATCCTCGGCAGTTCCGACCCTTGGCAGTTGGAACGGCCATTCAATTTTCGTCGACACGATACCGTTCAAGTCCATGAATGTTTCTTCGCGGTCGTAACTTTGCTGCGGAGAAACAAAATCGATGTCGTATCCGTAAGAATTGAATGTCGATTCCAACTGGCCGTGACTCAAATCACCGCAACCTATTTTCACTCGATGCGACAATGCCAGATCCAGAAAGCTGACGTTTTCACCGTTTCAAACTTTTCATACTTTTATATCCGACTCGTGTCAATTCCATACGAGGCAGGCGAGGAAAGTTCACCAGCAATACGTCGCGAAATGATTCTTTCGAGTGTATCGTCACGTCCGACGTTATCCGGTTCGAGTAGCGAGCAGTGTTCCATTATCTCTGATATTACCCCATGGTTTTTTTGTGCTGCGCGTCAATGAAATAATTGCAAGTGCATGGAAAATTTCGTGAAAAGCTCGATCGGAACTAATTTGGATTGAATTTTGCTTCATTCGTGCCTATATAGCCATCGCAACGGTATGGTACGTATCGTTTCCAGTGATCTGGATAGATTATTCTCGAATCGCGTGGTTGCTAGCCGCTCGAATCAGTGTTCACAGTAGTTACCGTAGGGATCGTGAACGTTGATTAATTCTGAATCGGCAATACTCCACTGCTGATTAGTAATTATGTCACAAAACCAATTCCCCATTTCTCGCCGAATGTAAATATGAAATATGTGGATCTATTTGGGATCGCAAGAGGGACTGCCACGGAAGTTAGAAGCCAATTACTCTCACTGATCCGAAAATAATCATCGTTACCAATATTCGACGTACACTTATCAAACTGAGTTTACAGGGTTTTCGAAAGTATGATTTTGGACGCACGTAAAGCGCGTGAAACATGATTCATATAGGTTAGAGGGGAGAGGACAGCTTCTGGTCTACGTTCACGTAGTAACGGGTAGATATCCAATAATTAGTTGGATTATCGCCTAACAACATCAAGACAGGATTGGCGAATGAACGTCGAGCATCGATCCATCCAACCCATCAGCGAGTTCAGGCTGTACCATATACTATGCTGTCTCGTACGTCGATGAGTCGAAAATTCGATGAAAGTTCGATGTGATGGTAGTGGTCATCCCTTTCCTTGCATCTCGGTAACCTGCTCTATCTATCTATCTATCTATCTATCTATCTATCTATCTATCTATCTATCTATCTCCCTATCTAGCTATCTATCTCGCGATTGGGGCTACAGAGTTGATTCACGGTTATCCCGGCTCGCAACCGTTTCTCAGCTTCTGCGCGCCTATGGATTTCCAGCGGGAGAAACATGCCGACAGAGGTACGTGTCGAGGCTCGAATCCCTGCGCTAAGCCCTTGCGTTTCTTCGAGCATCGTGAGACCGGCAAAAGGAGACCAACCAATATTTACTCTCCTGGCGGGAGATGGAAATATTTTGGGCACTGCCAACACTTCCACGGCGCGCCTGATAAAGTTAACATTTGCGAAATATCAACGCTGCAGAATCTTTTGCAAATATCAATTCAGGTACGCGGATAACTCGCGCGAACCGAAGATGGAGGATCAGGGAGAGCACATCAATGACAAGTCGCGATGTCACGGAAGGACAAAGAGAGGATTCCTAAGTGGCTGACGCAGCAGTCGACAACCTCAACGAACGAGCCTCGATCGAGCGAAAAAATTCTCGCCGAAACTGTCGAGTTTCCCTTGTTTTCAGTCAACCTGCCAAAAATAGCGATATCAAGATGTGACTTGGCTATCACGTCCGCGATGGTCCCTCCTTGTCTGCCTTTATCCTCCTCCACCCTCGTCGATCCCTCTTCATTGCTCTACACCCTCGTCTGCCCCGCTTCGTGCCTTTCATCTCCTGCTCCTCGGTCCTTACATTCCTCGACCACATACCCTAGCCCCGACCACGATGGTTCATTTGCCCTCAACACGAGGCCGACTGCCAGCACGGTTCTCCGTAACAAGACGGTAATTCCAACTTCTCATTTCCCACCATTTCAGCGGAACTCACACGATTCCTCGAAACTTACGTCCGCGTCGTTACCACCGACGTCCACGGTTCAAACGTGCCGCTACATTGGAACAATCGATACAATCTTTCCGCCGCAACGATGACAAGATCAACGACGCCGGGCAAAAGCACTGCTGAAAGAGGCGCAAAAGCTCCAGTCACTCGAAGACCCTAAAAATGCAAAACACGTGCAAATGCAGTCGAGTGCGACGACCAGACCGCGAGAACAAAAAGGAAAGGAAGCGTAGAACGTGAGGCAAAAGGAGTATGCCGAGGATGCCGAACGGGAGAAATGGGGAGGAGCTCCCCGGCCGACGGAGTTCAGGGGGAGGCGAGAGGAACGACGACGCGGGCGAGGAGCGAGCCCAAGGAAAACAACCCTATCCACCCTCTCCTCGCTCGGCGAGACGCCGACGCGCCTACTCCGCTGATTGGACCACAAGATCCACGCATCAAAATTTCAAATTCGCACCGCTACCGCGAGTCTTCAGGTATTTCCCGAAGGAAACCCCTCTACTGCGAAACTCCGAAGCTGCTCCGTCGATTCCACGTTGTCTCTCTGATCCTCGTCCACGTCGCCCACTATTCCGAGCGCCCATATCTCTACGTGCTAGAATATATATTCTATACATATGTAAATACGTGCTATCTCGACGCTCTACATATTGGGCCTATATTCGAGTGAGCCCGCTGCGAACACCCGTAGATGATCGTGGGGGGTAGTTAACCGACGCTTGACGGCGTGGCGCCGTTGCGATACTGGCGACGGTGGTAGTGGTAGTGGTGGCGGTGGTGGTGGTGGTGGTGGTGGTGGTGGTGGTGGCGCCGAACGTTATAGCGGTGGGGATCGATCCTGGAACGCGTTGTCATCCCCTTACCATCACCACCGCACCAGCGCCCTCTCACCTTCACCCTCCTCCTCCTCCTCCTGCTCCTCCGCCGCCAGCGTCCTCGTCGTAGTTGTCACCGTTATCCCTCTGCACCTCCGCCTCTGCACGGCAGCGCTGGTTCTCTTTGTGCTCCAGCGAGTTTTCCGGACTCGGTGATACAGCCGAGCCCAAGCAAATAGGACGCGGAGAAGTAGCGCGTCGGAGTACGGGTACGTTGTAGGGGTAAAGGTAGGTAGTTAGGGAACCGTCGAGCCGAGCGTTCCGGGCGTTATTAAGACCTCCGCCTCGGAGTTTGTTTGCCGTAGAATTTTTACTCACGTCATTTTCGTCGGGTAACGGAAGCTTGTGCGCGAGGTAGAGCAAATTCCTCGGGAACGAGATCCGCGAATGAGAGAGGAGACGCAAGACTACGATGGGGGAGGCGGAAAACGACGAAATATCCGAATAAATCTCTGACCCTGATGGAAAAATTCTAATAGCTTGTATCGCGATATCGATCGTTGATAAATTCCATTCCGGTAATGCCGGTGGCAATAAGGTTAGCCTGGAGATTCGCGGAACTGAAGGGGTGGAAACGTCGCTCGAGCTACTACGAAGAGGCGTACGTCGCTCTCGTTGGAAGGAATGAAATATCATTGCTGTATGGGAGAGAGGCCACGGAAGACAAGGACTCTTCAGATGACTCGTCGAAGTATCGTGTAGCTACGATCGCGCGTATATATATATATACACTTCTGACCCGTGGAGACGTGGAACGAATCAAACGACAACTTGAGAAAAAAATCGGAAATCGCGATGCGGTATAAGCTGTTAAATTTCGCGGAATCTCGAAGTTTCGCGCGTAAATCCAGCATATGTATTTCCAGACACGTGGCTCGTTGAAGAAGAACTAATTTACATCCGAGGTCGTCTACCGAGCTGCGACGTTGGTCGGGATGTTTTCGACAAAGAGGGCGGTACCGGGAACGACGGCGCCGTTCAACACGTGAAAATACGCTCCGCGTGCTTCGCGCACGGTGCCACTTGCTATCTAGGCGTGTCGGGCGTCTCAACTCTAAATCAACGCGAAACTTTCGATACTGTCGCAAAACCAAGTCTTTCGCTGCCCTCCACTTTTACCTCCTCGCCCGCATGCGGAGCACAGTTTCGCGTTCGCGTTGATGTCAGCAGTGGTAGGGTCGTTTGCGAGTCCGGTACATTCGCGGGATAGCTGCCGTAGACCCTCCACGAGTAAAAACACATTTCTCCGCAGGAGCCACCCGCGCGAATAATCCGAGCGGAAAAGGCGACGATTCCTGAGGGATTCTAATATTTGTCAGGATACAGACCGATCGATGCCCTTTCGCTGATGCGAGCTCTATCACTTGCACACCCACCGACGCTCTGTAATCGCGTACCCTGTTTTTCGAAGCCGCAAAGCTTAGCATCCGATCCTGACTGCGTATTCCCGAGCATCCCGGATCATTATCCGTGGAAAATATCCCGAACCTTGGCGGAACGCGATACCTATCTTCCAAATCTGCACTAGCGATTTCGCGGTGATAGTAATTAATTTTGTCGAAATGGAAATTCGGGGCCCATTCGTACGGAGTGATTATCTTGCCGAACGAAGAGGCTTTTGTTCCCGGAGACAAGTAGCCTATTAAGCTTCCTAATAACTCATTGGACTTGACACGCTTCGAAACCTTCGGCGTCCATTTTGAAAATCTATTACACGGTCAAGGCAAGTTCGGTCATTAGAACGGTTTTTGCCCAGTCGTGGTCAGCGGTGAAATGAGCCCCGGCGGTTCACATGATTAGTGTTGATTGCGACGGTAAAAAATCACCTCACTTAACCCATCGAAGAACGTCTCTCATTTTTCCTACTTCACTACCTTGCCTCCGATCCCCGTCTATTTCTGTCCTCGACCTTCCACTTTCGATTTCTGCCCTCGCGCTACCTTCATCCGGCATCAATCGCAAACGGATCTCTCATCCTATGCCCTGGGTTAAACGTAGCTCACCTCGCGTACGCTTCGTAACACCCGAACATCACGAGCTGGTACGGCGCGAGAGAAGTGGCAGCGTTAAAAATGAAGCGAAGTGCAGCGAAACTAGAAAAGAAGCAAAACTACAATGGGATCTTTTTCCTCGCGTAACCGAGCAATCTCCACCTCGTATCCACTGTTTGATCGGTAATGGAGTTTCAAACGGCGATTCTACGTCGTCAGCTGGTCCATATTCGATATCGATGTTCCTATGCGCCGCATATTTTCGGTCTTGGCAATCCATCGGTCTTCCCGAATCTTTTTCACAATTTTTTCTCCCCAACAACGTATTCGTTCGATGGCCAACCGATTATTGCCCCCGAGACCCTTCGTCCCCACCCTCGTTCCCAGTATCGTAATCGCCCTCTTTCCCGGCTCTTCGGCCCGTGACCTGTCTATTATCACCGACACGTCGAGACTACTGCCAAGCGTGGTCTCGCCTCATCGCGCTATAAGTAACGTCCTTGTTCGTACACGGTTGTCATGGTAGCTCGTACCATTCCGGAATCAACGATGAGAGGTCGTCATCGTACGAGAATCATCGGACGCGCGTTAACGGGTAAAACTACTCGTAGTATAAACGCTCGTCATTATCGCGTATGAGTTTGACCGAGCGAGCCCCGGAGACTCGGTTCGTTACTCATCGTCGCGCCTCTAGTTACCCGCGGTTAGCTGTCCCTCGTTGTACGATACCTCCGACGTCCACTCGTCATCGAATGTCAATAAATATTGACGTTCGTACGACGAACCGTGATCCGAGATCAATGGTTGATTAAGCCTGCTGAATCAACGTTGATTTTTCTCACGTTTTCAAACGGCATTTCATACACAAATGTTCGACGAATCCTTCCACAATTTATAACTCTACCATCGGACGATGCATCTCCAAATTCCCGACGCGATTTCATCAACGAACGAAACAATGCGCAATCAATACACCCCGGAACGTTATTTATTTTTCGCTGTCGCAACATTGCAGCGGGACCGAGGGAAGGTCAGCGAGATCCGATACAGCACTACGATAACCAACATTCGTAATTCGATTGCGACATTTTTTTCTACGCAGCCGAAACTCTGCCGACCGAAAAATACGGTGGTGGGGTTGTTAATAATATCCGTGAAATTTATCCGCGAGGTAGTTACACCGTTAATCGAGCTTACCGCAGCCAATTACGCGTGCAAATGAAACTTCGCAGCATGAATTTTATGCTCGAAGTTACGCTGGACCATCCGTCAGTGACCGAAAATATACCGCCAGCCCGAACCGAGCTAGCCATGTCACGCATCGTAACCTTTCCAGAACTGTTCGATAGCTGGAAACCATTTGACGATACCAGGCGAAGCATTAAGCTCGTGCGAACTAGAAAACTCCGATTTTATTCAAATTCTCGCGTTATTACGCACTCATACCCCCCGCGAGTTCATTTCCATGCCAAAAGCTGAGGAGCAGTCGCGCAACTCGACGACCATAAGCCAAGCGTGGAGGGCTTAGTAGTCGCGTTTACCGAAACCATTTGGAATCGAGGATTACGACGCTCCTGGTAAGCAAAGCTCGTTGACCTGACAATCGACAGATTCGCGTATTGGCCGACACCTAGGATAATCGGTAATCACCGCGAGTAGAGGTGATCGCGTCGCTCCTCGACGACGAACCATTCGATTCGAGCCCACGACAAATCTTGAACAAAGGAAGGGTTGCGGATACTCGACGCGTGTTCAGGTTACTGCCAACGAAAGTACGCGGAACGACGGTGAAATTCAGCGACGTGGCACTTTTTTGCACCGGTCGTGAGCAACGGCTACTTTATTGGTATCTACCCTAACGATATGTCGAGTTAAGTCTCGACAATGGCACGCGATAAGAAACGAGTACGCATGGTAGTTACCGCGCATAACTTCACGGCTATTGCATTAATGAAGGGCACGGTACACGCGATCTGTTTGGCCAATTATTTTCTGGGTGTTTGGCAGGTGTTTCGCCGCACGCTTCGTAATTAATAATTAAACCGGAGCGTCAGAGCAAAGATTGACTCAACGTCGAATCGATTCGCGAATCGGTCACCGGATCGTCTCATTGTTGCAATCAAGCCTGCAAACAGTCTGCAATCAAATCGAGAGCCGTTCGAAGATGCACCTCCGATGAGAGGGTTTCAGATTCTATAGATGAAGTAATCGATATTGTTCTCAAGTCTAACACAAACTACGGCGTGAGAAGAATCACGCGTTTTTTATCACGGAGTAAACGTTCGATAGAAGCTACGATTCCGGTGGTATCCGGGGAGTTACCGACGCCTACGTTCGCGTAGGATCCTTCGCGTTGGCGCGAAACTATTTCTGCCCATCCTCTTCTTTACCTGCCATCTCGATGCAATTTTCTCCTCTCGTTCCCGAGACTAAATCACGTAACGTATTTCTGCTCGGGCTGCAGAAATAACAACCACGACTCGTGTAATTAAATGAGTTTTATTCATTCAATTATCGTTACGACGTATACGTTCATTTACGTTCGTATTCCTTAGTTTTACCACCGTCCAGCGGAAGTTCCGATCAAGGTACATACGTACAACCGAGTTTTCGTGGTCCGTTGCGTATAGTTTTCTGAAAAATTTCGCGTTATTACGAAAAGTTAGCGTGAAAAACCAGGAGGAGGAGGAGGTTCCATATTTGAATGGTGAATCACGCGATGAGTAATCTACGGCAAGGCGAGAATAGCGAATAATTGTCAAGTACGGCAAGTGGGAAAATCGTGCGTAGACGGATGGACGAAAAAGCTATGTACGTTGGGAGGAATGTTTCATCGTTACCTCTCGATCAAGTTTTCGTTGTACGTACACACTTGTTCGAAATGCGTTGACCAATCGGTTTCTCACCGAGGATGAACGGGATCAAGAAATTTTGAGATTCGTATCGCTCGACTCGCCGAGTGCATCGAGTTGAGGTAGCCCTGCGAGAGAGGACCACTTATCGATACAAGCGTGCGAGTTACCCTTTGTTCAAACTTGTAACGATCAGAGTCACGAAGTTGATATAACTTTTGCGCAGTTGATAGAAATAGGATCGTAACATAACTTTGAGACTACCGTCAAGCATTATTCTTCAAGTTTATATCACGCGGAACTATCGTTCGCGTAGTTATTAGTTCCAACAAATCTATTATACGTAAGAGATAACGTCGCGAGACAGCGCATTCCGAGCTAATAAAATGGGCGCTGAATGATTGTGGAGAACGACGGAATACCGAGCGCGATAAGTCTGCAAGCGGATTCAGCACCGATCAATCCGGTGCGAAGCGAGCAGGTACGTTATATCTGCAAATTGAAGTGAAATATGTCGACGAGCCGTCGCATTTGCATCCTTCTCGGGCATCACATACGTGAACGCGTTTCAGAAACGAAGTTTATCAACTTGTGCGGATTCCGCGGATGATTCTCATCAACTACCCGAAGCATGAACCGAACTTCTGAACTCACCTTCGTGGCAGTAGATCCCAAACAATTCGGAAGAAAAATTGATCTTTGAACTTCGATCAAGTCTGGTTGCATGCGAAGATCAATCCTCGCGAATGCGATCACGAGATCGAAGCGTAGCTCGACGACTAATAACAATTTACTGACGTGATACGAGTACTACGAGCGGTTCGAAAACGTCGAGTGACGATAGAGCATTAGCGATGATGTAATTTCCTGTATCCGAGCTCGTGGTTCACGTGCCTCGAATGACCAACTCGATCCGTCGACAGAAATCGTCAAGGTAGGTAAACTCGCGACGAAAACGATGAAAATAGTTCACGGACGTGACGAACAATAATATTTATCGCTGTAATCGAGGAATAAGTTGCTCGCCTATGGGAGTGGGATGAAAAATGTTTCGATCAACTCGACGGACGTGGAAGACTCTTATGGCAGAAAATGTCAGCGTCGATCCGCTTTGAAGAGAAAAGAAGACTTTAGGAAGAAAAGTTGGCAAAGCATGAAAATGCAACGGTCATATTTCCTGCAGGAGAGTTGTGGAATCCGACGAACGTAGAACGTGGGCGTGGCTTTAGATGCCAACGGAGAACGTATGCGACGTTGGGCCAAGGGACTGCGTGTTTCTTAAGCGGCTGACGCAAATGTTACTTTACTTCGAGGATCGAGCAGAGGTCCAGGATACCAGGAGGATCCTCCAAGACCCGATAGAGTCAATAGTCCAACAGTGAAATGCTTTTCCGAGCCTCGAGGGACTCTTGGAATCTACTGCACACGCGTGCGCCTACATCCATAGCTCATACCACAGCGAATCTTTTATCACCGCAACCCTCGAAGCTACGGAAGTCCGCTCCCCTCGCATCGCTTCTCTTCATCTCTCGTCTCTTCTTGCCCCGATCCTGCCTCCGTCAAACCGTTTTTCCCTCGATTCATTCCTGGCAAATGAGGCATGTGACACAAGCATTCCTCAAACGCAATATCGAATTGTTGGATAATCTTTCAAAGGATTACGTATAGAAAAAAATGCCAGGCATGCTTCGGAGATACCGTCGGATGTCCACGCTTCGATACACTCGAGAATGGAAAGATTTCGTCGGATGCTCTCGATCCATTCGTATTCGACGTTCGTCCGTTTCGTCGGTATTCGCGTCGGAACTCGACTTACCTCCCGTTCGAATTACCATCCCAATCCTCAACGACGGGGAACGACGATAGAAATTTCAAGTCATCGGAACCACAACGGAAGATGTTGCGCGAAGATCGAAGGGTAGGGCAGATCTCGACGATGCGCGCGTCGTCGATCGCGATACTCTCAGCTACTCTGATCCCAGGGGAATCGTTGGCTGCGCAACGGCGAGCCTCGGGTAACGATTTGGCGCAGGCTGTTGATTAATTCGTTACGGGTCGGAGGTTTCGAATGGAACGTCGTCAGGTGTTATAAATTGTGAATTCGTTATTCATCGTCGACCCTGTACAACCGGTTCTTATAGGTTGTACGGCCCAAGATCTATAAATTCAGCGTCGAGATCCTCGCACCCGTAGGCAACCGACGCCGCGGATGGTTTACAGCAGCCGTGACCAACAGCCCCGACGTGTTCTTCGTTTCGCCAGAAAACAATAGAAACCTTTGGCTCTGCTGTCGTAATTCAGCGGTGGGTCGGGAACGAAATTCCGAATTCGCATGCTATTAAACGCTCGAGTCGTTTCGCCGTACAAACTTCGAGGGCTCGGAATCGAAGACTCTTCGATGAACGATCGTACGCGCTTCTCCCAATAGAGAAGCTTCAGAGAAGTGTCGGAGGAGTTGATCGGCCTCGGTTCGTGGTCAATCGGTGCGCTATCGCGTTCGCGAGCATCACAGAGCATCCATCGCAAATCAAGCCCTGATCGATTCTCGCTAATCAGCGCGGACAAAACGCTTCACCGCAACCCTGGCGTTGCGCATGGAAGAATAGCTCGGCGTTGGATGCTCGTTCGCTGCGACGAAACAAATTTAATCAGAAGTTTCGAAGTTACATCTAACAAGTCTATCTTGAACCGCAGACGAAAATACCATCTGACATGTGTCCACGTCACTTTGCAGTACTTCTATACTACTTCGCGAATTTCGTCTGACACCGAAAGTGAATATGTTCCTCGCGTTTCGAGGCATGCTACATCTCCACGCGTTACTCTGGATATCACACAGATCTGCTACGAGCCTACGCACTCGTGGTTACGATACAACGGAGAAAATACATGCGAAACGATGAGGCATTCCATAATTGAGTTGATTTTTTCAAAGAACTCTTGGCAGGATGCCTCGTTGCGAGGATGGTACTCGTTCCGGAAGAAAGTCTTGTGCCAACGATCCGTGAAATGATTGAACAGGTATCACAAAAATCGTGGCAGGTGGCTATTTTGTTATTAGATGCTATCTAATCCCGTCTAATAGATGCTATCCGTCAGGGATCCCCGAATACGACGAGGAACGTCGCACTGATTCTCGTCACGCCATATTTGTCTCAACGCTGTGGAAATATTCGCGCTGAAAAAATCTCAGGGCACGAGGATTTGTTTGCGATGTCATTTCTTCATCCGTATATAAGCAAGAAAACTCTTACTCGGGGTGTATTTCGAGCTTCATTTGCTTCTGAAACGTGTCAAGCGTTACAACTCTTCAAGACCCTACATGTCAGATACACGTGCGGCGAAACGTGGATGAAACGAAGCCACGCCGAGGTATACGCACAAGCATACGAGCATACGCGTTCGTCTGTTCGTATAAATAGGTACACGCGTACGGAACAAACGAGCAACATCGACGTAACCAGCTATAGTTTATTGTCGCCTGGTCATCGCCGTACCCTCAGCTGTCTTCTTCACGTTGAGATTAATAGTTCGTGCGTGCCGCTCACTTTGTCACTGTCCGACAACCCTCAGATACAAAACCACAACGAGAGGTGAAATTTTCGTTTTGTCACTCGAGCGTCTCGTCACTCCGTTGAATAGTGCTCGCTGTAATGGTAACATCTCTCATTTTGGCTCGTTACCAGTGTACACGAGTAACACTTCGAGTAGGTACAGAGGCGATCCGACGTTGACTCGACTCAAAATCGCATGAGATTGCCACGTTTCGCGAGCCGATGCGTCAACGATGCGAAAGTTACTCTTGAAAAGTGACTCTACCGGCACTTTTCACCCTGCATATTATGATCTGCGGATACGTAGATACGTACAGCCACCAGTCGTATGCCGGTACATATAGGGTATAATGAAATACACCCACTCTCAAAGAACCTCGGCGAGTCCCCGTAGACCGAACTGCTTCTCCCAAACTTTTGGAATTATTTCGAGCGCTCAAAGTTTGGCTTCATTTAAAGTTCAGAGTATGGCTAAATAGCCGTTGAGAACGGTAATTTTTTTCAACATCGACAGCCTCTCTTATCTGTCTTGTGGGACAGATTCGAAGGCTATCTCCTCGACGAACGTAGCAAATCCCCACGGGGATCGATGCAAATTGCTACAAGTTCTCTGCTTCAGTTATGTATATTGAGAAGTCTGCTGCTCGAAAAAAAGCTGCTCACCGAGTTGGATGATTATTTCAAGCAACGATTGATAATCCAAAGAGACGAATCGTTCATCTCCCATAAGCAATAGCATTTCAACGGTATAAAATATCACCCGATACTTCTCCGTGCGTATGTTACTACCACTCGGCGGTAATACACACACCGGCCAACCGATTTGAAAAAATTTGTAAGGCTATCGAACAACCATGATAAACCATAATAATCTACATTGCGTTCGCGTATATGCATACTCGATTCGATCTATAAAATATAAAATCACGTGACAAGGTGGGAAGTGGCAACGGGTCGCGGTACCAATCTATTTCGGCCACCCAAAAAAGATATATAGGGCGGTTTGAGAGGATTGCTTGCGGAGAAAGCGAAGAGAGGTCCATTCCACTCATTTTGGTCCCGGTCTTCGCAGCTCATCTTCGTTCACCGCACCTTCGCCTTATACACAGCAGACTCACGTACATACATATAAATGCGGGCGTGTGTGCGTCTACATACATATATCGACGAATTAACGAGCCCTGTTTTCCCGAAGACACCCTCGCGCAACGCTTCATTGCGTTCACCCTGGCCATTATTCTTGACTCGGGAACCCTTCCGCTCGAAAATTTCATTAAGTTCGAGACTACGGGAAATTTTCCTGTTTATTAGGAGAACATCAGATTCATCAAATCCAAGTTCCAAGCGGCCGCGTCGTGACCGACAGGATTCGTTGCGGACGTTGTGGTACCTACTTTTTCAAATACCAGAAACCACAACAAGCTTGGTAACGCGCTCAATTTAACCGAGGTCCTTGCAGCTTTGCTCAACGAGTCTTCGTCACTTGCCCCGTTCCAGAGAGAATTCGTCGGAGAATCGGTTGACCAAGCGTAAATTCGTCGCGATCGAGTCTGACGTGTAACGAGGCTTCGGGGAGTGTTTCGGGGGCAAACGGACTGGCGGAGATATACTATGCAGCAGTAGATTACCGAAGTTCACCCTTCCCTGATGACTACAATCGCGCACGTCTCGACACTCCGTACTCGTTCGCGACCGAACGACCATAATTTCCTTCGCTGCTCGTTACCCTGCCGTTCGAGAGCTCTTAAATAATCTACAACCGCAACTTCATCCAAGTTTTGAAAAACCACGGGGTTAATCAGCGTATCTCGAGAAATTTAGGAAGATCCGCGACGACCAGCGAAACGCGCGATCGATGGAATGCTAATGACGGCGGTTACTCGAATGTTCTGTAAACCAAACAGCCTCGTTTTCGGACAACCGCCGTAGATCTCGTACACGAGCGTTGTACGTGACAGGATTTGAGGAGGCGATGCGATGTTTGACGTCGATACGATCGTAACGCTGGGACGAACCCGCGTACAACGTACCACGGGGATAGTTCATCAAAGGTAGACAAACGAAGCGTCGTTATGACGAAACCTCGAACATTGTCAGGACTACGCATACCGAATAATGCGCACACGGATACTTCATCACTCGCGCTACCGTGGAAAAAACTAATAACAATCGAAAACTGAACTTCCTATTCCTTTGAAGCATCAACTGCGCGAACGAATTACGATTCTGATGTCGGATTGAAAATTCCAGCGAACTACTGCCGCGTCATTATTTTCCCGTTTCAACAGCATTGTTCGATATAGTTTTCCCACTGCTCGAGGCTTCACCGACGTTGCATCTCGTCGCAAACACTTCGACATCGATCGATATGAATCGTTCGCGTTGCTTGCGCAGGCAACTTTTACCACTGCTTCGTGTCCGGATGACGAAGTAACGGATGGTCGCGGCAAAGGAGCAACTCTATATTTGTACCTCGTTTGATGGAGGACACGGACGAGCGTTTTCACGGGTAAAACGTAGAAGAGTACTTTATTTTGTCACTACGGAAAATCTTTCGTCATCGTCACTTTAAATAATTCTGTCACAATCAATCGAGTGTCGTAGAAAGTCGTTCGTTCTGACGACTATAAGGCAACATTTATCAGATCATTTTACCCCGCCAATCTGATAATTTTTCACGCGTCAGTGAATGCTTAAGAGTAAAGGTCGTTGAAATTCCTACAGCTTTCACGATGCGCAAAGTTCTACTAGGCTATAAACAATATTCTAGTAGCTGGATGCACCCTGAGAATCGAATAATATTCCTTTAGCGACGCGGTGGTTCTCGTTGTTCGTGGAATAAAAATACGATATTTTGTCACTCGGCGAATAAATCCGCGGTAGATTGCGATCGGCGTCGTTAATTTTATCCTCCCGTAAATGTTCCCACAAATGAAACGAGTACACTCCTACTGTTCGGCTCTCTTTCACGAGATACCAATTCCAGAGCTAGATATCGCGATGAAAACGAACGATTCCTTAATAAAAATCCTGCTCGCGTATTCATCTGACGTTAAAATGCTGTCTGCAGCGAATCGAATACAAAGCTCCCCGATGTTTGCAGTTTCGAAAACTAGTCGAGTCTCGATTCTCTGCGCGAGGAGATAACGTCGCTGGTGAGCAGTCGATGGCAAACTGTTCGTACAGCAGCAAACGTTTTGAAATTTCGTGATTTTTTCATCGTTTTTGCGAAATCTATTGTTTTTAACCAGCGTAGCGGTTGCAAATGGGGTAACGGACAACGTATTCGTGGTTTCGCCCAAACATAACCTCAAAGGCTCGCAACTCCGAAATCCCTTCATGTTTTCCTCTCACTTCGTCGCTTTCGTCCTTTTCCCCGCCCGATCCGTCCCTTTCGCTGGGTACGATTATCTACGTGCTCGCTCGACAAACGTTCAATAGCAGAAAGCTTGAACTGAATGAGGCGGACTCCGAAGGGTGGCCGGTCGTGGCCGTTCTTCGACCAATTCGTATTGATCCCTTCGCACCCGTCAACCGAATCGCGGGCGATAATGGCTATCTCTCTCTCTCTCTCACTCTCTCTCTGTGCGTGTCTCTCTCTCTCTCTTCGGTATCGTGAAAGACGTCGCGTGTCAGGTGGCGCATGGTCCATCAGAAAAAGTAGCAAAGAATACCGAAGCAGCGTAAAAAAGCCCACGGTGCGTACATGGTTTCTGTATACCACTCTCCATTCCTTTCTATAGATCCTACGAAACCGAGAATATTATCCTATTGTGTTGGTGGTCCCCCGAAAGCCAATAGACATAAGCGATACACGGAATCATTTTCCTCCGCGTCTTCGTCGTCACGTTTTCTTTTACTACAGTGAAACTTCCACTCCATCTAGAATGGTATCGTTTACAATAACTACTCTATCCGCGCCGCCTATCGATTCTTGCTTCTGACAACCACGACTCGACCTCTCCACACAAGATGCTGGACGGAAAATTTCCACCAAACGAAGCGTCGCCCGTGGGTCGGCTTCCCCATCCCGATCCGTCATCGCGATGCACTTCTCGTCAATCCTCTGTCACTTCGACTTCCATGGCTATTGGCCAAAAACGTTATCGTGCACCCGCCACTCACTCTTTCAGCAGACTTTTTCGAAATTTCACTCGACGCTCGAAGTTTTTCTTTCCATTTTGGTTTTCATTCTCCAATTTCGCCATTTTCGTCGGGAATCAGCCTCGCCATCGCGAAATCGTACGCGATGAACAGATGTGGTCTCTGTATCACGATACGACGAGGCGCGCACACGCCTCAATAATCACGCAATTAGCTCTCGAATTAACGTCGTCTCATTTTGTTTACACGCGCCAACGAATATTGCGATAATCGCCTCGATGAATCCAGAGGTAATTCGCTCCAAGGGTTTTCAACTTTGCACTCTCGGGTCGGAGAATCGGGATAATAAGCGAAGTGAAACGAGAAATGAAACGGGTGCGGTAATAGAATTAGATATGGTATTCGAACGAATATGCACGTTGAAGTTCGGGTGAAGAGCTTTTCAGGTACTCGGTACGACAACGTAGAAGCACAGTCCTCCTCGTAGCTCGTAAAAATAGACCGTTCGAAATGATAATTAATAGAAGATGCACGACGTAATCTGACGACGGGTCGTGTATAATTATCAAGACCTTAATTACGAGCTCATCATCGGAATCCCTTGCGCGAAAGCCTGCAACCTCGCGTCAAAAGGAGAATCTTGACTCTCCGATGCACGCCATCGATGTACTTTTCGTTTCTGAGGATGACACGTCGATCTCTGAGGTGAAATAAAACTAATTCGGTATAACCCTGACTACGAAAGCACAAACTCCGGGTATGATTCACCACCGCGCGAGTAGAGCTTGCGCCCAAAACTGCCACCCTCCCCGTTCTAATCATTTTCTACAAACTTTTCAGACTCGTCTGAAGATAATTCCCGAGATTTACAGAGCTGTTCTCAAACGACGTCTGTGTTATTCACCGAATGGTACGTTTTAAATCTAAACCAAATACCCAATCAGCCACGAAACTCGCGAAAATAAACTCGGTTCAAATTACGGTTCAAGTCCAACGAGCTTACTTGGCACATCTATCTTCCTTGCTCGTATTTCGCGAGGACTTCTTTCACTAATCTTGTTCTGGAAACGAATAAGTACCAATTTACGGAATCTATCGAATGCATCGCCTGCAATAAAGTACTACGCGCATGTCGTTGCGAGTTAACGTTGAATATACAAATCGCTCCTCGACGCCCTCGAAAATTGGTTGCTGTTAGAAAAGACAGTGAAAAGACAGAACTCGCACTGGCTCGAGGATTAAAATTTTGTCAAACATTGGATCTTCTCTCCCGGATGTGGAAACCGAAGTGCAGCGGAAGGTGAAGCGCATTCCGATTCGCGGATCGAACGGTCTAATACAAAAGTACAGATACGCGTGATCGATAATGTTTGTATTACGTAACAGGCCACAACACGGGTGATGGAAGATTATCACAAAATTCCTAATTGTCTCAACACCTAAGCACATTAAAGTATAAAATGAGGAGTAAACCGCAACTCTCCACGAATATCGTATTCCACTAAGCTTCGGAGAAGCCAAAGTACGTTCAGCTTTCGACAAAGTGCTGGGAAAATTACCGCGAGGAGGATCAGGTGCGCCGAGTAAATACGGCCATGAAAAACTGTAGATTCCGACCTACGAATCGATCACGAATCCAATGGACATCCATGGATCACGCGATCGATGATGGATCGCGGGATAAATCGTGCAACGCTCCTAGTCGCGACGGAGTAATACGTTTCGTCGAGGACTTACTCGGAGGCTATATTCCCGGGGAATCGGCGAGTAGGATGTCGTGGCTGAGAATATTGTTACGCGAGATCACCTCATTCGCTAGTATTCTCATGATGAAATCGATAGACCAAAGAGTTCGGGTAACCGCTGCACGTTTCCGTCGGCATGTGTTCTTGTTTTCGCCACGGACCACGTAGACCTTCGCGGAGAATTTTCAGATAGCGCGAGGATGTCGTGGGTCCTAGAAATACGAATCTGACCGCGTTCCGTGACTCGCGATTTTATCCTGATTTACAACCGGCGCTGATGTTTCAGCCCCACCGACGCAGCGTCGCGACGCCGTATACGGAACGAGCTCGAGAGTCTCGTGCCGAACCCCTGCTAAAAATTATTATGCCGGCAGATCCGAATGGCTTTTACCCTTAAATCATCCTTTTCAAGCCGACTTCGCGCCCAAATAAGATTCATTCCACGAAAGTTCGACCATTTTTCTTCTCCCTTTCAATTGCCCAACGTAACGAATATACATGTCCCATTCGCGCATCGGGCATATAACGTTGGAAATAACCGGATCGATTTTTTTCCCCGCTCCATTCGTAAAAATCCGACGGAATCATCCCGTTCGAAGCTGTATTTGCCCTACAAATAAACTCGTCCGAGAGAAAATGTTCGTCTGCGAGCGAGCCGAGACGTGAAAAGTTGCGAGATCGTTGGCGAGAACTTCTCGAAACGATAAAATCGTTTGCGACGCTTCCGTCGCCGATGTCGCGCGGATCTCGTGGAAATTTCTCCATCGATCCGGGACTTAACGATTTCGTTAATCACTTTCAATCCGACGTCGTCTTCAACGATGTAATCACGTCGAGCAGGAAACTGTCTCGAACAACGATTCGCTCGCGTTACCCCGGAGATAAGATTCGCAGAGACATTCGAGGATCCACCCTCGCGCTCCCCTCTCGCGCCCGCCCAGCCTCTCCGCAGCCACGCATGATTACAACGCGAACGCGAAAGCTCGTAAGAACGAGGATACGACGATATCGCGATCCAACGACCGTGCCGCGTCACGCGAAGGAATATGCGTTGGCTCGAGTTCGAGTAAGAGGCTGCTTGGGATCGTTCGAGCCACCGGCATACCACGCCAACCAGCCAGAGCTAAAGCGCCAACGACTACCATCGCCAGGCCACGAAGAGCTCGCGCGACAAGCGCCCCACACGGACGAAAGCTCCTCGGAAGTAGTTACCGAGGGATTCGACGGAACGGTCGGGCCTCGAGTGATTACAGATCTCGGGGGAGGATTCGAAAGAAAGGTGAGATCGAGTTCGCGAAACTTTTGGAAAATAGAGTTTGAAAAAGTGTAATTACCAGCGAACTGCGACCGCATTATCCTCCGTTGAGATCGCGGGGTCGAGTTCCCGTTGGGAAGCCAGAGTTTCGCGTCGGACACTTCACATTCGTCGCACAATCATCTTTTCACCAGGCAATATTTCATCTCCTCGTCACTCCTCGCGTCGCCTCTCCTTCAACCATTCACGTGAATATTCATGATAATCCAATCGCACAATTTCTTCCTCGGCACGGCCGAGTTCACGCCGAACGTACGTTTCGTCGTCGACCGACACTACTTCCGAACGAACGAATCTCACTCACGAACACTTCGAGCAACGTCTTCGACAAGCGGCGATCGCCGAGCCGACCGAACGATTCGCGAGCATCGTCGCCGCGATTTTCTCCAAAATTAGTTCGACTATTCGAATCGTCGCGTCGCCGCTATCGTCGTCTAGCGATGATCGTTGCTGCGTTGTTATCGATAATCTGCGCGCGATCGGATGGGACTCGCATCGGATCGAGCGCTCGAGGAATGGCACGCCGCGTTCCGTTGAAAATTCAGAACGGCGTCCGCGTAGCGACTGGCGCCCGGCACTTCCACCCTTCAAACGCCCCCCATTCGGCGCCCGCAACGGCTGCGACGCCGCCAACCGGGCTTCCCCCGTTCGCGACCCCTCGGCGGCCCCCCGCAGGGCGCAGGCGTCCAGCCCTAGATTTCGTTTCGCCTCCTGATTTTTCGTAATAAAAACGTTTGTCTTCCCAAGTAGCCTGCTGCACATCTCTCCGCTCTCCGTCTCACTCTCCCTCTTCCTCTTCCGTCTCTCTCTCTCTCTCTCTCTCTCTCTCTTCGTTCTCGCTTTCGGATCGCCCTCGTCCCGTCCTTCCATCCGCAGTAGCTACGCGTTCGCCGCAACCGCGAGCGTTTCTGCTTCGTTCGAATTATTTCGCGTCCGCATAAGCGATATTTATTTCAGCCCGAGTAATACTACCCTTTCACGTTGATTCAACGCGAGCGTTCTCCCTCCGTCGACCTCGGAAGCGCGGAGTCAAAGGTGAACGCGAATGTGTACGCTACATGCGTATTCTGGTCCACATCGGCCGAGGATATTATCAAGGTCAAAGCTCGACGCTGCCCGACGACAACGACGGCGAAGAGGTTATCGCGGACCTTGCCGTTATATTTACGATAATAATCCACCGCGGTCAACTCGACGCGCCGCATCGCGTAATATCGCCGCGGATACTGCAAGTTTTTCCCCCATTCTTTCGACTCTCCAGAGCGCGTATCAAAATACTGACGAGCTTGGGCAAAGTGCAGCGGGCATGCGAACAGACTCTGAGGGTTATCTGGGCGAAAGACGTTCGGGCGGTACGCGTTGCGACGATTCGAACGTTATATTGGCTGGTAATAGCTGGTAATAGCTTTTTTCCAGCAAACTCTGCACGGTGTAATTACCAACAATCGCTCGAGGACGTTAACCTGTTTTTTTTTTTCGATTCAACTAAATAATTACACGATACCGAACGTGGGGGAATAAAACTCCGGCCGGGCTCGTCGTAACGCTCGTCGAACGCCGATTACAGTCGCGACGGTAAACAACGCTGGATCGTAAAATGGAACTACTATTGTATTTCACAAATTTTAGGGATACCCCTCTGTCTCTTTAATCGACTCGAATTCCAAACGCTGCTACGTGCTTTCCTGCTCATCTTTGTTCCCCGTTTTTCATTGTTTTTTTTTTATTTCACTTCTCTCCCGGAGCTCCCCGACCTATACGCGACGTTTTTGTGTGTTTGTACTCCTACATACCGGCAGGAAGGACGTGCCAGAATTTCTCTCGTCACCGGAGCGTCGACAACCTTCCGATTTATTGGCTCGGAGATCTACGTTCTACGCAGCTCACGGAGCGTTGTAACCCCGTCTCTCGAGAGGGATCTCAATGATTCTATCAAGACTCCGACTCGATATCGCCTCGCATCGCTACCGAGCAAAGTATACCGCGATGAAACGAAATCTTCTTATTCTCGTTCGACGAGCGAATATTTTAATCGTTAATTCGATCACCTTGCCCGCTTGAGGAATTAAACGAGTGGCTGCGCAAGTGCCGCGACAATTTTTCATTCCTCTCCAACAAACCTCTCCTCTTCTGCAGTTTCCCAAGTACAAGCGCGAATTTCCACGTTGTAGTCGCGGATTTCTAACGAGCGTTTTCACGGGTCACTTATAATTTTCGGACGTGAGAAAGGAATTCGACGCGGGCTCCGCCTGAAATCGGTGAAAAGATGTTGGACTACCGAGAGTTCAACGATCAGCTCTATTGTCTGGGGAGCGAGTCTGGAGATGTAATTAAAATTATCCCATCAACGGAACTACGCATCCGCGTCGCAACTACAGTTCCTATGAAAGGAATAATAACGATGATGATAATAGTCACAATAGCGGCAATAATGGTGACAATAATGGTGTAGCGAGATCGGCGCGGGGCGGGGAGGCGGGAGGAAGAAGCGACTCGACGAGATTAGGTTAATGCGATGTTTTATCACGTTTAACGATGCCGTGCAAATGCTTGCATTAAAATATCGAAATTATCAAAATTATAAAACATTGTATCGGATAAGATAATGACGGAGGCGAACGCTCGCAGAAGAACTGTTTCCATCGGAATGAGATAAAGAAAGATCAGGATTCAACGAATGACGAGGAATAAAGCGTAACTGGAACTTGGCTTCGAATCGTTGCTCGCTCATTATAGTACAAAGGATCGGATAACATCAAATAGAATCACGTTGTCCATGCAAACCTGTATTCATGGCTGCTAGCTGAAGACGCGAAACGTATAAAACTTCCACTAACGACGTAGAATTAAGGCGATCGGAGTCCAGACTCGAATCGCAGCTCGCTGATCGGATTCCCAAAGATCATATTACGTCGAGCAAAATAATTCGTTTCGCATTGAATTTCGCGTGAAAGGATTATTTCGATTTGCTGAAAAAGAGGAAAAGAAGAGGCAAGGGGAACGAGCCTGGCGCACGGTGTGGAATTAGAGTGATGGAAAGGGTTCAGCCTCGATCGTTGCTTAGCTCGACGAGACCGGAACCGTTTGATCGATACGACGCGATATGTATACTTATGCAAATGCATGACGAGTCGCCGTTCGATTCTACGAATTAATCCCCGTATCGAACAGTCGCCAACGAAGGGTCGGGTCTAATGATGCAGCAAGGGCGGCTGCTTGGCGAGTGTCCGGAGCAGGCTTCGCTTCAACTACCTGCAAGCATCCCGCAGAGTTTGGATAATATCTGCTGGTAGGCAGGCGGGAGGCGTACGCGCCAGGGTGCGGTGCAGGAGGGTGCCAGAGCGGGTTGGGGCAGCGGACCCCTCTCGTCCCGGAGATTATAAGGGTTGCATAAGTCAGATGCACAACATCTAATTTCGAGAGGGTGGGAAATGCTCGGTCCCTCGTGAAACGGGATGATCCAGCTAAACTCCAGCGATTCTTACAAGAGGCAGACTTAATCTGCTGCATTTATTCTCCGCGTTGTTCACCTCCAGAATTCATTTCGCGAACGTCGAGGAAACGAGAATTTACCGTCCGCGAAACCTTTCATATGGAAGGCTAAGCAGCGAACGTCTCCAAACTTCTTCCTCGTTCATCTTCGGGAGAATTATCGCGAGATCCAAGTTAATTCTTGCTCGATTCCTCCCGAACGTACCGATTAGTCTCGCCCCTTATCGCGCCGCAATTATCGTCCGATAATTACATTTTTTGGCGTTTTTCACGCTTTTTTTCACGTCAGTCGCGCCAGGCCAGGAGGCTACGGCGTTTGGAATCCACGGCCTCCGCAGATTTCACGCAGGCCTGGCAGCTTTCTATTTTTCATTTGTTCTCTCGCAACGCGAATGGGCAGGCTTAACGTACGCGTTATTCGACTCATCCCCGACTACGCAATTGGCGGCGCTTTTTCGGCAATGGAAAGCTTTGCCGGATGCTTCTATTGCAGAGAAATAAAAATTCCCCCCGAAATTCCATGGCAAATGGTTGGCCCGGAATTTTCGTACGGATGAATCCGGAGAATTTCCCTATATTTCACAATTTTCCAAGTCCGTTTCGACGATCGAAGAGTCGTTGGTCGAGCGTATTGTTGAAGTGAACAATTCGTATCGATGCTGTACCCTTTGAACGAGCAAAGCTGCAACGGCTGTAATGGCTGTAATGGCCCATCCAATCGGGCGCTGCAGACGGCTGAGGTGGTCTCCGCGTTGACGCACCTGGTTGATCTGCCGTTTGAAAATTTCCCGAGCATGGAATCGGAGCGCGGAAAAATAGATTCCGCGGAAATAAATTTTATCATCGTCGTTTGATAAAACGACCGGTGCTCGCGTTCGATCGCGAGTTTTGTTTTTTCGCATCGACGGGTACTCGAAACAAATCGGCCATTAATGAGCGTGTCGTCGATTTCGATTGATTGCTTCCAATTTTTGACGTGCAAAAATTAATTGACCCGCCTGAAAATAGTTTTACTTTGCTTCGCGTGATTGCGAGCGAATGCGAGTCGTTCGAATTCATCCGCCGCAATGTAGTTCAGGGCTACTTGCGTTTCACTCGATATTTTTCATGCAATCCGACGAGATGCGTGCGCGTGTGCGAGTCGTCGAAAATTTATGCGGCGAATCGTTTACCGCGAAATCGAGAATCGCGTGACAATCGATATTATATCGACCCGCTTTGTTTCTTGTTCGCGGAAAATAACCGAACATTACGAATGTAGCAGAATTACGGGGACGGAGAGTTCACGCGAGATGTTAATCACGATAGGATTAAAATTGCGCAGGACCGAGCGAAATGTCGGGGAATGGATTTAATCGCGTTAAAAATCAAATCACGACGTGAAATACACTCGCGTTACGGCGCACTTTGTATCACTGTTGTTGCATCGGTGAAAGGCAATGAATTCGCGATGAGACGCGACTATAAATAATAATCGATATACGTACAACCGATACAATGGACCATCATCCAATCGTAGTAACAAAGTACGCGAAGCACGAAAACGACGCCAATACCTTTTTTCGCCCTTGTATTTACATCGATGAAAAACGACAAAATTATTTGTCGAAAGTGCGCAAACGTGAAGAATGTTTTCGCAATATTGCCGAAAACACAGAAACGACGAACAATACCGATGCACGCTGTTCCCTGGGAAATGCAATCTGTTAAATGGATGTACGAACAGCTGATTGTACCTTAGTCGCTGTCAACAGAAGCATCCTCGATAATTTCGAGTTGCCAACGTTCAAATTTATCGTTGGTCGTCGACGAACTCGAGCAAATTTTGAAAATCAACTCGGTATCCGACCAAATAGGCGAGCCTTTGAGTTTCTTTCGGTGAAATGGTTGTAGATTGGGCGTGGAGTCTGGCAGGTGTTAATTCGCAAGAAAACTCGTCTTACTGCTGCTACTCTGGGGACATGCAATTCAGTCACGCGTAGTCGGGACTGGACAACGAAAGCTTAAACGTACATTCTCACGCACACGGCAAAAAAACATACGTAAGTACATAAATACGGGGCGTTCCATGCGCCCTCAGATTTTGATCTACATTTCTTCTGCGGTTGATCTCTAGAGTCTTTTGGATTTTTTCTATGGTTTGTCATTTTTTCGTTTAGCCTCAATCGTAGAAAAAAAGTGCCAGGCTTTAAAAATCTGCAAAAATTCAAAAAATTTGCAAAGAGAGATCATTCCTTCGTAGATTATTCAAGCGAGAAGGTGTTTTCTACCCTTCACGATGAACCAAAAAATGATAAGCCATGGAAAAAATCGGAAAAAAACTGAGAGTGCTTTTTCCAATCAGATTAACGGTATAAAAAATGGCGATCAAAATCCAAGGGATCGAGGTCAGCGGCTGGTCCAGTTGGCGTGGAGCAGCCCGTATATATATATAAACTCGACGACGTAACGCGTCCCCTAGGAAGCAAGGCGAACACGAGCCGAGAGAAGGTTCCGACAAATTGCCCCGAGGCCTCGTATCGTCCTTACTCCTGTGTGCCCCGCCGAGGGATATCTACTTCCCCGCGGAATCCGTCTGAACCCAGTGGAACCGTCACGTTACAAAATTCCCCAACGGGTTCAAGGTCACGCGCTATTGCACCCGCCGGCTGCCGACACGCTCGATGTACCACTTCCAGCAAGCTGCACGAACGCCAGTTCCGGCGGAACAGGAAAGCAACGGCTAGGATGCGGGGGAAACGTACAATGAGAAGCAGAAAAAAGACCCGAATCGGTCGTTGTATGAATTGCATACGTATGTCATCGCGATGCGTACCCAACAGGTATACGCAGCTCGCGCGTCTCGTTATTAGGAGAATGAAAATTTGTTCGAACGATCAGGAAGTCGAGGTATCTCACACGCATCGGGCGGGTTCGTTCTAGTGGTCGCGGAAAATACGACGTATTATCTTACTGCCCGTTTAATTACTCGGCTCGGCTCGGTGGTTTCGTTCGCCCCGGGATAGGCATGCCGCGAGGGCGGAGATGCGAATAGCGGTTGGTGTCCGGTTGGCGAGGAAAGGCATCTCGCGGTTCCCAAGCTGGCTGAACGTTTGCGGGAAACGGGTGGTGGCAGCGTGGTTTAAACTGAAAATTAATATGATCGTTTAATTTCGCCGGGAAAGCAACAATTTTAGCTGCGGCACAACGCCGAGTCAAATTTCGCGATCGATGGCCGTCCGCGGGGGATACGATGATTAATTTTAAATTAGGGCGGATATCGATGTCTGTTCGCGAATGCGCTCGGCCGCGTGCGGGGTGATTTAGGTTGCAGCAGCAAAAAAAATTCCATAACCGTACGCGAGACGCGTATGCGAATTCTTTTCGGTGCTATCGGTTCGTAGGTGTCGAACCTTAGTAGGCGAATCGAAGGGAAATGGAAGTCTGACCAGTCCCCTTTCCGTTCTACGCGAACATCGTATTCGAGCTTTGTTTCCAAACGCAGAACCCAGATAGAAGGTAGACAATGAAATTAACGTGTATTAAGCTAATTTTGCAACTATTAGCCTAAAACTAGCAAACCAACTTAGATAAATGCAAGCATGGTTGGTAACGCTCAAAATCGCGAACATGCTGTATATCTTTATTGATACGGTTCAAGGTGCAATTAATGAACTCGATAGACGGTTGTGCTATGTACCGACATCAACGTAGTAAAACTGTTCGGAGACTGAAGTGTTCTCACTGTACCCAGTGAGATATATCGTTGGTATTATTACTTGCTACGAATGCACTCATACGAAGCTTTCAGCAACGGTAGAATGTAAGGCTGCTCCAAGCCTTGTATCCAAGATAAAAACGAATCTCAAAATATGCGTGGAAAAAAAGTTAGCGGCGAGATATTTTTCGAGGTTACGGCTAACGCCAGGGACTTGTAATGCATTCTATTCCAGTAACAACCCAGAACGAAGCTCACGAAACGAGTCTTGGATGCTAAGCTGAAATAAAGTTAGCTTGACGTTTCAAATTTGTCCGACTAACGTAAGACAAATTTGAGTAGGACAGTATTCGCGTAAGATGCAAGACAATATTCTACGTGGGAAGTAACTCTCGCGATATTCTCCGCCTCGATCGAGGATTCGCCGAACGGAAGAAATTTCGGAAGCAGAAAAAGTGTTTTGATAAATTTCTGACGAGAAATTAGACTTCGTAGATTCCGAGTTGTAGAAGAATACGAGCGGTTCTCCGGATTCGACGATCACTTTCTCGCGAATTTCCATTCGCCTGCGTCCAATAGCCGCGGAAACGTAACTTGATGCAAAATATGTTTGAAATTCATCGAGGAAATTAAACTTTTACCAGCAATTTTGTGCTGCCAAGCGCTAAGCTCGCCGGGCTGAGCTTTGATAGCCTCCACCCGCTATTTTCTGTAGACTCGCAATCTACTGTCGTAGAAAATTAAATTCAACGTCTCGACTGACAACCGGATTGCAAACTTTTCACGCAAACTTTTCCCCTGCCGTTCGGTTTCATCTCCGGAGGAGGTATCTTCGAGCGCGTATCACCGTGATATTTCATCATATCCGTTTACTTGTTAAATATCTGCTTCCGCCCAGGGTCACCTCGTCGAATCGACCCGATACCTCCCGATTCCCACGATTCCACCTCGTCTGTCAGATTCATCAGCGCTAACTGCTCGCGTCGTGTTTGTCTCGTTTTTTCTTTCGGAAACTTCGGTTTCGTATTTTTCCGAACAATCATTAAAAAGTTGGACACGTTTGAAGTTACGTCGTCGCTCGATTTTCATCCCCTTGCAAAAAAAAAAAATTGCCAAAGTTCTTATCCCGTTTTCCGCGGAAAACGATACCAAGGAGATGAAAATCGTAGGTGAATCCGGAATTTCTCCCGATATATTCCAACCTCGTTACGTGTCGATCCGTTGATCGATAAACGCACGACCCATCTCAGAAACGTTAGTCTTTTCTATTTATTTTCATTTATTTATTCATTTTCCGTTTCAAACTCGTGACTATTCATTTATACGTATCGAAATGCCTGCGTAGACCGTGCAAAGTATTCCACGAGTGTGTTAAGAAATGGTGCGTTTCGAGCCCCGACGGTGCTATAAATCTCAGAACGAGTAATCTCGTAGAGTGGACCGCGTCCCGGCTCTCAGGAAAGTCCAACGAGACGAATCTCCTTCCCCCCGACACGAACTTCTACGCTGTTTCAAGGCCGGAAATGCATCGCAGCCAAGGGCAGAATACGGATCCGGGGAACAATTGAGGACGAAGCGGGGGGGGGGGGATTCGTCGTCGACTGGCGATCGTTGCGTGGTAATCAAATTCGTATCAGTCTCGGCTTAATCGGACATGTTTGGGAAAGACGTGGTGGGAAATGGGAGGAAAAAAGCTTCATTTGCCGCGGACGGATTAAATAGCCCATAAACGCCAGAAATCGTTTCGGAAACAGACAAAAAGCAACAGCCGCGCGGAACGACGGGAAATCGATAGGCGGGGAATAACGTTGAGATGGGTGCGAGGCAGAGGTGACAGGGAGGAGGGCTCGTCGTTTGACTGAAACTATGGTAGTAATCAATGCTACTGCGCGGATTCCGCAACTTCGTGCCGGATGCCGACTTTGCAAGCTCGGGGAAGGAACGCGTCGATTCGCTTGTTCGACCGAAACTCGTAGCATTAATCAATGCCATCCGTTTTCTCGGACAAGGTATGATATCCAGAAACGTCGGCGTTGTCGCCGACGGTGTTCTCGGACGGTCGTCCTCGCGAACAAGCGCGACGCCTGCGACTATCCGTAACTCCGGTATTGTGAATTCATCGGAATCAACGCGTATCAACATCGCGTCGATATCTCTCGCCCATCTATCCGATCGTTGCATTTCGAATTTGAATTCGAATCTCGAGGCATCCGATGAATTATTCACCGCGCGATACTAGAAATCGTAGAATCCGCGAGCTTTCGTGCCTGAAAGGTATTTTTTTCACTCGGATAAATATAGAGCCAGGCGTTGAGCTACGTAGAAGGGAAACAAGGGTCGTAAATTTGGGTGAAAAATGTTCGCTGGAAACACTTTCGCAAAAAGAAAATCTTTTCGCGAAATACAAACATCGCACGATGCAGCTCGCGTCGTGTTGCTCGCCAAATTGTACACTTCGACGAGGAGAGAAAAAAACGAGGAAAAAACAAACGGACGTATTCGTTTTGACGACGAGGCGCGCGATGCGCTTTGCCAGCATCGAGCGGGAATCGCGAGGATGAATCGTGCGAAAAATAACACTTTTTCGTAAGTTCGAGCACGAATAATCGTATCGAGCGCTACGCTCGAGTATAATAAAAAGGTAAAACCCGAACCACGCATGTGCGGTCGGATGTTATCGCTCCGACTTCTCTTTGTCGCGCGACAGTTTTATCCCTGCTCTCGCCTTTTTCTAACGCCGTTAGAATTTCGTGACGCGGAGAAAATTCGGAGCGGGTAGACGCGGTTGTTATCATGACCGAGCTGACGGCGGTAGTCCGCTTACGTGAAATGAGGCAAGGAATCAAATCTCCATATTTGTAAGGCTAAGCATCCGAAAATAACGTGAATATGAAGGGTAGTCGGCAGCACGAATAACTCCGCGCGGAACGGAAAGAAAAAGGAAAAAAACAAGGCGGAAGAAAAACGGGGGAAAAATGTTAACGCCTAATTTCCTGCTTCATAAAACAAATGGGGTTTATTTCCATTTCTCTGTTCATTTTTCACATCGGTTTACTCTTGTACGAACTCGTAAAACTCTTATTCATGGCTTATATAACCGCCTCGCCGATAATATATCGCAGCTTGGTCACGTGACTCGCCACGTTCCAATTAATTGTGCCTCGTCCCGGCGAATCTCGCCGTTATAAAACTACCTGCGCAGCATCGAATCATCGCTTATCCGAGTACGAATCATCGTAGGGAGGATCCGACCCGCGTTGATTATCGTCAACCGGCTAAACTTCGCGATGATCGTAACGGAATAAGTAACTCGCGGCGGCCCCATTTCTGTTCTATTCCAAACGAATACGCGTAGGTATATATACGTCCGTGCACGAGCATACGAGAACTCGCTGCGGGTTGAAGTTGCATCGTTGCTGGAAGCGAAACCAACTCCTCGTCGAAGTTCTCATTTGAGAGTAGCAGCTGTCGAACTTTCGGTCCCATTTGTCACAGAGTGGTCGACGAGCGGTGGTACGCAACGCTACGTAAATAGACTGTGAAATGAGATACTAATTGTGGGTGCAGGCATGCTTGAAGCGAAGTGTATGCATGGACCTGACGGGTATATCAGTTTGGTCAGACTTTCATCACTAGTGCTGCACTCTCGTACGTTGAACACGAGGATTCAGTCCCTCCTGCCTTCGTATCAGCCGGCTTCATCTCCCCGCTGCCACGCGCTGCGTATCCCTCGCACTCAGCATCACGCTTGCTTGTAAAACGATTCTGTCCTATAACACGCCTCGTTTCCGCGTCTTGCTCGCGGGAACATCGCCCCGTACGCGCGTCGCCACTGAAAATCGAAATTTCGCCCGAAATCGGCATTCGAACGCGTCATGTTTTGACTGACACGCATTTCGGTCGTACAAAATTTAGCACTATAGCGCGATCACGGAAATAACTCGAGTACAGGTGTAACTCGCTGTAACACCCGAATCACAATTTCGCGGGTTCGAATGTCAGAGTCGGAGAACGTGAAATGCTCGTTTTTATATTCTCGCTCTCAGCCGTGTCATTCGATATACCTAACATTAAATGGAACGCATGCGTTCGCTACATTCACTAGGCAGTGAATCCTTTCAATTCGAAGCAATACGCGTCGCGAACGACGGTCGAATTCAAACTTTTCATTCGCGCGGCTACATAATTTACGAGAAACGATTTACTCCTTCGTCAGAATTCCGTCGCGTCATTTTCGAAATCCGTTTTTTTTTCCAACCATCGAGGCAGGCCGACTGCTCGAAGTCTACTGCTCGACCGACAAACCCGTTCGGGTCGTCTCGTACTACTAGTCGTGTCTAAAATTCACTTCCAGTTTTCGTCTCGTCCACGCTTCGTGGTTCACGACCAGTGTCACCATCCATCCGCACGTATCTGTATATTTTTATTTCCGCGTAATTAATCCATTTCTGTTACACCGCTGCATGCAACGCGATAGAAAGTGATCGGTGATTCGCGTTAGATTTGACTCCGTGCAATTTTCCCATCGCCATTTGCATTCGCATTAGCATATCAATTTGCATGCGTCGCATTCGCGTTTGAGTTGCAGCGCGCAGCTCGCTGAGCCTACCGGCCGATGGTTGACGTACGTAGTAGGTAACGGTTAGAGCGAACGTGACCGCCAGTGACCGTACAAGCCATGTAATTAGCGTTTCAGAAACGTCGTTTCAGAACGATGGAGTACTGCCCCCCCCCCCCCCCCCATTCGGGTCACAGAAATTAGTATCGATTGAGGATACTTCCCTGCACCTTCCACGCGACGCGTCACGTTTTCAATCCTGAATAGTTACGATCCCGCGCCAAGGATATGCAGGGCGATAAAGATACAACGACGCGGAATGGATGATGGATATCATCTCGAGCATCGTTTCAACGCGCAGGTGAAACTCCGTAACCGCATAAACGCGAGAGTACGATGAAAGGTAAAAAAATGATGACGTGGGCCCAGAGGACGTGAGATGTGTACTATCACATCACGGGTTGCGCGGAAATAAGATAAGATTTTCAAGCGTCCCCGCGGGATCCTGATATCCCGGGATTATTCCTGTCGAGCCAGTTTTATAACATCTCGCGTATTCTGTCCATGACTTCGCGGTAATGCGCTGTAACTGTTTCCTCCTTTGGGAATTGCACCGGTATGCCGAGGACGCGCTGCAGCCGCTTATCCGTGGTCAAATGTGCGATGCATGTTTTTGCAAAAGCGTCGTCGAATCATTCCGGTCATCGGTCGCGCGCCTCGACGGGCATTCAGTGGTCGTAAAGCTCCGGGAGCTTCGTGCGCGACGCGCCGCGACTCTACCATCGAGATCCGCGATCTTTCGTGGAAAATGTCCTGCGGTCGATAAAAAAAAAATCGATGGAAAATAAGGGCCATTTATTGACGCGGCGGTCTTTCGCCGTGTGGAATGCTCGCGATATAGTAGTCTGCCAATCGCACGGGGCGCAGAAAAATCGCAAGAGCTTCGTTTGCCTCCCGTGACGTCATCGGTGCGATAAATTCTCTCGACTTCGCGGCCCGACAGGAATCGTTGTGATGTTGGGCGCGTGGGAAGCCTGCGCCGTGCAGGTGGCTGGTACGAAGAATCGTCAGGATTTTTCTACTTCGCGTCGCTCCATAACGGTCCGCTCGTTCGCATTTTCTTCTACTCGTATTCACCTTTTTTTCATTTTTATTCTCCTCTCACCCCGCGGTATTATTTACAGTCGCGTATCGAGATGTTTGACGAAGGAAATATTTTTCCCGTATTCCTTCCAGGAATTTTGATAGGTTTTGTCGCCGGGAATTTCTTTCCAGTCCAACGTTGTAGCTGAAAGGCGTTCGTGATACGCGCGTCTGGAATCGCTGGAGAAAAGCACTTTTACGATCGCTCTCGGTTCGAGCGACGGACGATGAGACATAAACCTGATGACTGACGCTTTCCTCTCTCTCTCTCTCATTCTCCTCTTCTCTCGGATCAGATTCACTTACGCCACATCATGGACAGCAGCGCATGCGAAGTGGTAGCGTGCGGTGTCGTCTCGTACGCTCACCTTTACTACTGGCTCTTTTCCCGCAGTCTTTGGATCATCACGCATCGAATTGCCAGGCACGACTAATACGACTGTGCACAAATAAAAGCACCACACCATAATTGTCACGGATACATGTGTACACCGTACACATTTTTTTTTGTATCAATCAATAATTTTTGAGCATACTTATTTGAGAATACTTATTGCATGAAACAGGATATCAAATTTCTTGGTATGCGCATTCGCGATAAAATTGAGTTTGGTACTTTTGTTCGAGGGAAAAATGTTTCCTCGCCTTTTTTCGTGGATAACTCGTTTTCTTTTATACTTCTCGTGCCAAGTTTTTTGGCGCTATTATCCGCTGGAGCCGTCGAATATTAGAGACGGCGAACTTCCATCGCAACGATGCCGAGCCATCGACCAAAATATTATCATCGCCGTAAATCAATTACCCAAACTAATCAAACGATCAATTCTCTCGAAAATTGTATGTATCTCCGATTGTTTTTCTATATGCAATAAAAGCAATCCCACTCCACTGAAAGTCGCATGTTTCTACGGAACAAACTTCCCTCAACGAGAGAAAAGTTCGACTCGGCTCATTTTTTTCACCCGCTCAACTCGTCCGAACTCGACGCTCTTCTCGCGCTTTCATTCCAGCGTTATATCAATATAACGAAGAACCGCGACGTAGCTCCTCGCTCGATAGTTTACTTACGTTAGAAACGTACCCGGCGCCGGAGCGGATACACGCAAAAATATTCTGCATAAATAGTTTGCGTATTGGGCAAACTATATTTCGTTGGGAATTCGATTGTTTCCCGCTTGTTTTACGTAATGCAAATGACCCTCGCGGGTCGGGTCGCGAAGTTTTTATTCCTCGCCATTTTTTTGTTCCCTGGTCCGAGGGATGTAGCCGGGTTTCCCGTATCTCGGCACCGAATCCACTCGTGACGAGTGAGCCAAAACTCAAATAGCCCGGGGAATTCTCTATTTCTTCCTCCACGACGAATCTTTTTATTTCATGGAAGGTTATACCTTTTGCTGCTCAAAATCAGAAATATAAGATCGCGAAAGGAGTTCTCGTTGTTTAAAGAAGAAATCAAAAGTTGCGTGATCGAATTATTATTGATCGGCGACGCTAACGAACCGCGACAATGTTTGCATTGCGGATACATCGGATGTATACCGGGCAGAGAGCACAGTTGTTGTACACGGATGTCGGCGAGCCTGTCGGTAAATATTGGTATCCGACGACGAATTGTCGAACGCGTAAAACTTTTGTTCTTGCGACAAATTAGAAATTGGCTACAATTCGTTGCGGCCGACTAATCATGCCGGTCTCAATGGATGTGAATTATGTACGCGCCGTATGTAACAACGCAGAAGCTAAATGGTAAAAGCTGTGGTTAATATATGTTCCAACGTTTGTACAGTTCCGTACAGCCTTTGCGAAACATCTGGCGAACGTTCGATATTTGGGAAAACTCGCAGCTACTCCTATTTCTCCACCACACCCCCCAGACCAACCAATCACCGACACTTGGAAAGACAAGTGCTCTCCGCCGTTTTTCTTCGCGAGGTATGAAATTCACGTCCAGAAGTACTCACCTTGCTTATCGAATCAGTGATATTGCCTCGCAATTCCTACCGATAGTACGACGTAAATGGTATAAAATTTCTTTGAATGTTTGAAATAATTTGCCATCCGGATCATGACCTTGAACATCCTCAAACGACCTCGACGCGCCGATGTTTTTTTCCGCGCTACAAGACGGTTGAAAAAAAATGTACCATTTCAAAAAGTGGAATAATAAATGAAATAAAAAAATTGGGTGCACGCGATGACCCCTTTTGCAGCGTACAACTTTTGTGTCGAACGTTTTTCTGGGACGTCGAAGATTACGGAGATATTCAAGGTGGCAGCAGTTGGTGCCTCACCCCGCGGAATTTTCTCGACAAGTGATCGAGAGCTTACCGAGAAGCTGACACGATAATGCTTTCATGCCTGGACGTACGAATATCCCAACTTCACAAACGAGCTGGGACCGCCGGACTTATTGGAGGCGAATACGACGGGTCGAATGAATCTCCGTCGCGCATCGTTCACTCGCGTCAAGATAAGAGCTTTGATATACAGGATACATTTTTGACCGAATTCCGCCATCATGTCAAGCGGCGAACACGACACTGCGAATTTGCAACTCCGATGTTGTCTCGTTCGAAAACTCGCTCGATCAGGTACGACGAGTACGTCTTGTTGGGCGACGTGATTGTTTGTTCTCTGTTTCACGCCCCTCGCTGATTTGAGAGTTCGGGCAATGAAAAAAGTTCGTCTCCGAGCCGCGTTATCCGTCATTGTCAAATTTCCAGCAGCCCCGTAGGTACATTTACGCTCGCGCTTCGCTGTTGTGTTATCGGCTCTCGAGTGTTATTCGCGCGGGCTGGCAATTTCGGCTCGAGTTTCGCGGACGTACCGACGGAAGAGTGTCAAGTGCTGGACGTTGCGTGGGAGCGGTGTGAAATCACGACGTTGAAAAACTTTCGCAGCTCCAAATTAATCGGATATCGGAAATGAGCGTGAAATATTACGCGAATAGTTTTCCGTGCAATTGCCTGGAATTCGATTCGTTCGCTCGCCGAAGTGTGGAGGGGACCGCGCGAATTGCGGAGATAGCTTCGCCGATGAAACATTTCGCCGTTAGTTGTTCTCTCCGCGCAAACTTTCCGAAAGGGAATCCGAAAGGGATTCCTTCCAATTTGCGTATGGTTTCGCACAATTCTTCGCTGTTATCCGTTTTTCGAGCGTGTAACTCTGGAATGTTCCACTTTCACCTCCCTTCCATGCGCGGTACACCTCTTTGCCACGTTCAGTTCAACCATCGCGTCTCGAAACGCGGCTCGCATCAGCTGTTCATCCGTCATAGCTGGTAGAAGACTTTACTCTCGAGTTTCGTACTTTGCTCGCTCGTTGCTTCGAGTTTCCTCGAATCTCGCTCACATTTTCGAATCGATACGTACATTTCGCGAAGGTTCGTCCTCGTTTCCCAGAATTACTGCCCTGGTCTCGCAGTTTTACAACAGCCTCGCAACTCGACTCCTTTATTTTCCGCTCGCTCCTCTCGAAAGTCTGATAAACTGCTCGGAAACGGCGAGTCGCAGCGGCTAGAGAATCGGAGATCACGGTACAAATGGAGAAACGCTTTCGCGAAATTCCGTCAATGAGGTATCGATCGCGTCTGCAACGTTTCTGAATTTAATACAAAATCACGCGAACGCTTCTATTCACTCCGTGCTCCCGCCACCGCCAACGGGATATGCATGCCCTAGATATACTCTACGATGTACTTGCACGCCGACAGGCTATGCTATCAATTTCAAGAATTTCGGGAACGCTTCCAACCTCTCTATAACGTTAAATTTTAGCAGCTATAATATCGACGAATCGTGGCGAGGAATTCGCGAGAATTAAGTCTGAACCCGATCGTAATAATCGCTGTCATTTTCACACGTACCGAGACTCTTCGATGATCGATTCCTCTGAAACGTGCTCCACCAATTGCTGAAAAGAAAATTAAAAAAAAGGGATACCCGGCATTTTTCTCACGTGCAATTCCCATTCCACCGTTCACACCACGCGTGGCGAGTTTGTAACCGATACAAAATGTTGGTCAGATAATATGGAGCATAATTGGCAATCGGAGTAAATTGTGCCGAACTGTTTCTGAACAAATATACCGACGGTGTGGTTTTCATTCGCATCAAAAATGTGGTATAGGCTTTAAAATTACGATCGTTGGTCGAGTGATCGAATGGAAATAGTATTATCTGAGCTGTAAACGGTGGATTACTATTCGCCACGATGAATTCGCTCAAATTTATTGATCGATCGAATCTGTGACTCGTACGAGCTCGAACGATAATTTTCATTCGTGGATTAGCGTCCTCGTACCTATTGTTCCGGAGCAACTTCTCACGGCGCATGCATTTCTGAATGCGTAGACGCGGTAACCGCGTGCGCTAGTTTGCTCGGCTTGTTATACGTAGAAACGTAGAACGAACGATGTGTGCCTCGCGAGTAAAAGTTGAAACTGCGGCGCGTTGTTCCCGCTGGTTCGCTGCGAAGATCGCGTTCCATATGTTGCTGATAGCCCAGTTTCGCGCGTTGGATGTCTCCTCTTGAATATATTATCGATTTCGCGCGAAGAAGATATCCGAGGAACGACGGGATCAGCAGGAGATGACGCGTTTCATCATTCTTCATTCCCGCTCCGAAATATCGAGGTCGTAGTCGAGGTGATTCATCGGTGAGAAATGAAAAGTAGGACCTACAGCGATTCGATTAAAGTGTCACGTCAACGCTGGCAATCGGGAGAACGGTGAAGGTAATCTGATTATACGTGAGTTACAGCGTAGACGAGGGCGAGCATTGCGCTTAAGCATGGTTACGTTGCATGGTTACGTTAGCTTACGATATTTCGCGTTATGTAGTTCGTAGGACCGTATACGTAATTCACAATTTATAGCCAATTATTTGAATCAATGGCTACGAGTAACGATTAATTAGCAATCGCCGAAAGGGGATTATCGTAACTGTGTATTATATTATTTCCGGGCTTCACGCGAGCCAATTTTCGAGCTTGTCCATACATGTACGTAGCTCGTGAACCTGATACGTAGCCCCTCTTTGTCTCTCTGCCGATTCGCGCGACTCCACTCTTTCCTCTATTTTGATAGACACATGTTGATGCGGTCTCGTTCGATTTCAATTATTGATCATCACACCGAAAATTAGGGACCCCGAGGCGCGTATTTTACCCAAATTTCACAATGTTCCGTGTCGCGCAGCGATCAGGGTGCCAATTAATACTCTGACATACATTCCGGGTAGCTGCGAGACAGTCAAAGGAGGATGAACTACATTCGAACAGGCAAGAAGCTACCAATTGCTCTGTTGAGCACGAGAATCGACTTGTTCTGTTAAAACACGGATTGCTCGTTCTTTCACTCGCATATTTTCAGAACTACTTTGATAAGGCGCTGGTTCTCGAAAAAATCAGCTACGCCAAGATAACTCTCATGCAAATCTCAGCCCTCGGAATTCAATGATTAACTGTCTCTACTTTCGCTTAAAAAATGAATAAGTGTTCCAAAATATTCAGATATAAACGTCAGACGTTCGCGTATACGACGAAGAGAGAACGAGGCAGTGAACCAAATGATTGCATATTTTTCGAAGCATGTAAATATCACGCCGTTTGGGATCCTCGCTGTAATATTGTGAGACAGAATTCGCGACTACGCTTTGATAATCGAGTCGTCGAAAACCGAGCGAACGTGATGTGACGGCTCGTGATTTTGACACCGTAACGCGATGATCTCGTTGGAATGAAACTACGAATGCTGAAAACGGCTCGTGGAAATCGTAGGTTACATTGTGACGGAGAGCTAGACCATGAATAATCGCCGTGCAATAACATGTTTCATTGCCTCGTAGTTTGCTGTTAGAATTGCATTCAGATTAATTGTGACGAACGGCTCACAATAGTTACCATTGACGGCGGTGATGTATTCATGGAAATAATAGAATGAGAGTAGACGAACCTCGAGCGCAGTCTTAGAGCTTGACGCGCTATTATTATATTATTTCAACCAGAGTTCGCTGTATACTTTCCTCGCGTACTGCCGCGACATCCAACAACTCGACGAATAATGCGATGACTACGTCGAAGATAAAACAATCAACGTCTTTCCTTCCGCGAGTAGCACGCGGATCTTTTTTGCGACACTTCCCGATTGTCGTGGGCGCGATAACGCCGCGAGAGACGACTTTGCAGATAGGAGGTAAACACGAGACGCAAAAAAAGCTCGAAATGAATCTGTTACCGGGATTTTGAGAGGGTGAGAGAGCCTCGAAAAATCGAGCTTGTCGTACTGATGCGAGGGTAGTTCCGAGTCGAGCAGGTAAGTTTCGGTACAGATACTTTTTTGTATCTCCGTTTTTGCTTTTTCGGAGCAAGGAGAAAAAAGAAAAGAAAAAGCACGCGATCAAAAAATCACGCGCCGCTATGACGAAATCGAGTGAAATTCTCCGGAGGATAAAACCCGTCGCGAGACGTCAAAGTCGCAAATACTCGTGGTATCCGAAACTACAACGTCCCAGGCTTCCCCATCCCCAGGTTTTCCTCGTCGTTCCAACGTTTCTCGAGAAACGTGAAGGCGGCGCGGGGGAGAGAGGAAGTTTTATTTTTCCTCGATGCCAGCGATCCTCGTTCTTCGGAGACATACCTCGACGTCGAACACATCCCGGAGATGCAAGTCGTTCCACGCTGCCAGTGCTTCTCTAAAAATTCCGAAGGCGCGTTATATTCGATGAAATTCGATTCTCAGCCCCCTTTGACGCGTGCACGTGGTTACTACTCTGTCGATTCGAATAAACCAAAATCTTATCGCGCAACTTCCGCCGAAAACGAATTTCGAAATTTACTCAGCGTCCAACTGCTCCTATCCGTGAGTCTCTGCGCGATGGTAGCTCTCCTCCTTCCGTCTCCGAAAAGTGCTCGTTGACGCGTTGAATCCGACTCATATTTTCCGACCGCGATGGTAGATCATCGTGATAAACAAATAGTCCAGACTCGACGCTTCCGGAATACGAAATGATTTCGGAGAAGACGCCACTGGATCAAGATTTCTCACCCGGCGCGATTACAAGGTCGGTGGCCGTTGCTCTCGCGCGGCATGGCTTATCTCTGAGCGGGGCATGAATTAACGCTATCAATAACGACGATCAACTATCGCCTCTGCTCGTGACAGAAACAAGGGCGATAGGACTCGCGCGACCACTATTCGGTAATGATCGACCCATTGTGCTAAAGGGTGTTGAAATTGTCGTTAAGAATTCCCGGGGAAATGATAACCCTTTCACGCAAAACGTGCTTACGATCCCCAATGACGATAATTATAAGAGATGTCATTCCGAACATTCAACCTGATTGAAGGTATTTTATTACCACGATCAAACCTCAACGATGTAATTAACTTCGCGCATCGCGTGGTCGATTGGCATGGTTGATATGATTACTTGGACGACCCGCGATTACCTTTGTGACGGGATCACGTATATCTACGGCGGTATTGGGTACAGAGGCGGACGAACGTGGTCCGGTGACGCGTGTGACCTTGCCGCTTCTGCTATCGAGACATGAGACCAACCTGCGCTGTTTAATTGAATTTTCCTACTCATTCCTTCGTAACGCGAAAATCCGTGATACGGTACAGATCATCGCACGACAGTGATCCGATACGGATCCGTAATCCAAAATGTCATTTTTTTAATCACCCACTCAGCCCGATAAGTTGTCATCATCGTCGACGTGCGGGTTTCGCAGCACGATCTGTTATATTCGATGGTCGTTATTCTCGTCGAGCAATTAGCTAAAATTTATCCTAGAGCAACAATTAGAACCAGCCCAATCAGATTTATTCGGTGCCGTTGGTGACGCGACGCGGTGTACCAATACGAGATCGGCGCGCTAATGAGGTTCGGCGAGACGGAGCTTGATATTTCATTCCAAAATTAGTCTCTGCCACTACCAAAGTCCTATTAATTCGGGATATAACTCGACTGCATCTCAGCTATTGTGGAATTCGAATAGCATGTTTCAGAAATCAAATGAATTTGACAGAGCAAATGAGAAAAATTCGATTCGATGGGTCGTGTTTGGGATTTCCGTTCGATAAATGTGACTAATGAATCGGTTCAAATATCTAACAACGGATTTCGCGCAACCATCCATGCGGCGAACTCCAAGCTTTTTAGAAACGCATCGGGAATTTGATTTTCAAATTGGTGGGAAATTCTGTTTTACGTAACGAACGATACCACAGCGATGATAAATTGGAAGGGAAAGGTCAGGATACATTAATATAGATAATGGTCGAGTTCCGACGTCGCGTTGTTTTCGTCGTTATGGGATATTTATTCGATGATTATTCAACAGTCCAGTAATGATGATCGAATCTGCATCCGATTCACTCCTGCCCTCTCATTCCAGCTCACAATTTTCAGTTTCATCCTCGTCGTTCCTTCAAATGCAAATCGAAGCGTTACGGAACGATCGTTCGATTCCCATTGATCACCCCGAATCAAAGATGACGACTAGGTCATGCGCCACGCCATTCACGCGTGAAACTCGTTTTCCACGTAGGCAACAATAATCTACATTCGAATGTACTTAGCTGATTCGCGATGTGTTGCGTTCACGTTTCATCGACGAATACGCTGATCCTAGATTCCGGAAGTTCCTGAACGTTTCGGCGCTCCGCAAATGACAGACCGTTTCTCCATAAATCTTTTGTCAACTTTACCAAAGCACGGCTAGACTCTGTCAGGCGTGTCACGCGAGCTTTACCCAATACTCCAGTCTCGATTATGTTGGCAACCAGCCGACGGGGACGACGACTCGCACGCACCGACGAGACTTTTGCGCACGATTCGCCGTATGAATTTCTTCTTTCGAGTTGGACGGTTAATCTTTGGAAATTAGCCTCCGCAATGATTCTTTTTTCGTATCGATATTTCATTCCGGTATATTAAGATTTCTTCGAAAAAATGTTCACCAGATTCAGAAAAGCTGCATCCAAAAATGTCTACACGAAGAGAAAAAACAAGTAAACGTTATTGCCGGCAACAGAAAAATTACCGTTCTGAATTGAAATTTTGTTTCACGAATGCAGAACACTCAAAGTTGTCGTTCGTGTCGCTAACTTCACGAAATAGTTGGTAACTCCCACCGTGAATTTGAAGTACTGCTAGCGCCAAGTCCAAACTACAATCCTAGAAGGGTAAAAATTCTAATTCACGCAATAAAATTGGATAATTTGTCTTGCAATTACTATTACTACATCAGTTCCAAGCCCTTCTCATTCTCATTATTTGCAACTACATTTTTCTATTTATAAATTTCCTAATTTATACATTATTTATCATTCAAGGTCATAAATTGAAGATCCAAGAAGATCTTTACATTGTTACATAGATGTTATTTGAAAATAACTTACAATTGAGAAAAAGTATTATCATGAATGTATTACTTTTGGCAAAATTTAGAGAAATATATCCCTTTTTTCTCGTATTCTCACGAACGAATCCAAATAGTTGGTATTTCTAGCTTCTGTCCAGTTATTACGGATGTTTCATATGAAATATATGATTATATAATTCAAATTTTTGTCACAATACAACTTCAGTTCGCCATGTCGACGAGGCCCGAGGGCACGAGTTTGCCGAGCGGACTGAAAAAATATACTAGTGAAACGGTAAGAATTCGCGTGCGGAATAGTACTATATATTGTTCGTGAAACAATTTTCCCCGACCAAGGAAATAAAACTGATAAGAACCTAAAATAGTACCATTTTGTTTGGTAAAAATTACTTAACGAACATTAAAATGACAATTAATAATTGCCGGAATGCACTCGTAAAACAACTTTATCGTTCCAGAATAGTAATTTTACCGTGTTTTACTCTCCGCGTGGATGTAAATCACGCGTGTAGGTCTTGTCCTGGTAGGAGAATCGAGTTGCGCGAATATTTTTTCCCGAGATACAACGTCGCGCCGGGCTCGTTTCTGCCATACCGTACGAAGAGGAAAAAACCGAGCGTTTTCCTGCCCCTGGTTTCGTGCATTAATCGCATTAGTATCGTACAAAAGGCGCTTTGAAATTTATGGCAAGTACTACGCGTGGGAAGGTGAATCATTCTCGGAACCCCGTTGGCACCCCGAAATAACTGGTACCGCAGGGGTCTGTGTTCGTACGGAACGAATATAACGCGGAGGGTCATTGGAAACGGGACGATGGATCAAGATCCCCGCGTTTTTCCGCATCTCAGTTCCGTGACTCGGCGTATCGCATCGGCATACGATGCCTACGGAACCCCCGACCACTCGGATCATCCCAAAACCGATTTCCTTTTGTTCCGTCGTTGCACGGTCGACTAAGCGTATTCGCAAAACAATGTATTCTTTCTTCCAGACTTTTTTTCTCTTCCTTTTCCTCATCCTCGTCCTCTTTTGTTATCAGCGACTCACGTGTCTTCGGCTTCATCATTGATCCCCAACGTCGGGCCTGTCGGCGACCCTATCTCGCGTCGAAACGAATCACTGTGCCCGTAGTACAACTCGATGTACGTACGTAGCTCGTTTTTGTTCCCACTTTTGCGAATTCTCGCGCGAGATGCGAAAGCGAATTAAAAAAACTACCCTCCGCTGTTGACGGAACTCGTGTCATCCACGAAATTCACGTCGTATCGGAAGCAGAATTGCGCGTCGAGAGGCTTCACTGTCAAGCGTGAACACATAGTTCGACACTGTGGCAGAAGCCATCGAGAGCGTTTCGAACAAATATCAGTAGTGACGCCGTTGACGCAGCGTCGCGTCCTCGTTCACTCGTTTCCGGGGACATTGACGAATATTCGTCGGAACTCAAGGCCTCCGAGCAGAGATACATCGGAACTTCAGAGAATTATGCCCCTTGACCCGTGGTGTCTCGATTCCGTCACAGCAATAATCATCCAAACGGCGCGTATTATTGACAGTGCTGCGAGGAACGAGGAGCAATTTTTCGCATTATCAGCGATCTATTTCCATTAGGCACAGTAAACATCGCGAATTGATGCGAATCGATAATAATTCCACGTCATTGGGGAAATAAGTGCCGATCGAACATGTTTTTGTCGCGCGAGGTGACGGCAACTCCACACGTCGGATGAAATATAACCAAAGGAATCATTGATTATGGAAAGTAGTCGCCTCGCGAGCGAGTCGTCGAAGTGCGTTTAGCAGGCATCGATCGAGGACAGAGCCCGCGAAAGACTCTTTGATGGACGACTCGTAAAAGTTTTCGCATCAATAATTACTAGTTTGCGATCGAGCGGTGATTATCCCGACCCTATTTTCCATCCGGTCACGTTTCATCTTCGTTCCAATGTGTCGTTGCTCTCCCTCGTCTTAGGTCTATAAAAACGTGAGCCCGTTCAAAGATTCGAGGCTACCCACGTTGGTCGGTTTCTTTTTTGAATATTCTCGGTATTTTCATTGGTGGATCCCGCTCAGAGTCTCGAATTAGCGACTCGTCGATCTAAATCCCATCAAAAATCATCCGCACGCCGCGAAAGATCCAAATGAATTGAGATTCGTGCGTAAAAAAGAAAAAAAGTTTAAACAAATCCTCGCTCGGAGGTTATCGGTAATTAATGAAAAATCAACCGAGCGATTCAACATCCCGATATAACAGCCTCTCAAGCGAATAATACGGCACCCCGAGATGCCTACCCGTTGTACTACGCCCCAGGCGAATTATGCTCGATTGCACAATTTACCTCGCATTTCAATAATCGATTCGCAGTCTCCCAGTTCCATCGGAAAACTCAACTTTGACGCTCGCGCCGTACATCAGATTTTTATTCAATTTTCTCTCCATCATATTTCCTCATTCTCGCGCCTCCCACCTTCCAGAGCACCGTACCTACCTATTCTTTCACCGATCCTAGATACAGTATCGATCAACGTGTCGCCCGACTGTATTTATCACTTGTCACCCGGCAGCACGGGCAAAATTACGTGCCTATCGCGAATCATCCAGCCGAATGCAATCTCACAGCCGCGCACGGAGACGCTTCCGTTTGAAACGGACGCAGTTGGATTTCGATTAGACCTCTAAAGTACTTATACTATTCCTAGGTTTCCCGTAAACAGATTTGAGGTCCCGCACACGGGTAACCAAGCCGGGCTGCAAATGAACGCAAAATCACCGCTTCCACGCCTCTCTATCCCTCTCGACCCGTGTCACCTGCCCTGTCCTCCCGGTCCATCCGGTTGTGTTCGCAACCTTCGCAGGGGTAGCTCTGCTGCCGTGCCGCGGACGGTCGGCTAATTAGGCAGCCTTGTAATTGCAAATCCGTGTTTCTCCGCTGATCCCTCATCCGTACGTCGGGACTATTTCATTGATAACCGTGCTGTTCGCTTTCATAATGTAACGCGTTTACGTCCGCGTTTCGTTCAATGTACGGATCAATTCCCAAACGCGCGCGTGTTTTCACCGGCAGCGGTGTTACGCTCGATGATGGCACATCGCACCGTGAAACCTCGAAACTTCGAATCGATTCTCGGTATAATTTGCTAACATTATTCCCCGGTTTGCCCCCGGCAATCGCTTCCCCGGGGAGACCTTCCCCAGCTTTTTAAGGGAAACGCGCGAGCGAAACGTTCGCGCTGGACACGCTTGATCGAGCTCGCGCGATCCTCGCGACGGGACTCGAATCGAAATCTAATTAAAACTCGGCGTACCAAAGGCGAGAAATACCTAGAAGTAAGACGCGCCGCGGCGCCCCCAACCTCGACCTGTCACACTGCCAGTCGTTTCGCGAAAACTTATCTCCTCGTATTCAACAGCTTCCGTTTAGCTTCCCAACGCGACGTCTTATATTCCCCCGATGCCTTTCCGCGCCCGGATCGTTCGTTATGCTCGCCGCCGGTATCCTCGCACCTTTCCAACTCAACCCTCGTTTCCCTGCGTTCTCCCCACACCGGAACGACACGCCTATTTACGATGATAGGAACACTTACAAATTTCATCGACCTTGTATTTTTCCCATCGCAACGATCTCTTCCCACGGTTCCAGCGAAGAAAAGCACCAAACCCAAAAGCACCCTACGCATCTTCTTTCAACGATAAACAACTTCTGCGTTCATATCTCAAGTACGTAATAAGACAAAACGATCGTGCCGAATATTAATCATCATATTACCACATTATTTTATTGTAAATATTGGTGAAAACGAATCTTAATACAGACGCGTTTTGTTTGTTGAATTTACACTGATTGGAAAATTGTCTTCAAGTCCGCAAATATTTATCGAGTAGGTAAAATAAAATACACCATTTTTTGGTCCTGATGTTTAAGGTAGAATCGAGTATGAAACTAACATTTTTTGTTGTTTTCATTCGAGGGAAAAATGTATCGTTGCTTTTAATCGCGAATAGCTCGTTTTTGGTTATACTATTCGCGCCGAGTTTTCTGCTGCCGTTATTCGTTGGAGCCGTCGATTCACGCTGCGAACTATCGTCATTGCACAGCGAACAACGTGCGACGCTAACGTTTCCGCGGGGCGATTGCACTTTTGGAAAGAAAGGATAAAGCATCGTTCCTGTAGCAGACACGAGTACATGTACATATATGACTTTGTTCCCCCATCGAGTTTCGTTCCGTTCGATCGAACCTGATTATCGAGCACCTTTCATTCGGCTACTCCATCCGTTCGTATTTCCGCGGATGGGAGATGAATACATTGCAATTCCGCAATGGAATAATACGGGCATGTTCTCGCGAATTCACGACCGTGCGATTCGATTCCGACAAGACTGTACGTATTCTCGTATGCTCTCGGAAAGATATCGCTTAGAAATAACCAGAGTGTAGACGTATACCGCGGAGCTAGTGGAATGGAAACAAGGATAACGATGATGACAACGTCGATGATGATAGCTGGGCTAAGAGGTACGACGGAATTCTACGGTAGGTACCTCGTCGCAAATGCAGCAGTCACCTCCGACGAGATCGTTCCGTAGGGACGCCTTCGTACACCGACCGCATATTTGCTAATCGCACGGAGTAGCGCACAGCATTGGCGTCAAAGACCGTATTGTCTCGGGGAACAAAGCCCCGGTGAGACGCGTGCCTCTTGAGAGACCAGTATGCAGAAGGAAGCCAGGAGAAGAAACTGAAGGAGAGCTTACGCTCCGCTCTACGTTGCGTAGCCTCTTCGTATACCTGCGCGCGGTCTCTCTACACCTATCTCGCGCGACCCTCCGCAACTCGGTTACATCCAAGTAGGTACGCGGATACACTCGCGTATAACAAGGCCGCTTTACGCAACCGCGTATTCGTTGCGCATCGCCCGCGTATGAAAATGTTTTGCAGCGATGCCGCCTATGGATGCGGTAACGTTGCATACGCGCACACGCGTTGATACGCGCCACGTTGCAATCAAATGGCAATCAAAAGAGCCATTCCCCGCGCCAGCATTTCGGCTGCAGCCGCCGCGCAGGACTCTCGGTTACACGTCGATGCACGAAAATTCCTGACGCGAACTGTACCTACGTCGCCGCGTAAAATATGCATGGGCATGTAGATTTTTCGACGAAACGTTAGAGATGAAATTCACGAGTGGCTCGTAACCGGTGGAATCTGTCGAGGGTCGACCGATGGCATATGGATATATCCGCTTCACTTTCCTTTCTTCTTGACTCTCACTTTATCTTCTAATCGGTTTCCATCTCCCTCGGTCCCCTCGTTCCCTGCCTGTTCGTCACGTCGTTCGTTCTCTCATCGAAAGATGTCTGGCCGGATAAACGATCGCGTAAGATCACCCTCTCTCCGCGCCGGCTCTCGCCTCAAGAGATGGGCGAAGCGTGTAATTAGAGCGCCGTCTACCTACTCCTTTCGCCCTACCTTTATTTTCCCCTCAAACACTCTACCCGGCAACGCGTCCAGCGTTAAACCAGCTCTAGCAGGTACCTGCTTATCGTTGACGCTACCTCCTCCCGCGCTCGGATAACCTGGCAATTAAGCTCTAGATTGCTACCGTCTTTGAGAATCACCTTCTCTGTATCAACCGACTGCGCGCTGTTTGACGCGCCTGATGCATCGCGCTCACCTGTCGCTACTTTCATCGACGTCAGAATCATACTTCCGTTCGCTGATTCACCGATACTCGCTCGAAAAATCTTGCACGTGATATTTTCGATCGGTTTGCCTAGAGCGTTTCATCCGTCATATCGCGATACGCGGATGGAACATCGCGATGCGTATCGTTGGAAATATGCTGGATGCGCTACCGCGGTAATTAGCGGAATTTTAATTAGCATGTGCCGTTCACGTCGAGCACAGACGACTCGTTCGAAACATTTTCATTCAACGATCACTACTTTGTTAGTTATCAATGGAAGGACGCGGTTTTCTGCAACAACCAACGAGCTTCGAGCAAAATACCACGACTGAATTTCATTTCGGTACATATTTTTCCTCACAGGCAACCATTTCCCATGGTGGTATGTAGGATAGAGTATTCGGTTTCGACGCGAGTCGAAAACGTGTCCCGATGATCTGGCAGTTGACTCTCTTCGGAGTACGAAGTTGCGCCAGCCACTTTGCGATTCCGCGATGCGTGCACCGGAATTTTCCAAAAATCTACCTTACACGGAAAGCTCGTTCGCGAGATGGCGTAAGACAACCGTCGTAGCATCGAGCGCTCGGCGTGGGAACTTTAAGCTTTATAACGTACTCGGATTGGCAAAACTTTTGTGATATTTTTTGCACATTCGAGTCGACTTTCGTGTTGAAATTCAATGCGCCAAAGTATTTTAGCTCTCTGCCGGTGAAGAGGGTCTTTGTAGTTTGGGGGTCGAAAAAAGCGTCTGGCTTTTTAGAAAATTTCTCCTCATCGCCAATGTTATTCCATCGTCGTCCTTCTCGACGGGCCTCGGCGAAACGATACCATTCCATCCATCCATCCATCCACATCTGCTATGCGGATTTGGGCACTCGCGCGATTGCGTCCCCGTCCGTTGGAATCGGGTGCACTTCTCCAACCTTACGCCGCGTCCGTTTGTCCTCCATCCGAAGTGGAATACCCTTACGGATCGTTCAACGCGCCGCGTCGGTTCCAATAACAGATGCACTCGCTTGGCCTCCTCGCGCGTACGGCATCGAGGTGACAAGCTCCACGGTTCACTGACTCGAGTTTGCACGTTGCTAATCAAATAACCTCGAAGGGGGTGTCATTTGAATTCGCTCGCGGTATACTTAACTGTTCGTCAATTGCCACTCGAAGGAACGAGCAGATGCGTCCAAGGACCCTCGCTCAGCCATTGCCAAGAGCACTTTCGTCTCATTTCCTTTCTCTGCCAGCCAAGACTCCTAGAGCTTGAGCATTCTGGCGGGAATAATCGTTGGGCGAGGACGCAACGAGACGGAGTTCGAAGACCGCGAAAGAAAAGGTTCCGCGTATCGTGCGAGCGGGGGAAACGATATTCAAAAGGCCGGAGAATCGCGAGGCTCGTGTACGTTTCGTGACTGAACATAAGCTCGACGATCTCGCGGCACTCGTACATACATAATGGGTCGAGTAAAACGATGGTCGCGAATAACGGTGGGGACAGCGAGCTTCGCAGGTTGGTATACCGATCGGATCGATAGCGCTTCGCGGAGAGTTCCTGCGGTGGCCTTTGCCTCCGAATTAATTGATGAAATATTTGATGCCGCGGGAATATTAGCCGGCATGTCTTTCGGGGACCACCGGCGTGGTTCTGCAGCGACCCCTGTCGTCGTCGTCGTCGTCGACGTCGTCGCCGCCATTCGTCGACGTCGACGCGGCATTCGAAGCCCTCTGGTCCCGATAAGGCAGTTAAAATATGTTTGGACCGCGCTTCCCTTTGCCGGTTCGCGGTTGAGTTTGGCCGAGGATCACCCAGGAGGCCTGTCGAACTTTCGAAAGTAATTAAAGCTACTCGACATACTTCCAAACTCTCTCGCCTTCGAAACTGCCATGCCTCTCGCCCACCTCTCGCCGAGCCCTCCTCCCTGGACGCGCGGAGCCGCGACTTTTCCTTTGGCTGCAAAAAGAACGATTGACGAGGCCTCGTCGATGGGTGCTTCGAGGCACCTAGCTACGTATACACGTACATATGTACTCACCTTCCATCTGGAAGAAAAAGTATACGGCTATGTATTAGGTATGCGAGAAGAAAATTCATTTTGCGATCAAGAGACCCAGCGAAATTAATTCCATTCAAATGAATCTGCATAAATTGGTCGCCCATTCGTTTCGACCTCGTTCTCATGGGTACGACGATGTGCCATAAAAATGATTGAATTTCTCGGATATTTTACATATTTTTTTCCGCCTTGTCGCAGACAAAATGCTGATTTGAATAAAGTGGTTTTGGCTCGTTGATTGAAATCGGGAACGGTCCTCCTCGAGTTCAATTTATTTTTCCTCCCATAAAAGATGACCGCAGACATCGTAGATCACCGTTAATCGCCCCCGGACCACGCTCTGGTCTCGCGACGAGGACGACGCTCGGGAAGCGGTCATCCGCTATTGGGAGGCGAATGTCCCTAAGAATTACCGAATCCTATTGTACGTACGTTACGAAGTTGCGATATTCGAGTGCGCATTTTGAGCGACGTCTGTTCGAGACGAGCTTTGGCCACCGATGCTGTAATTTGCGGTGATGAAAGATCGTCGTATCCAATTTATGAATGGTCAAGAGATTACGCGTTGAGATTTGTCAAAGGTGGAAGGAAGCGGACGATACGGTGTCGCGGGAGGAGAGCCAGGCTCGCGAAGGAGAGTTGCTCGTGGCCTCGAGACTTGTTCTCCAATACCGTTGGACGGAATTGTTCGAGCGTATTTCTCGGTTCCGTTTGACAAAGCACTCGTTTCTATACAAATGCTTCCCCGGAAATCGTTCGATATTTTAACGATAATTGCGGTAGCTTCACGCCTCTCGCAGCTATTTACCCTCGCGCTCGTTCTCTCGCGTCAGGTTTCCGCGAGCAACGGTGCAAAACTCTCGGACGCTCGGCGTCGTAATTAAGCCGAGTGTCCGGACCGACCTGCCATCCGTCTATGTATGCCACGTTCGGTGCCTCGTCTACGAGACGAACTTGCCCTCGAGGTTCGAGCTCTGCGATTCCACCGCGGTCTGTCCTCGGTGGTTGGCCATGCTCGGTGTTGAAAGGGGCCATTATGCGGAAGTTACGTCGACACGATTTCGCGATGCTAGCCTCCATCATACCTTTCGAGATCCTTGCTGACCCAGAAGTTCCCCCGCACCGCCGTTCACTTCTCCGAGTGAATTGCTTCCGTCGAAGATGCTTCTCTGCTTCCTTGAGTGCTGCCGGAACTCATTTTCACCTCCAAACCCGTTCCTCGACGACGTTTCACCGATTAATTTACCAATTCCAATCGGCTACCGTCGTCTTCGTATACGATTACCGTAACCCTCCTCTTTAAATCAGCATCCGCGCGTCATTTTCTACCACCTATCCCGCTAAAACCTCGCAGAAGATTTTTCCTTCTCTTCATCCCTTCTCCCTCCCCAACGTTTTCTCGAAAAACACGAAAATGGAATCATATTTGTACCCCGCAGGGCCGCAGGGCATCGACCGTTGCCACCTCGAATATCTCGGTAATCATCGACGTCACACAAAAGTGTTCGAGACAAAAGCTTTACGTTCGAAAAAATGCGACCATTATTTTATTTCCGTGAAGACGCGATGGCGCACGGTGAAGGTCGTCTCCGCTTTTTTAATTGGAACGGTACATTTTTTAAAAACCATTTATAGAGCACCTCACACCGCACGAGAAGCGCGAGGGGTCGAGGTCGTTTGTGGTCATTCAAGGACGGTATCGATGATATAAATCTGAATGTCTGTGAACCCCTTGGTCGCGGTTGTATTCTACGCAAGCCGGAGCGATAGATCGGGACTTGTAAATCGAAGGATCGTAGATAGGATTTGGAATGGACTTGTATTCTCGCCCAGGCGGAGGAAAGAAAATTGCGCGATTCGTATAGATTTCGTCTCGCCGAACCCATGTTACGACAATTTGTCAGAGGAACGTGAAATCAGGAATGCTCGAGGCTTATTGTTAAATTCGCAGCGAGAGAGAGAGAGAGAGAGAGAGAGGGAGACGTAGCTCGAGGAAAATTGATCTGCGAACCAAGGGCATATCGTACCATCCATCCCCGACCCTCGCGGCAAAGATTCGTAGGAGCGTAGGACCGATGTTGATGGCGGTGAGTCAGCCCGGGTGCGAGCGCCGCGTCGAGGCTAAGGCTAGGGCTGTTGGCTGATAGCTGGTGGCGAGTAAATGGTTCCCGGGTAGGATGGCCCGGCCCGGGCCCGATGGTATGCCACGTCGCGGCAAACGAGAAGCCGCGCGAGGAGACGTTGACAAATAGTGATTGTGACTGGAATTTAAACGAACATTTCTGAGCATAAATTCTTCTCCCGGTAAGCAGACGTCGTGATATCTTAATAAATAGACCTGCCGGTAGTTTCTTTTCTCAAAGTTGGAACTCCCATCGGTCACGGTGTCAAGCTTCCCGGGAAAGATGAAAAAGACGACGAGACCGTCCGAATGAGATGATCCCGAGGGGAAACGATCGAGAGACCGAGACCTCGTCGCTGGTGCTCTCGAGCGCGATCGCTCCGAGCAATTCGGAGAGTATATAAGAACTGCAGTCCTTCGCGCGCGCGCTACCTTTCCAACTCGGAATCCGTCAAATACACAAAAACAACTCGATACTCCCGTACAGCCGGTTTAATTCCACAGAGTGTTTCGTATCTGGACAACCGAAGTATCAATTTCTTTCGCGTTCAGCCGGTCGGATATCCGATCCATATCGCGAAAACGTGTTTGTGCTCGCATAAATCTCGATCTGCGTCCGCGCGAACGGATTGGAATTCGGCTAACCCGTGAAATAAAATGTATTCGAGTGCTTCGTGACGCATGGTGTTTCGAGACTAGCCTCTGTGTTCGGCACAGTTCGATTGTCTCGTTCGAATTGATAAATTCCCGAGGTTTTTCGGAGAGTTTTCGTTGTGTCTCCGGGATCACCGATTTTGTTGATTAACCGATCAATAACAACGATAAAACGAACGTTTTTCTCTCGTTGCGAGAACGACTCTGCGATAAAGCCTCCGTCTAGACGCGGAGAATATCACGGAATTTATTCCTACCTCTGTCTCGAGTAGAAAGCTTCCCGAACGCCCCGAGAAAAGTGTTTCGACTTCTAGCACTCCAGATTTTAAGAATCCCCACGGCGAGAAGTTTAAGAGTGGAAAGCTGTTTGCGGTCTGAAAACGACAAACAAAATTAGATATGCTAGATTTTAGCGATACTACGTTACGACGCCGCGTCTAGCGATATATACTTGTATCTGGCTGCGCGACGCGAATCCCTCGCCCCGTTTTTCCCCAACATCGAAATACCGTCGACTTGGCAATCAGCGACAACCAGCAACATCGCCCCGATAAAACTCCAACGAACATTTCTCGTGCCTATAAAAACTTTAAAAAAACAAAAACTGTTTTGCCACCCTTACCGAAAGCGTATCGCTTCATCTTCGCCAGTTTTCGCGAAGCGAAGAACGCTGTTCGAGACAAATTCGGATACGTCGATTTTGAACGATTCTCACGATGGGTAAAAAGTATTATTTCCCAGCAGACGAAACCAACGAGGTCAGGTATATTTGTCACATTCCACCTCTAATTGTCGTGACACCGCGTTGTTCTCGGGATTTTTTTTCTCGACATTTGTAACTATTAATCGAACGAAACTAGCGGATTCCACGAGGTGAAATGTGAACTAGATTATACCTTTCGACCGTTCCGTTCGTAACTTCCCAGGAAGAGGCAGAACGCGGTGCATTCCGGTGCGGAATACCTATACGCCGAGGATTACGTAATGGAGATACGGAGAAGCTTGGGCCAAGTCGTCGCGTGGTTTCGTAAATGTTGCACCGCGAGGGGTAACTCGTTCCTAATACGTTCGTCGTTGTTGTAACTCCCGTATCAAAGCGCCACGAGAGCTTCGGGTGCGTTTCCGGTGGGACCGGTTAATTTCTTGGCCTTTGATCGGCTTCCGCCCAAATTACTCGGATTGTTGATCAAAGTAAATAGAAAGGCGAGGACCATTTTTAAAAGGGTCCACTTCCTCGTTCAACCAGCGCGAACCCCGAGACGCTTCCTTAACACCGGGCAAAGTCGGGTTTCGGCTACGCAAACGACAAAGTCGCGTGCTGATAATCATCGCGGCGCCTTCGTCTGTTTCGCGACGCGAACGAAAATTAGTTTTACTCCGCCCTTTCATGGCTTTTGCATAAATATTTGAATTCCCATTTATCCACGTTTATCGCTTGGCTTGTCTCGACGCCGCGACGCTAAACTTCGACTGTTTGCGAAGCGGTTTCCCGCCGGGGTACCATCGTCTGCGACAAAGATTCAGGAGGCTGCAATACCCGTACAACGCGACACACTTTCGCACCTCCGTCGCGCCGACACCTTTGCCATTCTTACGAAGGTGAAGCGCTTTGATCTAGCTTTTCTCGCAAGCCTTTACCAACTACAGCAAAGCCGTACCAGCGCTGATCACCCCAGCCTCGGGTTTAACACAGCTGAGCTCGAGCTCTACCTCCGCATCTAAGATTTAATCGCGAGGCCAAGATTCTCCTTTTTCTCACGCAATACTCCTCCGACCGTCCAAATTTCGACGAGAGGAACGTAAGTGTGATTTTTCGCTTCTATGATTCGTAATCTCTCGATGCCAAAACATTCGCTTTCACTGCAGACGTTTCAACCGGCCAACCGCATCTCTGTCTCGAATAAAACACGCGTGGACGAAGATACTTTGCGACAAATATAACGAGCTTTGGCCTTGAAAGTTCTAAATTAGATTTCGTTCGCGTTACCGCGTTTGTATATTATTTGTCACCAGAGACATATTCGTCGCTATTCTGAGGCCCGCTGAAATATTGAGCAATCTAGTTGCTAAAGATACAGTTTCAGCTGCCATCGAAGAAGACATTGACGAAGACTGTGTTGTTTCTGTTTTTCACATATTTTGGTTCTTCTCGAAAACCAACAGAGTAAGGCATCCAAAACTTGCGAGATCTCGTTATTGTATTAGTCTTCTCTCAATATCATGTAAATATCTTCCAGGCCAGATTCACCATGCTTATACTCCCCCTAGGGTCTTTATAAAAAGTCGCACGTTCGGCTGGCCGGTGGCGGCAAAACAATCGAGGGGCTACCGCGTTACTTTGTGGCGTTCGCATGAGTGCGATAAATATTGTTACGTAGGATTTAGCCATATTTGAGCGGAGAAAAAAAATTACGTGATATTTGCCCCGCGTGAGATCGAGTGAGACTCGGCTCATCCCCCCGTTCCGACCACAAAAAAATCCCACGCAATTAATTAAAGCTCCCCAAGACGTTTCGACCTCTCGCGAAACTACACCATTGTACGACCTTGAAACGAAACGAAGAAGCTTTCGCGTATCGGTAATTACAAAGATGTCGAAATTTAGTGAAGCAAGCAAAACGGGCTTCAACGCGTGAGATTCTCTCTAGTTCCAGCGTCTGTGATGATGGCTGATTAATCGACGACTATGTTATAACAGCGTCACGTAGTTGGTGTCAAACTCATGATTTTTCCTAGTTTTTACGCGGCAAAGGAGACCGGCTTCGGGAAAAATCCAGCGACGTGCCGTACGGAAACCCTTTAATCTGTGAAATCTGTTGGAATTTTATCCCACGTATCGCGAACAAAGCGAGGTGTCACGGCAACGAGTCACTCCGTGGTAACTTACCTCTGCCGCAAGATTGACCACTTTAACGTTAGCTAATATAACCCGGCAGCGTTGGCTCGTTGTTATATTCGCGGAGCAACGTTTGACGCCATGTTTCGCGTCGTCCTTGCTATCAAATTACCCACCGCGATTAATTAATCAACGACGTAGCAAAAGATCAATCCGTTCGCTCGGCTCTCGCGCGAGGTGGAAACGACGTTGGAGGCTCAAACAAATTCGACCTTCGGTTCGAAGCCCGGATGTCGAGGGTCCGCGACGAATCACGAACGAATAGAGAGTCGGCAGAGTTTCGCCCGGTTTCCGGTAGCCAAAGTTACCGCCAACGATGTAGAATCATGCCGAACCACGCCAATCGGCGGACTACGAGTAGTACACGCCTACAAAGGAGCAGCGGGGAAGCGAACTCGTCGCGATCCATTGTTGGGAGCGTATCCGTTCGTCTTACCGATATTTTTCGCCCCCGCGACAGTTTCCCCATTTCGAACGTGACGGCGGAAGCTTTCTCTTCATATTTTCAGCCCCGCCAGCGGGCTGCATACCGCCTATCGGCGCGCGATAATCGGGATTTTCGATTTGGTTGGAGAAACTGGCGTCGATTAAGCGTGACGCGAGAAATGCGAGAAGCTTGCGAAAGGGTATCGGGGGAGTATCGATCGTTCGTTGTCGTAGTCGTTGATAAATTCTGGAGACGACGCGTTCCTCGATTCTCGAGAATTTTCCGCTCCGCTTTCCCTCGTCCTCGTCCCACCATTTTTTAACCGTTCGTTCGACCTCGATTTTTCCCAACGTATTATCCAATATAATTTAGCCTTTACCCTTAATTAAGAAATAACCACCACTCTCGCGTTTCACTTTAAGAGGGCGCAATTTCCACGTCCCGGTTGCCAGGGAATTTCCGTCGGAATAACCTTCGCGTCGGAAACGGCCTCGGATGACCTGAATCTATTCTCTCCGCGTTCCCGTCGCCTTCAACGTTCTTAATACATTTTTTAGAGTCGTCGAAAAATTCTATTGTTTTCCTCGTCGTGACGACGACGACGACGACGACGACGACGACGACGACGACGACGACGACGACGACGGGGGAACGGCGTGACAATTTCAGCGCGACACGCGCCCAGCGATAGATCGATTACCATGACAAATTACCTCATCTTCAACGCCAGAGGGGACGCCTCTCGAGGACACGGCACCTCTCGATGTAGAACAAACGACGGCTATTGCAGCGGACGACGGACTCCTAATACTACTTAATCTGTCCTCCGTTTCTTTCAAAGACGTCGATCCGTTCTTTTATCTCTTCATTCAGCCTCGTTCTCTTCGCTCGCTGCAATTAGATTTCATTATTCATCGGCGAGTCTCGAGAGCAGGAGCTCTGGATTTTTTAATAACGATACATCGGCACGACGATCTCGAGGAACCGTTTTATTTTTCCCGGTGAGCAGGTATGCCCTCGAGTAAATTATTTTCATTTTAATGGAACGCGAAGAGGAAGCGAAGGAAGTCGAGAGCTGCTTGTTTCGATGGTAATCAGATAATCGGGTCCCATCAGTTTCTATCAGTTCCCCGAGCACTTTAACGAGTTCCCCGGAAGAGGAACAATTCATCGGAATTTTCATCTTACGGAGATCAGACTATCGGACCTGAAAAATGTCCACCTTCGCCAACTAAGTTTCCCATTACAGCCCCGTTACATTCGCCACTGTCTCGTCTCGCTGTAAACAATTTCATTTCACACTCTTGAAAATCTTCCCACCTCCAGAAATACGCTCGAGGAGGCTCGAGGGCGCCAACCGCCGGGGCCAGGCATCTCGCCTCGCGGATATCTTGCCAGGCAATTTCGCCCGCCATACCAGTTGCCCGCGTTCAACTTACTCCGTCGCTCTCTGTTTTGCTCCAAGTTCATCCACCATTTTCTCCATTTCTCATTCACTCTTCGCTACTTTTCTCTCATTGCTATATTCTCACCTCGCGACCCAGCAATTCCGTTCCTCGCATCGGCGACACAATACGACGAGCAGGCAAGCGAGCACTAACGTCCGTCGTCCTCCCTCGCATCGCGCGTATCAATGAAAGAACAGCGAGAAACGTGAGTGGTGATAAAAAGAAGAGACGGGATGTGAAGTATGAAAGCAGGGCATAACGTACCTCGAACACCGTTATTACCGCGCTACGTACGGTGTAGAGAAAGCATATAAAATGGATACCATGTAGATGACGGTGCCCGGAAAGCTCGGCGTGACCCAGCGCTAATGCCTGTTTACACGAGTAATGAGGATAACTAAGAACCCCGAGCCTCCTACGACCCAAGACGACTCCTACCCGTTTCTCTCACTCGTTCTCTCTTTCTATCACGCTCTGCTTCTCCATCTTACTTCATCCCTCGAGCCGTCTGCCTCTCAGTCTTGTCCTTTTGCGAGTCACATCCGCAAGTTTCTCACTCGTAGGCAACGTTGTGCCTCCGAAACTTTCGCATATACGTGCTCTTATTTCGCGAAACGGACCTACCTGCATACTCTTCGCGGCACGTTGTCGGAAGTGAACTTCACTTTCGCAGCTCCAACTGCGAGGAAAGGAGAGAAAAAAGTTTACGCACCTACTTAGCGACGTTCTACTCGTCGTCGTTCCAGTTTTCCGGAATCGTCCCCATCTCTCTCGTCGATGCGTGGCACGCGAACGAGACATTGGAAAGCGTCTATCCAAGATCAAAGAGAGGCATCGATCGATCGGCATCGCGAACAATACCGCGCGGTACGGTTTTCTGGACGGATCACCCGCTCCATCGTTATTTCAAGGCATCGTGCCTCGAAATTTCACGGAATTCCTTCTCACTCCGACAAATATCAAGGCTACGAAGCGAATTACGTTTCGACGACGTTAATTCTCGAATCAATTACCGTACCGGCGCAACGGAGTTAGTCTAGTCGACCAGATTCGAAAGTTCTATATGCTATTTAACGAAGCTCTGTAATACGAGACGCTTATGTTAATATTATACCAAGAATCAGGTTAAATACAACTTCGTCACTCGAAACTACCGAAAGCTCACGGTTCTTTGCCGCGTGAAATGCAAGCACGAGCTCGAATCTCGCAACGTAACTGACGAGCTATCTCTCCTATCTCCCCGATCCGATTAGTCGAGGTAAGATGATCCTCCGATTCGGAATATCTCGCGCGTGGATAATGCCAATCGGGCAGACAGACTACCAGGGAAAAATTCGCGCTCCGTTAATTACAAAAACTAGAAGAAAAAAAATCACAAAAAACACAGGTAGAGAGCAATCACGCGAGAAAATCCGCGTTGTTTGCGCGAGAGCCTCGATAACTACGTCGCAGCATCGTGCTACGCCGCGAATAAAACGGAAAGTCTGCAGCCTCGGCTCCTACCCCCCCGCGCCCTACTAATATTTATTAATCCCGAGGATTCCTCCACGCCGGAGCAACCCTAAAAAACTCGACGATATACCGCCCGAATTTTCACGATTGAAAAACTTTGCATCGGAAACTTTTTTCCCCGGACTATAGATACGTGCCTCGTTTTTTTCACGTTTGCCGGATCGCTACTCTGTCCATTCCATCTCGAGACTCGGGCTCGCGGGAAACGAGAGCGGAATCAATCTAGGATACGTTTCGCGCTATTGATTCGCGCCTGCGATCGATAATCACGAACGAACGAACGAGCGCGAAGCTTGGCCAATTTTCCGAATAAATATGACGGCCAATCTGTCGAACAATCGATCGCGCTGCATCCGTTCTATCAAACTCGACTCGATCCCTCTCCATCTCTATACACATCTCGAACACTGTCCCTCGCGCTTTGTTTCGCGACTTTTCACGTAGCAGGCTACTCCGCAATCTCCGTCGATCTCGTGACGTCTCGTTCGCATGTCAGTTTGATATTTGCCCGGTGAATGAAAAGTTTATCGCGCCAGCGTGACGGACTTAGCTGCGAGCTGTAGCCGTAAGCCGCGAAGCCCGAGGACCGTGTAGTTATGATAATTGTCAGGTGTACGCTTCGAGCGTGCTCGTGGAGGGTATAAGTCAAAGGAATGATTCCGGGCCGAACGTGAGTCGCACTTATTTGTGTAAACGTAGAATTAAGGCGAGCGTAAAACTGCGTATCACGCGATACTTTTCAAACGGGAAATTACTGCGACGAGAGCTTTCCTTTTCGGAGCTTACCAGACCTTGAAATGTCGGCTGCTTCGAACGACGTGTACATCGATAACCGAAGACTCGCGCTCGAAATGTTAATGATATTTCGAGCATACAACTAGCGAACCCGAGTCTCTTTACGTTCACCGTATCGCATCGTGTTCTTGGACTCGGAGCGCGATGCGTGCTATAACTTCGCGACTCCTCGAGTCATCGCCCACGTACTTTCGAAGTGTCGTAACAAAGCCACGTAACTAGATCTCGTCCTCGCCAACTCGTACGAATTTTGTACGACGCCAAAATTTCGTGACTCGTTTCCATTTTTCGCGCATTTTATATACGCACGTTTCACGCGGAATGTTCACCTCGATGCGATTCCGTCACTTCGAGTGGACCATTCGTTAGCTACGTTTTGTTTCCCGGAACGCGAGCGTGAATGCTATCGCGCGTTTATCTTCCCCCTCGCGTTCTCCTTCCCTTGAACGAGCGAACCCTGGAAAGCGATGACTCCGTTGAATTGGGGAAAAATGCGCTTCGCGCGTAACATTATTTCCAGGTGGCTCGAGCGGCGAGCTTACGACCGAGTACGAGAGATCGAGCACCGCGCGACGATTCGCCATCTCCGACGAGCCGTTCGAGCTTTATTCGAGTCTAGTCTAGTCGCACTCGTGGAACTTGTGGAGTCGACGACTCGCGTATGTTGTACGTAGACCGATGAATTAAACCCAATCAATGATTTGTCTTCTCAACGTCGACCGTAACGATTACGGTGTGAAATGAAACTTTCATATTTTCTAGACGAGGGTGTAAGAAGCTCCGTTCTCCGTGCGTAAAAACGTGTTCGCAATGTTTCGCTTACTGCTTGTATAGTTTTTGCTTCGCGGAGATTTGCAACCCGGTTATTTCCTCCGCTGTCCTCGGAGGGCATGTCGCTGGTTGGCGCGGATGCGAAATCAACGAAGTTTCGCGAGATTCCATTCGCGTCATCCCAAGCGAGAAACTATCCAAGAAGCACGGCATCTACCCGGTGAAATGTATTTTATTATCCGTTTGTGTGGAAATATTGAGCGCTGTCTTTCCGTTGCTGGAATCGAGGCGCTCGTCTGGCAGAATTTGCGCTTGTAAAGACTTAATAACGGCGGAAATGAAAGGGGAAATGGTTAAAAGCTAATTGGATACTCGAATGCTCGAGGGGCTGAGGTACCGCGATACAAAGGACAAAACGTTGGATGAGAACGGAGTGGGGCAAGAGGTTTCAAACTCGGCAAAGGAACGGGGTCGCATAGCTAAGAATTTCGGCTGAAAACTTTCGGCGGTCTCGTCGTATCACTGACACATCGATTGCCTGTCACGAGCCGCGTGTCCGAAGCCACGAACGATTATATCGAATTTATTCTCGACCAATAGAATCCAGCCGAATGACGTGGCGAAATTATTCGTAACCAGCTAACCCGACAGACGTCGTCCTTTCTTTGCTATGAATATTGGATTTAAATAGCTAAACATCTATCCTCCTATCTATCTATCTATACATATATATATATACATATAAATGAAGCGATTTATTTTATTTTTTCCGAACGCGCCAACTGCCAAACAACTGCCAATTCTGTGACGTCAGTTACAGAATACGGTAACATTAGGAAAGTTAATACGGTCGTTGAGTTTTCTTAAATTTTCTAACGTGCCCCGCAATTTTCTTAATTTTTTCGTTCGTAAGAACGCTCTTCCGGCGATAACGAACACGATAAAAAAAGAATTAGCGAAATTGGTCCAACCGTTCGCGCGCGATGCCGTGACCTAGTAGGGAACTAGGGATTTGTTTTGATGTATATGGATTGTAAAAAAAAAAATACAAATCGGCAACTACTTTTCAAAACAGTGTTCCGCGACCTCGGAGTGCGGGTGAGCACTTTTTGTTCCATTTTCAGCATACGTTGGGATTGACAGAATTGACTTCCAAATTCTAAATCGAACCGCGAGGATTTATGGGAGCTCGCTGCGGCGACCGGGCTCGTTGCGTTGCCGTTGGTCGAGAAGAACGGCTAGTTGTTCGCATGGATCAGGACGGTCCAGCTTTGGTTTTCCGGCGCGGGGATGGCCTTGCGGGAGTGGAATTCGGGGTGGCGGCGGGTTAAGCCGGTAATCCCACGGTTGATGGCACTCCTGGCCAATTACGCGAAGCTACCGGTCCAAAACGGAAAGTAACGTAAAAAAATGAACTAATAGAACCTTAACAAACTTCGGTCCCGCGCGAGCGTACGTGGCATCGGTCGCGAAGCTTCCCGAAGCGATGGTTCGATCGGTTTTCGAGCGGATTTCGCAGTTGGCAATCGGACAATGGGATTTCGACGGGTGACCGGAATCGGGCAGGATTTTAATCGAACGAGTGCGATGAGAATAATTTCGCGCAGAGGTAAATCAAAGCTCGTTAATCGAGCGGGACCCGCGTCCGACTATACGCGGTACAACTCGTCGCGAACCCGTTCTCATCGACGCCAATTTTCGCGACGTTTTCATCGCTCGATGCGAGGCGGCGCGTTGGAGAAATGTTTCCCTCCTATTTTTCCCTCCTCGCGCCTCGCCGGGCGTCCCGGAGCTTCGGAAATAGGCTGGCGGTGCTTCCGCAAAGCGCCGTTGAGCGTTCGAAGGGAAAATAAAGGAACGGAATGAATGCAGACGCCGCGACCCAAAGTGCACGTCGAGGAGCATAAAATATTTGTATCAGATAAATGCGAAAAGCTTTCAGGAGGCAATCGGCTTCCTAGGCGTTTCTCCTTCGACCCTTCCTCTTCGACGCGTCAGCCGCCTTCCCTCGCGCCGCCGAAAACGAAAAATAAGACAATAAAATGAAATCTGGCCCGACAGATCGGGCGAAGTCACCGGCGAGACGGGGAAACAGCGACGAGAGCTGAACGCAGAGTCGAAGGTCGAGCCACAGCCGGAGCTGGGAATCCAGACCCATCCGCGATCAAGCCTCGCAATCAGTTCTCGAGACACTCGAAATCCTCTTCCGTCGCCCTCCCCATCTGCATTCGCTTCCTCCTCTCGCCCTATCGCCCTCTCGTCCTCGTAGTCGTGGTCGTGGTGCTGCTGGCGACGCTATTACCACTCGTACCAGCGCGACTTCTATCCTCCGAATCTCCGACTCCCGCAGTCAGATCCTCCTCGGGGCTAGTTCCGTCGCCTCGTATACTTAATCCCCGCAAAATGGCATAAGCCGATTTCGGAAATCGATACATATCGCGAGGCTTAAGACCGAGATCGTCGCGTGTGCATCTGGGCTGACGCCTCCTCGTCGTAAACTCGTGTAAACATCGCGTACGAAACACCTCTATACCGCGCGCGTCATTCCTCTCGTCGATCACCCGCTATTTACTCGGGGTGAACTTATCGCAAGGGCTAAGCTTAAGGAATTAGTTTACTTTAGAAGCTCGACGAACAGGCTATTTTCACGATTTTTTTGACGTTGCTATGATACATATCAATATAAGAGCTTTTTGACTCGATACATAGCAACTAGACCGGTTCAAAAAAATTGACTATTTTTACCAAAATCACTACTGAAATACTTTCAGAGGTTCAAGGAAAGCCCCCTGTTAAAATCGGAGCTCCTAATATTATTATCCAGAGGTCGCTCATCGTGGATATCTTTTTCCCACTTAAACAACACGAGACTTTTTTTTTTCACAATTTTTCAGCTCACAAACAATCAGCGGACTCCAATGCGCGACTTATATTCGTGTAGGAAATTGATCGTTCTACAAAAGAAATGTCTCCCTATCATTTTTCGATACACCGTCTACCAAAAAAGTTACTCAAGGTTAAAATTTTACTCAAATTGTTGAATTTTATTTCTAGTTCTTGTTATTCAACTTTTTTTAAACATATCTATGAGCGAACGTGCTGTTCCGTAAAACACCGGCGTATTCGCCGGGTGCTTTGCACCAGCGTTTGAATTGAAAAAATTAAATACGGCGCATATATCGAGTTGAGCAGGCCAAACAACGAGATAATCTATCAAAGCGAAACCAGAGGCTATCGTGCTCAATGGAAATCACAAAGTAGGCGATGATGACCAGCGCAGAATTTGATTTTCGCACTTAGCGGAAATATGAATTGGAGCTCGTACCAATCAGTGAAATCAACGCAATCCGGTTACGCGACGGGGTCACAATTCATTTCGAATTTGCAGCGGATCCATATTTCCGCTTTGAAAAAAAAGGAAAAAAAGGGAAAAAAACAGACAACGCTCGGCGAAACAACCAGGTATATTTTTCACGAGCGTCGCGTTTGCTTCGAGCTTGATATAGGAGATATCCGGATTGCTGTGAAAATGATCGATGCTGGCGACTAAATTTCGCTCGACACAACGGTTCGAAAAGTACGGAGAAGCGTACTTCTTTCGCCGTCGCTCTCGCACGATCGAACTTTGGTCATTCCGGATGCTAGGATTCTTTTCCGATTGCCTTCGGGAAAAGGACGTCGATGGAAGTTCGACTGTTCTCGCTCGTGCAAGCGATGTAATCTTGCATTTGACGGTGTACAGTTTGCAAACGTGACGGAGTTTACCAACGCCTAATCGTCGGGAAATCTTATCGAGTTAACCTCACAATCGGCAAACTTTCCAAGTTACACCGAAGCGGAGGGAATCGCGCGCTTGTAGTTCGGTCGCAGCACGCGTAGTTGTCAGACATGGTCCGAAGTTCAGAACGGGAAACGGTTGTGTGCGAGATGGAATCGAAATTCGGTCGGCCATCGATCCTCGCATAGAAACGAACGGATTACGGGGAACGAATCCGCGACGGGCGACGCGAGGACGTCTTTGTACCCGTTCGATCGCTCCTCGTCGGACGGAGGAACGTCGAGACGATGGACGGGAATATCACCACCTGAAGAAATTAGTCGAGAGGGTCGCGGGGGCAGCTACAGAGTAAATATCCTCGAATCTTCTCTATTTCAGTTTGAAACAATCACGAGGCTTTGTTTAGTCAGTATCCTTTCTCGAATCCCCCGGCTGTCCTCGGATCTTCGATCTTCCCGTGCCCATCAATGACGAGAGGAACCTTTTTCCCTCCGAGGCTCGGCAAAACTTCATAGACGAATGTTGATTGGCGGAGATACATCCGATTCTCTTCCTCTCTCCTCTTCCCTCGGCGTCGTTCTTTCCCGTCGTATCGTCTCGGCGCTTTTCATTGTTTCCCCGTTTCCGTCGGCTGCAACTCGATTCCGTTCCATTTCGCCTCGCTTACCTCGCGGAGCTGTAATTATCGCGAGACGATTGCTACGGTTCTGCTCTTCGTACCGTGAAAATTATCATCTTTCACGGAACGGCAAGTTCGACGGACGTGATAATCTCAACGTCGCGTCGGACATCACGTAGTTGCGCGCGTGGCTCCTCGCCATCCGTCTCGCCGCTCTTTCTCTCCGTCCCCGACGATTCCGAATACCCGTCCTTCTCCTCTCGCCAACTTCGTTTGTTGACTCGCGTATCCCAGATCTACTACCGTAGAGGCCGAGGTCAATTCTACCTGCCCACGTGTTTCTGCCGGATGAAACCGCGAAGCAAACAACCGAATCCCGACTTCTGACGACTTCGTTCCGCTGTTTTCGCACGCGAAACGATATCTCGCCGGAATTTCCGGACCCGAATATCTCCAAAATACGCACCGAAACCGATACTCGATATAGCGATTCGCACCAACCCGTAGAATTGTTCCGAAATAAGATCGCAAATTATGGATAAGTATCTCCCTGTAATTCGGACCCCTCGAGAAACAGCGATTGACCGGTGAGGAAATCAGCAAATTAAAAAGCATAACTCGACGAAACGCAACACAAGAACTCCGCTGAAAACGTAACGAGTGTGCACATGCAAATTCGGAGAGAAAAGAAGAAAAATCGAAGACTGCCGAAGAGGAATAACGAAATTCGTCTGTTAAAAATAAACGGAGGGCGGAGAAAAATATGACGACGTGAACATGCGCGAAAGGAAACACGGATGAAAAAATTACTATCCAAGTCACGAGAGACAACTGCGTGGGTGCATTTCCATGATTCGATAGTTCGTTGTTCCTACATTCGCGTGTTCGGGGGGTAGAATTACTTTTTTACGAAACGGCACGAGCATACGTTCGTGGATTCTAGTAGAGGTACGTACGTCGAGGCGCGTGCTCTCGAGCTCTCGTGTGAACACGATGTTTTTACGTGTACCGAGCTACCATAATTTACGGCACGCGAAAAGTGGCGTGCGCGCGTAAACCTCTCTTTCGCGAATGCCGAAAGCATCGTGGTAGAACGCACGTTTCCAAAAAGACGAGTGGATCCGTAGGTTAACCTTTGCCCGACGAGGTCGAGGCTACGGGGCGATAAATTCCATCGGACAGGTGGAGAGCAGGGGGAGGGGGGGGGGGAGTCGTGTCCCAATCGTGTAAAAAGCCGGAGAAATGGAAAACATTCAAATGAGCCGACGCTTTATTCTTCGTTCGGTTATTTCCGTAGAGCGCGGAGAACGCGTTCTACATATTACCCAGCGTAACATAACGAGGGTGACATCCGCGCGAACCAAGGGAGATTTTCACTGCTGATCGGAGCCTGGCCAAAAACTTTTGCGCGTTACGTCTATTAATTAAAAGTTGGTTAAATTTTCCTACCGTCGAAAGGCTATACTTTTTTCATCCGGTCGGCTCCGAAGTTGTTAGTGGGCAATTGACGGGAACAGAAGCAGGCTTCTTCAAATTAACTTTTCCAAGTTGGGCGACATTTTTTCCGCGGATGCAGGTAACCCACCTCTGAAATTTCCGCCCCGAAGTTGAACGAAATGATATGACGGCGAAGAAACGAAGGAAATTCGATCCGGGAGCTTTGGCGGCTGCCGCGCGGGGCCATCGTCGCGGCATTCCAGAGATTGAGGTACTTAGATATCTGCGTATAAACCAAGATTCGAGCTCGCCGGGCCCACGGCAGTTGAATGCTTTATTTTCACGCCTCGCGGAATATTTATTATCGCGACGGAAATCTTAGGTGTTGCCTGTCACCCCTCGGAATAATTATCATGCTAATACGCTTCTTTGTTCGTAAATAAATTCACGGCGCGAAAATACACCGGGGTGGCGGAAAAAAGGAAGGAGGAAAAAGAAAAGGCGAAAAGAGTGGGAGACAATGGCAGCCACGGCAAATATTGACTGAAGCCCGAACTTCACGCATGACAGCATAATTTCAACAGATGTGAGTCACCGACGAGCGAACGAGGGGTTGTTCGATGGTACAAGCTGATCAGTGCTTGTTTGAATTCATTGTCGAATCCTGAGCGTAGTTATCCCTCGGTATCCCGTTCCCACCCTCCTCTCTGCAGTCTTTCAATAAAATTATGCGCGAACGTGAAAAATCACACGTTCCAGTGCGACATACATCGATTCTTTTTCACCGCTCCCTCGCATACGCGCGCACTCGTTTTGCAACGAGAGCCGGTGCTTGGGAAAATAATGATCAACGCGCGTCACTCGAGATACGAGAGACGACTATCGGAATTTCGATTAATAGTTTGCTCGAACCCGTTCGACGTCGTATCCTCGTTCAATTGTCTCGTGTAAAAATGTATTCTCGCCATCCACGGATTTCTATACCGCGTCTCGTCTTTTTTTCGTTGTTTTCCGCTACCATCGATACTTTTCTCCCACATTTCGTAGCTCACCGACTCACGCGACTGCCATGGAGCCTGTCCGAGATGAAATTCGATCACATTTTGGGGGATCGAAACCGAAAATCGAAAGGGTCGGTGAATAACGAAAGGATTGCTAGGTCGGAGAGGATTACCTGTTGAAAATTGACTTTTACGAGGATCATTTGAACGATATGTTAGAGGGATGTGGCGAGGGAGTCTCTACGTTCGCCAAGTGTGTCGTTGCTCTCCGAGAGAAGAGGAGGGCAGGAGCGCGAGTAAAATGGAACGAGGATGAAAGGGCGAGGGCTGAAACACGGCAAGGTTTTCGATAATGAAGCGACGATGGTGGCGGGATGAATTCGCATTGACGCGAAGTTCGCGAATCTCGTCAACGTAACGAGATGAAATATCCCCATCTTTGTTATATCGGGGAGCGGAATTATTCTTTGCTGTTTGGGAACTCCATTAGTTGAGTCAACATGGTGCTTTTACGAACGCGGTGGAAACCATAGCGAACCACCTCGCAGCTTTACATCCGGCCTCGCGCAGCTTTAACAAACGTCGTTGAAACAACGAATCGTTCGTTTTCAAACTCGTAAGTCGGCTGTAACGGATTCGACGGGGTTCGCCGATAGACGCGGACCAACGAGGTCAAACTTCTTTCGTTTCGATATTTTTTCCTTATTTTTTCCTCCTCTTCGACGTTAATCAATCACCCAGCTTCGTCTCGTTCGGCTCGCTTTCAGACGCGGATACTCGCCTCGCGAAATTCAAGTTTAAGCCCTGCCGTTCTCACCCGTTCGCTGTGCTTCTCCCAGGTCAAGGATTCACGGCTACCTCGTCTCCCTTTTGTTCTTCCCTTGTTTGTTTGCTTGTTTTTCCTTTTTTACGCTCTCCCCGAACATCCATCGTCGGATAAGAGACCAAGAGCCGGGGACAAAGGGCTTGACAAGGCAAAACGGACGAACGTGGGATTAAGCAAGGCGAAGTCGGGAGGTTATTTCCCAGGCTTGACAAGTGGTGATAAAAACGCGTCGGGGGAAAATTTGACTCGAGTGATTCTTCCCTCGCGAACCCTGCCGTGGATTCTCCTCGCGATTGTTATTCTTTTCAATCATCGCGATATCCGGCGAAACTCTTCCTCGCGGAGTCAACGAATCTCCCCGCACATGTATGCTCTCTCTGCTTCTCTCTCTCTCTCTCTCTCTCTCTCTCGCTCGCTCTCTTTTTATTTCTCTCTCTCTCTCTTGCTGCCGCTGCTTCCAATTATTCGCTCACGAATGTTCGAGCTGCACTGCCCCATCGAGCTGCTCTAAAAATATTCAAACAAAAATGTCCCAAGGTCGTTGCACAGGGGAGGTCCGTCTTCTACCTCCAATGCTCGCGGGGGAATATTTTTCTTGGAAAATCTTGACCTCCGGCGGAAGACGTTCACCCATTTCTGTCGCCGCTCGAGACCTATCGAAGATTTGACCGTAACATTTCTATCCTGCGTGGGAAGACTCCCCACAACTTTCGCTATCGGTCAATCGACTCCGCAAAAACGAACAGCAGACACGAGAACTCGTCTAAAACTGCTTTTTGCTCCTCAACTTCGACCTGTTGTTACAGATTTCGCTCCCTCGAATTTATCGCCGAACGTGATTCGCCAAAAAGTCGATCCGAAACTTCGCGAACTACGGTCGAATGTATTCAGCCCATCACGTACTTCGCGACGCGTGCGAGAACCTTTTCCAGAGACACCCCGGACGGTGCGTTTAATTATACATCGGTATTTCATTGCGAAACAAATTTATTTCAGCTGCCATTCAAATTGACGATAATGCTATCTCGACCGTACATCGCAAAACTCGTAAATTGTAGCTGTACATTTCGGAAGAAATAAATAAATCTGTCTATTTATTTCTCCTCAAACGCGTTCGATTTTCGGAATTCTCGAATTCGATATTCTCGAATGATATGGCCCGCGAGTATCTTCATACTGCGAGTTTCTCCACGGCTGTGGCAAGATATCACCGCGAATCCCACTTGATTCGCTAGCCCAACGTCATTACTCACCCGGAGGCTTGTCACCCTCTACAAACGCGTCGACCAATGTCATCCACCAGCCAACAGCTTCCTGTCCTCGCTCCTCCTTGCGCGATGATGAATTTTTCCCCCCGACACGTGACGTTCGAAAATCTGACTTTTTCCGCCCCCAAATAACGATGTCGCGAAACTACGAAACTTCGAATCGTCGATAGCCGCGGAACTTTCCCGTCCAACGATTTTCATTGCCGCGATCTGAAAGCACTAAGACCTACAGCTGCGATTAATTAAAGAGACAATTCCGATCGAGGGAACGGGGGAATCGATGAACCAAGGAACAATGTCGATCGATTAAAAGTGTACCGAGCCTGCGATGCCCGCGTGGACCTCCGTGCCCCGGTGTTTGTACCTCGACACACGCTATTTCGAGTGCACCTACACGCTTCAACACGAAACCATCCTCCAACAAAGACACCCCGCGAGCTCTAGTCAAGCAGTGTTTCGTGCCAACTCACGAACTAATTAAATAAACGATAGCTTCCCCATCCTACCCCCTTCGCGCTCCAGTCCCGATTTCTCCCCTACTTCGTACGTCACGATAACGACTATAGCTATTACTAGCTTATAAATACACTCTGATTCCTTCCAACGACATTTCTAGGAAATACTTCACGCCATTTTACACCCTGCATAGTTATACGCAAGGTCACGCGGCTAACTCTCCTGAAACGGGTATGCGTGATCGAATCGAGGCTTTCACGGTGGAGGGTAGGTTGCCAAATCATTGTATCGCAACGGTGCATAGATTTTTGTGTTTTTGACTGTAGAGATGCTTACCGAACAAAGTTTTCGAAATTGGCATTCGGCCGCACCGTTCGTAGTTCTACGATCTTTGTCACCGTAGACGTACCTACGGATTCGGATTCTCGCAAGTAGAACTACGACATCGAGTCCGTCGTTACTGGACCGAGGGATCCACCCTGAACCGTTTCCGTGCTGGAACGCGGAACGACGCTCGAGTTCATCTTTTGTCGCGTGTACCGTAAATCCGAACAAAGGACGGGCGGAAAACGCGGTGAGTTTGTATTTAGCGGTGATAACTTTCCGGCGGTGGATCGAGGATCGGGGAAGACTAGACCACGACTTGGTTGCTCTGGAAGCCGTCCGTGACGAATATAATACTGGCAATGTGCGTTCACCGGGTCGGAATGAATGGAATTGGTGGTAGGGGGCCAGAAACCCTTCGGGTAAACGGTGGTGAGAAATTGTAACTGGCCATTTCAGGCTCGTTACATGACTCGGGTAAAACGTAAGCGAATCGTACTCGAACTCGGTGAAGTCCGTTGGTAGAAAGTTTGGGACGACTGTCGCGGATTCCTGCGCGACGAGAGCACCGCGTGAATCTAAAGCACGAGCGGAGAGTGCTTATTGTCACTGTTTTCCGAGTAATTTACTTCACTCCGCCAGCTTGTTACGCGTTCAACGTTTACGCTCGACGCGGCTCTCGCGAACGGCGTCGACGACACGAGGCTGTCGATGCCTCGCGCCAGCGAGCGAGCTGATACTAATTGCGAGTGGAATCCCCGAAAACAACGTCTTCCTATGATGCCTCGCCGCGGGGATATCGAGCGTTTTATATATCCCTTTAATTTCCGCTCCTCTTGTTTCCTTGTATTCCACTCTCGTAATCCGGAATCCACGCCGCTTTGCCAACTGCCCGTTTCCATTACGTTGGTCGACGCTATTAACGGACCGAAGAATGAAATGCATTTTCTCAGATTGCACGGATCGTTACTGCGTTAGTGTATAACGACTATATTTCTAGGAAAAGCCACAGTCGAGCGCTAAGATATGTAAATGTTATCGTCGCCAACTTCCAGCCTGCCGTTGCTGCTCCGCTTCACCCTCATATTTCCCAAAGAACTTCCAGCATACACTTCCGTCCGGACTTTGCTACTTTTCGACCCAGTCAATCCAATCCGAAAGTCTAGCTGCTGTCGAGAACCTCTTAGACTCTCCGTTTAATTCCTATTCGCCCATTTCCATTACACGTCGTATCATCTCCTCGTGTTTTCTCTGGATCACGTTGCAAACCCATTCGAGGTTTCGGTATTCTCCCGTTGTTACGTTCCCCTACGACGCGTCCTCCTCCTCCTCCTCCTGCTCCTCCTCCTCCTCCGCCGTCTTCTTCTTCTTCGTCTTCCTCTTCTGCTTCTGACGCACGCGGTGTCTATCGCCCTCGCGCTCGCGGAGCCTCCTTCTCGAAATGCTCGTTTGGATGTATCCGCATCACGCTGCTACAGCCGAGGGGTTCTTTTTTGTCGAGGATTCATTCAGATATTTGACGTCTTTCACATTTCAACCTCGACGACGCGGCGTCGCAGTCCTGGTGATTAGGGTACGAGATCGGAAGATATAAAAGTTGAGAGTCGCGCAATCTCGTGGCCATCAACCAAGTCGTAATAACAGAGGGTGTTCCGAGCCAACCGACCGCCACGTCTGTCTGGATGATTGCAAATTTATACTTTACTCGGCGTAATGCCGAGAGATGAATTTCGGGAAAACGAGTTGGTACCTACCTACCGCCAACTCGCGCCCTCGTATACCGCGGCGTTCCACGGGAACGAGGAACAAGAAAAGAGAAAAGAGTCGAAATATAGGTATAACGCGGTGCATTCGTCTAGCTTAGCTTCTTATCTTTCGAGGCCGCAAAGCGACGCCGCGCTTTCCCGAGAAACGAGGGTGGAACCTCGAGGAACCGAAGAACGCTGCGCGAAGGGGTGGAGGGCCATGGAAGTGGAATGACGGGACACGGTTATCACACTCAATTTTATTTTCTCAGACGGAGAAAAAAAAATGATCGCGGGATCACCCGAAGAAAGATGCTACCGCGAATCGTCCTCGCGTCGATCTCGGGTTCCCACGCGAGCGCGTTGTCCCGAAGAGCGTACCGACGGAATACTCCTTCTCCGATGATGCCGAAGCCTCAGGTAACCGCGGTCTCGCAAGCTCCAGCACGATGTAACTGGTAGTCGAGTTCCCGCAGTTGTTATACGAATGACGAGACTCGAATTACAGCTGCTACCTCGACCCACCCCCGAGCGTAAAATCAATCCCCGTTGTACACAGCTCGATGTTTGGAGAAGAAGAAAACTTACAGTGACGAGAAAAAAAAACTCTGTTGCCCGTCTGAATTCAGACGTGTAAGATTCGGCCATAGACTCGCCGAGGATCGTTTCGTTGGGTGAAAAGAAGTTAAACCTGGCGGAGGATTGTCGCGCGGGAGGAAGAGAGAAGTAGGATAGAAATGATACGAAGCAGAAGTGGGAGATGACGAGGGAGACGGAGGGCGAGAGGAGAGGAAGAAAAATAAAGGGATAGATCTTTGCAGCGTTCGCGGCGATTCGTCTTCCGTTGTAAGTTTGACCGCAAACTTTGTACAACGACGGGGGAAGGGCGTAGGCGAGATTCCAGTCTCGAAACGGCCGCGAGATCCTCCGGGTTGTTTCTCTAGTTTCCTCTCTAAGTAGTACCTCGATAGGCTCGGCTCGTAGGCGCTGTCATATAGATAGATATTTACGGGTATCTAGTTGCCGGTTGGGTAGCGTCGCGGTAAAGCCCTCGGAGATCCGAAGGTATACGACAGCGGCCCTTCTTCGGTTCTCCCCAGCGGTGGACCCCGCGTCTGTATACGCGAATACAGTCGCGCGCGCGCAACACGAGGTGCGGGTACACGCAACACTCGGTTGGCCACGAATCGGACCGCCAAGAGTATGTCATTAGTTTTATGTCAAGGATCGGCGCGGCGTCAGGTATTGATTTCGTGTTCCTCGTCGCACGGAAGGAAATCGGATAAGAGCGTTACCGTTATGGTAATGCTCGGAGGATATCAACGAGCCTTCCTGCCTACGCCCACCCTTTGCCACGCCATTCCTCTCTCCCTCCACCTATCGCGGGTCACTGATAATACGCCCGACTCTTTTTACGACACGATTCCGAACTCGCGTGCCCGATAACGAATTTCCGCTGCTATTAAAAAGGCATAAGATTCTGACAGCCGAGAAACCGGAATATATCGCTCGAAAATAGACCTATACGTCACTCGATCCACCAGCTTTCGGGAACGTTGCTGATTCGAAAGACGCGCGTACCCTATCTCGACCAAAAAACTGAAACTGACGCGCTATCAAACGCCGCGTTTTCTCTCCGCTACCAACGCGATCGACACCGGGCGATGGGAATAAAAGTGTACCCCAAGGATTATTTCGGCGTTATCTAGTCGTTAGACACTCGCAGGACAATGCTCCGTCCGCGTCGTTCGCTACTACCCACCGAGCTCTTATCACCGATGCTACGTATACCTCTACGTCGGTGACCGGGGACTGGTAGCGCGTACGTGTAATTATACCTCACGTGGCGAGATATCGCCCCCGGTCACGTCACGCTGATTTAACTGTCCACATTTCATCTTACAGCTCTATTTACTTATCGTTTGAGAGTACCCGAGCTTGATTATTTCGCGCCAGGAAACGATAGGCGAGGAACGATCATCGAAGAATACCTACGAAACGTTGCGTAATATGCTGAGCGAGTTAAATTGTCCCGCGGGTTAATCGTCATCGCGAACGGTATTACAGATGACGCGTCATGCGTGGATTAGTTTGTTCGCGAGACCGAGAAAATGCTGCTTTGAAATTCTTATATAGGTGGCGAAAACGTCGAGGCTTCGGCGCGGATCGCGACACGTTATTTACGGAACGTTCGCGTTGATGCTCCGGTGGGGCGGGTCAGCCTGAAACGTCGGAAAGTTTGATGGACAAAAAGCTGTTTCGAGGTTTCCTCCGATATTATTGGTTATCCTTCAGGTTTCTGATGTTTTTCGGCGGCAAAACGAAAACGGAGGGGCGAAAACGTTTGCTAGATGGAAGAGCAACCCCCCGCGGGCGACCCTTTCGGAATAGCAATGCTCGTTCGAGTCGCCAATTTCCCGAAGACCGCGATGAAACCTTTGCGATTCTACGCGTCAAACTCTCGAATCGCTACCACCGCGTCAACGAGAAAACGTCAGGCTTGACATTGCTATCTCCCTCGATATATCCTGCTGAACGATTCCGCAGAGACGCGGCTCCCGTTGGCGGCGTTATCGTGGCAGAAAAAACCTGGCAGCCCATCGACAAAATATCTTTAAACGATCGTCGTCGATCGTCCGTCCCGCCGATACCGCCGGCGTGATCCTCTCTCCGCGAATGGCCGCGGCGACGAACGCGATCACGACGAGAGAGAGCAGTCGTAAATACGACGCCGCGATTTCGCATTTTCTCGATTGAGAGAGAGAAAAAAAAACGAAGAAAACGATGGAAATTAACTAATAAATCGCAGAGCAAAGGCGATGAATGGTAGTCAACGCGAGGGTGACTTCAAACAGCCGGTTTTTCGTCAACTGCCATCGAGCGATGCCTATTTCCATTTTACACGTCGTCGAAGCCTTTGAGTCGGCCAAACTTCGTGAATATAACGAGCCTTCGCGTCGGCGTGTTTCTGGCGCGAAAATAATTGCCTCTCGTCGAAAAAATCCCCGAGCAGTTTTTTCTTTTTTTTCCGACGCGACGAAATAACAGGACGCCGGAAATCCTCGACTCGCCGCGTTTCACCGTTCTCGACCTATCGTCGCTCCTAGCTCGACGCCGAAAGCTCGGAACGCGCGCGAAAACAGCAGAATCCGCTCCGCGCGTGTTTCCAGAGAGGGAAACTTTCGTTGACATTTTTCAGGTATTTCGGAACGACGGTTTCGTTTCAGCTGCGATAACGTTCGGCGTAAAGCCGCGCTGCTCTGGGCCGACTGAGCGAGCCTCGACGCGCGTAATATTGACGAGGTGGAAGTTCGACCGACAGTTACTTCGGGACCATGATCTCGCGGGGCGAGCGTAACTCGCGAATGACAACGTTTGAAAGTTTAATGACCGAATCGACTTTGGCACCCTCGTGGCTCGGCGACGAGTCGTAAACGCGAAGAAGGGCGCGTCAATAATCGTAAAACATTCGGCTAGTCTTACGGGACGCGGAGCAACCAGCGCCACTCTCTCCGGGGAGTCGGCAGGATTCGTCCTTCGTAATGAACCAAACATCGGGTGTAAAGCAGAAAAATGTCGAGCTTCCGGATCAGAACGCCATTCGGCCTAATCCTCCGCGGCTCTCGTGACCTTTCCCGCAAGCTTCACCCGACGTAAATCCCACGTCTGCAAATGTTGCTCTCTCCATTTATCGATCGAGCACGATTTCGCAAAAAAAAATGGGGATTTCCGTCTTCTTTTTAACACGCCTCTATTAGCTTGGTATGTACGTTTGTTTGTATGCACGTAACAAAATCTCCGAATTGAATCGAAACTTTGCGCGCGTTTCAAGGACCAATGCCAGAACAATAATGTAGGACGAAAAAATGTCAACGTTGTTTTTCTTAAAATCTTTGAAAAACTGAAAAATTATTTGGGGTTTTTTGGAACGATAATTTATGTCGTTTCGTTTTGGTAGCTGGTTCTACTCGATAGCGTGCTCGTTTTTGAGCGCGTCGGCAGTTTCCGTCGAGCATCCGGACGATCGTCGATCGAAATGGCGATCCGTTTGCTTTTTCCCTCCAAGTTCGTTTATCTCGGCTATAATTCTATCCGAATGCGACCAGAAGACAAAGAGAATGACCGTGGAGCCTCCCGAAATTGCGTCGTGAAAAAAAAATCGGTAAATAACTGGAAGGTCGTTTGAATACGACATTCGCAACGAAACGAGCCGATGGCGCGCCATGGCGATGGCGACCCCATTAATTGGAAATTACACGACTAATCTCCTCTGCCTCCGAAGCCAAGATCAAAGCTCACGCGCCCGTCCTGCGACTTACTTGTTAGCTTTGTTCCCAATGCCGTTACAATTTCACGCGATCCTCCGCGTCGGCCTTGAGAATTCCAACGTCGCGTTTTCGCAAAATTTTCCGGATTCCGCGTGAAATTACGCCCCTCCGCGGTGAGACCTCGCTGGATAAGCATCGTTCCCGAAGGGATTCCGGAACCCCGTCGTTTCTTGTTTCCGCTGCAACGACATTGCGCTCCGAGTGTCCGAGATACGTATACGTACTTACGTATGTCGCGGGCGATCCGGCGATAAACAACGAGCGTCTCGCCTCTCTCGTCCCCGGGGATCTGTTCGGGGGAACAAAGTTCGCGAGATATGATTGTATCGATAACTTTCGGCGGAGAATGGGAGGAGGAGACGGATACTCGGGAAAGCGAGTTGACCGGTTCGCGTTTCACCTGCCTCCTTCGTACTCCTCGTAGAGCCGATCGATCCCTAAATGACGTACGCCCAGACGCGAGGTAGCGGAGGCGTGCGGATCGCCGAAGGTTTAAGAAACACGTCCGAATCCACGCGTGCGGAGCTCGTGGTCGAATAGGCACGATCCCCCGCGTTTCGATCCGTCGCGTCATGTTCGCTCGACCTTTCGTCCATCTACGTCAGACTGGACATCGCCGAAACCTTTTCTTCAAAATGAAACCGTGTTATCGAGGCAAAGAAAATCCATCGAGACGTCAAAAGGACCCCTTATCTATCCTCCCGTTGTTGCAGGATCCGTCAAGGCCGAACGTGAGGTCGGATCGGCGCAACCTCGACCCTTAATGGTCGTAATAACGCGCTGTCAGCTTCGCGCGTGGCTGGACGTACGTGTGACTTTTAGCGACGTGTGACCTTCGTTTCGCGCCGATCTTCGGTTCATGGAAAGGCCAATTCTCAATGATCACGTCGTCCAGGTAGCGACAGCCGTGGAAAGAGATTAGCGGCGTGGCGAATCCACCCGGCGATTGGTATTGCAAAGAAGCGGGTATGTACGTATCCTTGGCGAGAGCTTTGACGGCTGCTGCGCACCTCGTGGGCGGGAGGAAAACGAAGTGTTCGCTGGTACCGAGCGAACAGTTTATCTGGTATTCACAGTCCCTACGAAATTCGGCGAGAGATATAACGCGATCGTTTCTTCGCCTCAGCTTGCCCCTTCACTCTCGTTATACGTCCCAAACGAGGTCAATATTTACGTTTGGCTTAATCAACACTCCGAGAATAACGTCTTGATCCGGCGACGTTGAGTCGTTGGAGCGCAACTTTTCCCATCAACGCTCCGTGTATCTCGACGCTTTCGGGCAAGACGCGTCGACGTCGCGAGATGATATCCTTCATCCCCGAATCGCAACGATTCCGACAATGAGAGAAAATTAGCGGAGCGATATTTATGATAGGGGATGAATCTTCCCCGAATTCATCGTCGGAAGACGATCACGCCAGACGAAGCGTTCCGCCGAAGACGTTTTTCGCTTCGCGGGCATCGGCTCTCGTTTGGGATCATCCGGGCAGCGGGATGAAAATTTCACAGCTGATGCCGTTCGACGCGGCGGTAAACGATATTCCCGTGACAGATCCGTACTTCCTACTGGAATCCTCCGAGAATTATTCACCGGAAGTCATCCGAGATATCGGTCGTTTGTTTGAAAAAGAAAAAACATTTCGGGGTCCTTCGACGTTCCTGGCGATATCTGCGCAACGGAAATTCGCGCGAACGTCGATTTCTCATCGACATCGGCACTAACGTCGGCCGGGGAGTGAAATTTAATCCGTCTAGGATGAAGTGACGAAGGAAAAACAGGCGGGGTCTCTTGGCAACGACACAAACGCGGCAGAGACAGGAGCGCGGAGGTGAGAGGGGAGAAATCTGGTTGGCAATCGATACACGCTCTTCCAAAGTTTCACCCCAGAGCTCTTTAGCGTTGCCGCGACTAGGTGGAGGAAGGATGGTATTCGGATGGCATCGGGCAACCGCGCGGCAATCGTAACGCCCGGTAAATTTCATTGCCTCTCATTTCTACGAGCGCCGAGTATCCGAAAAACGAACCAATATGTTTGTGTTTTGAATATTCAATGCCGTTCTCCGGCGCCCGCGATCCGCGCTTCCTCCTCCGTCTTCGAATCCGGCCTCTCGTCTCCGCGTCACGCTCGACTCGTCATCCTCTCTCCCTCCGTCTCCAAGCTGCTTCGTCCTGCGCAGATGAATTGAGGAATATTTCCTTAAACCTAAACCGCAAGAAAATTACCTCGGAACATTTCGCGAATACGTGGCCTGAGTTTCGATCGGATACTCGCTACTAGCTCTCACCTCTCTCTCATCTCCTTCGGCTGTACACACCAACGCGCGCGCACGCACACGCGCCTACGTACATACAAATGTCTACCCCTCCGTCTAGCCCGTGTCCGTTTCTCTCGCGGACCACATAGTTTCGTATCTGAGCTCTTGCTCTCTCGCGTCTAGCGTTCTCCACTTCCTTACAGTTTTCCACGGCATCGCCGATGTACCTACTACCTACGTTTCGTTTCTCGGCAGCTCCGTAGATACGCTCGCTGTTGCGAGCCGCACCGGCGTTATTTGCCTCCTGGCCGCGTCATCGCGAGACTCTGCTGCTTATCTAACCCCACGGAACTTACCACCCAAGTGACTCCTCGTCACGAGCAACGCGCAAACACGAGACCAGGCATCTTCCCAGGACGAGACGTTTGCTCCGAACGGTTCTTCCCATCCTGTGGCAGCGGAACAAAAGCATTTCGTCTCCACTCGCCATCTCGACGAATAATCGTCACGATTTGCCGCGCACCTCACAGTCAGCCGAGATATGAGATAAACTCGATGCTCGGTGGTACAATTTTTCGGCGCGGTTGATAGTCGTACGCGAAAGAGGAGATAGCGAGTCGTTCGGTGGTAAAAACCTTTACGATACATTTTCATACGCGACGTTAAAATTTCGATCGAAGCGAGTTACGATTCGCGACAAAGTTTTCTCATGCGTGGACCAACACGATGGCCCGAGTCGGGCGAAATAAAATTTCGGTATTTCCGCGGAGCGTACACACCCGCGCGTATACGACGACGGCTCTTTATCACCCCGGAGCATTATTTCGTACGAAATGTTCTCCCGAGTGAAATCGAGTTACCTAACGAAATCCCATCCGTAGACAAGGTTTTCTTTTAATTTGAAACTTCGACGATAAAATCATGAGAGCTAATAGAAACTGAGACTCGGGGAGTGGAACTGTAGCTACGAGAGTCCCGACCATTTCAACTTTTACGCCAATTTGCAATTCATAACCGTAGCTCCGTACACAGACTTTCTTCGCGCAGTCTTCCGCGCTTCATTCGTCATACAAATAGCAACTTCTATAGGCCATCGTCGGGTTACGGGATAGGTACCCACCGCCCACCCTCCGCGTCTGTGTCTTCGGAGTCGTTGCTACTTCTCTGCTGCTGCCTACCATTTATCCGTAAGTTTCCATTCAACGTTCGCAATTAGTTTTGTTGCTGCCAACTGCATCTGCGATAAACTCTCTCGACTGTTAGTCAATTCCCCTTCTACCTTCGTCACTCGTCACGCCGCTCCAGTTTATCTAATTTATAGGACGTTGACTTATCAAACTTTACTCCGCGAAGTTTCGAACAACAGTCAGCGCGGCTTCAGGCAAGAAGGCGACGAGCTTATCATACGACTCGATACGATACAACGCGCCCCGATTTTTCATCCCTTTCGTCTTCGATCCACGCCAAAGACTCGACTTTTTCGATCTCTCGTTGTCGGATTACTAGTTTGGTAATTCGCTCGTAGCCGAGTCGCCTGTCACGTGGACAGCGAAAGCCCGATTTGCTCGACGAAATTGCGACTCGGTCGTTTGCTATGCACGGGGACAGCGAGGTGGTAGCATGTTATTTGCGTCGAGGATCGGCGGCGAAGAAGCTCCGAGAAGGCGAGTAGCGAAGCGTGGAAAGCGCATACGTCATGCCGTGTGATGATGCAATTTGAAAAAGTTGAATTGCATTTGGAAATAAACTTTCGTACCGACTCGCCGCATTTTTACCACGCGCACGAGATGCGAGAGAGTTTTTAGTTAAACGAGCGTAAGACCGAAGCGGTGGTGGGAAGTGGAGACTGCGAAGTTGACTCGATATTATATGGTCAGACGTTTAACGGAGTCGACCGACGCGAGCTGAGAAGTAGAACTACTTTTCGTGATCTTATTGCCGGCGTTGCAATTTATTTTTCCGCTCGTACGAACTTATTACACGCTGGCGGCTATTCGTCGCCGACAACGAATGTTCGAGGCTAATTCGTGGCGAGTCGAAGAATCAAATCCGCTCCGACGAGATGAGTCCTCGACGTTTTTGCGAGAAGCAGAGCAGGATTTTTTGGTGGATAGCGAATCGATAGCCGGGATGAGCGGACAGCGGGCTCTCGACACGAGTGTTGATCGTTGGTCGTGGCGAATCGCGAAACTAGTAAAATGTTGTTTTTTTGCGGCGTCACGATGACAGGACACAACGACGGGAGTCGAGGTGCGACGGGGTGGCCGTTAATTTCAGGGTGATGTGACATTAATTTTATGGTGATGCGATTTACTTTGCCAGAAAGGTTTTGGGGGTTTTGGAGTGAAAAGGTGAAATGATTATTTGCGGGTAATACGCGTCAACAACCAACGGCGAAATCCGAGGGAAATCCATCGACGGCGAGGATTAAATTTTGTAAGGGTAGTGAAAATATTTATGATGAGAGGGATTCTCATACTACTACTGCTGGATGCTCGGTGTTATTACGGTCGGCATCGTATCGCGAAACGCTCCCGGAGCAGCGCCGCGTCCTCGTCGGATCTGGTCTCCTGTGAGAGAATCTCGTCGAGGCTCGCGCGGTGGTTGGACGTAACGAGAGATTCGCCGTGGAAGGATCCGTTTGCGGGTCACCGTTGCGGCCAAGAAACGAGGGGACACGTTTCAGCCCTTTCAACCGACCACTCGCGCTCCGGCTGGAAAATCTCCGAAGGTGTTCGATGAGAAACCACGTAGTTGCGAAAGAGGGCCGCGAATGGGAAGAAGCTGACGAGCGACGCGTCGAAAGAGGCGAAGAAAACGTGTGCTCGAGGGTGACCCGGCGATGCGCCCGGAATGGAGGCAGAGTCTCTCGGCTGCGAGAACGCGTCCGTCGACGAGCATAAAATCGCGCGTGACATCGATTTAATCAAAGCAAACGATTCGAATCCGATTAAGTAATAATAGCTGCAACCTCCGTGATAATTTATCGCGTCAGATTAACCTATAGCTGCCCGGGCTCCGGGGACGAGCCGATAAAAGTGAAGCGATCGAGCAACTCTGCGTGTTGCGATAACAACTGGTCGCGCGTTGTTACCGCGACCCGACAAATAGCTACCCATCGATCGCCCGACGAGATTCCACGTGAATCCGCGACGATCGAAAATTTTCACCCCACCGATAAAAGTAATCAATGGGAATGTCGCGCGATCGTACGTATCGTTCGTCGTCGATCGTTGAAAACGAGACGACTCGGAGAATGGAATAATTTTATACTCGTTCTCTTCGCGTTCGCGAACCCGAGATTTAATATCATTCTCGAAGCGGTGAATTCCACGGTATTCAAAGACACCGTTGATTTCCGACAAAGCGGAAATTCGGTAGAACGTAGCGCTCCGCGACTTTGGATTTCCTCGATCAGTCTGGCGAACTTCGAAAGAGACCCCGCGCGAGAAACGAGAGGCAAAACTTTGTACATTTTTTCCAATCGACGAACAGTTTGTACCGGTGGATTCGTGATCGTGGAACTGAAAGGACGCAATGGATGAAGGTGAAAATCACATCGATTAATCTTTCCACTCGATTCGAGGAGAGTTTCGTTGGATTAATTATTCCCTCCCTCGATGCGATGAAAGACGGCGGATGAAGAACATCAGCGGCCATTCGACGGAATGTTTTAATTTTGTCAATAATTGCCGACGTCCTGTCGGTGTGCCGCGAGTGTGTCGGGCGTCCAAGAACGCGTATCGCGAATCGTCGAAACTCGACGAACAAATTTATGGGCAGTGCATCGGCTCCGCGCGGACTGGAATATCCGAATGTCCGGAGCGCCGCAGGTGTCGTCGAGGTAACGTCTTCCCCGGGAAGTCGCCTCGAGATTCTCCTACGATCACGAATGGCGACAGTCTGCTGCGGAATTTCAGTGACGTGTTCATCGCCAAGGAGACGAACGGCGCCTCGATTGCCGAAGGAAACAGATTTCGAACGCTGATCGTGCATCAAAGCCTTCCCAGTCGTCGTCCGTCTTCAAATATGATTCGTATTCCTACCGGGGAGAATCCAAGGCGCTCGGATCGGTTGCCAAGTGAAAATACGGGTCTTCCCTTCGCCTTCCACGCTGTGGAATTCGGAGGATAGAAGAATCGTCTTTATCGTAGTTGAGGTTCGTATCTCAGAGGCGAACCTATAACGGGCCGTTTACAACGGCATTGTAAACCTCTCGAAGCCACGTTTTCGTTCCTAACAACGGTCCGTCCCCCGTGCCTCGACCGTGTTCGATACGTGCTTTCGAGCTTTCCTCCACGCACGCGTATCCCTTCTACGCGTTCGCCCGCGCCATATATATCGATGTTTCCGGCGTGCAACGTGGACTCGCGTGCGCGCGTGTGCGTAGAAGAAGCAACGACCCCCTATATCGCAACTCGATTGCACGGCTCCGGACTCCGAATCGTGGGAGTACCAGCCTGCAATACACAACAAATTCTGATAGACGCCTGCGTCTCAATTTCCACGACCTACACTTTACTTTTACTACGCTGCAACAAAAGCTGCCTCCGAACTTCCGATCCCCGAGCAAATACATTAGCCGTAAACTAGAAACCAAATCATTCTATCGCGCGCGTAGCTTCGCCGACACGAGGCGAGCCTTTCTCGGAGAACTATATTTATACACCGTCGGAGAAGGCGCGAGGAGAAATAGAAAACAAACTGGGTACCAACCCGCGGATCTCTTCGCACGTACGATTCGCCCGGATATACGAGCGAGAGGGCCAGCACGTGTACGCGTGCTCGTGTGCGTTGCGCGGTGGAAAATAGAGAGGGAAGCACAATTCCAAAATCGTTCAACTTCGAGCGCGTAAACTCCGAAGCGCGGAACGATCTCACCAATTGACGTCACATCCACGCCCCTGGGTTATCGATATCCGCGGACTACTCGTCGAACCTTACTATTACCACTCGAGGAGAATATATTATTAAGCAGAAATTAGGTCAGGGCGGGAGAGGCGAAATACGTCAGAGACTCATTTGTAGATTACAGTCCAAGTCCTCGGTGACGAGCCGTCGTTGATCCTCGGGCCTACAATAATATCCGCTCACCCATCTCCGAGGCCGTTTCGACGCGAATCCAGTAGTTTTCGCGTGAACCGCCTAACAACGCCTCGTTCGTCGCATCGAACGTTCTTGCGCGCGGATCGCATCTAATCTCCCGGTAATAAACCTTATCCACCCTCCAATAACGGAAAAGCGGATCAAAAATGACCCGCAGGTTGTAAAATCCTCGTCCTCTATCTCGTTCCGCCCAGCATCCCACTCCGACACCGCTTTAAAATGGTCGGGATCGAAATTTGAACGGTCTTCGTTATCCGATCACACCGCCTCGATTCGCGGACCAACGATTAACTTTTTCGTCGCGTTCGCTCTTTGTTGCTCCTGCTCGCTACGCGTCCGATTAAAATTAACGACTCGGGCACGCGAGATCGCTCCTCGAGAACGAGAACGAGAACGAGAACGGAGTCGTCGAAACGTTGGCGAACGTTTTTTCGCGCGACCAGATATCGCCGAGGATGGAAAACAACGTCTGGATACGCTTTGGATCTTGTTGTTATTGCGGAAAATAGATTCGGATGGTAAAAAGTTCGCTTGTTTTGCTGGAGCATAAGACCTGAAAATCAATGAAGATGGATGTGGTGTTTTCGACACCATTCTTAAGCACCTCTTTTTCCATTGATTGATGGTCTCTCCTCGGCACTACCCTCCTTCGACACTTCGAGTCTTGTGTTTCCGACACGAAACGCGCGCTCCTTACTTTTTTTCTCGCCATTTATATTTCCAATTTTAATCACCGCGATCCTCCCCCGCGACTGCCTCGTTTCTCGCGCCAACCCGGATGGATTTTACGGGATCGAAGAGAAATATTTTTCTGGGCTCGCTTCTATCTCGCCGGGATACTCGTTATCCGGCTGCTCGCATGATAAGTAAAGTAAACTCGCTTCTATTCCCCCGTCTGCGTGCGGTTTATCGAGGTTAATCAGGTCGGAGATATGAAATTTGTTAAGAATTCGCCGAATGATCTCTTCGATTCATTTATTTTCTTCCATCCACTTCGAACCGAGTAAACCAGCGAGCCAACCCGACTCGCTCGGCTACCTGCAGCCAATTTGAAACTCAACCTCTACGGCTAACCAATCCGAGGATGAAGGAGAGGCGAGCCAAAGATAAATAAATCAACGGGAGGAATACTCGTGTCTGAAGAATAACGCGATTGCCCCGAAGCAATTCCCTGTTCATTCATTCGCGCTACAATCATGGTATATATACACGCGCACACACACATATATATATAGCTACCTATAAATATATATACAGGAATAATCGCATCACATCGATTTTCGATGTGCTTCGTTAAAAATTTCATTGAAATTGACGAGAAACTTTCCTGAGAGCCGCGAGAGAGGATGCTGCTGGCTGGGAATAGACGAACGAGCATTGCGGATCCTTCGCAACAATTATTATCGCGCCTAAGATGTCTGACGGAGATGAAATCTTCGGCATATACATGTGTATATGCATACACATGCAGCGAGTTTGAGAAAAACGGTGGATCAATTTTCGTCAGAAACTCGCCGAAGTTCGTCGACTATTTCGGACGAAACGAAGTCTTCTAACGAATCTCGCCGAAACTCCTTTAATTCGTGATCGATGATGCTATCGAGGCATCGAAGTGCGCATACTCGTGGCGATGAAGGGAGGAAAAACATCACGAGTCGTTCGTTTTGGTTACTAAACGAGAACGTGGCTGCTTCTCATCGAGGGTCTGTCAGTTCGACTGTCAGAATTGTAAACAGGATATCCTCCCTTACCGGTTCGTCCAAATTTCCTCGTTTATCCCCTCCGTCAAGTGTATATACATACTTGTTCAACTTTTTCCTCCGACAGTGGGAGGATTTTTTCGGAATGCGACCATCGCGATCTTCGGGAAGCGGTAAACGTTTGCTGTTTTATTCGCGTTCGCGAGTGACCGTTTGATGGAGCAAATCCAACCCGAAGCTCCGAGTGCTCTCGAATATCCGTAAGAAAAATACCTTCGACAAACACGCGCGTATGTTACGTCGGGTTGCGGCTGTATTCACGTCGCATTTCGCATATTTAGGATTTCAGGATCGTCGCGACGCGCCCTGCGTTACTTACGAGGTAATCTCGTGTCCAGCGTCGAGATTCACCGGCCACCCTATCCTACGCTGCGCGAAAAAAAAGACTCGCGCGCTCGAGCTTTACGCGAGCTTGCGCCCGTTACTTCTCGATAGTCGAACCGACCTCGATGTCGCTCGTCCATTTGAAACTGCATCGCTACCGTAGATTCGTCGTATCGAACTTCACAGGAAATTATCCGACGGAAACGAAATTGGACGCGTGCCGCTGGTTCGCGGAATCGCGCGCCAACTATGCACGCGCGAATATCGACGGCGGAAACAAACGACGAGAAAAATAGAAAAAAACGGAAAACATGATAATTGACGATCAATGAGACACCGGATGTCACGAGCGTACGAGCGTTGGTATCGAGCACCGTCTGCTGGTTTTCCTCGATAAACACGTTTCACGTTCGCGTTGGTCACAGAACGCGTTTCCGTTGCAGGCAATTATCGACGAACGATAAGGCCATGGCACGAAATAGAAATGGGCCGTGCGTGCCGTTGAACTGGAAAGAATAGCGTTCATTTTATCCGTTTGATCCTCGCGTTCAAAACGCTGCGCTTTTATCTCACGCGAGTCTGATATATCAATTGAAAATGAATAACATCGAGACAAGAACGCGGAGCAAAAAATTGAATACACGCGGCGCGTTTCCGATAGCCGACGGGATACAGATTTGAAAAACGTTATTCTTTCGCGATTGGATGTGCCGATAACGAAAACCGGATACGCGTAGGCGTGCAATTTTTTCTCGCTCGTGTCGAAAACGATCGAAAAAAAGAAGGTTCAGAAGGTGGATAGAAACAGCGGTACGCGGATCACGGAATGTTCGCCGATCGGACGTGGAGGAGTGTTCTTAGGCGAATCGGCCGCATTTAATTCCTTATTGCTAGTGGAAATGCATTCGTACAATTTTCATTTAATTTGCCTGCTCAAAGGGTGACGAGTTAGCGAGATTAATTGAAAAATGTACTACCAACTAGAACACTAGTCGCTTAATTAATTGGATTTTATTTCGCTCGAGTACTCGACACTCGCTTGATTTTCCGTCGTTTCTAAACCATGCTCTCGTAATTGTTGAAACCCGGCGGTAATAAAAGCCTCGTCGTAATCGAATCTCCTAGTTAGCTACAGTTCGCCTGGTTGGTCGCACTTTATTATGCGATTTTGTGAAACCGAACGAACATTTTTCCCAACATGCGCGCGGAATCTTCGACTCACGTCGGTCGCCCGAGTCGTTCTGGAAGTTTCCGATGGCTGGTCTTAGCTACGAACCAAGTCGGCGCGACGAAGAAACAACAAACTAGAAGCGGAGAGAGGTGAACCCCGGGACAAGAGAGCGCCGAAGCTTTCGAGGTTGGATAAGACTAGAAGAGTATCATTGTGTTCGCGTGCCGAGCATACAACCCGAGTTTTTCTCACCGCGGGCAAACCTGAGTTACATCCAGATCCTCGACGCGCTGTATCTTCGTCGTTCCTCCGCTTCTCTCCCGCCTTCTTCGATGCTACCACCTATATCTGCCCGCGCCGCACGATTTTCCCGCCTCGATCCTCCGCAAAATAAATAGTAGCAAACCGTCGGTCTCGCCAACTTTTTCCGATCCCCAAACTTTTCACCGCTGAAACAACAACAAAAAAAGCAATAAATTAATGTATTAACACGCGTTCGAGTCTAACAGCGATACTCGCGGCGTCGACCAGCAAGAACCAGCGCGGTGAATTTTTACGTTTGCAACCTGTCAGAACGAGGGGAAAAATACCAACGAAGAGGGTGGCAAACACCCGACATTTTTTGCCCAGTTATTTAGCATCGACTGTTAACAATTGGCAATCTACGATTCAAATTTAATACTTGTTTGTAATTTACCGGCATGGAAATTTATTGGCATGGTAATTCGATAATTACGATCAGTAACGTGCGAGGAGTAACGAGTAAGCTTCATTTGCAGCCATGATCTTCTTCGTACGTACGTTGAATTTGCAAGGACGCCCACGTACGAGAACATCACCGCGTCGGAACGCTAGAATATCAAAACGGTTGTGCATTCGAGCGGAGGAGCAGTGATGAACCGGCAAATACCTGAACCGTTGGAGCAACTCTTCAAAGTAGTGTCTGTCGGTAGCGAATACCAAACTCGAGTGGATAACGGAGGCCGGCTATGCCGAATGTAGCAAACGAGGTACGACCACCAACCATCCCCAATTTGGGTGAGTCCGTTTGATTTTCTCGGCACGCATCTTAGGATACGCCTCGACACGCTTCTAATTCCAATGAACGCGTTTGAGATTTGGATCGCGATGCGTTCTGAAATTTTTCGGATGGATTCGAGTACGTTGCAGCTACGTAGATAACGCGGCGCCTGGTCGCGCAGTTTTACGGAGAAACGTCGGATTTCGGAGCGACGCGATTGACGAATACGAGGCTCGACGTTCACGTGTGCTCGTGTCGCCGTAGAAAAACATCAGGCCACGTATTAACAAACAATTATCGAGTGGTATTTCGTCCACGCGAAACGCAATCAAATCGAGTGGATTCGTTTATTTTGAAAAGGGTATCCGATTCTTGATTATTCATTGGATACCGGGGGGCTGCTTCGATGGCAAACGCGACCCTCGAAACATCGAAACGATCATACGACGCTTGACCACGTTTCTGCCCACGTGGCCCATATAGTCTGCATACAAATGACACGGGACAGCTGGCAAAAAGTTGGAGGGGCGAACGAGAGCGAGAGGAATTCTCGACTCGATACGAAGAATTCCGAACACGATACTCTTATCGTTGTTTCGTGCAGTCAACGGAACAATATGATGTTCCACGCGAAGTTCTTATCGTCTCTCCCGATTGACGACGTATCTAGTATCCCAGAAGCGGCATTTTTTCGCCAAATTATTTCTCCGTCTCGAGAACTCGTCGAGAACAAACTTTCGAGACCAAATGTATTTCTGACGTTTGATTAAATATGGAAGCGACGAAAAACGGCGGTAACGAGAAAACTTGATATTTTAAGGATTCCGCGAGTCAAACGACCCGGACCGAATAAAAAGATGAACTCATTTTGTCGGCGATGTTCGTTTCGGGCGAAGGAAAAAATAATAAAAAAAATAGTATTTAGGGGAAATAGTTTTCTATCGCGTTTGCTCGCGTCGCAAATGAGTTTATCCGAGCCGTGATACGGTGTCGGAACCAGTTTGCAGATCTTGATCGTTAAATAAAGCGGATTTGACGAGTACCTAGTCGATCGATGCGCGGTCGAGAAGTGGGTACTCGCGACGATTCAGACACCTTCGCGAGAAGCCTGTCGATCCTCGAACGGCGGTGTGCGGGAGCGAAGACGTCAAAGTTCGAGAAGAGAATCGAATTTACATAATTAAATAGTTGGAACAGCAAGGATTTCGTGGTTTGCTCGGATCTTGTAATTTCAACGTCGCGACCCCGAAAGTACGTCTCGCGACAAGATTTCGAAAACTAGATCAGGCACGCTCGTTGAAACTCAATTATTTCCGAGCCCCGTCGAGATAACAATAACCTATCGCAAGTTTCCCACTGCGAGTATCCGCATCTCCGAGAATAATTAACTTTTCATGTAGAAATCACAACGCGCGCGCGACAACGAACGCGTAAATATCTCCGGCAGAAATCGAATACCGCGCGTTTGCTGGCTCGAAATTGGACTCTGTCAATTGGAATTTTCTTTTCCAAATTCAATTACCCGTCCAGTTATCTTCAACGCTATTGGTACCATCAACGGAATCGCGTAACGACGGAATCTGCCGAAACGAACCCTCGACGTAATTATCTCGAGGAGTCCTTTCGCCGCGCTTGAAAATATCCCGAAGCTCCGGATCTAACGGAGTCACGAGATCGCCGCACGCCAGTGAAATTTACCTTCGAGCAACAATTCTATTTACATTCGCTGCGTTTCCGACTTTTCCATTTTCCGTTGCGATTTTACTCGCCCGCAGACGCGCGCACCTACCTCTACTCGCGCCATCGTTCTTGTTATTTTTCACCCGCAACAATGTAAAATAGCGCGTTTGCCACCCTCATAAATATTGACCTTCGAAGAACAAACAGAAGCTTTGCGTAAGCAAATACCATCGGACGTTCCGAACTCGCATGCCCCGCTAACGAGTGACGGACTCCTGTGCAAGAGTCGTTCGGCGCATTCGTGAAAATAAGTTTCACAAAAGCGTACCTCGTCGTATAAAGAGTAGTCGCATTCTCGTCGATGATAGGGGAGACCGGGGCAAGATGAGATTGCGGAGTAAAATGAGACCACTCATGTTCGTGGGCAGGTTTAATCGTCTCATATTGCCCCGGGGTCTCATTTTACCCCGCAGTCTCATTTTGCCCCGGTCTCCCCGTCACTATTTTATCAGTATCGCACGATTTGCTATCACATTCGAATGGGTATACGCTCTTTCATATTCACGCTAGCTTGTCCTTTTTGACGTGAAAGGTCTATTCATTCGTCCAAATTTCCGATGCAACGAAGTACGTAAGTACGATGCAAGTAAGTACTTGACCGATTGCGATGACTCGCGTATTTTTGGGTAGCTTGTCCATGTACGATTTCATATACCGCAGGTGAAGGAAGAGGGTGCGAGCGAGAGAGACGGAAAAATCGGTGTACGTATCCCTTGCAAGCGTTATATCTCGCGAACGCGTATAGGTAGGATATCGATCGACCACTCATTAGAAAGGGCATGAAAAGATCTCTTTATACGCCCAAGGATATCAGCTATGAAAATGAAGCTCGACTTCTTACGAGCTTGCGAAATTGGAAAATACACATTTTTCGATGAATATCGGCTCATATTTTGTGAAGGTATGATCCGAATTGCAAGAAACGTGAATCAGGAGAAGCCCTGACTCCGAAAATGAGAATGCTGCACAGTACTGAACAATCGAATGGAAAAATTAAGAAAATTAGTTGACCACTTATAGGTTTCTATTAAACATGTAAGGGGCAACAGCTTCGAACATCGTAGCGGTTCACGTCAATTCTACACGACCGAGTCCGCCCAGTTTTATTTTCGATATCTAATGAAAAGGCAAACGATACTTTCTGCCTGCGCGGATGTATATTGCCGTCGAGCGATACCGAATATCCTCATTTGCTTACTCGCATTTTCGTAAAATGACGACGACGAAGTCTGTAATAACGCACAGCGGTAGGAGGAATACGAGGAAGTGGGACGCGGAACGATCTTAGGTGGATATCGGATGATTTTCTCTGCGGTTCCCTTGCATTGTAATTATTATAATCAACGATACCGCAACCGACGATCAAGTTTTCGTAGTCGATACGCGAGAACACGCGCGCGCGTATATCGCGTCACATTCGACAAACGAGCAATTTGTACGAACGAGGGAGTTCGTGCCTTGTAATTTGTCCCTCGACAGGCAAGTGGAAGTTATCCTCGAAATAGCGGACAAATATTTATGTAGCTCGAGGAGTATCGTTTTTGCGGGGGATAGAAAGGTCTCGTCCCTTTTGCCGGTAACACCATTACCAATTGCCGCGACGATCCGTCGCGCCGACCCGTCAGCATCCCCCTTCGCTCGCGCATCCGTACGTGTTCTCGTTCGAAATTCTCGTACCGAGGCGCGTAATTAACGAGGCCAATTAATCTTTGTATTAACATTTTTCATACCGACATTATTCACGCCACCTGCTCAACTTAACGCGCTGAAATTATCCTTCGGTCAACCTTCGCCGCAGCAACGCCGAGCTTTTTCCTTTTTCGGAACGCTTGCCAATTAACGATTGACGGCAACGACGGCGACGACAGTGATACCGACGACGCCTTAGCCTTCCACGCCGTGGAAACTCCGCGATCAAGTTCCGCCTCGAGAGAAAAAATACGACATGAGCCGCGAACCGTGGGAGGAAGTATAATTAATTAACTGCCAACGTGACACTTTCGCGTTATTTATTACGAGAAAATTCACACCACGCGCGAACGACGTGCCGATGTAGCGGAAGCTTGCCCCTACCAGCCATATTTTATTCGCGGTGTAATCGAAAATAATTACGTTTTCCACATCGATTGGCGATGCGAACGCCAATCTTCTTCTATTCCCCGAATGCAGCGGCAAACCGACCGACTGAATAAAGTTCATCGTGACCATGCACGTAGAAAGCTAGAATATGAAAATATAGCGAACCGGTAACTGCTCGTCAACGGGAGCTTTCCTTGTCTTTCTATTGCAAGAAATGTGTATACCGTCGGGTTACGTCGCAGAGTATAACGCGATATCGAGAGCGATATCCAGTCTGCGTTCGATTTATTTTATCCTCTTCGAAGTTTCATAACATATTGGCAGCATCGCGCGGTGTTGATTTCATTGTGTAATATCAACGAGCGCTACGATCGTCATCGACGGTAGTACGACTGTGAGAAATATGTTTATTCGCAGCTACTGCTGCTGCTGTACATGCAGCATGGTTAGCAAGGCTGCCCGCGATTGTGGTGAGATTCTTTCGCGGGGATGGGATATTTTTTTCGTCGGTTATCGACCAGCCCGTTGGAAAACGCGTCACCGACGACGAGTGGTCGTTATTCTCTCTCTCGGGTCCGACAATCGTCTTTGGCTCGATGAATTTGACCGTGCGGTGGCCGCTCGGATTCGAGTCCCGTCGAGTCGAAATGTGAAATTAGTCGAGCGAGAGCCTCTCGCGGGGGAGAAGCGAGGGGAGGAGGTGCGGGGGTGAGAATCCGAGAGAAAACGTAGATGTAGATGGTAAGCGGTAAACGGTAGCGGCTAGAGGGGTACCACGGTAGCACCGCGGAGGTACAACGAAGCGAGTCGAAAGAACCGGTAATCAGAGTCAATGGGGGTAACCGGGGTAAGGGTAGAAGTACAACCGTTAGCTACACTCGCGGTAGGGTTTGATAAAATGAAGTTGTTGATTAAAGAGAAGAGAACGCGGGCCATTCGCTTTCCGGGGGACGGTGCGGTGAAATTCATTAGGCAGACTCTCAATTACTTACTATTTATGCCCGGTGGTGGTCGGTCCGTGAGATCCGTTTAATCGAGACGGGGCGAGACGGGGAGGGTGGGTTCGTTTCTCTCGGAAGACGAGCTACTCCCCCCTTATATCCCCCGGGAACGTCATTCGAGGCCGTAACATCGCCGAAGGGAATCCATTCATAGCTGTTCCATAACTCGATATTCGCGTGGCTGAGAGTAGAGGCGAGGGCAAAAAGTAGCCGCGGCCGAAATTTCGCAGCGTGGTTTGGGTAAGAGCTCTCGCAAGACTCGTGTGCGAAGATTACGGAGAATCTTAGGAGGCCGACGACGGCAAAGAAAATCCGAGGCTAGAATAATCGCGTCAAATCCAGCCAGCGAGGAGGCAAAGGAACGCAGCGCGGGGCAGGGGGAAAAACTACTATGGTACAACCAAGCCGGCCGAAGCGGACGAAGCGAACGAACCGGAAGAGACGGTGGACGTGGCCGGGGTTGGACGGAGAGCGGAAAAAATGAAACAACACCCCACTCGACCCGTAAATCTTTTCCAGCGAAGTGACGACTCCGCTCTCTTCTCTTCTTCCCTCCTCTCTCTCTCTCTCTCTCTCTCTCTCTCTCTCTCTCTCTCTCTCTCTCTCTCTCTCTCTCTCTCTCTCTCTCTCTCTCTCTCTCTCTCTCTCTCGCTCTCTCGCTCTTCCTCTTCGCGCTCGGCTGCGAGCATACGAGCAAACTCGCGTATCGCAATGGACTCCGCGCACTTTTTTTCCGGAAAAAATAATTACGCGAGACGGAACCACGGTGGTAAAAACAATTTGCGAGAGCCTCGCGTTTCAATTGCCTCGCGAGAGAGCGACGCGGGGAAATAAAGCGGGGCGAAAAAAAAAGGTAGGGAAAAAGTTTGGCGATTTCGGCGAAATCTTTTCCTCGATAACGCGCGCGCGATCGTCTCTTCGCGTCGAGACGGATAATCTATTCGATCAACGCTTCGCTCCCGTTCGTTTCCGGGGTCCGAGACAATCTCGTCCCGCAGCCACCCACCCTAAAGCGAAACGGAAAGTAGCAGAATCGTCGTCCAAGTTGCTTTCTGTTCCTGAAAGCGTTATTACCCGCGTAGAACGAGGCCATATCCCCGCGTAATATCTACGGGAGGTTCGCTTGCATAATTAAACTGCGTAAATGCGAATCTCGTGTCTGGACGCCAACAGCAGCGATCCTCGCGCCGCCCGAAGCCTCTGGAGCTCCGGTCCGGCCGCTGGGTCTCCAAAGTGTTGGACTCGCGTCAATCCTAGTGCCGGAATCTCCCGCGAAGGTCCACCGCGCGGGGGAGAGGCGACGTTTAATAAAATATGTACCTATAGACGAGCGAAACTTTCCGCGAATGCCCTTTCCATCCGGTCAACTGCCGCGCAGAGTTAATAAATCACCTCGTCGGGAATCGATGACGCGCGCTCGTGGCTCGTCGTTAGCGAGCGAATCAAATCCAAGGCGCGTATTCGGTGTCGGAATGTGGAATCGCAGACTGTACGTCAATCCTCGCGGCATGCTGATTTCTATATAGGTACATTGTTTCGCGCGACAAACGAACGGTACCTGTTGATCGCTGAAATTAGAAATCCAGGACACGATATCATTCGAAGCTCCCGTGTCAATTAAATTAAGAGCAGCAGGTTGATCCGCTCCGCGATAAATCTTTACATATTCGACGATAATACCCCGGGGGCTTGTATCTACCGTTCGCGGCGAGGTTCTCTTATTCGCCGGCGATGATTATCGAAAATTCCAACTACCTATGCCTCCGACCTCCTCGACGAGTTTCATCTACCAGGAAATGCAATTGGTCGCAGGATTTCCTGCAACGGCGCCGAAACTCCTGGCGATGGACGAGAGTTCGAATCGTTATTTGACAAATTCCGATTGGATCCAGAACGTCGATCTAATGAATAATCGATACGAGTTGTGTTTTACTTACCGCGTTCCCATTTCGAAAATAAATGTAACGAGTAAACTGATCCGTTTCGTGCAACGCCGAAAATTGTAGGGCATCTGATATGGTGAAAGTTGACGTTACTTCTCGGAGAAAAAAAACGCGTAGCAATGTACTCGGTGATTCAAAGAAGACGGAACGCGAGAAAAAACTTCTTAAAAAAATTTAGCGACAACTGTAACCGACATACTCGGGTCGCTGGCGTCACCACTCCGACTCTGTAGATTGCTACATGTGGACGGAAGCGGCTGACATATGAGGCAGGTATACCAGGCGAAAGAGCAACTCTTCAACTGTAACTAGATTCGCGTCACGAACTTGATTTTCCGGCATTGAGAGAGGCGAAATTTGAAATATTTGAGGCCCTGCCGCGGACCACTGCCACCCTAGCCTGGCAGCAAAGGGTTTAGACGAACAGCCTGAAAATTTGGCTCGTAAAAGATGTTTATTAACGCATGAGAATCGATGTCAAGTTGGGGCAATAATTGATCGCGCGTAGAGTTTCGTGCTTCGTTGACGCGAGATGCCCCGCGTATCCGGCAGGGTAGTTTGCGCTTCCTCGGAAAATGGAATATCGTCGCGAGGTGAGGAGCGAATGAACGTAAGATCGAGCGTCAAGGTAATTTCATCGCTCTCCGAACGGCTAGGGCAACAAGAGGCCCGGTTTATCGTCAATCCGATGTTTTACGCGACAGTTACGAGGCACCGTAACAATTCTCGCACACCGTGTCGAATTTCTCCCACGGAATACGAAAATCGATGGATTATTTATACGTATACAGGCGGGGTACGTGTACGCGCGCGAAGCCGTAGGTACGGAGAGGCGCGAGCTAATCGAAGTTGGAGCGAACCTCAGTCGACGTTGGCAAGAAAGCGTCCGCAAATATCATGAATTTTTGACAATGTGCATACATACACGCAGCACGGCTATCGAACAATGACGGTGTAAAGCCGTTCCGCTGGTCCCCGAGGTACCGGCGCTGGTTGTAGACTCTGGTAGCGTCGCGAGAGGCGGGGGGCTGTTGAAACTAGGTAACGACATAATAGACTATGCAATTCCTGCTAATTTTTCACGACAACCGAAGCGCACGGCTCGTCAAAGGGTTCGAGAGCGAAAGGTCGCGATATTTATTCTTCAACCCGCCTCTCCGGGCGGTGGTTAAAGCTTCCCCGGGGATAGGGAGGAAAAAAAAACGGTCGCGACGGAACCAGAAATCAGGGTGAAAAATTAACGACGCCCCGCGAGGAAATTATCCCTATAATTTTCGAAGCAAGCCTTCGAGGAAGGTACGCGATACAAAGCTACTGCGAGCAGAGTTCGGATCCTACCTCTGGTGTTGCCTCGTTTTACGGCGCGTTTCACCCATTTTTTTCCTTTTGTTCCGCGTCGTAATCGAGTGTCCGATGCTTCTCGAGCATCGATCTCTTCCGTGGAACATGTTTACCGGGAATCGACTTTTTGAACAAAATCCCGAGACGTAAACCGAACGACGTTTGTGCCCCGACCCCCACGTGACGGCGATCCATTCTCGTAAAAAGCATCGTTTCGACTCTGCTCGTTCGTCTCTCCATCCTCTTTCTCTCTCCCTCACGGTCCGCCTTCTAGCTTAGATGCCCGAATTTTTCGTGTTTTTTCGGACGCCGTGGGAAAAAACAATAAATATATATACCATCCATTTTTCTACTCGTTATTTACTGATATTTCGAGAGCACAAAATATTCGTGATATCGCACCAAAAAATCAAAATTAAAAAAACGGCCAAGTGGGGGCTCAAGAAAAAATAGTCCTTCCAGTGAACTGAGAAAAAAATTCTTCAAAAAGAATGTGAAAAAGTTTTGTGAAAAAAAATATTTGTTCGTGAAAGGACAGCGGCTTGAGAAATAAGCTACGTTTCTTTCACTGTTTTTTTCCCGTTCCAAGTTTTTTAAACATAAAAAAAAGTATTAAAGTGAAAGTAAAAAAAATGTTTTTAAAAAATGGATGGTAAAAATGTTTACTGTTTTTTTTTACGGCGTCCGAAAAAGCACCGGAAAATTGGGGCGTCTGAACCAGAATAACCTCCTTAAACTCACAATAGCAACGATGTAATATACGAACGCGAAGTTGCGGGGCGAGGGCTACCGGTGGCGGGCGAATGAACAGGCCTTGGGACGCGCGACGCGGAGGGTTTTCTCCTCGGGGATTTATGGAGAGGTCAGTGGCTTAAAAGGGGGAAAATAAAATTTGACAGCGTAGAAATAAAAGTCGAGAGATTAAACCGCGTTGGACCACATGTACCGCGGATTATGCGCGCGGTGACAAAAGCGCGCGCGATCCGTTGCGGTGCGAGTGATCCTGACACTCTAGACTTGGTAGGGAGATATCGCGACCCGGATACCGCGGACGCTGGGAAAAATGGCGAATCTTTCGCGCATCGATCGTTTCGTTCGATCAATCGCGATTCGACTCGATTGCGATCTCATTGTTTCGCTTCGAAAATTCACAGGTGGTCGGATAGAATCGTTGTACGTCGAAGCTGCGAGAAATAACGAACAGCGATCGTATCTTCGCTCCGTTTCCCATGGCTAAAACCGTTTCGCTCGTTATATTTTTCGACCGATCAATCACGCGGAACGTATTTGCTCGTCCCATTTGTCGGTCATCGATAACGGAACTTGATCAAGCATACGGCACACGCGTATAGTTCGGCGTTGCGTGGTCAAATAAGCGAAGTTATTTGTCAAACTTAAATGCTTATCGCGCGCAAACGCGAGCCGTAAGCTGGCCGCCTGAAATTCAATTATTAATGATAAATGAATAAACGTAGGAATAAACGCGACCGATTTGTCGTCCGATCAAATCGCGTCGTTTGGAAAAAGGTCGACTGATTGCCGCCGCACGATAAGCATCGGCGCTCCTCGTTGGCCTTGTTTTTTATTCCATTTTGGTTCCCAAGATAAGTGAAAGACGTATGCGTCTTCGGCGCTTCTCGGCCACCCAATTTTTTCGACCATCGATCAAACGTCACCATTTTTCGCGCGCCGCTATTTTTTCACGCCGCGGCAGAGAACGCAGTTTCGGTGGTCGAAGTTCGCCGGGGACGGTCGCGATTTATTGGCGGAACGTGATTTCCCGCCATCCGCGCGAAATCCGCGTAATTTAAAAATCGATCGTTCGGATTTCTCCTCGATCGCGTCTCGCCGGTTGGGAGAAATCGGGGGAAAAACAGACTAAGATCGTGTCGTCGGACATCTTCCGAGGATTTTAAGGCGAACGAGCGCTGAGCACGAGGAAGGATCTGATTTTTGGTACACCAAGGGATGAGATTGCTGCTTGCTTTTTCGTACCCTCGCGGTACTTTTCGACGCGGAGGCGGCCGCCGGCTGTTTCGCCTCAGCCCACCGAAAGCTGGGGCAATATCGCGAGGAGATGAAACAAACAACGCCTAGCGCGTACCTCTTTCCTTTTCCAATTTTCAGCGACAAATCGAAGAATACGATGGATGATGGAAATTATACGGAGCGCGATCGGAAACAATCGTGACGATAATTGTCAATTACAACCACGTGGGACGCTACGTCGAGAATTCGATACCCGCCGACCTCGATAACGAATAGTAACGCGCGCTGGTAGCTATTTTCATCTACCTACGCGTAGAATAAAATATCCGTCCGATGACGCGGATGAATTTCGCGGTGTCAAGCGAGATATTCGTCAAATCGGCGGTAAATTTTGCATTCCAATCAAATCTGCCCAACGGACAATGAGAACGGAGATTCGACTTCTCCGAGTCTCATTCCACGGAGCAAAAATATCAAGGTTGTCGTCGCAACCGAGGAAAGTTTCAACGAATCTCAATGAAATTTTGACGGTATTTCGCACAAATTTGATAAAAAATTTCATAAAAATGGCGCGGCGTACGAATTCTCGTTTAATTTGACTAACAAATTATTCGGATGGAAGCGACTAATTAACAAGTTTTATTTTTCTTGCCAAAAATTACGGGAATTACGGAACCAAAGAAGTTCGCGAAACAATCGTCGATTCCTTTTTGTCGCGTGAGTGGAATAAAGAAATGTAAATTTCTTCGTCCTCAAACAATCCTGGCACGAAGTTGGAATATCCGAAATTGGGGCAACGCCCGACGAACGGGAGAAATTGATCGGAGCGAACCAACGAACAAATCAATTTTTCGCACTGATAACAATTTCACCAGTTATATTTCAATTATTTTCGCTCTTCCGACTTTCCTCCCGAGGAGCGAACGGAGAACAACTCCTCTGCTCGCGGTCGATCGAGCGCGCGACAGAAACGAGGGAAAAACGCGGAGAGGGAAACAACCGAGCCGAAAATAACAGATAACCGTTCGACGATGTTAGCGGTCGAAGTTATTAGCCCTCGTCGCGAACGAATCGTCACAGCAAGAGTCTCGATACCGTCGACGTCTCGTTTTGTTCCGGCAACATTTTCCCCGTTTTTCGGAAGAGTTTCGGAAAAACCGGCCCGTCACGCTCGTACCGTACGTTGGGTGTTCGCGATACGAGGGTAGAAAAACAGCATGCTACGCGCAAACGTTCGGAGAAGCGGATGAACTTGTCGGGCTAAAAGTTGGACTAAGAGATAAAAGTATCACGTGAAACGAATATTAAACGTACAGTTTTTCCCAGTTAAGTATTCAATCCATTCCGGAGTTGGGATCAAGTTCGGATCAAGTTAGGATCAAGTTGCTAGCGCCGGTCGGGTCGCGCTCGGTTTAAAAATTACGACTGGTCTCGCCTGCCGCACCCTCTCGGCGCGTTAAGGTTAGCAAAACTTTTTCATCCTCGGTCGACTACTGAAATTTGTAGGACGTGAAAATGTTTACCTCCTTCCACGAAGGGTGCCGAGCAGAGCCATTGGCAGAAACTTTGCTAACGAACCATTAATCGAGGAAAGTTCCAAAAAAAGCGAAAAACCGATTGACAAACAAGAAACCGGTTGCGAATATTCATCGAACCTCGAATTTCCTCCTCGGACTTGCCAACGAATCCCGATTATCTCGACTCGATTCGATTCGCCAAAATTGAGGATTCGGGAACAGGAAAGTATGGACCAACGATCGCCTCTGCGTTTCGAGCCATCGAGGCGAGGAGACGAAAACGAGGGTGGGAAAATGTCTCGAGCGTCTTCTTGACGGGCATGATTTTTATCACGGCCATCCCCTCCGCCAGGGAACATTGATCACCCCGACTCACGAGGCGTGGGCACGAGGTTCTTTTTTCTTCGCGATAGACCCGCTGCCGAGGAAACGGTTCACCATTTTTGCGTACCTACCTAGCTACCTTTCGTTTCGCTACGTTGAATACGCGCGCCGAACGGAGTTCGCATTCACGGGGCGGAGTCGGAGACGAGGTATGAAAATAAAAGACGACGACTCTTTTATCGCGAGGCAAAAGCGCAGAAAGGGAAGTTAGTTGCGAAACTCAACGGCTAATAACTAGCAGCTTTTGTTTTCATCGCAGTTTCCATTCGCGCCCTCGTTCTCCGCCTGGTAACTTGAAATATTCTTCGAAGTCTACGCAGATGCGAGTGAAACGCGAACGAATCGCGATGCCGAGGAGATTACGTCTCGATGTTCCTGCTGCTCGGGGAAATCGGCGATTTCGATGTACCCCCTCGGCTACGGCGATTGCCTGAGAACCGAGCGGTCGCGAAATCGATGCGGAGCGCGCATCCATCGATCACCGTTAGCCGACTCCTCTCGTTCGTCACACTTTCGTTCGGCGTCGCGGCTGGAGAACGGAAGGTCGGTGCTTTACCGCGGCTCCGAGGACCGGTGAATACTCGAGCGTTTGCCCCGGCGTCTTGGTCCCGTGTGTCGTAAAAGCGTAAACTCCTCGGTTCTCGTAATAGGTCGGTTCACCGGCTCGAGGCACGGCACGCGGCAGCTCGTTGGAAACACTTCGATGAAAAAGTTTTCCGCTCCCGAAGGATTGACGTCGCCGGTCGTAATTGCGAGGCGGAAGCGCGGAAGAACCATTTCCTGGCACCTGAACCGCGCGATATCCAGGCCCGATGCTGATCGGGGATCGTTGGACTGGTCGGGATTTCCGGTCGAGACGAGTCCGAGGCGGTGGTTTATCGGAGGCGAACGGCGGTGTGAAATCCCCAGAATACGGGGCCGAGGAGGGATCCTGGATTATCACGTCGCGTGCTTATCTAATATTATCTCTGGCAATGTTTACGCGTTCGAAATTGCCTCGTGTGCGCGTGCTCGAGCGAGCATAGAGAGTCCTTATTACCTAAGCGGTCCTGTTTTCGCCGGTATTTGCATACATCGGAGTTAAATTCGTGCCAACGTTATAAACTCCTCGAGGAAATGAACCCTCGAGTCTACGAGGCGCGAAGGGGTTAGCGGGCGGAGCATTTTTTTTTTTACTCGCACGACCGCGCGAGATAAGAGTTTGGAGTCGTATCTTCGGGGAAAGAAATTGCCGCGCGTCGATTGGATATCGCGAGAGATTTTTCGAGGAGGCTTGGAAAAAATGTTGGTCGGATGAAACGGGGACGAACGAATCTCCCGGCGACGTCGAATCTCCCGGCAAAAATGAAATCTGCGCTTTCGGAGGATTTCGCGGGGTAAAAAATGATCGTATATAAATCTGAACGTTCGGGGTAATTATACGGAGGGAAGATATTTCGTTGGCGAGTCGCCTCGCGCCGGGCGGCGATGAAACAGGGTGGAAAGTTGTACGTTGAACGGGGTCAGGAGATTCGGAAACGTTTCAGGAAAGGGATGAAAAGGGCGATAAAGGGAAAGAGGAGCGCCGGAGAATCGACCGGAGACATTATAAAGTTTCATTCGACTAACTCGTTTAATGAATTAATTTAATATCTTAGATTACTCGCCTAACAATTCCGTTCAGTTTATACGCCGTAGATGTATACGCACGTATATATACATGTTCCCCCCTCCCGATTCGAGTAGCTACGCCGACCGAACATCCCCATTATCGAAACATGGTTAACCGCTTCGCGACGATAATGTTTGACTTTCCAAATTGTATACTACTTCCGATATTTAACTAAGAAACTAGACGCGAAAGGCAACGCGAAACCGTGCCGCGATCGGTGTTAATTGGGTAAATTCATGCGTTGCTGTTGATATACGAAACAATTTCGCGGCGCCCCGTGACGCGAAGCCATAGATTCGTGGCAGTTTTTATCTTTCATCTCATCTTCATTACCGTTTCGATACCTTTGTCCATGCTGCGTTTGATCGTCCTGCTCTCACTACTCGATCCACTCGCCACTCGTTACATTTTCCACTCGAAATTCCATCGATCATTGAAATCAGATAGAACACTGAGAGTCGCGACCCTTCAGGTTCCCTCGACAGTTGGGGATCATTCTCGGCCAAACATGCGGGATTTTTTGGCGAAGATGAGTCGGGAGTTGGTCGTCTCCTCTAATTTCATTTCCGTGCCCGGATTTGCGTTTAATCTCATGGCCCGACTCTTCTCACAACTTCAGACCGGTCTCCGCGCAAATGATGAATAAATATGAAGGGATGATACGTGTTGAGTAATCAGACCGGTGCGAAACACTCGTCAGAATAAAAAAAAACACTAAATCGATTCCCGTAATGGAGTCGAGAAGAGTATATGGCTGAATAATATTGATTAAATATCGATTTCGTGTATTCAAAATTGGCATCTGATTTATACATACGACGGTGACGAGGCAACGCGTGAAGTTTTGTCTCCTAACGTAAATCCACCGGTGATATGGGAGGAGGAGTCCTGTGGAAGGGATCAACTTGAGAGGAGACTCGCTGCACCCTAGTCAGCGACATCCGTGGATGATGACGCGGTGTTCGCCACGTTCGATATTCGTCTTCTGTAAATCCGGTGGCACGCGGTTCTCGGCTCTCCGAGAGTCGGGAGTGGAAAACGCGCATATCCTTGCGGCCGGGAGATACTAATTGCGACCCGCCATTGCAAACATACGCTACATTAATAAAAAGCACGGGAATTCGTAGACTTTGTCTACACATCGGCGCTCCACGTTCGTCGTCTGAATGTCGGACGCCAAACGTCGCGCGTTGGTACGAAATTGCTGAATACGCGCGCCGCATTAACCAGAAGCTGGCAGCCGAAAATCCTAAACAAATCAAAATTCTGCTCCAACTTTTTTGGCTCACCGCTTCGAAATGTCATTGCGAAAAAATGTCCATCTTGGAAAGCAATTTTTTTCCAACAGAAAATATGTAAAAACGAGAAAGATAGTACTTTTTTGGAATAGATACTTTTTTCCGAATATTGCATCGTCAAATATGTGTTTCATAATTGTTGCTGTACGCAAGAGGTCTGTTAAGACGGCATATATGTATACACTTTTCGTTCGTCTCAAAGTGCCCACACTTGAACTACCAATATAAAAGATCGTTTGTTTTTCGTAACATTATTGCTATGCTCCGCGCGTATCGAGCAGTTTTGTGCCAATGCGCGACGCGGTGATCCTGGTTTCCTGGTCGCTAGAAATTTCGTCGCGGATTCCTCAGCGAATTGTTCGCTGTTTTCCAACGTTCGCGTTCCCAGTATTACTCCCATCGTGGAAACGCTCCGGGGTCGCGAATCGGGAGACGAGCAGAGAAATCCATACCGCGATAAAAATGAGAATCGATATCCACGTCAATATTCATTCTCCGCGTATAATAAATAAATTAACGAATCGTGGAACGACGAGAAATTTCATTTCGCCGACCGCGCGATTCGCCCGTGTTTTGTTTCGTCGACGCTCGACCGCGAATCTGATTAGCAGGAAATCGCTATTTCTCTGCGATGATCATGCGCGACCGTAAAATGAGGGCTCGACTGTTCGAAATGAGCGGGGAAATTTAATACGACGCGACGAGAGCGACGATCGTAAAAATGTAACCGCGACGTTTTATGCCGAGGATTTTTTCAGCCGCACGAAACGTGACGAGCAGTGGTTAATGACTGTTTTGTCTGCTGAGAGAATCCCCCTCGCGCCGATAATCAAACGCGGCTATATTCGTTTCACGCGTTTTCGGAGATGCGCCCGTTAACCGCCGCCCCGCGTCGACGACGCCCGCGAGAACTTCGACTACCAATCGCAACGGCTCTAATCAAACTTTGCAAATTAAACTAGAACACGAGATGCAATGAAGTCCTGTCATTCGGCTCGACGCGATTCGACTCGCCGACCATTTAATTGGCCTCGACGAATGGCTCGCTGCATACATCAATCTCTCGACTCGCACAGACGCGCGATCTATATCCTCGCGGCAGGCGAAGCTTTCGGATCGATCGAGGCGGAAGAATACGCACATTTCATTTTCATTCCCGTTTTTCGTTCGAGCATCTTTCAAATAAATCACAATTTCACGTCGCGCGCTCGCATGTATTTCGTTGCAGAAGCAGAGGAATCAGTTTTCGAACGACTTCCTCTGTTTTTTTTTCTTTCTTCGACGAAACGTGATTACCGCAGTGAAGTAGGTACGCGGGGCGTAGGTTTGGCTCAGGGGAGCGAAATCAGTTGGAATTCTACTAGACACGCGTCTCGTTCCTCGCGTATGGTGCCGATTTCGTCGCGCTAATTTAGTGAAATACGCGTTATAGGTACTCGACGGAAATCGTTGCCCATACGAGACGGCGAATAACAAGTTGATCGTCGTCGTCTCAGCAGAGGGCAGACAAACGGTCGTTGATGAAAATGAGAGGGAAGAAAGTCGAGTGAAAAAAGCGACGAAACTATGGAGAAGCTAGAATAAAAACGCGCGGTGACGGAAGAAACGTTCGCGAAAGGAGAGGAGACGAGAAGGAGAGGAAGCGGGAAACGTATCGAAGAAAGGGAACGGAAAATGTGAAATATGGGCGAGAAACGGCGAAAGAAAATAAGAATGCGACGAAAGAGCTAATAACGTTGGCTGTGAAAAAGTGTTAAAATACCTTTCGCCGTCGAAAGTAATAAAAAAAATCTCTTTAATTCAGCTCGACACTTTCAAAGTCACGCATGGTAATTTAAATGGAAATTTCATCGCCGCTGCGGCGGTGACTCTTATACTTCGTGATATAATCGTTATTATTCAGATTTAGCGGCGACTCTTCGCAGCCGTATGATAAAATTGACCTGTTTTTAAGGCCGACCCTCGGGATACGTCGGTCGGTCGGATCTGGCAACAGCAACCGTGTAGTTCTCGAACCTCCAAAAAACGGATTAATTACACTCGTCGAGATTGGATTATCCTCTAATAGAATACAAGTCTCGCGTACTCATTGCCGATTTTCATTCCGCCACTTTACAACCTCTTCCCGTATTCAATTAAGCTCTCCGCCCTGCCGCTTTTCGCTTACTCCTCTTTCACCCCTCTCAGCGCCTTCTTTCAATTATTTTCTTCACGCGTTTCTCCCTTCCTCTCTTTATTGCCATCTTTCACATTTTCTCCTTTCACTCTACCGTTTCGCCAACGCTGCTGCCGCGATTCACGCGTAACCTGGCCGAGAAACTGGATACAAAATTTATCAGACGCCTGCAATTTATCCTGCTGGAAGAAAAAATAACGTAGAAAAATTGTGGAGGACAAGAGGAGAAAACGGTGACGTACGTTGGAGCGATGTACCTCTCTGCGAATGGTAGAGGGAAGATAGTGAGTTTCTGGCTTGGGATTTTCTTTTTTTTTTTAGTTGACTTCATACTCGAGTTGGCTCGTGATTCGAAATTCCGTCTCGAAGTGAGACGCGAAAATATAGCACATCCGTCGCACTTGTTATTTCGTTATCCGCAGGGGTGAAATTTGATCTCGTTAGAAAATTCGTTTTCGGTCGAATACACAGGTCTGAGATGGACAAGTTTTTTAAAAACTCTCACACGCATCGTACGGAACGTTACGCGTTTCTCCGATCTCAGCTCAGCAGTCCTGGGCTACGACGTGCTGGAAAATCGTAGGATCGGAATAGAAATATGCGCAAACGCGCCAGGGCGCTCGCTATTCGGATACGTAGCTTCGGGGTGGTTGAAATAATTCAAAGCACGTCTAACCACTTTGAAAGTTCCGAGCCCAATAATGACAAGCAATTATACAATTACCGCTTCTGGTTCGGAGATCTGTAAAATCACACGGAAGCTTCGCCTCTCACGATCGAGGCGTCGGAGCTCGTGTCGCGAACGAGGATGAGAAAAGAGAAAGAAAACGTAAGCGGAATTCTTCGTTAGTACGGTCTTCGGTTGGAAATTCGCGGAGGAATAATAACGAGAAAGAAGCTTCCCAGCGGTGCAAGAATCCCGCCCGTACGTCGTTCTATTACGGATAGTTTGCCACCCCGTGTTGCCGGCAAATCGTTAAATAATTTTCTACGATCGTTAAGTCGGAGTACCAAGACCGGCGTTAGTTTTACATCATTTTTGCATCTCCAAGACCTTCGGGACTCCCGACGATATTAAACAGAAGCTTCAGCGGATAACGCGATCCGCTATATTTCACATCGATATAGCGTATGTTCCGGTTACGCTTCTTACGACTTACAGCGTGCAAACACGTCGCTCGTAACCCCGACGCGAACGCGAAACACGATTGAAAAACTTTTCGGACAATTGCGAAAAAGTTCTGCGTTGAAAGCCCTCTAATCTCCGGCTATCTGCATCTCTCGAGCCGGGGGAAAGATGAAACTTTTCGCGGCTTCTCTCGCCCATTCGCCTCGAACAAATAAAATTCGCAACTCTCCATCGATCCCGCGATAATCATTACGTCTGCCCGCTTCTCCTCCGATCCGTTCGGCTCTGTTTCACACCGCCGAGACGCATCCCTTCCATCCGTTAATTCACTCGCGAATCAGCATACGCTTGCTCCGCACCCTCGTAACTCGGTCAAATTTGATATTCGCAGATACGGTTTCCTAACCAGCATTTACTACGAAACGTCGTTGCACCGGCCAACGTAGAATAGCTTTTTGAAAGTTTCCTAGCACGAGATATTCACCCTCGCCGTGCTACTCTCGCACCCCGTCGCAGTGGCGTCGCGTCTCCTCGGAAAACGCGCACGTACGATCGAAGTGTTCGTTCGGCGCGGAATTTTTTGGGAATTTCCAAAATTCGCGCGGGCAGATCTCACCGAGTAATACGTACGTACGGAGTTGTTTCTTTCGATCGGAGGTGTTTCCTCGCAAGTGGTTCGCCGTTTGTCGCTCGTCCTCGCGAAGTGGGAGATGAAACTCGAGTTGAAATCTTTATGCGAAACGTGCTCGTCCCTCCCTCGAGGGAATATCGCGATAAAGAAAACAACCACGAATCAAATGGAGGCGATCTATCTTCCTTGGCGACGCCGCGTGGCCCGTCCGCCTCGGTACCACGTGTCCCACGGTAGGCGTGCTGCGAAGTCTCGAAAACTTTTTCGGCGTGTCAGTTTTAAATTGGTTTTTCCTCGGGGCAAGAGAGCGAAAGGGAGGAAGGAACGCGAGCGCTAAACGATGTTCTCCACCGCGGGTAGTTAGCCGTACTGAAGTATGGCGATCGTCGAGTCGAGATCAGGGACGCTAGGTATATCGCTTAATTCGCGTTTCTTGCTCGGGAAGGATGGGCACGGCCGAGAGCAGATTTATCCGCGAGCCGGCGAGGGCGCTACCGCGACGAGCTGCTGGGCCCTAGGACGAAGGGAAGGAACGACGACGAGGACGCGACACGAGCAGCACCGATACGTACCGATTCGACCTCGCTGATGCTGCGAGATCGTTGTTCGCAAGCACGATCGCCGACTCTGCTATCACCATGAATATCGTCGTCGACACCGTGAAATTGCTCGAAAAATGATATCCTCCCTCCAACGCCATGGCATTTTGCTCCAAAGGTTCGCACGTCGATTCTCGCCGTAACTAACGTAGGCAAATTGCCTCCTTTCATCCCTTCGCGGCCTTAAATCAAAAATTACTTTACGAATCGTCGCTGCGAGATTCGAGTACGGCGCGTTCTAACTTCATTCGAGTAAAGAGAGGGAGAAAGATTTTGACTTGATTCGACTCGTGTATTTTCGGTAAGAATTGGATCGCGTACCGCGGGCAAAAACAACAGCGAAAAATTACAAAGATGAGTATACCAACTACACGTATATATATATATAGAGAGAGAGAATATGGCCGATGCGCCAGTAGGCTGGGTAAAAATAAAAAAGAGTGTAACGAAAGGAATAATCGATCTTATACAGTGTTATCGAACGTATGGGGAAATATACCTCCGAATGGGACAAAAACGTGGAGAATATTTTCACGACGCGGAGGAAACCGTTCCAAAGATGTGGAGGTGCGAGGGGACTCAAAAATACAACCATCGACGAAGCGTTGATTTATTCGGGCGGTGAAATTTTCCGCGTGGGCGACGCGAGTCGTGGACATTTTTTCATTCCTTCGGAAGAAACGTATCACGGTGGGACGTCAGAATTTTCGTGGAATTATCGCGACTTATTCGAAACGCTCGTTTCGTGTAGCGAACAACGCGTAGTTTTCCATGCTCCGAATACAGGATTCGCTTAGGGGAGCCGAATGCCCGGAGCTACGGATTCGCGCGACCTCTGACCCGGAATAGTAAAGGGAAACGTATAACCTGAAATAAAATTATCAAGTCGAGCTGAATTTATCAGATGATTCTTTCTACCTTTGTGCCAACTCGTTCTCTTTCAAGCCAAGCATCGATTGCATTTCGCGTCGAATATCTGGTTCGCGATCCGAGAAGCGCCGGACACATATCGCGTTATCAAAGGCTCACCAATTCACTCGCGTTTCGCTCGTTGAATTATAATTCGTCGACCGCGAGTTATTCGACTTCTATACCTCGCGGCAGCGGCGTAAACATCTCGATACGCGATGCCAAAGAAACTCTAACGATAACTCACCGGCGCGTGGAGATTAAAAAAATAAATGAATAAACGAGAAAAAGGAAAGAATGGGATGGGAGAGCAGAGAAATCGTGGAGAACGAAAGAGCAGAACTAACCAGTGGAAAATATAGCGTCCGATTCGAATAGCATCGCGATCCGAGTCGTATTACTTTCTCGAGGTGCAATCAGAAAGTGTAGATACGCGATCTACGTTCGCATCCGTTGCACGTTGGGACACTCGTGACGAGGCTGCGACGAAGATTACCACGGATGGACCGAGCTCGAGTGTCGCGTGTCGTGGTAAAAAATTCAGCGGCCAGGATAACGTCGCTCTCAGGGTGGTACCAGGTGCACGGCAACGAATCGCCCCAGATTGGCTTTGGTCGGAATGGCGAGGAACCTGGTTGCGGCTGGACGAGGACAGCGGGATCGAGTTCGCCCGAAGAAACACGGCTCGCCCAAAGGATTGGGAAGCAATTATGTGAAAAAAAAACATCCGCGCAGATAACGAGTTTCTACCGCTGTGCACTCGTGAGATTGAACGGAGAGGAAGTAACGCGAGCTCACGCGCTTCCGTTATTTGGATCGTCTCCGTTTGTCTTTTCTTCGCTCTTCTCTCCCGATAACAAAAGCCCCATGACCGAGGCGAGTAGCGCGTGAATTGGACAAATAATCTCGAGCCGCGAAATTGGAAAATTCGAGACGAACGAGGTAACAAAGCTGTAGACATTGAAATTTTCGAAGATTCATCCGAAATTGACAAGTCCATACAAAGTCGATTATTTATTTCTGTTTTAATTGGAGGAATTCCGTTTTTCCGTAGATCATCTCAATTTCACAGCTTCGATACAGATTTCTAGCTGTACCGTCAACGGATATCGCGTATCGGAAGTTGCTGATTCGTATTCCGACGCTAATTGAAAAGCTTTGTAAATAGAGTTGTACCGTTATTCCACGTATCTCTTCGCTCATCATAATGTACGAAATTAAATTCGTAGAATTGTATCTCTCGCTGGAATTCCACTCGTGGAATCAGTGAAAAAAATTGACGGACCGAAGTTTCCAATATCGCCTGAGCGAAAAAAGAAACGAAAGCACCGCGAGTTGTTGGTAAAATGGCCGCGCATCCGGTCCTATTGTTATCCGAGCATATTTTCCCATTAGCGTTTTGTTTCGCCACCATTTCCATTTTTTCCACGGTCTCGTTCTCGGTATCACCTGCGGATACGATTCGCCGCTATAAATCACGATATCGTCATTCGCAGCGATTAACGTGGAAAACATATTTTTGCAGTTTTTTCATCCCCCTCATTATTCTCCACGTCGGAGAGAATAAATATCATTACGAGCAGACGAATTCGCTTCCCTTTCTTAATGAAAATAAATTTATGTAACCGAGGGAGGCTTTTGACATATCCGACGTGAATTTGAAGAGAATTTCGACCGAGACGCGAGGGCGAAATTGGGGCGACGTTCTTTTGACAACTGAATAATGCTCCCCCCACCCTCGTCTTCGTTTTCCCCGTCTCACGTCTGTCCGAGGAAAAAGCTCGGGAAACAAACCGACGCAAAGGAACGCGCTCGTTGCGCTATCTGAAATGGAAATTCTTGGCAAGGTCGCGACAACTCGACGCCCCTTCAACTGACCTATCGCAGATGTAATTACTCGCTTAAGCGGAAAGGGGACGAGTATCCGCGTGAGATCCAGCGGGGCGAAACCTCCCGCTTCCTCTCGCAACGTCCTCGACGTTTCTTCCCGCGACACGGCGTCGGATCGCCCATCGCGACCTTTGCCCACCTCCGTCGCCGAGCTTCGGCATCAAATTACGATTTTTACTCGCGAAAAAGCAAGCCTCGAGGATCCATTTGCTAATCACTCTCCTACCTGCTCCCGTATGATACGGAAAACACTTCTTCGACGTCTCGCTTCTCGTCCGAAAGAAAAAAATACGTCCTCTCGCGCGCGTTATCCATTATCGTCCCCAAACTCTGCAAACGGCGAACGCGCCGTTATCTTTTTTTTCACAGCAGTAAGAAATACGACGACATCGGAATCTGCAAAGATGTTTATCCGCGTTTTCGGATACATCAATCATTCTCGTCGACGGATAAATTGTACAAAAAGAGCTTCTTCGAAATAACATCTCTCGATGTTACACCTCCGATGTAGGCGTCGATACACCGACCACATTTTTATCTCTGCTCACGCTCGAGAGCTCGCGAGGCATCCGAATTGTGCCGAGAAAAATGTTGTTCTCGATCTATCAGCTGACCGAATGGATCGAATCGTAAAATCTGGATCGCGCCTCGATCCGTTGCCCGTCAATCCGCGATTCATCGTCCAACGATCGATTGATCGATCTTCCGCGGAGATTTAAAAGCATCGGAGACATTCGAAAGGGGATGAAAAATTATTTACAATGATCGAAATGGTGGCGCGTTACGTTTCACGTATCGGGATGACCGCGATCGCGTAAAGCTCGCGCCACATTTTTTTCGCTCGCTGAGCCCTGTGAGCCGGCTGCGCGAGATACGTATCAAAGATCATGCATCGTGAAAGCTCCGGATGACGCATCGAATGACGTCGTTTGAAGTACGAAACGTTCGGAAATTATTAACTGCTCCGAATTGGCGACACGTGTATTTGATGGGTAACCGCGTGAAACGGAATTACGGACCGATAATTATCCGGAATCAGCGCTAGTGCGGATCCGGTTCGGATTGAAAATTCCCCGAAGCGAGTTCGAAACGGTCTCGCATGTGTGCATCCACGAATTGCAGGCTCGTCAATTTTCCTGGGCATTCCTTTCCCCCGTACAACTTATCCACCTCGTCGAACGAAACCGTCGACCACTGACGGATTTTTCCATCGATCCTCTGGATTTCGATCCCAATTCGAACGTAGAATCGCACGAAAAATGGGATACGTCAAAAATAGGAAGGACCTGCCGCGTTTATTTACGCCCGGACGGCGAGTAGCCGTCACGTAGTCGCTTACCACTCGCCGACCGACTACCAACTCTTTTCACCCAACGAAAATGAACTCATCTGCAGGCAATATAAATTCAAATTTTGGCGATGAAAATTCTATTTTCAAATCTACAACCGCCACATTTCGTTCGAAAATATAACACCGATGCTCGCATGAAGGCAATTGTGAATTCATCCGACACTTCGCAGCTAGGTACTCCGTGCCGTCGGATATAGGTACATTACGACTCCGTTATCCTCGCGGTTTTTGCAACACTTTTCGCAACTTGAATTCGCAATGAAAGTAGAATAGGAACTGAAACACATCGTCGCGGTCTCATTCGTCGCTGTTCTCACCTCTGCGAGACTCATTCGTCGGTGCACGTTCGCAAACTCGATCAAAGTTGCGCAAGACACGAGTCGCATTTATTGCACGGCGATGCAACTTCGAAATACACGTGTATTCATTTGGGCTCTTTGTTTTATTTTTTATTTGTCATATTCTCCGATTATTTCGCCTAAGATAGCTTCAGATTCAATGCGCAATACAACAGTTTCACGGTCTCGAGAGTGTCACAAGATGGTGTCTTTTTATATTTTCTGCAGCGAAGTATCAAGGTCACTTGACAAAAAAATTTGATTAAAAAAATAAAGTGACAGGAAATTCTTCTCGAGCTCATTCTTGATCAATGAACCAACTTTGTTAGTATCTAGTATACTCTCTTCGAGAAATAGTACCTGGTTGGCTTAAGTTGGAACGACTCGTTTATAGTTGGTTGTCCAATTTTGAGGAGTAAGGCGTTAAATGGTGTCGGGCCCCAAAGTCGTAGGACCGCTGTTTTTCGAAAGGATACTTCCAAAAATGGCTGATCACCGCTAGGAGTATTTTTCCGAGCAAGAAATTTCGCGTGGTCGTCGCAGGAGACTTCGTAAATTTTCCGTCGCGATTCGTAGGCGTTGCTGGATAGGGAAAGGTTTGGGTGGTCGTTTTCCAATTCTCGCTTCGGCCGATTAACCTTGGAGTAGGCAACGACCTGTCTCCGACATTTGCATCGCCCACGAATCGCGACCGTCCAGATTGATTCGTCCTTCGCGTGATCCGATAAGGTATGCATCGCTATCGCCCGATCCTGCGGTGAAGTTTATCTTCCCTCAGGTCGACCGAAGCCCCGATTCCGCTCGGTTCCGTTACATCGAACTATAGCTCTTCGCAACCCTCCGAGCCTCTCGAGCCTCCCGGGCATTCAGAGCTCAGGATCAGGACGCTCGTAGATTTTTGGAGCGTGCGGAGTAGCGTGACTATTCGGACTGATAGGAACCATTACCACGGCGACCGTCGGAGGACCCGCGTCCACGAAAGGCGAGAGAACGATCAAACACACCGGCTTACGCGAATACCTTCGACCCCTCCGAGTTTTCGCGCATCGGCAGAGGCTGCCAGCCCACATACAGCGTACCGCTTCACAAAGCGAGCGCGACCAACCCTTGCGCAAAACCGATCCCCCCCCCCCCCCCCCATCCACATCTTCTCACCTCGCCTCGATTTTTTCATTCGTTCGTTTTTTCTCCTATTTTCTCGCCCCCGCCTCCTGCCGGTTTTTTGCCCGCGACCGAGCGTTTTTCGCGGCTGGTGGCACGGGCAGATTCGATGGTTTCTTTTTTTTCGCCTCTTTTTCGACGCCGAGGCGAGTGACGCGACTGGCGGCCGCCAGCTTTTTCGCTCCTTCGTTTTTTCCACATTTTCCCGTCTGCGTTTCCATCTTCTTTTTATTCTGGGTCAGGGCGAAGCCGAAAAGCCGTGCCACCATTTCAGGGGATGCGACCTCGGGGGAGAGAAGCGAATATGTGGTCGGACGGCGCGTACGCGTGACCCACCGCCGCGCGGGGATATACGACGGGCGTAAACGCGGACTGGAACGTTGCTGGGATTTTTAACGTTCTTTCACGGCCATTTTTTATTTCGACGCGAGTACGTGGCCACGCGGGCGACGAGCTAGGTACTATCGCGTTCGTACTGATCGAGGTTCGCGGTGGTAGGCGAACGTTCTCCACGGCGCGACGACGACGATGATACGAAGGTGTCTCTAGTCTGCCTCGACGCCTTCCAGCCCACAGCTGGGATCGCAAAGAAGAGACGATCGCGAGAATCTAATTATCTCGCGAATATCGATCCTGACCTTTCAATAGTCATTCGCGGATCGACGGTTCCCCGCTTTCTCCCCAAGCCGGGGTAACGGATGTTGCGACATCGACGTCCCGATGCCACTTCTTTACCTGATGGAATACCGACGCCGCGACTCGCTACGGAGCCCGATTGAAAACTTTTGCCAACTTTGCGATTCTCCGGTCGATCCGGCTAACCGAACCACGTCGGCGAACCGGAAACCATTATCAACATTTACTACTCGTTCGCCGTGATTCCGTACGCCGGATCGTTGCTTCCGCGTTGACAACGGTACCGAGCAAAAAAACGACCGCGCCGAAACGCTGGGGAATAATTTCTCTAAAAATTGTGGCGGATAAGAATAATCTATCGCGATAAATTAGGAAATGACCGTGGTAATTATGGCGATAAATCTGGATATTTAAATTGCGCCCGTGGCGTCGCGCACCGTGGCGCGCGGGCGTCGACTCGGTTATCCGTAACGGAGACTCGTATCGACGTCCACCGCAGCGAATTCCCCGTGGCTCGTGTCGTACACAGCCCCCGATCATACGAACCTACGGAATGGTACAAAGATGCTCGATGCCGTTTATTTATTTACCGGTACGCGTAGATCAGGACGAACGAGAGTGCGAGAGCAGCGAGAGAGAGAGAGAGAGAGAGAGAGAGAGAGAGGCGGCGGGGAGGGGGAGAAGGATCTATTACATGGCCACACAGTCCGTGGCTTTCGAGCGAACTAGCCAATTAATCCAAGTACAGCTAGTTAGTTGCAACATTGAGCTTTGCTTATGGCACTGCCACGTAGCGTAGGCACCGCTTCGAACGCGTTGGTCATTTGCATAAAAGCTGAAAACAGCTCACTCCACCGGTCTACGTGAACGCCAAAGGTTTCATTTGTACGCAAAATTCAAAATCATCGAGCGCGTTGGCTACGCGACCTCTTTCATACGTATTTTTCCGACGCGAATTGCGCACCGAGATTTAATTACGACTCGACGTTAATTCGCATCTCGTTATATTTTCTGCCTCGAATTAAAGCGATTCTTCGCCCGTGACTTTGAAAAAAAGAGCCCTTTTTTCGAGCCAAAACGGAAGGGAAATTCTCTTCGGGCGTCGATTCGCGTCGTTGTTATTTCAACGTGACACTGATCTTCGAGGAGGACAGTGGAGACTGAAATAACTGTTCTGTCACGATCGTTACTTTTCGTTTCAACTTCTTAATAGTCGTATCGTCGAGACGTTTTGATCGTTTTTCAGTAAAAACTTATTGATAAATCGATTTTGTTTTTTTCGCTGGAGAAAGGTGAAGACATTGCTGATCGCGTTTATTCGTACAAATGACGATGGCAGAGCAGAGTTTCCGGATGCGCGAGTGGAGTCAAATATTCTGAACGAAAAGCTCTCTCGATATTTGATCCGGAGAATCGTTGTTGTCACGTTTTCAGAATTATATCCCTTCAAAGGAATTACAATCGTGAACCAGTGTCTCGCGAATTATTATTGGTTTATAGGGTCGCGTGTCCGCTGCTAGCTATAAAAATCGGGCAACATTTTTTACGACAGGCTTTACGCGGAGTCGCGAGGCAAACATTCGAATCCAAGTTTCGCGGGTTCGAATCGGCGAGTATCGCACGCGCGAACCTTGACAAATAAATGAGATATCGTATATCCACGATCGTGATTCCGCGTCTCGGGACCGCGTCTCGAGACGCGCGTCTCAGCGGACCCCGAATATTTCCTCGCGAAGATATTCGCGCTCCTCGGCGCGACGACGGCGAGGGGAACGACGAGGAGTCTCGCGACGAACAAACGCGTCGCCCCGACGCGATGGTAATAAAAGTTTTATAACCGAGCGCGAAGTTACGACGGTGCCGCATTCAGATGATCGAGAGCACGTTCGACTATGAATAAATTGCGTCAGGATACGAATTAAACGTGCTTCCGATTGCCACGCCGACCGTCATCTCTTCCGCGTATCGCCTCGACGAGACGCACGCCGCGGAAAATCGTCCCGATATGCTCCCAGTCGAAGCAAACGGTCCGCCAGCGGCTCCGGTATTGATTCGAAGTTCGGCTAACGTCTCCTTCTTTCTCAAAAAATTAGGGACTCTACGAGTTTAACCCTCGGCATCGGGTCGTCGCGGCGCGCTGGTAGCCTCCTCCCCTAATAAATATCATCCTCAAAGCACGAACCGTTCTAATTACGATATATTTATCGCTCTCCGAACCCATTACTTCGTATTAAAACACCATAATTTCACGAGGCCTCCTCGTTTAATTAGTTAATATAATAACGGTCGAATAAACTTTCAATTTATCGACTACGTGCCGTACGTCACTTTGCTCTAGCTTCGACTTCAACTTAGCTCTAGCTACGTTCGATCGAGCCCGTCGAATCGTCGTCTTCAACGTGGCGAATGCATCCTTCGATGCGTATACCAAGCATCCTTTGTAAACTCGGCCACCTCTTTCCTGAGGTCGCAGAAAAACGTGAAAAAATGCCAGCTGATTCGTGAACTTGAAACAGTTTCGATTATCATTTTTCAGATTTTTACGGTGATTTTCCAAAAATCACTGTACTTAGTATTCAAATAATTATTCCACTGATATTTTCGTACATGAAATTCGTCTTTTTTGCTCAGCTTCCTATTGAAACTATTTTTCGGATTTTCAAATCAATTTTCAAGACTGTTTCACCTGAAAAATACGAAAATTTTCATGTTTTCGGGCAACTTTGATTTTTATGGGTGAAATTTAAAATACTGCTCTTATGTATGCAGCTCACAAAAACGAACGGAAATAGAGATTCGAATCTTTTGATAAATAAAAAAAATTATTTTATCGAATAATACTATTCTTTATGAATAAAACTCTATTCATAAAGCATTCAACTTCTCTAGTTACGAATGACACTATTCTATTTCCGGAGCTGTCAATTTCTTCTTTTCAAGGCCTCGATGGAAATAGATGGCAGAGCTGCCAGAGAATGCTTCGTATACTTATGCGATGAAAACGTGAATGTTGAGCCGCAAAAATCCATTTCACGGGTGAATCTCGATCGGATAATATGTATAGTACGACTGAAAATTGAACGATATTGCGTAAAGGTGAAACGAAGTCGAGGAGTTGACTGATAATTCGATGCCCGTTCGGGGTTCCTCGATTGCAAAAGTGTCCAAACAAGCGTATTTGTTCCCCGCGTCGTTGGAATCGAACGGTTGCTCTCAGCCGGAAGCCGAGAGTTACGAGAACGTAATCCGCGATAACGATTACTCGGCGTAAACTTTTGGGAACGTGGAGAATGCTAATTTCGGGAGGAGAGCTGCGAATCTCGATGCTTCCAGAGTCTGACAGATCCCAACCTTCGCGACATCTCGTCGCGAAAACCGTTGCATCGAGAAATGGTACAACACCGAAAAATACGACCTCTCGCGACGACTCTCGAACGAGAGGGCAACAAAATTGGCAGTAATTGTGACAAATGGTCGCATTGAAACTTACAAACTTCCAAATGGAACCCTTGGGCATTTCCCTCGAGTTACATTGCGCCTAATCTACATGCCCGTAGCTATCTATATCTTACCTAGTTATCATATATAATTGTACACAGACGGCGGACAACGCCGGAAGTCGATACGATCGCGAAAGTTCCCATTCTCCGGCTGACTTCTCAGAAACGACACTGCTAACTAAAAATAACGATGCAAACTTTCCCGGAAATAAACCTGTCGCGAATAAAAGAAACCGGCGCGCGACGACGAGCACATTTTTCTCCTCGATCTCCCACCAACTTCAACGCGTATGCAGACGTTCGAGGTGCAATTCGCGCGGGTCGCCGAACTTCCATTTGCTCATTTCTATCCAAGATTTCCCCATCGTTTCCGATGGGAAATGGGAAGATCTTTGAATTTCGTGGAATGTAGTTTTGTTTGTTTCCCTCAATTTCTATGGATAACGAGGCAAGTTGTTCTATGTGGATACTTTTATCGGAAACCCAACTTCGACTGTTATTTATTTTCCAAAGAAGCTGATCCGCGAATTGGATTCTCAGCGGCTCGGAGAGAGATCCGCGGAAACTTGTGAATTGAAAATGATTATCCAATACCACGAATTCTGTTGCTTCGTTATTCTACGAAGGATCATTCATTTGCAGCGCAAAACTGCTGATCAGAATTCCTTCTGCAAATAAATTGGATTTGTAAATAGTTGAGAAACTTGACGCGATGGACCTCCTCGCGGGATTTCAACGCCAAACTTGATACCGAGCACGAAACCTCGTACATTATTCTCACTGGAAATCCACCGACCGCTTCGCCCGGGCGGTTTCTCTTCAAACCTCTCCTCTTCCTCGGCATGCAGTCTCTTGTCTCCGTCAGCGAATTTCGCGAGAACGAGGAAAACGCAGCGATTCTACCGCCTTTATTAGCAACTCAAGGATCGAAGAGTCGCGGAAAAGTTAGGTCTATTCGACGCGTTTCGAGCTCGAGATTTCACTCCAAAATGTCGTGTCCATCCGGATCATCGTAGAAAAACCGTTTCCAGTCGAACGAGCTATTTTCGCGAGTGTCTGCAAAATTGTAAAAAGCCGGCACTCGTTAATCTGTCGTAGAAGCTCTCGAAAAACGAACGCGTTTCGTTCGTTTTTCAGCGAAGATAATTGACTTGTTTACGAGAAAGAAGCGGTGGCCGCGCCGATCGATCAGTCAGTTTCATCGATAATTTAACTGCATTATAAAAGTTATCCGACTAGAGAAGTTTGCGCGAAAAATAAAGATACGAAAAATAGCGACGACGAGAAGAGACCGAGCGAGAAAAAAATAAGGCGCGTTATAAAAACTGGGTCGTAACTGTACCCCCGAGACCACCGACTCTACTTTTCTTACGGTTACTTATTTATTTTCAGTTCGTCGAGTTTACATTTCCTCCGAATGCTCGTTCTCGCACGATTTTACGCGCCGTACTTTCGCCGATCGGGAACTCGCTTTTCATTTCTCATTCGATTTCACTTTCTACTCGAATCGATTCCACTCCTCGGTAGCCTCGACGACTAGTTAGTAACGACTGGGCGGAGGCGACTCGAAACACGGCAGGATGGCGATTTAATTAGTTTTACTTTGTTAGCGTTTTTAACTTTTTGCTACCCTTCTCGCCCTCTCCGCATCGAGCTTTTTCGTCTCGCACGCCGAACGAAAAGGAAACACGACGGAGAAGCTGAGAAGAAAATGAATTATTAGCAGATTGCGATTTTGTCTTCTTTCACATTCAGGCGGAAAGCTTTGGTTATGTAGAGCACGCCTCGGTGTAACTTTGTTAAACTCGACGAAAAAATCAGCTACGATGAAATCCTTATCGCCTCCGCTCTTTTCAAACGAACCTCGAATTCTCCTCTGCTCGGCTCTTCTCTCCTTCCTTTTGCCTTCCGTTTGCCGAGCTCGCCCGCCCTCTCGTCCCTCTCGCGGTGTCCCGGACCCGGGGCGCGAAGTGCCGAGGCGACGTTTTATCACGGGGTAACAAATATGTTTGCGTCCTACGTCACAGATAACACGGGAAACTTTGCTCCCGCTCGAAAATGCACGAACCATCCTCTGCGAACGAGCTTGACAAATTTTCGATTCGACGGGGTGTCGCGAGACGTGGGGAGAAAAGCTCCACCTTTAACGAACGACAATCGTCGAATTATCGCGTAATTACCTCGACGTCCCATCGCGAAGATGGAATCGCGCGTTGGAAAGAATTGCGAAAATGCTTCGCAGAATTCGAATTGGGAAGCTCGCATCGTGGCCAATTTTCCCAAACTCAGCTTCATTTTTCGAGGGATGAAATCTCCGTTTTTCCCGTTCTACTCGCCGTAAGTTTGCTACCGCTGCGAGTAACAATTGCGCGACGCTTCGAAAACGCGCGTACCTAGATGTCTAGCTCGCGTGGATCAATGAGTGCCCAAGGATTTGGATCAGCCCCCGACGCCGCTGTCGGAACAACGACAGGATCACTTTTATGTTTATGACCACGGAACGACTTCCTCGTTTTTCTTTCAGCTGTTCTATTCGGAGATTGGCTCGGTTTGTTCGACCCGAAAGAAAGCTCTCGGCAGGTGACCGTGGACCGACGAAAGAGCAATCTACAGCATCGAGGTCTAGTCGTCTTTATCGTCCGATGATGTCGAGTCGGCACGACGCAAAGTTCTCTGGCTAGAGAAATGAGTATTGCGCGAAAAGTTCCAGCGATGATCACTCGCGAGAGCTGATCCGTTGAGAATTTTGCTCCGGAAGAGGAGAATATCGATAGCGAGAGGTTTGGATCCGTTGGATCGTTCGATAACCGCGGATTCGATTGTCGCTGAGCCAACCTGGCTGGAAATCATTGGTCGCGTAGAATTTCGATGAAGGATGCGGATACGGTTCGGGGCAAGGAACGGATTTATTTAAAGGGGCGGCGTAACTCGACGAGAACATTCGCCGAGACACGAATCGAGATCCACGTACAGGAGAATCGCATTTCTGGTCGAAGTTGCGGAGCAGCAAAGACGCGAGCGAGTGGCAGGAGGATTACCGACGCGGGCTGCTGGGCGGTAGGAAAGCGGCAACTTTCCACTTAGATTATGCATACAACCACCAGTCAGCCAAGAGGAGCAGGAGGACAACGCAGCGGCGCGAGGTCGGGGAACCGGAGAGACATTGTTGACGCTGCTAAGGTAAGGGTCGCATAACTGATCATTCGAATCAACCACGCTCCTCCTCCTCCTCCTCCACCTCCGTGGCAAGCCCTCGCTGCCATCGGCAACGGAGATGGGATACAAGCCGTAGAGTAATACGCGAAGAGGAGGAGGAGGAAGAGGAGGAGGAGGAGGAGGAGGCAGGAGCGACGGTGATGGAAAGAGAACCGGGGAAAAAGGACGACGAGGAATCGCCGCTGCATCGATTCTCAGGTATTCCATCGTGGATATCGGAGGGGTTGCGGTATTGAAACAAAGATCGATAGCGCCTGCCTTGCCAGACACACCTCTTATCTCTCGTTCGCGGCAAAAGTCTGGACAGATAGCAAGTGAGACGTAATTAAGTGTATTGTCGCGGCTCCAAGGACGTCGGTAGCAGAAGTCGGACTGCATCGAACGTTTGAACAAATTTAATCGTGCACCGGAGCTGATCGATGAATCGATCCGCGGTGTAATACTGTACGATGCACGGTATTATATACATCGCGCGAACGCGGTTGAAATTATTTGGCCTCTCGCGTTGGCTTCTCGACGGAGCGATCGCTCCCTGCTCGGGTACCACGATGATCCGACGAGAAGTTCCCGGGTGGAGGGAAACATTCTGAATCTTGGACGCGTAGGTCGCCGACGAAGATTGACGATCGTTCGAATTATTTCGAGTACGAAAACGCGTTAGTTTTACTTACTTATCGCTCCGATGCTTTTTTTGCCAACATCCAACGCGCGATATCGCCGAACTCCGCGCGTATCGGAAACGCAGAGTTTTTGCGAGCAGCGATACGTAGACGTGACTGCGCGCTTCTTTTTATTGCATCCGGAGATGAATTTATGTAGCGAAAAATCAGGACGTAGGCAACTACAACTCGCGCGGGACTAGGCGCCCCGTAATCCGTGTAGAAACGAACTCGAAGCCCGTTTCGACCGATACGAACTTGTTTGGTCGCACACAGTCGCATCACCGGTCCGTGGAGATCTGGCGTAAAAAGCTTTTTCACGACCCTCGACCGTCATGGTAATGCTGGGGAAACTGGCGCGCCGTCGCTCGTTTTCAGTTGCAACGAAAAGAAAAAGAGGCGAAAAAACAATTAAAAAAAAATTGACCAAAAAAAAAACTGAAAGGAAAATCGATACGCGAATGGAACGGAAAAGATCAAGGGACGCGGCGAGTCGAGGGGTGCTGCGCGAAGGGCCCGAAGGGAGGACGTATAAAACTCGACGAATGCATCTGGGTCATATACTACAGCCATACATTTCGCAACATCGCACCGCGATAAGTCCTTCGACCGGCGATTATTTACGAACTATTCTAGCTGGCCGTAAAGAATTATCGTTCGCCGACTATTCGTAAAGTTTCGAGATAGCCTCCGGCCACCGAAGACAGCTCGATCCATTAATAACAACGGATCGCTCGATTCTTTTTCGATGCGCGAAACCTGAATTCGTTGACGTTTGAGGGAAAAAAATATGGTTCGGTAAAACCTGTTCGTTCTCCTTTGCGAATAGGTTTATTTTTTCGGAATTTTCGTTACGACGAGTCCAATGACACTCCGGATATTGGTAGAGATTCGATATCTTATTTCAGATTTTTCGCTTTCCGATTAACGTCTAGAAAGGCAGATTTATCCACGTTTATTCGTCTCTCGTGGCGATTTTTGGTTTTTCGACGGAAATTTTTATCTTGGTCAGGCGACACGATTGTTCGAATTTGGACCTTCGTTGGACTAATTTCGAACGAAACTGGCGGACTAATTCGGGGCTGCGTAGCACCCTTCGCAAAACTCCAGAAATCTCTCGTTATAGAAATACGTATAGCCAGCTAGGTGATTGATGCGAGCGCTCGAGGCGTTCATCTCGGAATAGAGTATATAGAAGACGTTTCAAAAAAGCATTTATCATCGAGCTTTCGGTTGGCTAAACTCGATTCCTCGGAGCTACCCTCCGGACTACCAACTGAAAGGTGAAACTGGATGGTAGAATAGACCGGTTAATTACTTGTTGAAGTTCGTAGCGTATCTCGCGCTGGTCCGAACAGCGGCTCGATTTTTTACGCGTTGCAAAGATGAAGTTGAACATCTGCATAATTATTTATCTCCATCATCATTTCAACTCCAGCGGGAACAGATTCATTGCAGCGAAGCGAAAGATCTTCCCCTCGGAGTCAAATGTTAAGTGTCAATTAAGTGTCGTAGAGGGAGTGACCTAATGCTAATGTACACGAGGCAAGCTCAGACGACATCCTATTAATGTTTCCTTGCTAATTGATGTCGGAAACTCTGCCCGATGAATTCGTGATCGTCACCACTGTTTCTACAGAAATAAACACGAGGAAATTCGTCTCCTCGTCAAACAAGGACCAAACATCACGCTCCCTTAGTTTCACCAACGATACATAGCTGTACGTTGGAATATCGCGGCTATGTTACCGATCGCTCCAACCACGTTTCACCAGCGATCGATCAACGCGCGGATGAAATGCACGCGTATCCAACACCATCCTACCTACCTACCTACCTACCTATTTCTCGCGAGCAGTGCAGGAATTTCGAACCGGCATAAAATCCATTAGGCGCTCGCGACAGACCCGAGATAGGGAATCGACCGTAAAATTCTAACAATCGGTTCTGAAATATCGCAAACTAGGTGCTCGAGTTATAGGAGCCGGTCTATGCTTTGTCGAATAGTTGGCGAGTCGAACTTCACGCTCTTGCTCTCGGTCCTCTCTTCCGCTCTTCCTCGCTCGGCACACGAAGAGATGCGTCAACGGGAACATTGTTCCATTCGAAACAATGGCAAGCTGAATAGGTAACATTGGATGTGGAGAGTCTCGGGTCGGGGGTCGAGAAGGAACGACGGGACTGTCTCTCCCGTTTTCCTTATGCTCGTCCCGGTCTCCTTGCCCGTGCGATTCCTCTCTATACAGATACCTTGCTGTCTTCCCTCGACTCCTTTCATCTCTCCGGTTCTCGCGTAACCAGAACTAGAGCATGCCGTCAGGGCGACCATTTGAAACGCGATGTTGTTTGCTCATAATATTATACCTACAACTCGCGGTGTAACCACTCCAACGAGCCTCTCGTCCACTGTACGTACGATTCATTTCACGCGAAATGCATTGCGATTGCCGCTAGTTACTTTTCAAAGTCAACGCCCTCTTCAGCGTTGTAGTCGAAATAGCCGAGCGACTTCGCGTCTACCATTTTTATCGTTTCACCTAATTTGTTCGGAAGCAGAGAAAAGTTACTGCGAATCTTCACATCGGTCGTGTTGCAGAAGACCGATGCGCGAATCGCTGGACTGGTAGCTCGTCGTCTCGCGAATTCTAGTAGCTAGACGAATTCTGGTTCCGAAACGAAAATGGTGCGGGAGGACGGGAATCGTACGATCTAATACCGACCAGTCGACGTGCTGACAAATACGCGTCATCGATTCGTACGCGGACGAAATTCGCCAATCGACGAAAGTGAGGGGTAACGAAATGGTCAAAGATGATGGAGAGAACGTGACGCGTGGGCGTTGGAGAACGCGAAGGAGAAGGAACCAAACCTTCCGATCGCAGTATTCCATCGTGGTTGAGTATCGAATGTAAATTTGCGAAATGTCAAAGACGCCGTAATTGACAGGATATTACTTGTCCTTGGCGTTACACCAGACGCGCGTACGTCGAGGAAATGCTGGGATTCGCAACTAGTTCGAGCTTTCGGTGTATGCAGATGGAGCGAGTGCGCGGAAATTGATTCGCGCGTCTCCTCCGGTTGCGACTCGGTGTAAAAGGAAGGACAAGTCGAATCGGATACGTTTGCGTCGCGGGACGCGAAAAGTTCTATAACTACGGATATTTCGAACGAAATTCTTCCACCGCAGCTAGCTGTCCTCGCCGTCGACCAGAGATGTGTATCAAAAATATTTCGCTCGCCTGCGTTCGCCATCGGTCGACGTGTCTATGGCGCAAAAATTGATTTGGACGTCTGGATCGTCGCGTTGAAAATCGGATGGAAAAACGCGTTTGGAACGGAAATGCGAAGCTATCGTGAAATTGGCCGAAGAGAAATGAAACTCGCGAACGATAGGCTCGTAAGATTCATTTATTCTCGTGCTCGTCAACGTCGAGTCGCGAACCTGGGCCATTATTCGACGGTTACTTCATTAGGCGAAAGCTCGTCGTTGCGGTGCTCGAAGATTCGAAGAGTCTACAGGCAACAGAGTATCTCTGGTGAATTTGAATTTGGCCAAATGTTTATCCAGGGTGACAACGTGCCGCGACCTCGTACTCCGCTCCGTTTGGCGAAGTCGGTGCATTTCCCCGGAAGATCATCGACGGTCGCGAGCTTGCGCTACTAGATACAAGTAGAAGTCGAGGGGACTCCTCTTGTTCTCGTACGCGAGACAACTCGGGATTAATCGTGGAACAACGCGTGGTAGGATCGCGCACGCGTAACACGTATACGCGTAGTTTCGCGTTACGCTAGACATAATTTATGCTTGTTGGGAGAACGCGGTACGTGTGTGCCGTTCAAGCCTAAACTTCTCTAATAACTCATTTGCGCCCTCGACGGAGTTCGGGCGACGAGCGACACGATTTTCACTTGTTTGTTTACTCGCTTGTTTGAACGTTTATTTGTTTGTTTGTTTGCTCGTTACACGCGGAGCGTTTCGCATCGGAACCGAAACGAGCGTAGCTGTTCCGTTTTTCGTGTCGCATCCTCTTTTATCGGCGATTTCACGGAAATCACGGTGGCCTTGAGAATAAACTGAGAACATTTTCCTCCCGAGAAGAGAAAGCATCGTTCGGTGAAAGCTCGTATTATTAGCCGAGTTCAAGTTCACTGCTCAGCTCATTCTTGCTCTCTTCCAGATATTCGGATTGATTCGTCCAACAGCGAAAAATAAAAGGAAAGACATCATTTTCAGCTGCTGTTTTTTGTCCTACACGATATGGGGACACGTTTCGAAATGTTCTTGCTGCGTAACCTTCAAAAGCTCGGTGTCAGTTTTGAAGATGGAAGTATTCCCTGAAGAATAGCTTGACGAAACTTCCTTGTCATTCGAATCTCGCTGTAGTATAGTAATTAGTTTGTGGTATAAAAGTAACGTACCGTCGCCAGATGCCGATGCACTTTTTTTTTTAACTATCGTTCCAGTCACATCTTGTCACGTCGCATCACTCACCCGGAAATAATTTCACCGACGTGACAAGATGCGACTGGCAAGACTATTAAAAAGAAAGTAGGTACTTCGGCATCTGGCGAGGGTACGTTATTTTTTAGCATCGGTGCGTTCCTATAGCAACGTTGGTATACCGAACGCTCGTTCGACATTTTGCCTCCATTATTCATATGCGTTCGAGTGGGAGTTTTCGAATTCGTTTTAATACGATCCATCTCACTTCTTCGCCAATGTGGAAGAGGAAATCAATGAAATCCGGGGTTCGGAGATTTCTTTCCACGATCAACGTTTTTACCACGACGTATATCTAGAAGAAGTCGATCTAGTATGCAAGATTCTCTTATTCGAGTTGTGTGAAGAGAATCGAGGTCAAACATCTCGGAACTACCTTTCAGTTAGAATTCGCGAGTGTGAGATTACACGGTACGTGGAATTATCCGCAGAGAGACGGAGAGAGGAGGAAAAACCATGCAAAATTCATGTTTTTGCGATTCTCGATGTGTTCTGGTCGTCGGACAGCATTGGGCCCATGCCCAATGGATCCAAGTCAACCCTTGCGGATCCCAAACAGTACCTGATCTTATATCTATGTCCGCTGGATGTCGAGAAATCCGAGTAAAACACGAGGAAGACCCATCGAAAATCATGCAAAATTGATGTTTTTGCGATTCTCGATGTGTTCTGGTCGTCGGACAGCATCGAGACCATGCCCAATGGATCCAAGTCGACCCTTGCGGATCCCAAACAGTACCTGATCTTACATCTATGTCCGCTGAATGTCGAGAAATCCGGAAAACACGAGGAAGATCCATCGCAAAATCATGCAAAATTGATGTTTTTGCGATTCTCGATGTGTTCTGGTCGTCGGATAGCATCGAGACCATGCCCAATGGATCCAAGTCGACCCTTGCGGATCCCAAACAGTACCTGATCTTACATCTATGTCCGCTGAATGTCGAGAAGTCCGGAAAACACGAGGAAGATCCATCGCAAAATCATGCAAAATTGATGTTTTTGCGATTCTCGATGTGTTCTGGTCGTCGGATAGCATCGGGACCATGCCCAATGGATCCAAGTCGACCCTTGCGGATCCCAAACAGTACCTGATCTTACATCTATGTCCGCTGGATGTCGAGAAATCCGGAAAACACGAGGAAGACCCATCGCAAAATCATGCAAAATTGATGTTTTTGCGATTCTCGATGTGTTTTGGTTATCGGACAGCATCGGGACCATGCCCATTGGATCCAAGTCGACCCTTGCGGATCCCAAACAGTACCTGATCTTACATCTATGTCCGCTGGATGTCGAGAAATCCGAGGAAAACACGAGGAAGACCCATCGCAAAATCATGCAAAATTGATGTTTTTGCGATTCTCGATGTGTTTTGGTTATCGGACAGCATCGGGACCATGCCCATTGGATCCAAGTCGACCCTTGCGGATCCCAAACAGTACCTGATCTCATATCTATGTCCGCTGGATGTCGAGAAATCCGAGGAGAACACGAGGAAGACCCATCGCAAAATCATGCAAAATTGATGTTTTTGCGATTCTCGATGTGTTTTGGTTATCGGACAGCATCGGGACCATGCCCATTGGATCCAAGTCGACCCTTGCGGATCCCAAACAGTACCTGATCTTACATCTATGTCCGCTGGATGTCGAGAAATCCGAGGAAAACACGAGGAAGACCCATCGCAAAATCATGCAAAATTGATGTTTTTGCGATTCTCGATGTGTTTTGGTTATCGGACAGCATCGGGACCATGCCCATTGGATCCAAGTCGACCCTTGCGGATCCCAAACAGTACCTGATCTTACATCTATGTCCGCTGGATGTCGAGAAATCCGGAAAACACGAGGAAGACCCATCGCAAAATCATGCAAAATTGATGTTTTTGCGATTCTCGATGTGTTTTGGTTATCGGACAGCATCGGGACCATGCCCATTGGATCCAAGTCGACCCTTGCGGATCCCAAACAGTACCTGATCTTACATCTATGTCCGCTGGATGTCGAGAAATCCGAGGAAAACACGAGGAAGACCCATCGCAAAATCATGCAAAATTGATGTTTTTGCGATTCTCGATGTGTTTTGGTTATCGGACAGCATCGGGACCATGCCCATTGGATCCAAGTCGACCCTTGCGGATCCCAAACAGTACCTGATCTTACATCTATGTCCGCTGGATGTCGAGAAATCCGGAAAACACGAGGAAGACCCATCGCAAAATCATGCAAAATTGATGTTTTTGCGATTCTCGATGTGTTTTGGTTATCGGACAGCATCGGGACCATGCCCATTGGATCCAAGTCGACCCTTGCGGATCCCAAACAGTACCTGATCTTACATCTATGTCCGCTGGATGTCGAGAAATCCGAGGAAAACACGAGGAAGACCCATCGCAAAATCATGCAAAATTGATGTTTTTGCGATTCTCGATGTGTTTTGGTTATCGGACAGCATCGGGACCATGCCCATTGGATCCAAGTCGACCCTTGCGGATCCCAAACAGTACCTGATCTCATATCTATGTCCGCTGGATGTCGAGAAATCCGAGGAGAACACGAGGAAGACCCATCGCAAAATCATGCAAAATTGATGTTTTTGCGATTCTCGATGTGTTTTGGTTATCGGACAGCATCGGGACCATGCCCATTGGATCCAAGTCGACCCTTGCGGATCCCAAACAGTACCTGATCTTACATCTATGTCCGCTGGATGTCGAGAAATCCGAGGAAAACACGAGGAAGACCCATCGCAAAATCATGCAAAATTGATGTTTTTGCGATTCTCGATGTGTTTTGGTTATCGGACAGCATCGGGACCATGCCCATTGGATCCAAGTCGACCCTTGCGGATCCCAAACAGTACCTGATCTCATATCTATGTCCGCTGGATGTCGAGAAATCCGAGGAGAACACGAGGAAGACCCATCGCAAAATCATGCAAAATTGATGTTTTTGCGATTCTCGATGTGTTTTGGTTATCGGACAGCATCGGGACCATGCCCATTGGATCCAAGTCGACCCTTGCGGATCCCAAACAGTACCTGATCTTACATCTATGTCCGCTGGATGTCGAGAAATCCGAGGAAAACACGAGGAAGACCCATCGCAAAATCATGCAAAATTGATGTTTTTGCGATTCTCGATGTGTTTTGGTTATCGGACAGCATCGGGACCATGCCCATTGGATCCAAGTCGACCCTTGCGGATCCCAAACAGTACCTGATCTCATATCTATGTCCGCTGGATGTCGAGAAATCCGAGGAGAACACGAGGAAGACCCATCGCAAAATCATGCAAAATTGATGTTTTTGCGATTCTCGATGTGTTTTGGTTATCGGACAGCATCGGGACCATGCCCATTGGATCCAAGTCGACCCTTGCGGATCCCAAACAGTACCTGATCTCATATCTATGTCCGCTGGATGTCGAGAAATCCGAGGAAAACACGAGGAAGACCCATCGCAAAATCATGCGAAATTCATGTTTTTGCGATTCTCGATGTGTTCTGGTCGTCGGACAGCATCGGGACCATGCCCAATGGATCCAAGTCGACCCTTAACGATGTTTTCAAGCTGAAACGTCCAAAGAAAAACTTGTAAAATAGGGAAAAAATCAAAGGGGTGGAGCACCTAATTGGGGCGATGGATTCTCGTGGAGCATCTAATTAGCACTTAATTCCTGCCCAAACAGTTTTTCGAAATTGGTCCTCCTTCGGTTGTGGTGTTTCTAGCATGATCTCAAGCTAGCAACACCACGGGTATTTTTCAAAAGATGAAGAGCACTTAATTCAGCAATAGAGCATTTAATTAGCATCTAATTAGCACTTAATTTTCAGATATCGCAGAATTCGATTCGATCATGTGGTGTTTCTAGCTTGATAGAGGTGTGTTGTTCCGTCAGTCCATTTTTCAACACACAAAAATGTTATTTGATACTAGAGTAATACTTTTTAAATGTTACTCCAACATTCGTTTGGGATACTTTCAACAGAGTGCCGAGCCACTTTACCATTTCACGCGAATGGTGCTGCCGGAACGCTAATTTTGAGTAAAAAACACTCGTTGACACAAATTTTTGTGTTCAGTTTGACGCGTGAAAATCGTCTGGTGCGAAGATCCACGTTCGTTTTTTGTCCATGCCTCGATTCTGGATGGAAACATGGTCGTGTATCCCCGGAATCGTGGACTAGATATGACCATGACTCGACTCGTGTCGAGTCGAAGGTGTTATTCGCCCCTTCGTCGAGCGGAGGACTTTGCGGCACAGCAGGGCCGAGGCAACTCAATTTCACGGATTTTACGGCCAGGATATCGCAACTAGATTGAATCAAGTAGCCTGGAATAGAAGTCAACTACTGTGTTGACCTCGTCGCGCGTTCACCCCCACCGGGATCGATTTAACTTTCTTATACGCGTGGTCTCGATGGTGAATGATATCGCAGAACGACCGGAATAATTCCGAGAGGGTTGACGGAGGGCAAAAGAGGATGCGGACGAGTAGGTGAAACACAAACGAGCGGCGAGGGCTAAGATTGCCGGAAGAATTTACCGCAGAAGAATGGTACCTGCCGGAGCTTGCAGTCCGCTCACACTCAGCCTCGCCAGGGGTATTTATATCGGTGATGAATTAGATCAAGGCGAACGCGCGAAGCTCCCAGATCGGATGGTACCTAGCTTCTCCAGCAGCGAACAAAGCGCGTCGTACGCACATACATCTGATCGTCTAGCGATTATTATACCGTACGATATAGCTAATTGTCAGATTTATAGCCCCACTCGACTAGCACGACCAACGCTGAGGAAATCAGCAACGGAATCTCTACTTCCTGATCTCGAAACTCGTGTTACCCATCTCCCGCCTGATCGGGGAAAAATCATTGCAATCACGGTGAAAGTAGCATCGGTTCGCCGCCCAATCAGCGAGGAAACTTCGGGAAAGTCGCAAATTTCGTTGCGATTTCCTCGGCGTCCGAAAATTCATGGTAAGTCGTCTTTCGATGGGAGTTAACAGGTTTCACTGGCTTCGCGGTCGGTTCGTTCGCGGTTTTCTCAGCCTCGTAGCTTTGCGGCTTTGTCGGTGGGTCCATAAGGCAACGAGATTCATCGGGTCTGCTCTATCGGTCAGTATCTGGCAGCTGTCCAATCCCGGAACGAACGTCGCGAAGGTCCGTTCGAATGACCACCGCGCGCCCACGCGGATGGATGCTCGAAATTGCTGCCAACCAATTCTCACGATTCTACCGTGGCGACGTGGACGCGGTGAACTGGGCCTCGAGCACGCCTATCATACCTAATGAAACCGTTATCAAATTTTGAGGATCCCCATTCGCGTATAATACGGGCACCGTGATCGCTGATGGCTCCTGTCTCGTCTCACCTTCGTTCCTAAACGCTCGGAGCTCGTGATTGAAATATTCTCGGTACAAATTCGACCCGTCTCGCCAAACTGCGAAACGTATCGAGTTTAATTGAAATTGTCACCCCGACTAGTCGAAAATGCAACGCGACATGGGAAAATCCGCGTGTTCCACGCATTCAAATCCAACTCAAACGTTGTATTTTCGTGAAAAAGCGATTTAAAGATTCACCGTTGTGCTGCTGAGCATTAGACGCGACTAATTGCATTTTTTGACTTTATCGTAAACATATACCATCGAATCATAATCTTACAGCATAACATCTTCCTTCTAAATATTTTTCAACAATATATAAATTGATAGCTTGTGCAAAATGGATTACCTCGTTTTTCCTGCGAACTACTATAAAAGGTTTTCTGACGATAGAAGTACCTGAAATTTGTATCGATCACCATTATACACGTTAACAAGCCAACTTGGGGCGAAATTAATACCACCGCACATCGTTCAGCGATACCGATGGCCGATCGACACCGAACGTCATCGAGCCAGGCTCGATTCCTCTTCCGTTAGACTGGTGACAAATTTCGATTTTCCCTCGCTAACGGAAACTCCAAGTACTCGCGTTAGCCCCATTTCGAGCTATTAAGACCAGTCTTTAGGATGGAACGAGCCGACAATCAGGGTTGACATCCGGCCCTGATTAATTTTACTCGCCCGTTTTCATTCCGACAACACCGTAGCCGAAAACGACGTTGACGTGCCACAACTTCGACCAAAGCCATCTCGATCCCGAAATGCCGCCAGATCCCAGAATATTTCACGAGTATTGATAAACTTGAGAATGCATTTTGGGACAGCGGAGAGGAAATTCGCTTATCCGGCGGAACCGGGAGGAGATACAGATGGATAATAACGCGGCGAACTCTGTCGGATTTAATTCGTCTAGTGAGTTTTTTTATTCATACAAAACATCATAAAAAGAACAAATGAAAACAGCAAGTGTATAAACGACAACAGATTCACGAAATTTAGATCTTGATTCCCAAGTTTCCAGCTTGAGCCTGGAACTTGTGCTTGTATTGGCCGGAAGGATCGTACTTCTTGGCGAGCTTAGCCCAGATTTGAGGTCTCTGCAAGGTATAAGTGAAAGTTAGCCGCGAAATCATGCATAACAGGTAACAGCGTGAGATGGGCAAATACGAGACGGTTCGTACCTCGTTGACCAGGAAACGGATCACCTTCTCGCTACCGCGTCTTTGTTTGTCGTTGCATTTTTTGCAATCGTTAGACAGCGCGTCGGGCAGGGATTCTTGAAAGAATGAAAATTGACGAGTTGGTTAGTGAATTCGAATTTTAAGCGGATTTTCGGAGGGTTGATAATTACTTTTCAGTTCCTTGCCGTCCGGGGTGCAGTTACCGGCGTCCAACAGACAGTTGACGTAATTGTTCAACAGACGCTCGCTCTTCAAGATTTGATCCAAATCGATGTTGTCGTACTTGGTAGTGTAAGAGTCTGCGCAGACGCAAGCTACGAGAGCGAGGACAAGGATGGCGATCTGGATAAACAGACGGAAATGGTTGGATTAAGATTGATTTCGCGTATCGTCGAGCAGGTCGCAAACGTTGGAAACGTTGATATCTGCTTCGAGGCCGAACGTGGCCGTTGACCAGAAGCGCGTTGATTAAGAAAATCGAGAGAGGAGGCAAATTTGCTCGTAGCGTACCTTCATGATTGCTGATATTAGACGACGCTGTAGCTGCAGGACCACAACTGATGCTGAAACACCGAATCGCCGAGTTTTTATAGCTCCCCGATGGCCCGGACTTTTTCTCGATGCTCATTTGCCTAGGAACCTGAGAGTACGTGAATAGAGACGGTTTGCATACTGATCAGCTCCGGCGCGGACTTCTGACCAATGCGAACGCGAAATTGATGCGCGTGTGCGCGCAAATTCGTGCGCGATCACCCGTTCACGCGTGATACGTGCGCGAGAGAGGCTTCGGGCGTGTGTACGTCGGAGGGATCGAGCGGCAGCGAGAAGAGAAGCAGGGAACATTTAGGCCAGGCAAGAGGCGGACTTATTCATGAGAGAGAATGTCCATAATTCTAACCAAATAAGATTGATAGCTTCTTATTAAAGGATAAACAACGCGGTTTTTTCGCTCGCCGGGTTAAGTACGGCGAAGCATGACTCGCGCTCGGACGGAGACAAATAGTAAGAGATTGCACGGAAAGTTTTGAATTTCTAGCGGAGATTCCGCGAATTCGACGCACGAATATTGATCGTATCATCGAATTTTTATCCGCAGTCAACATTCGATGCCACAGAACCACGTGCCGAGTCTTGGTGGGAAAAAGCGAGAAAAGAAACCCGGTAAATAAACTACACAAAAATCAGCGAGTCATCGATGTATTATATTTCTCCGTCATTCGCGTTTTCTCATTTCTTGATCAAGATAAATATCGCAAGATAAATTGACGAACTCGTAACCCTATAAATTTCTTGCGGCGAATCAATCAATGTCGAGGGCGAAAATATTCATATACGTAACGATATTATTAATCGAAACTATTTTTTACGCAGCTCGCGAATGTCTTCGCGAAGATATTGTCGTGCTCGCTAGAAAACATTATACGCGGACGCGCATAAATATCGGAGTACTTCATTTCTGCGGAGTAAGACGACATCGTCGTTCGAGAAGAGATAATCTTGCGAGAAACGAACTAATAAAAATACGCAATTGGCTTGCGAGCTCCACGATTAGGAGAGGTTTCGAAAAACGAGCAGTAAAAGGCCGCAATTTCGCGATATTCGCGAGAAGCGGGGTAATTAATCAAGGTCTAGGGATACAAAAAATGTGGGGAGAATCCTATCGAAGCTGTAATTGAACAACGATGCTGAAGAAAACGAAATACACGTAACACATTCTGATTGTGGTATCGTAGCTCGAACCGTTGGTATTGGGAAGTAGCACAACCGCAGATGAAATAGGATAACGATGAAACGTTACACCATTTTCTATTTGCTGGTTCGTATTCGCCGATGAGAAGGTGGCTGAGAACGTTTTCACAGAACCTTCACCGAAAGGATTTAACAAGAGCGGAATATTCGAAAATACGATCAACACGAAGTAGGTAATAGAAACGTATTTTTCTCCTATCGGCCACGCGGCAGGCGCATCGCGATCGCGTGCTAATTTCAGCTGATAACAAACTCTAGCAACGTGGGTCGAAGCGAACCCTGCAAAAATCCTCAATCGAAGGTTTTTTTTCTTTCTAGTATACAAAAACGTTTCCTGGTTACTGCAAATCGTTCGATTTCACTTTTTCCTCGCTTCGTAGGTTCCACTTTTGCTTTTTACTTTTTTCATCGATTCGGTTGAACCGTTGATAGATTCGGACAGAATCGATCGTCGCATATTTGGGTAAAACGCTTTAGCTCTCACCGACAGTAGTTCGATGATTCATGCGCGCAATAGATTTGAACAAGACTCTGATCGATCATCGATGACATTCGACAAATGACTGCGCTGTCCAGGAGAATTCGAACTGTTGGTTCTTTTTGAAGGAATAAAATAACTTTTTCGCCAATCGTACTCCGGACACGTGCTTATCTGCGTATCGAAATGATGACGGTTGCGTTTTCTGCAGGTATCCAGATATTACTGTTCGAAGATCGTGACAAAAAAAACGCAGACGAAATACACGTTTTTCGATGCTGTATTGAAACGTATTAGATGGACTATGGGTTAAACCAATACAAAGAGCAAACATACAATTCGTACGTTTGCACGAGCAACTATAGATATTCGTGAAAACGGTGTCTACGTTGTCAAACAACCGAACAGATAAGCATCGAAGAACGTCTGTACTTTGCGAAATATCGGGTCATTGAAACGACGAATGACGTCAGTCGCGCGTAAATACAAAATCTGTCTGTGGCGATTCTAGGCAATCGAAATAAGTATGTTTCGGCACGGCGTTCGGAAATAAACACGTCGGAATCGATGCTGTATGAAAGTTGGCGAAGTATAATCGAATCTTCTAGGTAGGTGCGCGAAAATTTGCAATACGAATAGCAAACGAGATGGGACATTATTATTCAGAGAAATCTGTCCACTTGCACGCGCATCGTTCGTCATTTCACGAGTCCAGTGTCGCGGGTACGAGTGACGATCGTTGAAAATGATTCGCCGTAATCGTATCTCCCGAAAATATCTGTTCCTATCCGCGGTAACTGTGCCACGTAACGAGATTCGACTGTACGAGCGACGTACGATTCGCGATTTGTTTTTCGTTCGAAATACATAGCAGTAACAATCATCTCGATTGTACGTCAGGCCGCGATTACCTACATGCTAATTCAAGGCTATACATCTCGCGTCTGTTTTATTGCTCGATTATCGACCGAAACTTCCAGAATGAAAACGTAAGCAAACGATCTACAAAACCAAGGAAGGAACTGTTCGCCCCGGGCGCCTCGCGATTGACGCACCTCCGTGATTATCGTAAATACCAGCGCCGTTCGTGTTACGAAGCATCGTAGATATACCTGGAATTGGTACCAACGACAAAACACCGAGAGAGCGTTGCACAACGAGATTTCTTCTGCGTCAGAGACGCGTTCGGATTGGACTTACGAAGACTTCCGAGAGCCGTGATCTTTCAGCTGTAACGTACCTGGGGAGATGTCACGAGATGACAGTCCGCGAGGTCATTTTACGCCGGCTTTTCGTCACTCCGCGTGAAAAAAGGTACGTTCAAACGGAACGGAAACGATGTTTTCGTCATCTCGTTCGAGCTAGTCCGCTGATCGAATCAAATCCCCGCTACTTGGATCCGAGATCTAATGGATCCGATGAAACCAGCGGAGCTGGCCACTCGGTTATTAGATTGTTTCCGCGCGGCATCGCGAGCATAACAACGAGAAAGAGGGTCTGCTTAATTTGCCAAAGGGAAAAAAACGAATACAGGTGAGTCGTATTAATGGTGTTCTGAAATTAGATGACGCGCGGTCACTGGTTTCCAATCTATCGCATCGCCCTGGCTTCAAAATTCGATGTATTTTGCTCAGGTAAAACCTCAAGGTCTTATACTAATTGTAAGGCTGATGGCCGTCGTTCGTTATCTTGTTATTTCGTTTTGCCACGCTTCGTTTGTTTTGTTTTTTCGGATTATCGACGCGATTCGTGTGATCTTGATAGTTCTAATCGCGACGGAAACGTTCGTTTATACTCGATCGGATATAATTTCGAGGTCCATGTGATTGCGAAACGACGTATCATATCCGATAACCTGTTATGGTAATCCTCGTTCTCAGTGATCGACAAATCGTCTGATCTATCTCAGTCTCGCGGAGAACTCGTTGACATCGTAGTAAACCTACCTCGCTGGTAAAGCGCAAAGCTAGACGTCCAGCTGCCGCACTTATTTCTTCTGGCATGCCTATAAAAACAATAAATCCTCGAAAATCAACGTTGTTGTCGGGATAAAGAAATTAAATCACCACTTCCGGTTCGTTCGATCTCCGATAAGTTTCCAAGCAGGCCGTCAAACTCACCGGTTGGAAATAAAAACGCAATTTATTGACCCGCCTGTTTTTGTCGAGGCCTCTTCCTTCATATTCTGGGTACGCTGGTGAGCAATTATCGATGGTATTTTTTCAGTTTTTACGATACTTTAATAACGCGTGAGAATATCCTACTTCATTTTGGCCGGAGAAGAAATTCAATTATATCCGCCCGGTATTTCACATTCTACGAACCAGTCTGTTGGAAATTATTCGAGCTCGTCGCTTCTCTGGATCTAGCGCTTAATAAAATGAATATGTTGACGCAAATGTATGAATTGGTTTTGGATTAGCATTAAGTTTCTAGGTTCAACGTTGCGAAAGAAATCCCTTAATCTATTAGGTATTACACACTACTACTTTTCAAACATGAATGACAAATAGGAGAAAACGCGTCGGGGACAGAATTAAAAACAAAAATTGCGAAGCGATTCGGTTAACGCGAACAGGAAACGTCGCGATGAGATTTGCCTCGGGCTCAGAATCACTTCTAACTGGCATGTGATTTTTGATGGTACGGTTTTTTCTGCCGAGTTGACCCCAATTAAATTTCTGTAGATGCACGAGTGTATTTGAATAGCTTTATCGATCCTTTGCGGAAAACGATCGAAAGTAGGTATTACATCAGCGGTAGTTAACCCGAGAGCACAATTTCGTTAAAAAGTCGGTGTATTACCGACCTGGCGCCTCATCGTCGGCTAACATTGCTTCTCTGCTCTGCTGATAATTCTTTTCGGCTCTTCGGTAGCTTTTTCACGTTATAAAGCATCGACAGCGGATTTCTTCATCGTTCGGCAGGAATCGACCAGGAAGCGTTCGTCAAATAGGTAGGAAATCCTCGGATATTCAGCGTCAATAATTAGCATCAATTGTGCATGGTCGAAGAAAAATGAATATAATTTAATTCGCTTTTTTTTAAGCCGAACCTGGTTTGAATGGGTATAGGTTCCGTGGATTTCACGTTAATTCATTATCACCTTCGTCGGCTTTTTCCCCAGCGAATTATCGCGCGATGGCCCGTTATTTTGTTTCCTCATTTCGCATCGGGAAAAAATTATCGTTCCCAACACGCTAACACACGTATGTATCCTTTGCATTTGCATTTGAATAAGCTATTTTGCCTCGGGTACCGATTAGCGGCAAGAGCGCACTGCAGACTTGTGAGGGTTTCCGTTACGGGTCGTGCGTCAATCTTGTATACGCTTATATTTTTGGATAGGATAAAGACGTCATTTCGTCGATGCAGTGACTAGGTAATAAACCGTGAAGTTATCGAAGCGTTAATTTCTGTTAGACTCTCTATCGTCCCTCAATTCCCAGTTATTGCATCAATGGAACCTTCCAACCGAATTCTGTAGAGAAAAACTCCGTTAAATTTTTCAACTGATGCACGATATTTGGAAACAGCACGGTAATAGGGGCCAAAAAAAGCATTTTTTATTTTATTTCAGGAATAATATCACGCCTTAGGCGGTTCGACGCGATAGCCTCGTGACAAGAAAAAAATGGGTCGAGGTGAAAAATGAAAATGCTATTTGCACCAATAACGGTTGGCCGATCGTTCAAGATTATGTTCCTCCGTCGTAACGTTTTCATTTGCAACACTCCTCCGCTCATCGTGAGTCGAAAAGTTATCGGAAACTCAATGGAAATGGGACATCAACTACGCGTGGACGGAAAATAGGATTTTCAAATCGATGTAATAAGATCTTGGGTACTCAAAGAAGAGCTTCCAAGCTTGAATCTGATCGGCGGGCAGTATGACCGATGATTTCGAAGTACAAAGATACTTTTGGAAACCGCTGCAGTGTATCACGCGACGATTCCGAGTACGCGGCGAGAAAAATATTTACCTACTGTCCATTTAGCAGCAATGTGAAAAATATTGGGAAATCCCGCGCGTGATATGGCGGAAGGTTGTGCGGACTTCCGACAGATGGCACTGAACGGCGACCACCGCGTGTATGCATGTATGATGTGTGTGCTGTGTTGTGTCATGGCGCACGTCGCTCGTCCGAACGCTTTCCACTAACCTCTACGAAACCTGGACGTGACACCACTCGACATCGTCGACGTGAATTTTCCAATTGCTGTTAGAATGAGTAGCATATCACCAGCTATGTTGGTCGAATCATCGTGTGAAATTAACGAAAATCTCAGCTCGACGTTACCAGATGGAAAATCAACACCGACTTGTCTCTTGAACTTGACTGTAAGTACATTTCTGATGTAAACACGAATAGTGTGTATTTGAAAAATTGTCTTGCTTTCCCGCTCCAGAATTTTACCGTCATACATTGTTGTCATACACTTGGAATTTTATGATTCGTTGTTACCTGTCCAAACTATGTTTCGTCATGAAAATTCCATAGCGAATGATTCTATAGCGCTGCCGAGGGTCGTAACAATTTGCTATGCCCAAGCTTCTTTGCAAATTACAGCTTAAAGAGTGTTTTTCAATAAGTGATGATATCGCTAAGATGACAAAGAATATTTGATCGTAATACAAAAGCTGTTATGTATGCAATAACGAAAAGTATTCCGTGTGTTTTGTATTTTTTTTTCTTTCCTAGCTGGGATATGATGTTTCGAACATCCAAAATCGTGCGAATTTGAATGTCAAGTATTATTTGTTGTGATATTTCTCTGTTATCGAAACGATTTCACGAATTACAGATCGAAGAATCTATCTCGATCAAGGATGATGAACGGAAGGTGACCAAATATGCTCTTGAGCTTGCACCGGAAACTTTGAACACCTTGTTCGCAGGTCTCACTCGAATTCGAGAGCAATTGTCAAACGTTGCTCAGATATGATGGCGATGGAGATTCAGTTTGCTCCGACTGTACTGGAATGTAAAGGTAACATGGAATAAATAACAAACGTCGTTATGTATAATAATTTTATTGACGAATATATTGATCCGTTGATATGACTCGCCAAATATTTATATTCATCCTGATGTTGAAGCTGAATTGAAATAATTCGTATGATTATCAATGCAGTAGTATGGGAATAAATACTCGGTCAAGTATGCATGAATATATTTTTTATTCAGATTGCTCTTCAGTTTATATCTGTAGTACGCAGATACGTTGTTTGCTGCTATGGGAATTATTTCTTTCGTAGTATAATATGTCTAATACTATTCTTTAATTCTTCTTCTGCTGCCCGATGACACGTCGACGAACTTTCATTACTCCAAAGATTTGTTTAATATCGGCTATGCGAGGCTTGATCAACTCAGTTACATGTATAGTTACTATCACGTTATTGATGCGGCAAATGTCTGCTCAAACATCAATTCTCTTGTGATGCACAGCAGTTGCGTTGTAGAGCTTGATCGATATTGAATATGATGTTGAAATCTGAAAAATTGCGCATTTCCTCTTGCGTTTCTCCTGATCATTAATAAATTCAATCTGTACAATGTATACAATATGGAATACAACCAAAACTTGACAAAAGTTACTGATTTTTGCGGCATGGAATACAAGTGATATTATGTCAATTGTATTATTCTTTCGGGTACTGTACTAATTATTTTCATTCGTCGCCAAATAAATATTACATTTAGCGTAACACTCGAGTGTTGTTTTTCCGACAGCGACCCCATTCGTCAACGTAGCATATCCTGTGCACGGGAACCAAGTGTTCAAACTGCAGCGTGTTACGTATGTGTTTTGAAATAAATGAATGACAGAATTTGGACATGAAAAATGTGTGTTGAATAAAACTGATATCGAGGTCAGCACTCTCGAAGCGAAAGCTGAAATATCACAAAATTCGTATAAGCACGAAGTTTATAAATCATTTGGCGAACGCTATGGAGGTAAGTACTGAAAAACTTACTTCGTATAACATTCGGTATTTCGGATAATAATATTTACATTTCAAGTACAGTCATTGTTAGCTGAATGTACGCCTGTTTCCTGCAATGTAACTTTGTTCGAAATATTGTGAAGAAATCTGTAATTGTATTTTCACAAGTATATATCGCAAGGACTACTCGGCTCGTGATATCGTCCATTGACCATCGACTATCAGGCGCACGTGATGCTTCATAGACATTACAATAACCAAATTGATCAACGTCAAACGTAACCGAGGCTAGAAACATTCTAACGAGAATGACTCGCATGACAAACCATTAAACTAAATGTAGCAGTCGGATAACGATGGGTCACACCTCGGAACGAAGATATACACACGCGTATGGTATGGCAATCGGCGAATCATTGAGGAGGCGAGCAAGACTGTCATCAGTATCGAAAGATAATTAAAACACTCTTATCAATGTCGCAATGTTGCATTTATTGACGGGTTATGGAAGCGTAGGCACGTGTTTGTCGAAGATTCTCCTTACCTGGTCTGTCGTCGACGCAGGTCTGTTAGCGGTAGCACAAAGGAGTAACGTGTATCATATGTACATTTAGACTTAGAGTTTTAGAATTAACAATTTTATTTTATGTAGGTTGCAAAATGAAATAAATTATGACAGAGGTACATGGCGCATTGGACGGAAGGGCCCAAAATACTCCGCAGAGGTGTGATAAAATGAGGATAAATTTTCGCTCGTATAGAGGTGCGATTGCTCTAGTAACAAATAGTAAATTGCGAATACTCGATTTTGAAAATTGAAGAAAGAACGTGAAAGAAATGTTCTTATAAAAAAATCTATCGAAGCATGCCCAAGTGATACCAGACGAACAGTTTGGTATGCTTCTACTTAGTAATTTTATATTACAATAATTAACATCGTCACATACAAACTTATACACTAGCGATATGACTACAGCTCCAAACCAGCAGAGCATAATAATTATTGATGAGAATGAAATTTTTGTTCAAGTCAAGTCTCGATTTCAAATTGATATGCCAATTTATTTATAAAACGTTACAAACGACGAATCGCTGTTTCAGCAATTTAGCTTTACAATTGCAGAAGAACAAATCTCAAATTATTACGCGTTCGTAAACTTCCATTCACGATTATCTTATTTTCTCCACAATTCACTCACCTTCGTCAGATGGATCGTTAGATTACATACATTTCACAATTTCTTTCGCAAGAGACACATATTTGTTCCCGAAGGCTCGGTATATCATAGGGCATAGGGCTACGCGAGTTCCGTCGACCCGCCGTCTCGCTCGCACAATAAACTATCGTCGTTACATATTGCTGAAATTACATTTCCATTCCATTCCCTTCCACGAATCGCATATATTGTCTAAACATCGCGTTTGATATGTCAGTTATGAAATTGATTGAATCATCTCTACTCGCAGATTCCTTACACAAAATTCCAATCCCCGAACGTACGAGTTCGATCGTACTTGCTTAGGAAATACTGACAATATTGCTGCTGCTGCTGTTGCTGCTGCTGCTGCTGCTGCTGCTGCTGCTGCGGCGGCGGCTTCGGCTGCTGCTGGTGCTCGAATTTGCGAACTCTTGGAATTTCGTACCTGTCCCGCGACACAGCGCATCGATACGATGGATCATCAACGTACTGTTCATATAATTCCTCTCAGATTTAGCCGATGCCGTTGTGTTTTGTTTTACTTCTGTTTCTTATTACTACTATTCGTTCGTGTCTTTCTCTTTTTCGCAAAAAAAGACGAAAAAATCAAAATGTCAAACTCTGAAAATGAAGAAATCTTCAGCATCGCATCGCGTCGCAGGCGAACGATCGGGGTAAACAATAGCTTGCGAATGGTCGATTCTGTTCACATTTCGTTGGTATTTACATTGCAAATCATTGTAAAAAATTTATTTGCGCGGCGGTACATTTGAACATCGTTACTCGCCCTATCTCTTTCTCTCCCTCTCTTTCGTTCTCGAGTTTGCACTTCCTCGTTTGCTCTCACGCTCTCCTCATCTTTCTCTCACGAGTGTTTCGTTCGAATGCTACGAAATGTATAACATTTGTCGAGGACGTTAATCAAATTCTTTGTAGTTACCGGTTAGAAATCTTCATATAAAACGCACGCAGCCGCGTATGTCGGATGTTCGGTCATCCCTTCCGCGATTTAAGAAAAAACTGTTCATCGATAGCTGTCGAAAAACGTAGCGATAGCTACGTCGCGTAAATATATCTGAATATTCTCGTATTTTCCAAAACTGTTTCACACTCTTATTGCCAATTGGATTGCGCGACGGCGTCGAAGGGAACGATAAATTCGGATAAAATTGAACGCGCACGGCACACGTCTTACTCGTTGTTTTTCCTCCTCTCTCGCTCTCTCGCTCTCTCTCTCTCTCTCTCTCTCTCTCTCTCTCTCTCTCTCTCTCTCTCTCTCTCTCTCTCTCTCTCTCTCTCTCTCTCTCTCTCTCTCTCTCTCTCTCTCTCTCTCTCTCTCTCTCTCTCTCTCTCTCTCTCTGTCTCTCTCTCTCTCTCTCACTCACTCTCTCTTTCTGTCTCTCTTTTTCTCCCTTTTAACGTCCCCTCTTTGCTTTTCTTTTCAGTTTTACCTAGTTGTTCGGTTGTATTTAGCAGCTGATTGTGAGACAGGTGAAGCAGCTACGAGACCGTGCGGGGTTGTTTTTGTTGTTTTTTTTTCTCGTCACAAACAAGGAATGTCATCGTACATTATATCAACATTTAATAAAATATCTGAAACATCAACAAATAGACTATATGATTATTATACGACTGCCTTAATGTATAGCTAATCGATACGTAGTAATAATAATATAACTGATATTTTTAATCATAATACGTAACGTAATAATGTTTCGAATTAGTGATGTTAGTTAAATGATAAGTATGCATGTTCGTATGTATGTAATTATTTTAATAACATTTAGTTACCTTTACGTTTAGTTTAGGAGTATTATTGGTGTTGGTATTATTGGAAATGCTTGATGCTGTGGTAACAGCAGTAGCACATGCTCGCATCGCCTCATACGTACGCTACCTTTCATTCTCAACGTCAAACGCTCCTCTCTCTCTCTCTCTCTCTCTCTCTCTCTCTCTCTCTCTCTTTCTCTGCCTCTCTCTGTTTCTCTCTCTCTCCCTCCCTCCCCCCCCCCTCTCTCTCTCGCTTTCTCTTTCTCTCTTTTTCTCTCATACACTAGATTAGAATTTTATTCGTTATTATGCATTACGTGGTATTAATTGTATGCGTGTACATTCGCCGGTATTCGCGCTATACTGTCAGATTTACCAGTCGGAGTCTCTAGCGAAGTTGGCGATGGTAGCCAACCGGACGAGAGCGACCGAACACTTGGCAGCGAGATGGGTACGTTGCAAGTTGCAACGATGCAACGTAACGGAATAAAAAGAAGAAGAACAGCAACCTTCAGTTTTTCCCTCGTCGCGCGGATCAATTTTCCCATCCGATGCGAGAAAACTTCGTCGATCGAGAAACTCGCAAAACCTTATCCCATGCTATCGCGCGCATCGAGCGATTTTCAAAACCTTCGGTTGCATCCTCCCGTTCGCGACAACTCGTTATCAACTTCTGTTCGCTGTCCGCTCTGCACACTCGCAACTATTAAATCCCACTGTATTGTTGCGTTTGACATACGCATTTACCTAATACACGTTGGGGCAAATAGCAATACGAACCTCGTAACTCTAACAATGGTATTTCTCTCGTCAGAGGTATATGTAATGTTACATGTATAATACGCACGAATTAATATCGCCATACAACCAAATAACCTAGATCATATAAATAAGTTCATTGATATACTGTTGCCCCGAGTGCCTTGGTACCAGCCTTACCGATCAATTGCGAGCTTTTTTCACCCGTATGGACAGCAAACGCACCACAATGCTCCGTTGTACGTCGATGATAACAATTTGCAATTCGAATAGCGAAAAATTACGTTCGTCAAGCGACGATCGCTCGTGCCATGCTGCGCTGAATACGTGAAAATACGGATTTCTGAAACGCCTTGTACCTCGCGGAGGGGAGGATTTGCTCGACAGGCGTAAGTTCGGTTTTTTCTCTCTCCTCGAATCAAATTTCATACCACGTCCGAACGAATGTCGTATTCCTGCAATCCGCAGAACTGTATAGAAAAGTGTGAGCGCGGTAAAAACGTTCGTTTCGTTCGTTGTTCGGTCGCCAAGCGGGGTAAGAATCGTCGTCGACGTTTGACCGATATCACGGAGAGTAATCGAAGGTGTACATTAACGCGAAGGTGTATATCAAACCTGTCCTCGATCCCCGCGGTTAGTTGATTTGATCGTAAAAAATGATCCATTTCGCGAGTAGTCGGACCTATAGATCGTAATCGAGCCCGAAGTAGAGTATCTTCGTTCGTATCTTATCGCAGAGGTATGCGGTCCAGGTGGGCCGTAGCAAACCCCGGGGCAACTCGGCAGGATATTTATCTGAGCTAGTACCGTTAAGAATAATATAATATAATATTCGAAGGTCTCTAAAATTCATACAAATGGAGACGCTGAATCAATAACATAGCGAACGAGTTACGAACATTTCTTTTTGTTATTTTTTTTTCTCTTTTCCCTACATAGTTGTAACGTTATCTCTATTATCTGTTAATACGACGTACCTCGGAGAAATTTTGAGAATGATTACGCAAAAAGCCGATATCGTAATAATTATTTTTATTTAGTTGAAGCTTCACACAGCCCAAAAATGAAAAGCACTTAAAACAGTGCTCAACACTATATAAATAAGTTATCGATTAATTAATTATTTAATGAAACGGATTCTGATTGGCTGGCATAGCGCGGTAGGCCACGCCACGTACAGCCCTCATACAAATTTTTAAGCCTACTAAGTAGCTTAATCGTAGTCAAAGTCATTCATTTACGTAGTAACCGATAATATTTACTCTCGTAACGAATGATTTTTAGTCTGAGCGGTATTTACTTCGATCTTCGTCGTTATCATCATATTTATATACATATATATGTACGCATATATGGATATGTATATATACATATATACACGCATATAAATACATACATACACACACACACACACACACACACATGCGCGTGCGTGCATATACATACATATATATATATAAATATATAAATATACATATATGTATGTATGCATATATATATATATATACGTATATATGCGTATACACACACACACGCGCGCGCGCGCGCGCACACACATATACGAATAATACTTATAGTTCGATATTTATTCATATGTTCAATGTGGCTTAAATTATTGAAAACCTCAATAATAACAAATATTAAATTTAATAATTACATTAATTCAATGTTAATGTCGATCGTAATATCTAAATATATCACTTGAAAGCGGTCAGCTCGATCCACGAGCGGTCGCACGCGTCGTAATATTATACACCCCTCGTGTCTCGTTGGATGCGAGGAGGCATCCCGTGTGGTCAGCGGACGCGCGTGATCATCTCGCGGTTCGCATTCGACGTCGTTGGAAGGTCGGTACGGAAACGAAACGTGCACGCGAACATTCGGATCGAACGACGACGAACGACGACGTCGAAGATGAAATTTACAGAGCGATCTCGATTGCTCGGAGGTGATGAGGCTGATGACTCGACTGCGTCGGGATGAGGGGATGCCTCGCGGCATCCGCACTAGTTTTCTCGTAATCTCTAACGCCAGCCCGATTACCCTACTTTATACAGGTCCTTACGTTGTATTTTGGTATTAGTATAGTTAGTAACAGATTTCTTTGTATTACAATAGCAGTTTGCTCTTCGTAGCAAAACTATATTTGTATTGCGGAATGCATGCTCGATTTTTTTTATCGACCTTCAACTCTCCTGCTATCACTCGGATTGCTATTTTTTTTTCTTTCGTTTTTTTTTCCGTCAGCGAAGAATCTACAGTCGCGTCTACGTGCCCAGCGATCTACCAACCTGAGCTGCAACTGAAATTAGGTACCGATTGCGCCGCATGCTCGTCGACTCTCCAGCGTTTTCCCCTCGCAACGAGAAAATTGCCAGCCGCGTTTGCCTTAACATCATCGTCACCTCCCCACATGCTCGGGCTCGTTCTCTCGTCGCTAATCCTCTCCGACTAATCGTTATCGCGCGCGAAATGAAAACCAGGTGCGGAGAGTTAAGCATCGCTAGCGGAACTAAAAAAGCTATAGACAGTCTCTCAGACAATTTTCAGCCGAAATTTCAGTTTAGTTCGTACGCTTTCGCGTAGCGAAGCGCACTACAGAACGCGACGCGCGTATAGAGGTAAGCGGCGGCCAAGGGCTCCGAGTGAATACGATATGGAAGTCCAATGGTAAATCTGTGGCAAGTACTAGGCCCGACATCCGGCATCGACGCGTGCCAATTGGCTCTTCCGATCGAATGCCTCCAACGATTCGCGAAACTTCGTCGTCGCGACGTACTACCCGCGACGCCTCGCCTCGCGTTTTCCTACAAATCAGGATCACCCTGCGAGCAGAGAAAGGGTTTTTCTAACACATCCGCGAAGCTGAAAACTACGGTTCGTACGATGCGCAGCTTTTCAGTTATCGGCCATCGACGTATAAACGTATCGCTCGGAAGCAGAATTCGGTGTATTATCGGCGAGAAAGTTCGGGTAGACCCGTGATGCAAGAATAAATTATCGCGAATCTGTAACTCAAGCGTTGAAATCGGCTACTCCGGAGATACGTTCACTCTCGTAGACACACCTCGATTTCCTCGTCATTCCGTCGCAATATATTTTTCTCTTCAACTTTGTCGCAATTCGATGATAAAAGTTGTGGCCAAAAACTCGTTACCTATCTACCCTATACGCAGTCTAGTTAGTATCTTCGCTGTCCGAAAGGAATAGATATATTCGTAGTCCATCGTATATGCGTACGTATGCGTGCGTGCGCGTGTGTGTCTGTGTCTGTGTGTTGCGTGTTTTTGTTTGTTTGTTACGAGTTACTAGTAGTAGTAGTAGTGGTAGTAGTAGTAGCAGTAGTAGTAGTTAGTAGTAGTAGTTAGTAGTAGTAGGTAGTAGTAGGAGTAGTAGTAGTAGTAGAAGTAGAAGTAAATTTATCTTTATAGAATTGATTTTTCAATTAGCTAGGGCTGGTAGTTGACGACGCGCCGTATTTTTCTTTCTATGTCAGCGAGGCGAGAGATTTGTAAGTATCGTATTTAAAGCGTGTAACGTAATCCTCCGTAATTTACCGTGTCACTAGCAATGTAGCGTTACTCTTTTGATTAATTTTAGAAAAGGATTGATTCCGTTTGGACGTTAAAAACTCGTTTCTAAACGTAACAATGAAATTCGTCATTTTCGATATACATCCTTTTGTGCGGCGTTAGCTCGTCGTAGCCCGCGTCGTTTTCACACTACTTCAATAAATACCGTACACTTGTCTTTTATTCGTATGGAACGAGAGGCGACCGTTATCAAATTAACAGCAACTTTTATCTACAATTGAATCGTACATCTTCGAAACGACGCGCCCGAATTTCCGGACTCTTTTTTTCTTTTGTCTTTATTTTATTCGCGATACCGTACCGAACAACCCGCAAGTTTATTTATTGAACGAATCCCCTTCCTGCTCGTCGTCGGCAGCAGTGGCGGTGCGAACGTGCTCTACTTATGACCCCGCGAGACGCAACGCGCGTTTTATTTTATTATTGTATTTTTAAAAAACGAAATAATTCGTGTTACGTGTCTCAATTTATACTCTCGTTGTATACGCTTTGTAACGTCAGAGTCGATAGGGGACGACCGAGGCAAGGGATAACGACCGATCGGTTTCCTCTTCACCTTGGTTTTTGCTTCTTCGCACGTCAATAGCAACGTTCAATCGTAAACGTATCGAGGAAAGACGTATTTTAATCCAAGTCATTAATATCGGTATCGAATATGACAACAAATATCATTATTATTTATTTATATCGTTATTATTATTTATATTATTATTATTATTATTATTATTATTATTATTATTATTATTATTATTTATTGTTATTATTACTTTATCCGAAGAGTCTATTCAACTACCCAGCGTATTTTTCCATGATTATTTAGTATTTTAAGATTGAATGTACGTACGTGCGGGTTACTGTATCTTTGAGTTGGCTGAGTACTATCGCTGCTCCTAATTTTTTTCAATTCGCGGGAAATTTCTTTGCATTTTTCACTTTTTTCCGCTCTCTTCCTCTCCATCGCTCTCTCCACCTCTCTTCCTTTCTCTGGTTCTCTCCCCCCCCCCTCTCTCTCTCTCTCTCTCTCTGTCTCTCGCTCTCTCTTTCTCTTTCTCTCTGTCACACACACACGCGCGCGCACGCCCACGCATTCCTTCTCGTTCTCGCACTCTCGTGCCTACGACACCTCCGTTTCCTTCGTCATAACGTTTTACCTAGTACTTTTAAAGCCAAATTTTAGTTTTATTTCTTTAGATAACGTTACCTAAGACTTTTAGAGCGATCGTTTTAAATAAACTACAAGTAATAATAATAATCATTCGGTAATTTTTATTTATATCCGAAGGTCTATTAGTCTAGCCTAGCTAAGGCTACGATGCAGGTTACACCTATGGCTCGCTACCGTACACCAAGGAGTTTGTTCGGTACACGTTTTGCCAGACTTTTAACGATGTAGCTCTAGGCTGCGTGGATGGCGAAGGTTTTCGCGGGTCGTGAAGGGAGAGGGAAGATGGGGATGGGAACGAAAGGAGAGCTAGCTAGTGGGATCTTCGTATGTCACTTGATGCGAATTTTTCTAAGGTTATCCGTCATGGAACTCGCGCGTTCGTCTTACGAAATTTTGAGAGATGTTTTGTTTGCTGCCGGTCGAAACGATTTGAAAATATTCTCGTCTTCCATCGAGAGATACACTCTCGCCGAATCATTGAAAACTGTCCGTTCGCGTTGTCGTTCCCGATAGATAAATTATTCCCGCAGCTGCATACCGCTGGACAAACGAGGCCCGTCAAAAGAAGTAACATTTGAAATAAAAAGGTAACGTTGCTCGAAGGTTCGAATCGAATCGGAAATATGCGAACGAGATTTTGTTGCAGACAGTAATTTTCGTAACTCGCGAGCGTTCGGATCTCATGACCGAGTGCTTCTCGTCGGTGGGATGATCATCGGCGGATATTCGGACGACGGACTCTAAAGTTTGGGAATCAGGCAGTTCTCGGCTATGCTGAGAAGGGAAAAGCAGACTGTACACGGATAGGAGTAACATAGACGATAGATAGTATAGTTATTAGAATATAGTTAGAGTAGACGCTAGCTAGAATATGGAAACGGCAGGAAGGATATCGGTGCGTGGTAACTCTTCAGATTCGAGTATCTTGCAGGGGCCAGGTTCGATTTGCTCCAGTTTAGATTAATCCGCGACGCCTACTGCCCCACTTGAATCGACATCTCGAGTCAACAACGCGCGTCCAATTTCCATGGTCTCGGTCTCTCCGCGGTGTGAAAAATCGCATGGCAGCAGCGAGATCTCGATCCACGCGCGAAACTGGAAGGGCTACCACCACGTCGAGGAATTTGGATTCGAGAGACGGGAGATGGGACACGGGATAACGGGACACGGTGTACTGACGTACATTCTCGCAACCTTAGTCAAAATGTCGAAGATCTGTGAGGCTTCGTTCTTGTCCAATAGTTAAAAATCGTCGAAGAGCAACGGAAGGATGAAAGACCGTACTCTCCGCAAATAGGAGTGTTGTCCGCGTTAAGCTTCACAAATCTCCCAGGATTTCCCTAAGCAGCAACGCTCCTCAAATTGCATACATCCTCAACGCGACGTTCTCTTAAAAGACGCACGGACGTCTGTACCTCGTAAAAACGATTTGTTTAAAAAAATTTCTCCGCCGCAAGATTCGTTTTCTCGCCCACTCTTTCGTTCGTTTTCATATAGTCTTTTCAGTTTCGTAAACGTATTCACTTATTTAATCAATTAATTAATAATAATAATAATTAGTATTATCTGGTATGATCTCCGCGCCCTGCGTTCCCTTTCCAGGGGGAATCGCCGCGCGGAGACGCAAGTTGAACACTGGAGTCGGTGGTGGGGGGCTGCGATCGCGTAGGTCCCTGGGGGTTCGGGGCTTTTCGGGCAATGGGGCACGCACCAATGTCTTTCTCTCGCTCTCTTTCTCTCTCTCACTCTCTCGTTCGCTCTCTCTCTCTCTCTCTCTCTCTCTCTCTCTCTCTATCTCTCTCTCTCTCTCTCTCTCTCTCTCTCTCTCTCTCTCTCTCTCTCTCTCTCTCTCTCTCTCTCTCTCTCTCGCTCTCTCCCGCTCGCTCTCTCCCGTTCTCTCCGTTTGCCTCTACGTAATACAGCATCGATGCGCGTTCGTCATTCGTCTCGTGTAATTTGTCCTTGGCGCAGTGCAGTGCGGCAAGCTCAGACGGAAAGACACGCGTTTACGGCGTGTCGCGTGCGACGAGTTCTACGCCAGGTACTGTAAGGGTCTGCTCTTGAACAACGTGCCCAGCAACGGCCACCACGCTGCCACCGTCTCCTTCACTGAAATATCACATTCGTTCGTTTAAATTCCGTTCGAAATTCTCTCCCGTTGCCTTCGCCTCCAGCTTTCCGTGATCGTGCCGTGCGCGTTTGTGTGTATGGAGTATTCGTGTGCGTGTGTTCCTCTTCCGTGGTCAAGCCACGAGTAAAAAAGTAAATCCGTTCCCTCGCATCGTTATCGAGTCTCGTGTAATTTGAAAGAGGTTGGTGAGTTCGTCGATTTCGATAGGGTGTTTTCAGTGTTTCCCCCAGGGTACCCGAATCGGCGTAACGATATCCTGGATTCCGATGTTCTTGAGAACATCGATCTAGAAACCTCGGCGACGATCGGTGCGATAACGAGGCTATGTATTTTCGAAACGTATTCCCTGGCAGGAATTTCATTGCGTATGCGACGCAGACCTGTCGCGGTGAGCGTCGAACATGGTCGAACGAGTTTCAGGGAACGATAAGTGATTCGAGTCCCCTCCGTACGGATCGGTCGTAGGATCAAACGAATAATTACCTAGTAGTCAAACGTCAGTCTCAATGCTTATGCAGGCTGGGTTGATGTTATTGTTGTGGCGAGGATTGCAGTTGGGCTTCTTCGCAACCTCGTGATGTGTCAACAAAATTCCCTCCTCCAGTTCCATTATATCCGAAGATGACTCCGACATCGAGTTCTTCTTTATGTGTTGACCTGTCGACGTGGAAGCGTACGATGAATAGAAAAATCATTCGATGAATAGGCAACCTCTACCACCGTAGTCTATCGCTAGCCTCGACTTCGCCCGTTTTCGTTCGGGCTCGTCGTTTCACAGCCGATCAAGTTGTTCTACTTTTCCTTAACCCTAATTCCATCGTACTCGGAAAGGTGTGACTCTCGCCACGAACACGTTTAAGTATCGATTCTAATTCATTCGCCTGTGGCTTCCCGCCTCCCCCCGGTAAAAGGATTACCTCTGACGCAAGGACTCGCATCTAATCTGACTCGTGTCAACGTTCACGTTTCTCCGCGTAACTTTTCAATCTGGTCTAATAAGCGACACGTACGAACAACCCCGAATCAAAGACGAGGATGCGCGTTACAGTGACGCAGCGTTACCTACCTAACGTACCGGGCAGATACGGACAACTGGTAACGTGATTGAAGTTCTGTGACTGCATCTCCTCCTGATCAGTCTCCCGATGATAAAAGTAGTTGAAGTTGGATACGATCACGGGAACGGGCAGGGCGATCGTCAGCACACCAGCAATCGCGCACAGGGAGCCCACGATCTTGCCCCAGACTCCCACGGGCCTGAAACAGGTTGAAAACTATATGAAACCTTCCGCGCGTCGATTATCGGTAATTTCAAACGTTGTGCGAGGTGTGGTGGTCTATTTTGTGTGGCGTGTCGAGTGTGGCGCTACTTGCAGGAGGCTCATCTGTGAATAACTAGTGCTGCTTGTCTAGTTCAAGTGCTCTCTAGGTCTAGACTAGGCTAAGAACTAAACTATACTTGGACTCGCTAAATAGGCTCTGTACGCTTTTTCTATCACGGTATTCGTAAGCATATAGTATAATTATATATCCATACATACGTATACACGCAACTTTCGTCGAATATACGCATACGTATACGTATGTCTATATGCACAAACATGCACGCACGCACGCACGCTCTCTCTCTCTCTCTCTCTCTCTCTCTCTCTCTCTCTCTCTCTCTCTCTCTCTCTCTCTCTCTCTCTCTCTCCCACACGCGCGCGCACACACTCGTATGTATGTATACACATACACGCGTACGTACATGCATATATGCGCATGTATACGAATGTATGTAATAATTGTAATAAATCTCACTACTTGGAACGTATGTCTGGCTAGAGGCAAATGTTCTTGCGACTCTTCGCAGGATCTAATCGTTATGTCAAACGCATTCACGTAAACTGGTCAACTTTTCACTAGGTACTTGCGAAGAGCAACGCGGAAATCGTTAAGAAACGCGCGTTTCGCACGCGTTTTTGCTCGGCTCGACGTTTTTCCCGAATACGTCACCGATGACTCGGAGAACTATGGGACTAGACCGGATCGGCTTGGCATCTACGGTAGAGACATTGGCAACGGTGAGCGGTTAGGGGGAGAACGACGACGGACGGGAGTTCGGAGAAGATGAAGGAGGAGGGTAGGTGAGAGCCTAAAAAAACACCACGTCGTCGACGTTTGCGACGAGCGAAAAAATAAACAAAAGACGTTGATAATGCTGAAAATTGTATGGCAGCCCGCAGTCGTCCTCGTAGCCCGAGCAGAGCGCACGTTATTGGCTGTAAAAGATCAATCTACACAAACATGAGACCGAGGGTTAGACAATGAATAATAATGGTAACGAGCCCGTTTCGGTATATCGGAGCGATGGCACCAACATCGACAACCTATTGCCTCTGGGCCTTACATCAGAAAAACGGTATTACAATGTGCACCAGCCTTCTAGATCTAAAAGTATGTTATAATAAGAATGGCATAATAAATATTTCGTAGCGATAAATCATTGTGCAGCAGTTAACTATGGAATAATCATGAGTAG